>CM042263.1:30227596-30918846 GCA_023566225.1 Romanogobio albipinnatus | reverse complement strand
TCGCGGGAAAGCGGCAGTAGCACACAAGACAACACTCACTGATCACGAGCGTCTATGATCACGACGCACCAGATGTCGGTGGGACGGGAGGATGACGGCCTGGGCGGGGGATAGTCGGTTCTGCAGCGGATTATCAGTGAATCCCAGTTGTCTCCGGTGAAAGTTTGTAAAACGATCCGGTGTAAAGTCACTGCAGAGGTAGGTGTCGGTGATGATCCTCAGCTCTCTCCATCAAGGGTGCTGTTCACAAAATTAATCCACCTCTTCATCGTTTTTGTTTTGTAAGCTGTTATGCAAGTTGTTGACTATAGTAACTAACAGTAACTCGCGATCGAACTGATGCGAATGTGCTCTAGTTATGATTGTGTTAGGGGAGGAGTCAGGCTCGGTGGCTCCAGTGCGTCATCGAGCCACCGTTTTAGCCCCGCCCAGAAAATCCTGAACACAGCAACGGTGAAAAACTGTTTAACGGTCTAACTTCTGAATTCAGTACTTCATAGTTCACAGTCTTTGTAATGTGTTTCAGCAATACGTTTCTAACATTTATAATGTGTTTAGAAACAAATCTCAGAATTGCCTTTACAGGGACTTTAAGAAATTTGATAACTTGCTTTTATGCTTAAGTTTGAAAGTAGGAGTACATTTCATGAATTCTCAGCACTTAAGACTAAATGGCACTTTGAGAAACTTGATAAATACGGGCCCAGGTGTTTATCTAGGTTCACTGCATAATAAATAAATAAATTTCTTACATTTATAAAATAAATGATCCGGTTTTAGTGTTTCTAATACAACGGCTGAGGCAGTAACAGCAAATAGAGCTATATATTTGTTGTAGTTTCCATTCACTACTATATACGTGTGACGTATACGAGAACCCGACAATGTGGAAAGGGTCCATACATAACTAATAATTGCTTGTTGCTCTTTGAATATCATTGTAATTCATAAAACATAAACAAACATGATAATATCTAAATTATTCAAATAATAAATGCGTCCTCACCAGAGACAGTAACACTGAATGCCATATGTGATGATCCAGTGCTGTGGTCGATCTCTAGTTGATAAAATCCAGAGTGTTTGATTCTCATGTTGTTTATTATGAGAGATCCAGTCTGATAATCCAGCTGCAGTCTGCCTCCGAATATTTCAGTGAGATAGGGATACAAGATCCTATTTCCAACAGCTTCAGCAATGACTGAACCTGACTCTCCAAACCTCCACTGTATCAGAATAATTCCCTGTATTTGAGTGAGATCAGGGTTTAGAGTGACAGAATCTCCCTCCATCACTGACTCTGACTTCAGTCTATCTTCATCAACACCAATCACTCCTGCAGAACAAACAGAAACAGTTTCTCAGAGATTAAACTCATATAACACTGCTGCTGATGTTAGTGAACAGACCTATAGTCAGTAACTGAGACCAGTTTGGTCTTTTAAACGACCCCTGATAATAACAAGCAGAATCGCTGAAGGAAAGAGTCACTGTTTTTATAATGTGATCAGGTGTTGTTGGGTGTGTTTTGACAATCTTCATAACTAAATTAATGACTTTTAACTAAAATAACGTACTCGTTACTTAATGTAACCTCAGTTCCCTGAGATAAGGGAATGAGTACTGTGTCTGCTAGACGCAATGGGAATTCTCCAATTCTCGAAATAATAAAGAATTTGTAAAATCACGCAGTTCTACTGCCCAGTCAAAACAGTGTCGAGACATCTCGAACGCTATTGGCTGGCCAGTGTGAACTGCATGAACCAATGGCAGAACAGCGTAATCGGAGTGAACCAATGGGCACAAAGCCTGCGAAGCTGAGCGCAAAAGCCAGTGCAGGGGGCGTATAAAGTACGCTGAAACTGTCAAAAACATTAGGTTAAATTGACTGAAGCGACGATCACCCATTGTCAGCGCCATAGCACGGCCGTCTACGCAGTACTCGTTCCCTTATCTCGCATAAAATATATATATATATCTTTTTTTTTTCTACAAATTCTATAATTTGCCTCCATCCCAATACTGAACAACACGACATACATTCACATCACACGTTAGTGGTAGAGTTATACTCACGGATAGTTATTCACAATCACGAAAGTTCATTGTTTGCATGCGTTTTAAAGCTTTGCCGGTTAAAATTTTCATTTCCGAGTACGCGCACTAAACGCCTGTCAAACATGTGATTACTGGACATAAGTACTCAATATTCAAAGTGCAAATAAAGACCAAATTTTTCTTCCAGCATGATACAGAGCTAAGAGATGGTTACAAAGAGATTATATTGTGAGTTATTTGCGTGCCTCAGGGAGCCGCTTTCAAACAGCGATTTCAAACGCGTTTTGAAATCGCGTTTGAATGCGCGCTCCCGTTTACTTTCAATATTAATTTCGTGATCGTGCGTAGGCCTACTCTGTGAATAGGGAGCGGTGGTTCTGAACGCACATTTTAAAATATAAGTCTGAGGCTTCCGCCACTGTGCAGTCCACTAACATGTAACACATGTAAATGTAGCGTTGGCATATTCTATCCTAACTTCACCCTCACGCCCTGTCATGACAATATGACATGAGACAGCTTTTCACCTCGACGGGAAATCTCCTTAGTTTAGTCACACGAAATCTCGTGGCACGAGATCTCGTCACACCCCTAGTATCTGTCTATCCACTATTACTCCAGTGGAGCAGTCAGATCGCGCACTCTCCCTCAGCTGCAGCGTCTATGTGCACAAGAAAGTTTGTGATGAAAAACTACCTCAACTACACTAATGTGTATATGGTCACATCTTGTACAATAAACGGCCAAATTCAATCTGATGACTCCGACTCCCCGACCAGAGCTCTGTAGCAGTCAATAACCTATTTACCAGCATTCAGTGGGGAAAATCCCCAACATTGGTCCTTCGAGCCGGATCTATTTACTACTACAGTGAGGTCAGAAGAGCGATCAACCTCGTTCCCTCATGCTGAGACTTCTGACAGACCCTCACGGCATCGTCGCACACCCAAGCATCTGGAGGAATATCTTCTTGACTATGGCCATCACCGACCTGCCTTTTCCTCCCCACACACAGCAGAGGTGCCAGCAGAGCAGAGAGGAGCAGCAGCCGCAGTGGGTATAACTAGTCAGTCACGACCAGTCTCCAGCCAGGGTGAGCATCCGGACACAATCATTGGGTCGCATTCATTGGACATGTTGAGCATGAGTTCATTGAGGGAAATCCTGAAGTCTATTTCTGAAAAGGAAAGGGATGAGGCTGCTGATATGACTGCGCTTCACAGTAAGCTTAAACAATATGAAAACAGACAGCGTTGGCGCAAAGAGCTGATGGAACACATCACATCGTTCCTGAGGGAGAAAGAAAATGAGGATGATCAAGTTGAAAAGCCTGCCACATCACCACTAAGATCCCATTTAGTAGGGCTGTAATCAACCAAAGAAAATCTTGGTCGACTGAGGTCCTGAAATTTTCGACTAAAAATGACGTTAGGAAAAAAAAGTTACATTAATTAGCTGCACACTGTGCGCGGTACTTGGTAGCCTTGTTGTCTGCCTAAATTAATTATAAATAAACATAAAAAAACTAATAGGTTATTTGCAGTATATTAAATCGTTTTTGACCTGATTATTTTGCACTGAAATGAGTCTGACACACGAGTCTTTAAAGGGCCTCAATCTACTCAGGAAAGCTTATCGAGGCAGGATATGTAGCCAAGCTCAACCAAAGAGAAGCAGCCCAGCCAGAGGAGTCATAGTACCTGCCCCACCATCTGGTGAGCCATAACGACAAATCAAGACTGGTTTTCAACCAAGACTGGTTGTTCGTTAACACACCATGGCCTATCTCTTAATGATCTTTAATGATCATTAAGAGATAGACCACTTAATGAGTAGTTCACTTATTGAGCTACTGCTTAATGGCACTGGAAACTGTTTCCAACCTACCTGACGCCACGCAATGCAACACATGGCATGAACTAGTGGAGACAACTCAACAAAACTGTCAAGGCACCACATCAAACGCCACAAACAGTGAGCCTTTGACCAGTAGAGAAGCTGAATCTGTTCTGCTAAGAGCATGCCAACTCCAGAGCATTCCCGGAGAAGTTGCTGCCCTCAAGGCACAGAAACCAGTTCCTACACACAGCCGTTTAGTGAGTCTTGCTCCAGAATGGGATCCACTGACTAACATGTTTAGAGTTGGGGGCCGTTTAAGAAGGCTGGAAAACTTCGACCCAGAGCAAATCCACCCTATTGCGCTAGACCAAAGACACCCAGTAACAAAGCTCCTTATCAAAGAGTTTGATGAGCGACTGTTACACCTAGGACCAGAGTCTATGCTGAGATACGAAGACAGTACTGGATTCTCAGAGGACGCCAGGCTATAAAGCACCATCAACTTCTTTGTCTGTCCTGTCAGCGCTGGAGAGCACAGCCAAAGATCCCCCAAATGGCAGATTTGCCACCAGAACGCCTCCGACTGCGCTGTCCACCTTTCTACTCTACCGGCGTTGACTGCTTTGGACCATACCTGGTCAAAATAGGAAGGCGGAATGAGAAGCGCTGGGGTCTGATCTTCAAATGTTTCACAACTAGGGCAGTTCACACTGAGCTACTCAATTCGATGGATGCAGACGCTTTCCTTCTTGCACTCTGCCGGCTCATAGCCAGAAGAGGTAAACCACACGAGATTCGTTCTTATTGTGGTACCAACTTCCGCAGAGCTGACAGAGAATTACGGTCAGCTTTCTCAATGATGGAGCCAGAACTCAAGACTCAGCTTTCAAAATACCAAATTAGCTTCAAGTTTAATCCCCCCAGTGCTCCACAATTTGGCGGAATATGGGAACATGAAGTCCGTTCCATAAAGAATCCAGGTAGCTGTCGGAACCCAAGCCGACACAGAGGATCTCCTGTCACCCATTTTTTTATTTTTTATTAAATCGATTAAAAAATAACTATATGAATCACACATTTTCCTGTAATCATAATTAAAAACACTTTCATTTTTTATAATGTAATACTTTCACAGTTAATCTTCAAATTAATGTAGAAACGACATGAATACAGTATATTTTAAATACTTGTTTAATGTCATGTTTTCATGAATGAAGGCCAGTATCATTGATACTAATACAGCTACTGATGTTTCAATTAAATAACATTGAAACTTAAAAAAAAAAACTTTTAATTTAAGTGTACTTAGAAAAAATCCTCACATAAACCCATAATACATTTCATATTTACCTGTGTCTTTCCTACCTGTCTAACAGGTAGGAAATGTACAGAAATTGAATAAAGTTATCAAACAGTCTGCACTGAGCAGTAATTACCTTTATTCTTTACATTAATGACATCATAACCCAGCTTACAAAAAAAAAGGTACCCAGAACGTCTCCTAAATCTCCTACATTTATTTTAATTGATCGTAAAGGTGATGCGCTCTTTTGCGGGCACATTTTTTTAATATATATATTTTATAAATATGACAACACAGCTGCCTGCGCATTTGCACACACACACACACACACACACACACACACACACACACACACACACACACACACACACACACACACACACACACACAAGGAAAACCCCAATAGGATTAATGGCAACAAAAGTTTATGAAACCATTATTGTCCTAAAGCCAAAAGCTAAAGCTTATAACAAACTACCACGGTCGATCACTCATTAAGCTTCCGACAACTCTTTCAGTGTTTATGTAAAAACACTGCGGACTGGGGTAACCTGTTCTGCATGATGATGTTTAATCTCTCTGACAGTTGCTGTAATTATTTAGCCACTTCTAAGCAAACGCCCTTTTCAAGACATAACATCTTTAGAAAAATCATGATTGGGGTAAAACTGATGTAGTTTACATCGTAGAATAAAATGTGAAAGTGTCTTGAGCTTCACAACAGACCTTATTTCAGCCATTTAACCAAAACCCCGTTCAAAAAACCCATTGACTTCGAGACAAGGGAAATGGAAGTGCAAAAAATTCTAACTCGCTCCATCGTTTGGCCTACAAAGTGATGTTATACCTGCACCACTCTATATGATAGTGATCTTATAATCCATAAAAACTAATTTACAAAAACGTGTACTTTGCACGTGCCTCGCAGCCGGCTGCTCATAGACTAATGTATAAAGCTTGTTTGGAGGGAAATTAGGTTGAAGTTTGATGTTACTGTGATTGGAAATTGTGTTTTAACAACGTTTACAAGCAAACTCAATGTTAGAGACCTTGAAAGGCCATTATCACTATCATTCAATGTTTAAATTCCACCAACAACCGGTGATATCTCAGATTTATCTCAACTGGTTCTGAGTCAGGATGCAGATTTCTAAATGCTGGTTTGAATTAATGTGTTTTTACCGAACGTAGGCCTACATGCGCATATACAGTACATGTGTTGAAAAACGTGACGAAAACAAACCTGAAATTACAAAAGTGAAGGAGGATATGTACAAATTCATCTGGATGAATGTTACGTTATTATTATAATGAACTACAGGTCAAAGAGAATATCAGCCAATGAAATGTAACGAAAAATGAACAGAAATCACACTTACCGCACAAAAATAAAAACAGAAAGATTTTAAATGGGCTCTTCATATTGTTGTAGTGTTTCAATATTCTGTATGAAAGAAACAGGCTTGCATAGTTCATAAACTTGTTTCTTCCAAACCACACCCACAACACAGGTGCCTCCCCGTACATGCGTAATAAAAGTATCAAGCAACAACTTCAACAATTATGGAGCCCCTAAAGGGACTTGGCGGTGGGAAAAAAAATCTATTTTCAAATCTTCTGTGTTCTCTCGAAGTGTTTCAGACAGCTCCATTAAGGGCTCCTTGCAATGGATTTCCTATTTCCTGATGAGTTCTTGTATAATTAAAAGGAATAATAGTTGTTCTCTGTTTAGCTGCACCCACCCATAGAAAAAAACAAAACAAGCCCTGAAAATTGATAAAATAATATGTATTATAGGCTACAGACACTTAATATTTATTGGTAGTAGATGATTAGTTATTACATCTGATAAATTATACTTTCAGTAAAACATTTGCAATGTGTTTGTAAAAGCTTTTAATGCATGTTTGGCATCAGTTTGTGTTGCATTTACACAGTTCTGTCCAGCCGGAGTCACATGTGGCGTTTCGAGAACTTCGAAACTGAATAATTTTGTGAAGCAATTGGTTCAATTGATTCGAAGCTTTGAAAAGCTTTGTTGCTCCCATCTCAACCATTCAACTCTGCAAGTTTTTATTATCTCACCTCATTGGTTAGGAACAGATTGGAACAGATTTCCAATAAAATACAATAAATTTCCTGACTGTGGGGGCCATTTTAGCACAGTGAACTCATTGTCATGTTCAAGAAAGCAATTTGAATTCAGCTGTTCGAATCAATTTTGATTCGAGCTTTGTGACATGGTGCATTATCCTGCTGGATGTAGCCATCAGAGGATGGTCATAAAGGGATGGACATGGTCAGAAACAATGCTCAGGTAGGCCGTGGCATTTAAACGATGCCCAATTGGCCGCAGAGGCCTAAAGTGTGCCAAGAAAACATCCCCCACACCATTACACCACCACCACCAGCCTGCACAGTGGTAACAAGGCATGATGGATCCATGTTCTCATTCTGTTTACGCCAAATTCTGACTCTACCATCTGAATGTCTCAACAGAATTCGAGACTCATCAGACCAGGTAACATTTTTCCAGTCTTCAACTGTCCAATTTTGGTGAGCTTGTGCAAATGGTAGCCTCTTTTTCCTATTTGTAGTGGAGATGAGTGGTACCTGGTGGGGTCTTCTGCTGTTGTAGCCCATCCGCCTCAAGGTTGTGTGTGTTGTGGCTTCACAAATGCTTTGCTGCATACCTCGGTTGTAACGAGTGGTTATTTCAGTCAAAGTTGCTCTTCTATCAGCTTGAATCAGTCGGCCCATTCTCCTCTGACCTCTAGCATCAACAAGGCATTTTCGCCCACAGGACTGCCGCATACTGGATGTTTTTCATTGAAGCAACTGCCATGTGATTGGTTGATTAGATAATTGCATTAATGAGAAATTGAACAGGTGTTCCTAATGATCCTTTAGGTGAGTGTAACTGCAAGCACTACAATTAGTTCTACAAATATTTTCAAGTACTACTTAAAAGAGAGAGATCGCAGATAAAAAAAACATGTGGAAAAGGTCTGTGGAACAAAAGAAGGCTTACGATCAAGCAAGAATAATTAGCTTTCCAGCGCTGAAGAGAACTCAAGGAGCGCTAAGGCCTGCAATCGGATGCAGAGGTTGCTTTATTTTTTTCTCGATAGGCGAGTAACATTGATTTTGTTTTGTTTCACAGAACTATATGCTGGCTTTTGCTTGTGTGTCATGTTCGCTTAATTGTCCATTTGCGATCGTATCATCGTTCACTTCAGCAATGATAAAGACCCATTCATTTCCACATCCTATAACGTTAAACCACTGTCTGTTTCAAGCGCCAGCTCCTCAAATGTGTCCGAAAAGTAATACAATAAACTCCTAATATATGTTTGTTTCCTTTGGTTCTTCTTTTCATGATCGATATAACCCTCTAATCTGGTCATAATTGTAATAGGTTCGTTAGTTGGTCTGTTGTGTTATTGAGTTGTTCATGAGAACTGTGTTTTAGGATGTAAGGGATGACATTTTCATTGAACATTCAACCTTGATTACCATGGTAAGACACATTGCTTTCACTTATTGATGGCATCGTACCCTCGGCCAGCTGGCACAGCACATTCCGCCATAAGGCTGATTTATACTTCTGCGTCGGACCTACGCCGTATCCTCTACGGTGCAAGTTACGCGTTGGTTTTCATTTATACTGCTGCGTTGTTGTCTGCGTCAATGTGCGGATATATACACAGCGTATCTATGTTTTTATTCACTAACATAAAGAATCTCTGCACTACAAAATATTGTGTTATATAGCAGATATAAGGATGGAAAGTATCATCCCATTTCTGGACACACACACACTTCTATCGCAGATTTTTTTATTTATTTATTGACCTGAGGGAGGGGTTCTGGCAGACCAATCACAGCTCTTGCGGTCCGCGTAGAATTGACGCGTTGTTAAATTTTTGGAGAGGTGCGCGTCAGGGTACGTGCGCATCACATAGCCTACGGCGTAGCTACGGCGTACACTCGATGCAGAAGTATAAATTGGCCTATAGTTGTTGCCTGCTTTGCGTACATTGGTGTGGGCAGAGCTATCAAAATAGGGGCGAGACCCTTTTGGGGTAAGGGCGTGATTGTTTTGTTAATTTGAAATATATTCATCGGTTACCAGAAAGCACTTACCCCACCTTTACGTATTAAGAGTTCCCACTCTCACTGATTCAACATGCTGAATCGGTCAAATTACCGCCGAAGTGAGACTGGTGTAGGGAATATGCCTCAGAAACTAGCCCGACAGAAGCTCGCCGTCGGCCCGACGTTGACTGATGGCTAACTGTCGGCTTGGTGTGTCCAAGCCTTAAAACTCTTGGACGTATTTTAAAGAGTATCCCACGAGCTTTGCATACTTCACATACTTTTGAAAATCTAGCATGTAGTTGATCCTGATAAGCGTTTGCCGCACGACTTTCTTCTTCCATGAGGGGGTTTGACGTTGCGGCATTTACAGGCAGACAGTTAAAGAACGCAACACACATCTCCCAGACATCCTGTAGAATTCAACCAATCAGATGAGGACTTCGAAACCAATTCCAATTTTGTGTGCCATATGCATCAGACGTTCAGCCAACGTGACATGACATCTGTGGCAGAGTCTATGATGTTCCAGTGGTGGGTGGATGAATGTCTCATAAAAGTTAACTCATCTTCTGCTGCTCATTTACTCCATCCAATCCTCTTTACTCAACAGTGACATTGAAACAGTCTCTGATTAATTCCCTCAGTTCCCTGATGAACATGAAATACAGAGAAAATGAAAGAAATGAAAAACAATACCACAAATGTCAACAACAACACTGGAAGAAAAAAAAATCCAGTTTTAGGCCAATGAGCAAACTTCTTTTAAACTTTTTATATATACACACTCAATGACCACTTTTTTAGTTACAGTTGCTCATTGATACAAATATATGATCAGCCAATCACAATGCAGCAATGTAATGCATGAAATTAGGAAGGCATAGTCAAGATGTTCAGTTAAGGTTTAGACCAGGGGTCTCCAACATGTCACTCGCGAGCTACCAGTAGCTCGTGGCCTGATTGGAGGTAGCTCGCCAAGACGTACTTTTCATCTAATCAGAGTGAGCTAACGAACAGGTGTCCCACCCCCTCCAACGCAAATCAAGTTTGACCTATGGGTCGTGAGGTTATTATTATTTTTATTTATGAACAAATGTAAATGTAAACATGCAAATTACTTCGGTACCATGTCGGTAGTGAATTTTTTAAAAATGTGACGATACCAGCATTTCTGTAGTACCGACTCCCGCGGTACCCGCTGCTGCGTTCAGTCGCTTCGGTGTTTATCCAAGCACGGGGCTCCAGACTGAATATATACTACTGTCTGTAAATATTTAACTGCAAAATACTATTTAAATATCACTCCTGCATGTTCTGCGTCTCTGTGGGCGCAGATGCGTGGGCGCGCACACACGCACACACACACACACACACTCGCTCACTGTCTTTGTAATCTCTGCCGTGTGTCACTAAAAGAGGACCTAACCCTCATTTAAACTGTCATAACATGAACACAAACACACAAAGGTCAACTTAAAGGCAACCTGTCAAAATAAAAGTTTGGTTTAACATGAAGAAATTGACAGAATATATTCTACTGTTGTAGCCTACAGTAGATTTAGCTACGTCTCTGTAACAATAATACGTCTCTACTAATAATAATAATTATGCTGTCACGAACTGCTCCGAGACTCGAAGGGGGATCCAATAGCAGCTTTATTTGAGGGCAATCCAGAGGCGTAATCCAATGTACAGGCAAGAGTCATACACAGACAGGCAGTCGAAACAAAGAAACAAACAAAACAGGCAGGGACCAGAGGCAAGAGAGTAATCCAGGGAACGGGGCAAGATATCCAAAACCAAGAGACAAGAAAACCAGGAGAATGCTCAGAAATGCAGTGTAACACTTAAACAAGACTTTGCGGTGAGTGAATGAATGAACATGGTATAAATAGACTGAGACCAACAGGATGATGAGACACAGGTGAATGCAATCAGTGAATGAGGTACAGGTGAATGTGATCAGTGATAAGTGATGATGAGTCCGGGCAGTGAGTTATGGGAAATGTAGTTTGTGAGTGATAATAGTCTTATGTGGAGTGCCCTCTGGTAGCTCTCAAGGGCACTCTAGCTGGTGACCGTTACATAGCCCCCCCTTTAAGGAGCGGATTCCAGACGCTCCTAAAACTGTCAAGGAGGGAGGTGGAG
Organism: Romanogobio albipinnatus; assembly: GCA_023566225.1. NCBI lineage: Eukaryota > Metazoa > Chordata > Actinopteri > Cypriniformes > Gobionidae > Romanogobio > Romanogobio albipinnatus. The sequence goes on along the minus strand of CM042263.1, from coordinate 30,907,397 downwards.
CGGAGGCGGACCCGGGGGCGGGATGGAGGGCCAGGCCCGTGAAGTGGATAATGACCTGGAGACTGCGGCAAGATGGGAGGCCAGGGCGGATCAGGCTGTGCAGGCGACCAGGGCGGATCAGGCTGTGCAGGCGACCAGGGCGGATCAGGCTGTGCAGGCGACCAGGGCGGATCAGGCTGTGCAGACGACCAGGGCGGATCAGGCTGTGCAGGCGACCAGGGCGGATCAGGCTGTGCAGGCGACCAGGGCGGATCAGGCTGTTCAGGCGACCAGGGCGGATCAGGCTTTGCAGGCGACCAGGGTGGATCAGGCTGTGCAGGCGACCAGGACGGATCAGGCTGTGCAGGCGACCAGGGCGGATCAGGCTGTGCAGGCGACCAGGGCGGATCAGGCTCTGCAGGCGACCAGGGCGGATCAGGCTGTGCAGGCAACCAGGGCGGATCAGGCTGTGCAGGCGACCAGGGCGGATCAGGCTGTGCAGGCGACCATGGCGGATCAGGCTGTGCAGGCGGCCAGGGCGGATCAGGCTGTGCAGGCGGCAGGCGGGAGGAGACGACCCTTCAGGTGGCCAGGGAGGAGACGACCCTTCAGGCGGCCAGGGAGGTGACCATGGTACAGGAACAGACACCGGCTTAGGAACAGGAACAGACACCGGCTCAGGAACAGGAACAGACACCGTGTCGGCGGCCATCTCTTCTGAGGGCTCAAGCGACGTGGCGGTGGTCATCTCGTCTGGAGACACTGGCTCGACGGAGACCATCTTGTCCTGAGACACTGGTTCGGCGGCGGCCATCTTGTACGGAGACACTGGCTCGGCGGCGGCCATCTTGTACGGAGACACTGGCTCGGCGGCGGCCATCTTGTACGGAGACACTGGCTCGGCGGCGGCCATCTTGTACGGAGACACTGGCTCGGCGGCGGCCATCTTGTACGGAGACACTTTCTCGGAGGCAGCCATCTTGTCCGGAGACACTGGCTCGGCGGTGGCCATCTTGTCCGGAGACACTGGCTCGGCAGTGGCCATCTTGTCCGGAGACACAGGAGTGGAGTCGGCCATCTTGTCCGAAGACACAGGCGTGGAGTCGGCCATCTTGTCCAAAGACACAGACACGGGAAGAGGAACAGATTCAGGCTCAGTATCAGGATCAGATTCAGGCTCGGCGGGACGAGACTCTTGACGGGCAGACGTGACGTGAATCTCAGTCTCTGGATCGGCTGACGTGACGTGAAGCTCTGGCTCTGGCTCGGCAGGACTGACGTGAAGCTCTGGCTCTGGCTCGGCAGGACTGACGTGAAGCTCTGGCTCTGGCTCGGCAGGACTGACGTGAAGCTCTGGCTCGGCAGGCAGGAAGTGAAGCTTCTCTGAGCTTGACGGGACCAGCGGCGGCGAGGGCTTTGAGCTGGTTAGGACCAGCGATGAAGAGGGCTCTGAACTGGACGAGACCAGCGGTGAAGGCTCTAGCTTGGCGGGCATGTCGCTTGCTGTCTCAGGCGCGGTGGGCATGACGCTCTCAGTCTCAGGGGCGGCGGGCATGACGCATACTGCCTTGGCTTCGGCAGATTTGGCGTGAAGTGCGGGCTCGACTGGACTGGCGTGAAAGTGCAGGCTCGGCTAGACTGGCGTGAAGTGCAGGCACGGCTAGACTGGCGTGAAGTGCAGGCTCGGTTGGAATGGCGTGAAGTGCAGGCTGTGACATGGCGTGCCACGGAAGGAAGCTCTCCAGACATCTGGAGAGTGCCTCTCTCCAATCCAGACCGGAAAGATCGGGAAGCTTCCTCGGGTTGACCTCCTTAGCCCCCAGCCGGTAACACAACTTAATTGCCTCGTCCCCCAGAGAGCAAGAGGCAGCGAGAGGAACAAACCCCCAGGTGTACTGAAACAGATCGAGGCTATCCAGGGCCAAGGCCGCGATCTGTCCAGCGAACTCCCGGCTCATGCTGGGAAGATCAGGCGAGATCCGTACTGCTGGATTCCTGGAGGTCATAGCTGCTGGATCTGGGTGTGATCTGGGAAGTCTTCTGTCATGAACTGCTCCTAGACTCGAAGGTGGATCCAATAGCAGCTTTATTTGAGGGCAATCCAGAGGAGTAATCCAATGTACAGGCAAGAGTCATACACAGACAGGCAGTCAAAACAAAGAAACAAACAAAACAGGCAGGGACCAGAGGCAAGAGAGTAATCCAGGGAACAGGGCAAGATATCCAAAACCAAGAGACAAGAAAACCAGGAGAATGCTCAGAAATGCAGTGTAACACTTAAACAAGACTTCGCGGAGAGTGAATGAATGAACATGGTATAAATAGACTGAGACTAACAGGATGATGAGACACAGGTGAATGCAATCAGTGAATGAGGTACAGGTGAATGTGATCAGTGATAAGTGATGATGAGTCCGGGCAGTGAGTTATGGGAAATGTAGTTTGTGAGTGATAATAGTCTAATGTGGAGTGCCCTCTGGTGGCTCCCAAGGGCACTCCAGCTGGTGACCGTTACATATGCCTAGATGGTTGCTTATTTTTCACTGGATCTTTTATTTATAAACAATGTTTACTTTTAAACAACATACAGCCTTTAAATGTTTGTATTATTTACTTATACTGATTATCATCATAAATAATACATTAATTGAATTTAATAGAATTTATTAAAAATAGTTAAATAAAATAAAAATTAAAAAACATTTTGCCGTGGTACCAAAATTGGTACAAAGTACCGTAATTTTTATATGGTATTGGTACTGACTACTGGAACTACTATTACACTCTTTCAGGTGTAAAACAGTTTGGATAGTTGTTAATATGATAAGTATGATGCATTATTTAAGAGTTTTAGGTATTGTATAACATGAGTAGCTCTCTGCGACTTTCATTTTTAAAAAGTAGCTCTCAAATGAAAAAAGGTTGGAGACCCCTGGTTTAGACCAAACATCTGATTTGACCATGATGTTGTGACTTTGACCATGACATGGCATTTCATGATACTACAGATTTACACTCTATTGTAGAACAATAACGTTAATTTTTCTCTTGCTGTATCAGCTGTAATACTTACCATTTGCCTTTGTTTGTACTGATAGTAAAAAAACCCAGAGGCAGCAGCTGCAAACACCAGCAGCAGAACAACAACTATTCCTGCTACAGCACCTGGAGACAGACCTGGAACAGCTGAAGAGAAACAGTCTCTATAACAGATCTATAACATACATTATAAACAGTCCCTCCAGAAAAACGCGATTATGCGATCGCATGATTTAATGCATAATCAGCCAAAGTCCGCATATTTATGCGGGGACCGCATTTTTCAAATACGCCGCACTTTCGCCGCGTAAATTGCCTATTTCCGCATGCAAAATAAGCGGGGCTTGCATGATTTCATAATCCCCGCATTTTCGTGGCAAAAACGAAAGAGCCACACAAGAGCCACCATTTCCCCCTGTTGCCATGGGAACGTTTTGAAGTGACGTAATTACCCGACGTGAATGTCATCGAAAAGCTGCAAACCCCGTGGAGAAACCATAGATATCGGTGAAACCATGGTGAAGCACGCAAATTGCCAACAAAAATAACAGCAAAAGACCGCGCAAAGCAGTTTCCCAGTGTGTTAACCGATTTTAAAACACAGCATCATGAAGCTTCTAAGTGTTATGAATCAGTGAGTCGATTCAGCGGTTCGGATCATTATGAATCAGTGAGTCGATTCAGCGGTTTGGAGCGTTATGAATCAGTGAGTCGATTCATCGGTTTGGATCGCCAAAGTCACGTATTTCAGCAGTTTGACACGCGATCCGAATCATGATTCGACTCGCTGATTCATAACGCTTCGAAGCTTCATGATGCTGTGTTTTTAAATCGGTCATCACTATATAATTCGTTATTTAGGTTTTAGCACAAAGCTATTGTAGAGGCGCTGTAGTGAGATGGACTTTGTATCGACGTCTTTAGTGCTTTTATGGGTCTTGAGAGTGTCCAGTGCATTGAGCCAATGGGGGCCTTTCTGAGCCATCGGATTTACACTAAAATATCTTCATTTGTGTCTGAAGATGAACGAAGGTCTGACGGGTGTCCAGCGACATGAGGGGACGTCATTTATGACAGAATTTACATCTTTGGGTGAACTAACCCTTTAAGAGATTGCACTTTGTGCATTGGAAGCACTCAAATGTCTGTAAAACAGGAAGTTATTTATTCATTTTTTCAGAAGTTGTAGCATAATCCTTTTGTAAAGCTACAGAACTTGTTTGACTCAACGTTTTGTAAATTTGAGCCATTAATAAGGTCTTCATCTTCAATAAAACAAAATTCAAACTTAAATATTCCCAGCACTTTCTGTGATGTAGTGCTTTTTTTCTCTTTCTCATCAAACCACAGTTTTTGCAAGTTCCCGCAATTTTATCGCATAAAATTGCATAAATATCCTGCATTTTCCATCGCATTTTTTAAGAAAACGTGCCGCATAATCAAGGATTTTTGCCCGCAACAATCACAAAAAAAGGCTGCATTTTTCTGGAAGGACTGTAAAAACATCAGCACTATATAACCTGACTGAAGATCTGATACTGTAATGATAAAGACAGACATTCGTGTGTGTGTGTGTGTGTGCGTGTGTGTATGATCTATATTACACACTGTGGTGACCCACAAGTTAAATAGAGAGACATTCACCTAGAGACTGTACCTTTAAGGGAGCGGGGTTTCGAGTGAAGCACTTCCGGGTTAACGTTGTGTGACTGTTGTTTACATTACGCTGTAAAGTAATGCATGTTTGAAGTGGATAGTAAAGTCGACTCGACGCATCTCTGTCTCCAGTCTCCTTACTTATAACACTCCACATTGGTGACCCCGACGCGAGTTGAATTATGTCACACAACGGCGGTGGTGAAAATGATGCGGCCGCGGCGCCGGCCGCTGTTAGCGGCGCGGCTAATGTCGGCGCGATCTATGCGGCCACCATCAAGTTGCCGGACTTCTGGCAGAACAATCCACGGCCGTGGTTTCAGCACATCGAGGCTCAGTTTCAGTTGAGAGGGATAACACAGGACGTTACAAAATATTTCCATGTAGTAGCGGCTTTGGATGCCTCGACAACAGCCAGGGCTATGGCGCTATTAGAGGCTCCTCCGGCTGACGGCAAGTACAACGCGCTTAAAACATTCCTGCTGAACCTCTTTGAGCTGTCAGAGCTGGAGAAAGCAGACCGCCTGCTTTCCCTGAATGGCCTGGGCGATAGCAAGCCATCTGAGTTAATGGAGAGGATGCTGGCTGTGCTGGGTTCGGCGGATCCATCATTCCTTTTCGCCCACATTTTCCTGCGGCAGCTTCCAGCACCCGTGCGCACCGCACTGGCCAGTTCCCCCCTCCTTTCCTCCAGAGACTACCGGGCGATGGCTGTGGAGGCAGACAGGATTTTCCTCGCCAACCGGCAGCAGTTTGTTCATGCGCTGTTACCTCCCCAACACCAGTCTGCCCCATTTCCACCCCCGGTGGACGACCCGGACACCGCAGCTGCTGTGACGGCCCGCCGACAGCGCGAGGACGGGTGGTGTTTCTACCACTCCAGGTTTGGGGCCAAGGCCAAGCAATGTCGCCAGCCTTGCAGTTTTGGAGCCCAGGGAAAAGCCAGGGCCGGCGCTCATTAGCAGCTATGGGCGTTGGCCGCGACTGCAAGCTGTTATTTATCACTGACGCCTTGTCTGGCCGGCGGCTGCTGGTCGATTCGGGGGCTCAGCGCAGCATCCTGCCAGCGAAGCCTGTGGACACCATGGCTGGCGGCCATGGCCCCCCGATGGATGCCGCTAACGGCACACCCATTCGTACTTATGGCACGAGGTATGTGGAAGTGTGTTTCGGCGGGCGGCGTTTTGGCTGGGATTTCGTCATGGCCGCTGTGTCTACGTCTCTCCTGGGGGCGGATTTCCTCTGCGCTTACAGGCTGTTGGTGGATGTAACGAACTGCCGCCTGATCGACGCCCTTTCTTTTGCTTCATACCCCTGCACGCTTGGAGGGGCGGGGGCGCTTTGTCTGTCAAACACGCTGGCCACTGGAGACCGGTATCAACGCCTACTGGCTGAGTTCCCTGACATCACCACGCCCACGTTCTCATCGGCGGTGGCTAAGCATGGCGTGGAGCACTACATCACCACAGTGGGCCCCCCGGTTTATGCACGGGCCCGGCGCCTCGACTCCGGCAAGCTCGCGATCGCCAGGGAGGAGTTCACCACCATGGAGCACCTCGGCATCGTGCGACGCTCCAACAGCCCGTGGGCTTCTCCTCTGCACATGGTGACCAAAGCTGATGGCGGTTGGCGTCCCTGTGGTGATTTCCGTCGCCTGAACAATGCCACCACCCCCGATCGGTACCCAGTGCCGCATATACAGGATTTCTCTGCCCACCTAGCCGGCGCCACCATCTTTTCGAAGGTGGACCTGGTTCGCGGTTACCACCAGGTGCCTGTCCACCCGCAGGATGTCCCCAAGACAGCAGTCATCACACCCTTTGGCCTTTTTGAGTTTCTACGGATGCCTTTTGGCCTCAAGGGGGCAGCGCAGACGTTTCAGCGCCTCATGGACTCTGTGCTTCGGGACATGCCTTTCCTCTTTGTTTATTTGGACGACATTCTCGTGGCCAGCGCATCCGCCGACGACCACCTGGCGCATCTCCGGCAGTTGTTTGGCCGGCTTAGTGAGCATGGTCTCATCATTAACCCGGCCAAGTGCGAGTTTGGCCAGTCGTCCATCACCTTCCTCGGCCACCACGTCACCCCGCAAGGGGCTGTTCCCCTCCCGGCCAAGGTGGACGCCGTAGCCAGTTTTCCACGCCCACGCACCGTGAAGTCCCTGCAGGAGTTTCTGGGCATGGTGAACTTCTACAACCGTTTCCTCCCCCATGCGGCCCAACTTATGCGACCCTTGTACGACGCCTTGCGGGGTGGAAAACCGGCGGACGTGTTGGATTGGTCCCCGGAGATGAATGGGGCCCTGGAGGCTGCCAAAACCGCGCTGGCCAACGCTGCTCTGCTGGCGCACCCGTCTCCGACCGCCCCAGTTGCTCTTACCACGGACGCCTCTGATTATGCCGTGGGGGCTGTGTGTGAGCAGTGGGTAGGAGGAGCCTGGCAGCCACTGGCCTTTTTCAGCAGGAAGCTCCGTGACAATGAGAGGAAATACAGCACCTTCGACAGGGAGCTCCTGGGTCTTTTCCTCGCTACCCGTCATTTCCGTTTCCTGTTGGAGGGCCGGCGGTTCACGGCTTTCGTTGACCACAAGCCGCTGACGTTCGCCATGGCTAAGTCTTCGGAGCCATGGTCTGGTCGACAGCAGCGCCAGCTCTCTGCCATCTCAGAGTACACCACTGACATTCAGCATGTGGCCGGCAAAGATAATTTAGTCGCCGACTGCCTCTCCCGGGCAGTCACTGGATCCGTCCACTTGGGTCTCGACTACGCAGCCATGGCTGAGGATCAGTCTGCGGACACGGAGGTACAAGCCTACAGGACGGCCCCCACGGCGCTGCTCATGAAAGATGTGGCGTTTGACACAGCCAACGCTACACTCCTCTGCGATGTCTCCACTGGCCAACCGCGCCCTATGGTACCTGCTGGCTGGAGGCGAAAGGTTTTTGACGCCATCCACGGCCTTTCCCACCCCGGGGTGAAGGCCTCTACCAAGCTGGTGGGGGCCAAGTTCGTCTGGCCAGGCCTGCGGAGGGACGTTAGGGCCTGGGCTGCTGCCTGTGTGGCGTGCCAGCGCGCAAAGGTGACTCGTCATACTAAGGCACCTTTGGCACCCTTCAAAGTGCCAGAGAGACGTTTTGATCACGTGAATGTGGACCTGGTGGGCCCACTGCCCCCCTCCCGTGGTTATACTTACCTCCTCACTATGGTGGACAGGACAACTAGGTGGCCAGAAGTGGTTCCCCTGTCCTCCATTACATCAGCCGAAGTAGCCCGGGCATTCATTATGGTTTGGGTGGCCCGTTTCGGAACACCGTCCGACCTCTCTTCGGACCGGGGTCCACAGTTCACATCAGAGCTTTGGACGGCGGTCGCCGAGGTTCTGGGGGTGAAGCTCCACCGTACCACAGCCTACAACCCACAAAGCAACGGACTTTGCGAGCGGTTTCATCGGGACATGAAGGCTGCGCTCAGGGCTAGCCTTACGGACAACAACTGGGTTGACCGCCTCCCATGGGTTATGCTTGGCCTTCGCTCCGCCCCCAAGGAAGATCTTCAAGCCTCATCAGCCGAGCTGGTGTACGGCCAGCCCCTGCGCGTTCCGGGGGAGTTTCTTCCAGGTGCCACGGCCCCTTGGTCGGTTGCCGCCCATCGTGCTGTGTCCAGGAACATTGCCGACGCTTTTGTTCCCATTCCAACGTCTCACCATGGCCTCCCCCAGTCCTACGTGCCCAAGGATTTACCGTCAGCCAAGTACGTTTTTATCCGCCACGATGGCCATCGTACCCCGCTGCAGCCCCCCTACGATGGGCCCTTCCGTGTCCTGGCCGGAGGGTCTAAGAACTTTGTTGTGGATATGGGGGGCAGGCCTGAGCGGGTGGCTATAGACCGTCTCAAGCCTGCTCATGTGGACATTGGCGAACCGCTTCAGCTGGCCCAGCCCCCACGGAGAGGGCGACCTCCAGCAGCAGCCTCGGCCCCTGCCCTCTCCCCTGGCACGGTCCCTGCCCCGCCCCTTGCCCCTTGCCCTTTTCCTGTTAAGCGCAGCCGGTACGGTCGCCTGGTCCGCCCCCCTATACGTTGACTCTTAGGGACTGTTATGAGCTGGATTGTTCTATTTTGAGTACCCGTTCGGTATGGGCCTGTTATTATGGGTGAATTCTGGGGGGGCCTGTGTGGTGACCCACAAGTTAAATAGAGAGACATTCACCTAGAGACTGTACCTTTAAGGGAGCGGGGTTTCGAGTGAAGCACTTCCGGGTTAACGTTGTGTGACTGTTGTTTACATTACGCTGTAAAGTAATGCATGTTTGAAGTGGATAGTAAAGTCGACTCGACGCATCTCTGTCTCCAGTCTCCTTACTTATAACACTCCACAACACTATGAACATCAGCTCTATATAACCTGAGTGAAGATCTGATACTGTAATGATAAAGACAGACATTAGTGTGTGTGTGTGTGTGTGTGTGCGCGTTTGTGTGTGTGTGTGTGTGTGTGTGTGTGTGTGCGCGTGTGTGCGTGTGAACACACACTATAAACATCAGCACTATATAACCTGAGTGAAGATCTGATACTGACCTGAAGACAGACCAGGATCTGGATTTGGTTTATCCGATTCTGTAATGATAAAGACAGTCATTAGTGTGTGTGTGTGTGTGTGTGTGTGTGTGTGTGACTGATCTATAACACACACTATAAACATCAGCACTATATAACCTGAGTGAAGATCTGATACTGTAATGATAAAGACAGACATTAGTGTGTGTGTGTGTGTCTGATCTATAACACACACTATAAACATCAGCACTATATAACCTGAGTGAAGATCTGATACTGACCTGAAGACACACCAGGATCTGGATTTGGTTTATCTGATACTGTAATGATAAAGACAGACATTAGTGTGTGTGAGTGTGAGTGTGTGTGTCTGATCTATAACACACACTATAAACATCAGCACTATATAACCTGAGTGAAGATCTGATACTGTAATGATAAAGACAGACATTAGTGTGTGTGTGTGTGTGTGTGTGTGTGTGTGTGTGTGTGTGTGTGTGTGTGTGTGTGTGTGTGTGTGTGTGTGAGAGAGAGTGTCTGATCTATAACACACTATAAACATCAGTGCACCACACCTTTTTAAAACATGATTGTCTTGACAGAACAAGCAAGTTCTGTTATCATTGGTCTTGTACACAGAATGGTTTCTCTGTTGTGATGTTACATTTCCCTTTGGAACTGGATTAACAAAATTTGTAGCAAAACTGTTTCCCTTGAATGTCTTGCTAGGTTTCACTGCACTTGGTCCTGAATCCTGAATGCATCCAAATACAGGATCTGATGCCATCTTTGCCTATTGTTCGATGAAGTCCACAATGTGTGAGAGTTTAGCTCTACCTTGGTTCAATTCCATTATCTCACAACCTTTTTCTCTCCAATGTACTCTCAATTTGAAAGGTAGCTTCACCTCTCTTGGTTGCCCTGTCGTGAATTGTCCCAGAAAATACAAGCAGTCCCTTTTATTGCGAGTCTTTTCATCAACACAATGCTCAAATGCTCTAAATAATGGCATACTGAAGTGGATTACCATCAAAGATTGCAATCTTGCATGTGAGGTTGGGCTTGATGTGCCAGATATGTAGTTAATTCCTCCTGCCTTTTCAGAATCTCATACAGGGGTTCACCTTGAGATGGAAGTTTACAGCTTGAGATGTTGCCATATTACCTCTGGAATGTTGAGTAAAAGGAACAGTGAAGTAAATCCTGTACAAATTTGCAATCACATTTCAACAATGAAATCCAGTGTCCACGTGGTAAATCCGTATTGTGCTGAAGAAATGGCATTCAACGAAGCCTCGGTCTCTGAAGTGGCATCCACGAGCAGCTTATGCTCACAGTCCACTGGAAGCAAATTTATTTTATACTTTGTGTTCACAGATCATTGAACCAGAGTCTTTGACTTTGACTTAAAAGCACCATTAAGCTCAGTCCAACACATAATTTTCTGATAAGCAAGGTCAGCATGATCCTATGGTCTTGCACGTTCATACAAGTAGTGCACGGTTTAGCACGGTCAAACTGTGTGCTTCCCCATTACCAATACACACCTGTTGTCTCATTACCCAGGTGCCCTTAATATACAACGTCAGAGTGCCACCCAATAGACAAATATATAATTGCATTAAAATGGCTCCTACAGTTGTGATAATTACATATAAACAGTCCGTAAGGTTTGCCTCTTTTTCACCATCTCTGTTTGAAACCTACAATTGCAGTTATTTGCGGAATTATCATCTTTATGTGGGTTGTTCATCGGCACGGCACCTTGTTTTGAGGAGTATGTGTGAGGAGTATGTCTCCGCGCCTGTGTGGATACTGTACTTCGGAATCACAGATTCTACGTCTTGGATGTATGACTGAAAGGTTCAATTATTTGGTCCGGTTTCGTGCCCTTCTCAGCATTTCTTGGTGATTCAAAGACAATGACTTCTCAGATCTGAGGGAAGGAAAATCTTCAATTTATTGGACAAAGGATTTCAAATATATATGAAAAAGAAAAGAGGCGTAATATGGATTTAACCAATGGAAAATAATTACATCATATATATCTCATGGTATAAGAACGTGAGCCACGTGATATCAGTGTAATGTATACAACACATCTGGTAATCATTATTTCCACCAGCAAAATATATATTTCCATATAATCCCAAAAAAGTTTTTATGCTCGCATGAGGTGTGTGGTATATTGGTGCAACTGTGTTACATGTATTACGGTATTTTGGATAGCGCGCATGCGCTGTATGTGATATCAGTGTGGAACTGAGTTAGTTAGAAAAACAGTAAAGACTGTATACGTTACACCTCCATGTCTCTCTCTTCTTTTACCCATAAAAAGACTACAAGGTGTTTTTTCAGGCAATTCGATTAAGGAAATTTTCGCAAAGCAGCTATGGAAACGACGTAAAAGTATGCAAAAGACAATCATTCTTTAAAGATGATGCGCTATGCTTGGAAAGAAGACAAGACTAGGGTGACCAGACATCCCGAAATCTAAACTGTTGTCCCGAATCCCGAATCGGGCCCTAATTGTCCCGAAAATTATACTAAAACAAAATCTTGAGTAGGCTAGTTATTGTCTGATAAACATTTAAAACTGTCTGCGGAGGTTGAGTCGTCCTGCAACCAGCCCCCGCCGGCTGCTCATTGGCTGCAGCATCTTTTTTCTAAGTTAAAAAAAATACTGGCTAGGCGCGAATTTAGATATGCATTGATAAGCTAATTTTCATTAATTCCGTTGGCATGGCTGGTGTAGCTTACCGGAACCCCAACACGCTGCTAAAAAGCAAAAACGCCTCTGCAGGTACCGGGAGGAGTGGGTGGGGAAGTATCCATGGATTGCCACAGCCTTAAGAGATGAAAGTAAAGACAATACAACCTTTTTGTCCCCTTTTTGTTTTAAGCCTTGATGAAGAGAGCGCAAGTTGCTGCAGCCGCGAGGAGGACAGTGATGTACGCGTAAAGAAGTGATTTATTGTTCGCGGCAATGTGTACAAAAAATACTTCACTACACAATTATTTCGTTATTTTCGTTTAAGCTTATTAGCGTTAGGCTATACAGAAAGGCCTGATTTACGCACTGTTACTTACAACAGTCATTGTTTTTTTTTCTTTTCACAATGACATTTGAGTTCATGATTTAATGTTGTTTTTTTGTGGCAAACTAAAGACTAATGACAGACTGTTGATCTTTGAATAAAAATATGTTTGGTTCAGGTTTGAAAATCTTTTATTATAGGTTACGAAGTCATAGAAGCCCCCCATCCCATCACCCCAGACTGCCCCAACCCCAACCCCAACTCCCCCCCGCCCACCCCGTCCCGTCCTGTCCCGTCACCCCACCCCAGACTGCAGATTATCCTCCCCACCCCCACCCCGAATTTCAGCAAATCTCATCTGGTCACCCTAGACAAGACAGAGTTCTTCATTAAACTCATAAAAGACAATAAAATTACAGGAATACTGGATTTTATACAACAAATAAATTCCACAAATTATCATTAAGATATTTAAGCATATGAGGGAAAAACACCCACAAACACCCCATACGTAGCCACTCCCAAGTATAAGGTGCTTTCCATGCAATTAATGCTTGGATAACATGCACGTCTCCTTCAATTAAAAATAATGTCTAGTGCGGTGACTGGGACATACGTAAACATGTGTTGGCATCATTTTTGGAATGGCGTTTTAGTCGCATAACATCGGTTAACGCCATCATTTCGCAATCGTTTTTTATCGACATTTGGAAAATATCACAAAAGTTTTGCAGCTACAGATGATTGTTGTTTGGACTTTTCTGGATTACAATCTGCTATCAAAATGATTTAATTATTCCGGCTGCTGTGAGAAAAGACTATAAATGATCTGCCACCTGCAGCATCCTCACATGCAATACTACTACTAGCCCGGACTCCTTCTATAGCTCCTTCTAGACCACGTATACAGACGTGACGTAATAAAGCAAAGACGAACGGCGCCATGTTCGAATTTCCTGCGGAAACTCACCAGTACCACTCAAATTATAACACATTATTACAAATATTATAATCGGGCTAAGATAAGGCGATAATTTTAAACACTGGCTGGTTATGTACTTGCTCAAAATTTGATTTTGGTTAATCTTTAACCAAAAAAAGTTACAGACTGCAGCTTAAACATTTTTAACAATTAACTTGAACAGTTAACATTTTTATCAGAAGCTTGACAACAGTCTTTATCACAGGTGTCATGCATTCTATGACAGATAACAGGCTGTTTTTGCCTGTTATATGAAAGAAAAGAAAATAAAAAAGATAATTTCCAATGTTACTCACCACTGACAGAAACATTGAATCTCTTGTATATCGTCTGTTTGCTGCTGCTGCTGATCTTCACTGTAAAAAGCTCAGAGTCTGTGGTTCTGGTGTTTGTGATGATCAGAGATCCAGTCAGATCATCCAGCTTCAGTCTGCCTCTGAATTTCTCATCAGTAGCATCATATAATGTTGTGCTCTTTGTCTCAATATCACTTTTAGCTATGAGTTTTCCTTCAACTCCAAACCTCCACACTATCAGCTCATCTCCATGTGCTTCAGTCACATCAGTACGAAGAATGACAGGATCTCCCCACATAACGCTCTTCATTTCAAAATCAATGACAGGTGGAGAGTCTGAAAGAAACAGATTCACAGACAAAACACCGTTACTGACAGAACTGAAATTCAGATCAGGTGTTTGTCTAGGTTCACTGCATAATAAACAAATACATTTCTTACATTTATAAAAATAATTGATCCTGTTTTGGAACTTTTAATACAGCTGGAAATAAAGAATCTGGCCAAACCGTGTGTGATTTAAGTCACTTCTTATGAATTTCTTTGTAAAACAGTAGTAGGTTAGCAGCATCACAGTCACCATTATTTATTTTCTGTCACAGCTCAGAGTAAAGGGTCAAATGTCAAAGATAGATGAAAATAGATTTAGGAGGAGTTGTTTTGACACCTTTAAAGGATTAGTTCACTTAAAAATGAAAATTTCCTGATAATTTACTCTCCCAGGGGCGGATTTACCATTAGGCAAAGGTAGGCGACCACCTGGGGCCCCCGCAAGCCATGGGCCCCCTAAAATGCTTGTTATATACGATACGCGTTCAGCGCGGATGCACAAGCGGTTGCTGTGGTGTTCATCTTGTAGAAAGTGTAGGGGTGTAGGGCCTTATGATTTCCGCTAGGGGTGTAACGGTACACGTATTCGTATTGAACCGTTTCGGTACAGGGCTTTCGGTACGGTGCACGCGTGTACCGAACGGTTATGAATGTAATTTTTAACAGTTAACAGTCGGCTTGTTGTAAGCGCGGAACACACTTCAATCCGAGTTCCCACACGAACATATTAAGTATTCAGTCCATTTTATCACAAAATTCAAACGATAAATGCCGCTTTAACGCTCTTTAATGTGATGTGACTGGCGTATCAATTCAACTTAAAGCAGCAGCGCGCGAGTCAATGCGATCATAGACGCGTATCAGTTCAACTTAAAGCGGCAGCGTGCGGTGCGCGAGTCAATGCGATCATCTCTTCCTAAAGAATAAACATAAATTAATATATCTTAAGGTATGTTGAGGATACATTACAACTTACTGAAATGTATCATATTATTGTAATATGATATTGCATATGTATCAGCGGCTTGTAAACAATGTCATGCAGAATCACGTTTACTCAGAAGTCGTTCAGTGTCCACAGCTGTTAGCTCAATAGAGAAATCAACTCTTTCACTGAATACATGCACTATATTAGCCGCTATATTCATTATATTAGCCTATATATATTCATTATATACTACTTAGCCTGTTAGTGATGTCTTGTTTATTTAATGTATGTTTAAATAAACCTGTCATGAAAATTACAGCCACTAAATGATTATATTTCAACAATGAATTAAAATAATTAGATTTAGAAGTTAATGCAAAAACTGCCTTATGTGAAGCTTATGAGTGTTGATTATTATATCTAAAAATAAATAGCAACTGAATTTAGGCTAATAGTTTGGGCTCTGTTGTTAATCTTTAATAGCTATATGTAAGTAAGGGCTCCCTATATAGTTTACAGCAATATCTTTAAGAAACTTTTAGTTATAATTTAATTCATTTAAGGACAGACACAATTTTTTTCATTAAACCACTGTTGAATAAAAATTAATAAAAAGCAATTTTGTAAAACTGCTGTACCGAATCCATACCGAACCGGGACTTCAAAACCGCGGTACGTACCGAACCATCAGTTTTATGTACCGTTACACCCCTAATTTCCACGATTCCGAAAATGCGTACAGGATCACAGAATCCATTCATAAAAACAAACGGAATGTCATGGAATGAATGGCGCAGACATAAATACATAAAACAAATAAATATATATTTTGTTAAACGTTTAATACATTTCTGTTAAATCAATACATTTATGTTAAATAAGTTTCATGATTTCCATTAATTAGACATGCTTTTTGATTAATACAATTTAATATAACCATCCAGAATAAAAAAAAAAAGGAATTTGGATTTTTTTTCTCTTCTGGAATTTGGAAAAAAAATGTAACTGATTTCATAGGGCTCTACAAATGAAAATGTCATGCGTCTGAAGTTATAAATAAATACGGAGCAACAGTGCGTATTATGTTTATCGTTTTAAATGGCGCTCACTCAATTCTTTGAAGGACCCGAGTAGATACTTTCCACACAGACACACTTCAGTTTTGGTTGAAATAATTCTTATGTGTGTAATAATTTCCTTCTTTCTAATTTAAATTTGTGGGGGTGGAGGGGTCGTGCAGCAGCAGCAATCATCACAACAATGAAAATAACCTCAAGGTTGTAAATGTGCAATTGTATAGGGCCCCATTCCTCTATTTTGCTTGGGGCCCCCAAATCACTAAATCCGCCCCTGTACTCACCCCCATTTCATCCAAGATGTTCATGTCTTTCTTTTTTCATTCAAAAAGGAATTAAGTTTTTTTAATTAAAGAAAGAAAAAGAAACTAAAAAAAGAAAGAATTTTTCTCCACATAATGGCCTTCAATGGCAACCAACCAGACTGTCCTCTGGATTCAGTAAAAAGGTGCTTTTCAGAGCAACGCGCGGGACGTACTAACACTAAACTTTGATGTCACGAAGGGGGCCACACATTATCCTGTGGGCCGCAAGTTTGAGACCCCTGATTTAAAGCATTAAAATGAAAGTATCTTGTTGTCGATAGGGGCACAACTTTATTAAACGCTCCTATGGGTCATTTTTCATGAATTAAAATTAAAGTGTCCTGTTGTCGATAGGGGCGCAACTTTAGTAAATGCTCCTATGGGTCGTATTTTATTAATTAAAATGAAGGTGTCCTGTTGTCGATAGGGCCACAACTTTATTAAACTCTCCTGTGTTGTCGTTTTTCATGAATTAAAATGAAACTGTGCTGTTGTCGATAGGGGCGCAACTTTAGTAAACGCTCCTATGGGTGGTATTTCATGAATTAAAATGAAAGTGTCCTGTTATCGATAGGGGCGCAACTTTAGTAAATGCTCCTATGGGTGGTATTTCATGAATTAAAATGAAAGTGTCCTGTTGTCGATAGGGGCACAACTTTAGTAAACACTCCTATGGGTCGTTTTTCATGAATTAAAATGAAAGTGTCCTGTTGTCGATAGGGGCACAACTTTAGTAAACACTCCTATGGGTCGTTTTTCATGAATTAAAATGAAAGTGTCCTGTTGTCGATAGGGGCGCAACTTTAGTAAATGCTCCTATGGGTCGTATTTCGTGAATTAAAATGGTGTCCTGTTGTCGATAGGGGCACAACTTTAGTAAATGCTCCTATGGGTCGTATTTCATGAATTAAAATGAAAGTGTCCTGTTGTCGATAGGGGCACAACTTTAGTAAATGCTCCTATGGGTGGTATTTCATGAATTAAAATGAAAGTGTCCTGTTGTCGATAGGGGCACAACTTTATTAAACTCTCCTATGGGTTGTTTTTCATTAATTAAAATGGTGTCCTGTTGTCGATAGGGGCGCAACTTTAGTAAACACTCCTATGGGTCGTATTTCAGGGAAGTGACAAACAACCTATATAGGCGTATTGGTTGGAGGACATGTAGCAACTAACCATTCCAAATAAATGCAGTTTCAAAGCGCTTCAATATATATACAATGGGAGAACAAGAATTTGATACACTGCCAATTTTGCAGGTTTTCCTACTTACAAAGCATGTAGAGGTCTGTAATTTTTATCATATGTACACTTCAACTGTGAGAGACGGAATCTAAAACAAAAATCCAGAAAATCACATTGTATGATATTTTAATAATTAATTTGCATTTCATTGCATGACATAAGTATTTGATCACCTACCAACCAGTAAGAATTCCGGCTCTTACAGACCTGTTAGTTTTTTTTTAAGAAGCCCTCCTGTTCTCCACTCATTACCTGTATTAACTGCACCTGTTTGAACTCGTTACCTGTATAAAAGACACCTGTCCACACACTCAATCAAACAGACCCCAACCTCTCCACAATGGCCAAGACCAGAGAGCTGTGTAAGGACATCAGGGATAAAATTGTAGACCTGCACAAGGCTGGGATGGGCTACAGGACAATAGGCAAGCAGCTTGGTGAGAAGGCAACAACTGTTGGCGCAATTATTAGGAAATGGAAGAAGTTCAAGATGACGGTCAATCTCCCTCGGTCTGGGGCACCATGCAAGATCTCACCTCGTGGGGCATCAATGATCATGAGGAAGGTGAGGGATCAGCCCAGAACTACACGGCAGGACCTGGTCAATGACCTGAAGAGAGCTGGGACCACAGTCTCAAAAAAAACCATTAGTAACACACTACGCCGTCATGGATTAAAATCCTGCAGCGCACACAAGGTCCCCCTGCTCAAGCCAGCGCATGTCCAGGCCTGTCTGAAGTTTGCCAATGACCATCTGGATGATCCAGACGAGGAATGGGAGAAGGTCATGTTGTCTGATGAGCTTAATGGTCTTAACTTCACTTGCCATGTTTGGAGGAAGAAGAAGGATGAGTACAACCCCAAGAACACCATCCCAACCGTGAAGCATGAAGGTGGAAACATCATTCTTTGGGGATGCTTTTGAGATGGATGACAGATCTTGGCCAACAACCTCCTTCCCTCAGTAAGAGCATTGAAGATGGGTCGTGGCTGGGTCTTCCAGCTTGACATCGACCCGAAACACACAGCCAGGGCAACTAAGGAGTGGCTCCGTAAGAAGCATCTCAAGGTCCTGGAGTGGCCTAGCCAGTCTCCAGACCTGAACCCAATAGAAAATCTTTGGAGGGAGCTGAAAATCTGTATTGCCCAGCGACAGCCCCGAAACCTGAAGGATCTGGAGAAGGTCTGTATGGAGGAGTGGGCCAAAATCCCTGCTGCAGTGTGTGCAAACCTGGTCAAGAACTACAGGAAACATATGATCTCTGCAATTGCAAAGAAAGGTTTCTGTACCAAATATTAAGTTATGCTTTTCTGATGTATCAAATACTTATGTCATGCAATAAAATGCAAATTAATTACTTTAAATTCATTCAATGTGATTTTCTGGATTTGTATACAATATACAAATAATAACTAATAAAGGAAATAATATGAATAAAGACATTATCATAAACATTGACCGTTTTGGATACACCATTACTGGATCTAGAATCTAAGGATGAGCAACATTTACATTCTTTCATTTAGAAGACACTTTGATATAAATAAATAAAAATATGTACAAATAAAAGTAGAGGTTTTTGTGGCTCATTTTTGTTATAGCCTCCAAAACTTTTCACAGACTGTGATGATGCGTTTACACTAGGGGTGTAACGGTACACGTATTCGTACCGAACCGTTTCGGTACAGGGCTCTCGGTTCGGTGCGCGTGTGTACCGAACGGTTCCAAATGCAATCTTTAACAGTTAACAGTCGGCTTGTTTTAAGCGCGGAACACACTTCAATCCTAGTTCCCACTCGAACATATTAAGTATTCAGTTCATTTTATCACAAAATTCAAACGATAAATGCCGTTTTGACGCTCTAAAATGTGACGACTGATCACTGTATAGGCGCGTCAATTCAAGCGGCCGCGGCACGCGGGTGAACGCGATCGATCATCTCTTCCAGAAGAATAAACATGAATTAATATCTTAAGGTATGTTGAGAATAACACTTACTGAAACGTATCATATGTCGTGTAATCGCTCAATCAGTGTTTAAATCGCGGAAAGACGTCAAACAGCTTGTAAACAATGTCACGCAGCATCATTTACCTCAGAGTCAGAAGTCCTTCAGTGTCCACAGCTGTTATTCACTAAAGAAATCAACTCTTTCACTAAATATATGCACTATATTAGCCTATATATATATATATATAATAATTCTACTTAACCTGTTAGTGATGTCTTGATTATTTAATGCTATGTTTAGATAAATCTGTCATGAAAAGGACAGTCACTAAGATTATATTTGGAGAATTGGAGAAAAAACATCATTTTATAATTAGATTTAGGAGTTAATGCAAAAACTGCCTTATGTGAAGTTTACATGTTTGCACACAATGTGTTATTTGAGTGTTGATTATTATATCTAAACATGAATATCAGCTGAATATAGGCTCATAGTTTTGGCTCTGTTGTTAACCTTTAATATTATAGTAATAATGTGCAAGTAAGGGCTCCCTATATAGTTTACAGCATTATCTTTAAGAAACTTTTAGTTATAATTTCATTCATTTAAGGACAGAGACAATTTCAGTTTTTTCAGACAATTGTTTCAGTAAACCACTGTTTAATAAAAAATAAATAAAAAGCCATTTTTTAAAACTGCTTTACCGAACCGTGACTTCAAAACCGAGGTACGTACCGAACCGTCAGTTTTGTGTACCGTTACACCCCTAGTTTACACAGTAATATAACATAGTAAATCGAGCAGTGTTTTTTGTTGAAGTAAAAAAAATTACATTTACAACAAACTATAGATCGATCAGGCATAACATTATGACCTGATCCTAATATATTGTTGGTTCCCCATAGGCACCCTGACTGGTCTGCTATACACAAACTGTGATGCACTGTGTATTCTGACACCTTTCTATCAGAACCAGCATTAACTTCTTGAGCAATTTGAGGTACAGTAGCTCGTCTGATTGACCGGACCACACGGGCCAGCCTTCTCTCCCCACATGAATCAATGAGCCATGGCCCATGACCCTGTCGCTGGTTCAACACTGCTCCTTCCTTGGAGCACTTTTGATAGATACTGACCACTGCAGACTGGAAACACCCCACAAGAGCTGCAGTTTTGGAGATGGTCTGACCCAGTCGTCTAGCCATCACAATTTGGCCCTGTCAAACTCGCTCAAATCCTTACGCTTGGCCATTTTTCCTGCTCCTAACACATCAACTTTGAGGACAAAATGTTCACTTGCTGCCTAATATATCCCACACACTAACAGGTGCCGTGATGAAGAGATAATCAGCGTTCATAAAGTTATGCCTGATCGGTGTATAACAACTCTAATACAACGAGAGGCAGTAACAGCAAATTTTACATCTTTCTGTATTCTTCTGACCAACTTAGTCATCAAAACGTTCATAGAAAGCCAATAATTTGTTTAATTTTTTTTTTTTTGCTATGTGAGCAAATGGAAAAAAAAGTGTACTCACAGTAGACAGTAACACTGAATGTCATCCATAAGGTCCCAGTGATGTGGTTGATCTTGAGTTGATAATGTCCAGAGTGTTTGATTCTCATGTTGTTGATGGTCAGAGATCCAGTCTGATGATTCAGCTGCAGTCTGCCTCCGAATATCTCAGTGAGATGGGGATATGAGATCTCATTTCCAACAGCTTCAGCAATGATTGGACCATTATCTCCAAACCTCCACTGTATCAGATTAAATCCCTGTATTTGAGTGAGATCAGGGTTTAGAGTGACAGAATCTCCCTCCATCACTGACTCTGACTTCAGTCTATCTTCATCAACACCAATCACTCCTGCAGAACAAACAGAAACAGTTTCTCAGAGATTAAACTCATATAACACTGCTGCTGATGTTAGTGAACAGACCTAGTCAGTAACTGAGACCAATTTGGTATTTTAAACGACCCCTGATAATAACAAGCAGAATCGCTGAAGGAAAGAGTCACTATTTTAATAATGTGATCTGATCAGGTGTTGTTGGGTGTGTTTTGACAATCTTCATAACTAAATTAATGACTTTTAACTAAAATAACTTACTCGTTACTTAATGGAACCTCGGTTCCCTGAGATAAGGGAACGTGTACTGTGTCTGCTAGACGCAATGGGAATTCTCCAATTCTCGAAATAATGAAGTATTTGTAAAATCACGCAGTTCTACTGCCCAGTCAAAACAGTGTCGAGACATCTCGCACTCAGTAACTGAGATCAGGTTGGTCTTTTAAACACAATTTGACTTATTCAGCTTTAAATACATAACAGTCTTGATAAAGTAACGAGAAAATATCATGTTAGTGGATCTAGAATCTATAGCATGAGACACATACAAATGAGAGATTTTTTTTTAAAAATCAGTGAAAAGGATTTTTGAGGAACTGATTTTTTGTTGTTAAATTTCAATACAGTTGAGTTCACTATTTTTGGATAGATAAACAGCAGACCAGAACTGATTACTGATCTCTAAAAGAGAATCAATTAAAAACACCTGTTATTCTCATACCCTGATTTTTTAGGGCATTTTATATTACAACGCATTACAGCTCTAACAGTTAGAAGACTAAAACAACCATCATCTCGACCGGTTTCATTTCCAAGTATTTTTTTCCCGTCAACCCTTGTTACTCTGACAGCCAAGGAAGGTGAAATATACTTTTTCTTAAATGGTACATGATAATAAATAAATCAATTATAAAAATAACAGCTATTTAAAATAAACTTTACCTATTATAATAGAATAATACGGTTTTCACAGTTTTTTCCAGACAAAACTGTATTCATAAAATATGTAAATATGTGCATATTGTGAAATATTAGTAATCTAATCCATAAAAGCAAGGTAATTGGTTCGATTCCCAAGTAATGAACGAACTGGTGCAAGCTAAACCTTGAACACTGCAAGATGATTAGCCTAGTTTAAAAACGTAATTATTCCTAGAAAATAATTCATGACTTAACCAGACTTAAAACTTATTTGAGGTCTTCAGTGAATGGTTACCACCAAACAAAAGCCTTACCATTATAATTTAACGTTTTAAATTCCCACCAAGAATATAGGCTATATCTGTTTTTGAACGTGTTGTACTTAAAATATATCCTAGCCTATGTGCTTCTGTCTAGGCTATAGTATTATAATAATGAACTACATGCCTAAGACAACATCAACAAATGTGAAATGTAACGAAAGTGAACAAAAATCACACACTTACCGCGCATTATGAATAAAAAAGGAAATATTTTTAAAGTGCTCTTCATAGTGTTGTTGTGGTTCAATATTCTGTAATCATGGAAGAAACAGGCTTGCGTGTAGTTCATAAACTCTCAGCTTTACTTCTGGTTGTCCCGCAACCACACCCACAAAACTATGAGGAACAGGGCAGCGTTCAGCCCTAACAAAACGTTTATTAAACAGAAACAGTGCTGCGTGGAACACCCTGATCTGATGACGCATGAGTTGCAATCATGGCAGCTGAGAAGGCCATTATTTGTGTTCTTTTTGGAGAATTTTCGGAGCATAATGAAAACGGTAGGCCTATGATCCCAGCTAACAATTTTAGGTTGTTTACCTAACGTTCCCATTAAGTTATAAAAACGTTATTTCTGAATGTTCTAGGAACGTTAAAAGGGTCCAGTTTTTTAAACGTTGTATTAATGTTCTTGTTAGGGTATAAGAACGTTATTGAAAACGTTTTTAGAACGTTCCATTCTCGTTATATAAACGTTGTAATAACGTTCTTGTTAGGGTATAAGAACGTTATTGAAAACGTTATTAGAACGTTCAATTCTCTTGTTATATAAACGTTCTATTAACGTTCTTGCTTGGTTATAAGAACGTTATTAGAACATATAATTCTCTCCTTATATAAACATATTTGTGTATGTAGTATATGACACACTCATTTTATGAACGCACGGATGCAACAATACAGTTAGTCCACGGTTCAATACATACCTCGGTTTTTAACCACGGTTTTCGGTTCGGTTCGGTTCTGATGGCTTGTCACATCAGTTTTTTGCTATTCTATTCTTAGGCGACAGGAACAGCAAGAGGTTAAGGAGAAAAAAATACTCTTTTTTATTGCAATACTCTTTCTTTATTTTACTTAAAAGAATTGAAAACTTTACTTTAAAAAAAAAAACCTTGTACACATTCCTAGTGTATTGTAAAATATAAAATAAATATAGGCCTATATAAATATTTACACTGGCAGCTAAAGCATTTACACTAAAGCAGCATTTAAGTATGAAATTCAATGAATAAATGAAAAAAAAAAAAAAATAGACTTCACTATAAATTAAACATTGATTCTTATTAAAGCTACACTGTATTAGTTTTTCGGTCAAGAGCAATGAGTGATTTTCTAATTGTCTTTTGTTGTTGTATTAACATTAAAGGGATTGTTCACTCAAAAATGAAAATTCTGTCATCGAGAAATGAATACAGGTTTGGAACAATATTAGAGTAAATAATGACATAATTTTAGGGGTGAACTGTCCCTTTAAGGACAGCGTGTTCACTACTGCACTACTGTCAATTTAAGACCTGTGCCTCTAATATACAGACGACGGCGATTTTACTTTCACTTTAGACATAACTGGCTGTGTTTATTTTAACCTTGTGTGTATTTGACAGTATTAGCACAGTAAGACTACTACTTAGTCCAGTAATCACGTGTTTGACAGGCTTTTAGTGTGCGCACCGGAAAAGCGCATGTTAAAACCGCGCACGCGAATGAGCCGGCAAGTCTTTAAAACGCATGCAAATGAAGTGTTCCGTGAGTATAACTCCACCACTAACGTGTGATGTGAATGTATGTCGCGTTGTTCAGTATTGGGATGGAGGCAAATGATAGAATATGTACGGTTCAATATTATATTGAGAATTGTGGCATCCCTACGCACCTTACTAAAACAAGAATTAAGAACGTTCACATTTTAAAATGAAGACATTAAGAGAATAAAAAAAGATCTAGAAAGATATACAATTTTAAAAAGTCCCATAAATCATGTCTATATAATGTATGTGTAATGTAGTCCACTGAAGGAGACTTGAAGTGAATCCAAGAGAAGTTTATTACAAACATGAAGAAAAAAAAAACTGCACTCAACAGCGGTACAGTGAACAAATCTAGACAAGAGACAATGGGAACACAAGGGCTATTTATACACAAGGACAAATATGAACAGATGAACATGACTGACTAAACTTAATAAAATGTAACTTTATAAACTTAAAAACAACCGAAAGAGACAAAGGCGTAGATTTGGTTTGAACATTTGGGGGTTGAACGTTGGTATGCTGCCTGTTATATCTATCTATCTATCCATCCATCCATCCATCCATCCATCCACATGCTTTAACTGAATACAAATTCAACATATACAAATATGAAAGAGACAACATTTAGACATTTATTTTAAGATTTTTACATTCCACCTTAATGCGTTTAAAAAAAATTGTTTTAAAGGGAAACGCATCGGCTCTTGAACAACTGTAAACATGAAATTTAGATACACCACTTACTCAAAAACAGTTTCTTAACAGCCTTAGGAACTCGACTTAGTATAAAGCTGTTTACTGGAGTCTTTAAAACATTAAAGGCATTAATGTATAGTCTAACTTTACAAAGCTGCTGTTTTTCTATTCTGTTTCTATACCTGATCACCTGCTCCTCCTCTCCCTCTGCTGACTTTTCTACGCTGCTGCTATATTAACCTTGAATCTGTTATAAAAACATGTTAAGATATTATACACCAATAACGTTATGGAATTTGTGTATAATCATTCATAAAATTCTAACATAGTAGCGATTATAAAAAGAAAGAAATTAAGTATTGAAACCGGCAGTAGGCGGCAGCGATTCACTGTTTTAATGAGTGAGCCACAAATCGTTCATTCGTCCACTACCATAAACTACGCCCCTGAATACAGCTCTCTCAAACTTGGAAGAGCTGGAAATTCCCTTCTTTAAATAGACAACACATAAGATTACTCTGTATGAATGTCATACTTCAAGAACATGGTAATGTTTTTTTTTATACACCTGCCTTGGTCTTGAGTCACAATAGACATCCCTTCCACTGTTCCCCTACCCTCTGTAGCTGGAGTGTCAACAGGAATGCCTTTTATTTTAAAAAGAAAAGCATAAAAATAATTAATAAATAATTACAACTGTACCTTCTAATTTTGTAAACATAAATATTAAATTACCATTACGACTTTGTACATTAGAGACCAATGCGCTTTCTGTATTGTTGTTGTTGTCCATTGTAAATGGGAGTAGCTGTTCTGTGGGTAGACCATAGACTTAAAAAAAATATGGATGCAGTTTCCGTGACGTCACCCATAGGATTCTGATGAGCAGTTTTGAAGCGTAAAGTAGGGTCGAGCTGGCCGTTGCCATCTTGGCAGCATGTCATCGCGCGTCACTCCCGGATAACAGAAAATGGGCAAAGAGGCGGGACGTGGGCGGAGCTGAGGTGACGTGATGACTAACAGACAGCAGATAAATGGCTATCCACCTGTCACTCAAAGTGGCCACGCCCTTAATTATGCAGAACTTTAAGGCTTTATATAATGTAAACAAGTGAGTTATAAAAAAATTCACCCCCCTCACAGTCGTCATGAAGTGCAAAATTAGCCGTATAGACCAAAACCACAATTTGTCCCAGACTGTAAACATGTGTTCTTCTGCTGTAAAGTTGGGCATTTTAACATGGGGCTCAATGAGATTCTGCTGTCCCTAGTGGACAGTAGATGAATAGCAGTTTAAGTCACTTCCGTATTGGCTTTAAGAGAAACTGCGGGAGGTGCTGCTTCGGGTGGACCTAAAACATCAGAGCTGTGTTAGATATTTCTATTTTGCTTAGTCCCAGTCTAGGGTATCAAATGAATGCATACAAATATAAGACTTACTTGACAGACTTGATTCAGCTCTCTGCACTGTCTTCCGTCCAGAAAAAAAATCTGCAGATGGACTGACTGAGGAAAAAAGGGGAGGGGCAGTTACTTAATACCAGTGTGTGTTTATCCATGAGGGCAACATGTAATGAAAATGACGAATTTGCAACTTGGCATGCACCACACTATTAACATTGTGACTCCACCAGACACAAGTGGTGTATTGTGCCTTCCTGTAGCTCAAACAGTAGAGCTTGGCGCTAGCAATGCCAAGGTCATGGGTTCGATTCCCAGGGAAAGCAAGAACTGACAAAATTTAAAATGTGTACCTTGAATGCAATATAAGTCACTTTGTATAAAAGCGTCTGCCAAATGCATAAAAGTATTGTGTCTCTTCAATTTACAAACAAATCACATTATATTTTTAAAAAATCCATTACTCACCGGAAGGTCTGCTTGGTGTCATTAACTTTTCAGAACTTTTTTCAGTTCCGTTTTTTTTTTTTTTTCACTGGCTCTTCATCTTCATCAACATTATTACACCTTTATGTATTAAAAAACAAATACAAAAAAACACCTTATTTTCTCAACGACAATAATAAGTAAAAATTTACATTTTACCATCATCCCAATCCATCCTATAGCGAGATGGTTTCAAGATGGGTCGCCGAATGGGTTGCTCATCATCACTCTCCAAATTAGATGATACTGTGGCCATCTTTACCTTTTTTTGGGCGTCACCATAGTTCTCTGTTGTGAAAACATATCAGCAAAGTGGGTTTCCCATTTCTTTATACAGCAATGGTTTGCCACTTTAAAATTAGCCACCCTTTTATTCTTAAAAAAAACCCCTTAATTTATTTCAACTTGCTCCGTGAAAACTTTTACACTTGCTTCTTAGAGTTCATATAGTTCAAATGTATACCTGCAAGGGATGTCAGTTTTTAGTGATATTAATAATTGATTTTCTTTAAAAAGAACAAAATCCTATAGCTTTAGCCAAGAATTGAAACAGCTTGCTCTTAATAAAGATATGTGATCATCTGTTGTTCTCTAATGTTTTGTGAAGTTACAAACCATGTGTGTCTGTGGTGCCTCTAATATTTCAGCAAATTTAAAAACACTTGTTAAGAGTTGGTCATATTCCCTATATTCACTATAAAACTAAGCTTATGAGCTTTAAAATGATACCTAATTTTGTGGGTCTATGAAGTAACAAGGTCATTTTTTTGATCATTTAATTGACAATCAATACGATTGATGGGGGGGGGGGGGGGGGGGGCAGATGTACAGATGATCAACATTGCCTAAGCGAACACAAACTCTGATGTTTTAGACCCAACCACAGAACAGCTAACCCTAACCGACAACGTCTCTTCTGTACAAAATCGTAATGGTAATTTAACATTTAATTATGTGTACAAAATAATAATAATTCTGTATTTGTTGCTAAGCAGAATCATGAATATTTCATCATTTACAAAACTCCATTTAAACGTATCTTTATTTAGGCCCTGTTTAAAGTCTCGTGATAGATTCGTATTGTGAATTGTATCGAAACATGATTTTAACGTTACACCCCCAATAAACAGAATATGGTAACCTCCTACCCCCAGAGACACACACACACTACCTCTGAGGTTTTGTCCAGCCATGTTGACGGTACAGCCTCTACAGTGTTGCCTTGTTCGAATTTTATAATGGCAAAACAGTTTTCTGTAGGCTAAAAGGCAGAAAAGTACAACAAAATTAAAATAAACAGTGAAAACTTACTTTTGAGTGCTGTCTTCTCCAATTTGCAAGCAGAAATGGTGGAAAAGTGGCAATGTGCAAGCAAAAAGTGGAGGGAAAGCGGCAATGTTTTCACTAATTCCAAATTGAGACGCTTATATATATATATATATATACACACACACTGTAAAAAATACTGTGCCCGTTTTACTTAATAAAATTGAGGCAACTATTTGCATCAGCTTTTTGAGTATTTTAAACTAATTTTATTTGTGTTTATCCTATTAGACTTTGCATGTTTTCAACTTGGACTCTTAAGTAATAGCAACTCAATTTTATCAATTTAGAAAATTATAGTTTTAAGTATATCCAATATAATCTTTTAAGTAATATTTACAAATGTCTCCTTGTAAGCCACACATTACTTTACTTTTTTCCAAGCTACTTTTTTTAAAAATATAAATGTAATTATTTTCAACATTTTTTAAAGTACCATGAAACAGTAAACCAGCATCTCAATACAAAACATTTATTCATTTTAAAATGATAAGGCAACCGTGCAAAACAGTAGCTTATTTTTTCACCTTTACATAAAGCTGACTTCAAGAAAAAAAAAAAAAACGTTATGTACTACAAGAGGTAGCAACAGTATAACAGTTCATTTTCGTATAACAGTTTTTTCAATGACCATTGGTCTTTTTAACCCACTGAGAACAGTAATTCAGTCATCTAATTAAAACAATATTTCAAACAATGTTAAAAACATAAAATTCAAATACATCATAATTATTACATTAGCTGATAAAAAAAATATCACTGAGAAAAGTGAACAATTTAAAGGGTTAGTTCACCCCAAAATGTAAATTCTGTCATCAATTATTCACCCTCATGTTGTTCCAAACCTTCGTTCATCTTCAGACACAAATGAAGATATTTTTGATGAAATCCCAGAGCTCTCTGATCCCTCCATAGACAACAATGTGATGAACACTTTCAAGGCCCTTAAGTATAGGAAAGACATAATTAAAATAGTCCATGTGACTCCAGTGCTTCAAACTTAATGTTATGAAGCCACGAGAATACTTTTTGTGCGCAAAAACAAACAAAAATAACGACTTTATTCAGCAATTTAGCTTTAGCCTGTTAGCGTTAGCCAAGCCGTGTAATTCAAGGCAAATTGAAGTAGGCCCTATTTATCAATACAAACATTTAGCTTTATCCTTGCTATATTTAAAGCATCAAACCATTGAACAGTTCATATTTAATGTCATTCTTACATTTTTAAGGGTCGTTGGGTTGCCAGCAGTGCAAATTCAGTCCTGTCACCCATCAAAATGGCGTCTGTCATGAACATTTGTGTTTTTGCAACAGCCAAATCCACTTGTTTAGACTTTTAAATAAATTTTACGTAAGAAGTATCTCGAAAAGGCACACATCTAAAAAGCCTAGTAAACATTACTCAAGATAAAAAAACGCACCATTTAATTGTAAAAAAAACATGTGTTTACAACATTATATTAAATAAGTTACTCAAAATATTAAGTAAAATACCAAACAGAGATTTATTTGTTGAAAATATAGAATTTATTTTTGTTACAATAACAACCAGTCATTTTTCCCAGTGTGTGTGTGTGTGTATATATATATATATATATACATTTGTTATTTGGTGTACAATCTACTCTAGATCATCAACACCTTCTACCTAATTTTAGTTTATAACCTCAGGATAGGTAAAGAAGGTAAAATCTTTAACTAGATAATAAATATTCAAATTCATACTTACAATCTAGAAGAAAGACCCCTGCGTGTCGGTTCAGCTCAACTCGTTTAGAAAGCAGAGACTTGTGGCAGACAAGTTCTTTTTTTATATCAATTATAAGTATATTTATATTTCCAGTTACAAAAAGTTTTACATATAATCTTCAAGGGTACATAATATAATCAAATATATCAAAGTCAATAAAGTTGGTTCACAAGTATCACCAGCAGGTGTCAGGCTCAGATCATCAAACACTGGAGAAGCTGCCTGTAGCACACAGCTTCTGGGGCACACATACTGTACTTTTTATACTCTATTTTTAACATCACACCTCTTAATTACATATTCAATCACATATGTACAATCCATCCAATCCCAGATTTTGAACAATCGTCAACTCCCTTAATTCCTTCAACATCTTAGTATAAAGTGTCCTGTTTTCTTTCATCCTTCTTCTACGAGCTTGGATCCTTTATCTTCTCCTCCACAAGGTCTGCAAGACAGCACCCAAGGTAATACTTGCTCTTGTTTAATACTTTGTTTATACTTGCATATTAATACAGGTTACATTCATTTGTTTGTCCTTTACATTAATAAATGACTTTCATACAAAATGGCTCACAGTGTCTTTCAAATCAAATCAAATCAAATCACTTTATTTGTCACTCTACCATATGCACAAGTGCAACAGTTGGTGAAATTCTTAGGTGCAGTTCCGAGCAACATAGTAGTCATGACATGACATGTACAACATTTAAGCAACAACAGATTACACATCTGATGCGCACACAATTACTCACAGCACAGTATACACTACAATAAACAATAAATAATTTACAGCACAGTATACACTACAATAAACAATAAATAATTTACACAATGTGAGTGTAGTTCTCACAGCTTTAAACAATATACACATACTTACAATATACATATACTTTAAACAATATACACTAAACATACACTAAACAATATACATTACGCTATAATAAAAATAATAATAATAATAATAATAATATACAATGTATAGTATAAAATATTATTCACAGATTGAAAAATTGAAATCCAAAGTGCAATAGATGCTGTATGATAAATAAATGTATATATAATGTGTGTGTATCTACAGTGGGTTGTGCTGAGTGATATTCTGTCCAGTGTGTGTTATGATACTGATGGATCAGGAGTTAAGTAGTCTGATTGCTTGTGGGAAGAAGCTGTTCTGAAGTCGGCTGGTGCGTGTTCTAATGCTGCGGTACCGCCTGCCTGATGGCAGCAGTGAGAGCAGCCCATGGTTCGGGTGGCTAGAGTCTCTGATGATCCTCTGAGCTCTCTTCACACACCGCCTGGCGTAAATGTCCTGGAGGGAGGGAAGCTCACCTCCGATGATGCAGCTGGCCGTGCGCACTACCCTTTGCAGGGCCTTGCGGCTGCGGGCGGTACTGTTGCCGTACCAGGTGGTGATGCAGCCAGTCAGCAGGCTCTCTATGGTGCAGGTGTAGAAGCGTGTGAGGATGTGGCGGTTCATTCCAAACCTCCTCAGCCGTCGCAGGAAGAAAAGGCGCTGAAGAGCCTTCTTCACAACGGCCTCGGAGTGGACGGACCATGAGAGTTCCTCTGTGATGTGGACACCGAGGAACTTGAAGCTGCTGACTCTCTCCACCGGTGCTCCATCGATGGTGATGGGGCGGTGTTCTCTCTCATTCCTCCTGAAGTCGACCACCAGCTCCTTGGTCTTGCTGACGTTGAGGGAGAGGTTGTGCTCCTGACACCACCGTGTCAGAGTGTGCACCTCCTCTCTGTAGGCAGTTTCATCATTGTCAGTGATTAGACCTACCACCGTCGTATCGTCAGCAAACTTGATGATGGTGTTGGAGCTGTGGGTTGCCACACAGTCATGTGTGTACAGGGAGTACAGGAGCGGGCTGAGAACGCAGCCCTGAGGGGCTCCAGTGTTGAGAGTCAGTGATGAGGAGATGTTACTGCCCATTCTGACCACCTGGCGTCTGTTTGACAGGAAGTCCAGGATCCAGCTGCATAACAAGCTGTTTAAGCCTAGAGCCCGGAGTTTCACGTCAAGTATGGAGGGCACAATGGTGTTGAATGCTGAGCTGTAGTCTACAAACAGCATTCTCACATATGTGTTCCTCTTTTCCAGGTGGGAGAGAGCAGTGTGAATAGTGGATGAAATGGCATCATCAGTGGAGCGGTTTGTGCGGTATGCAAACTGCAGTGGGTCCAGTGAGGGGGGGAGAACAGAGCAGATGTGGTTTCTGACTAGTCTCTCAAAGCATTTGCTGATGATGGGGGTCAGAGCAACAGGACGCCAGTCGTTTAAGCAGGTGGTTTTTGAGTGCTTAGGTACAGGAACAATAGTGGACGTTTTAAAGCATGTGGGGACCACGGACAGGGAGAGGGACAGGTTAAAAATGTCCGTGAAAACTCCAGCCAGTTGGTGCGCGCACGCTCTGATCACACGGCCGGGAATGCCGTCTGGACCCGCGGCTTTACGGACGTTCACCCGCCGGAAGGATCGGGTTACATCCGCTAAAGATACGGAGAGTGCACTAACCTCTGTATCTTCAGCCTCGAGCTCTCTCTCCGCGAGGGCGGTGTTAGTTCCCTCAAAGCGAGCATAGAAGGTGTTGAGCTCGTCCGGGAGAGAGGCAGCGGTGTTCACGGTGGAGTTTGTGTTCCCTTTATAGTCCGTGATGGTGTTAATTCCCCTCCACATGCTTCTGGAGTCGGTGGTGTTGAACTGTCCTTCAATCTTGTCCCTGTACTGCCGTTTTGCTGCTCTGATGGTTTTCCGGAGGGCATAACTTGCTTGTTTATGCTCCTCCGCATTACCGGAGTTAAAAGTGAAGGTCCGCGCATTGAGTGCCGCGCGAACATCCCCATTTAGCCACGGCTTCTGGTTAGGGTACAGCCGAATTGTTTTGGTCGGAACAACGTCTTCTACGCACTTACTGATGAAACACGTTACGCTATCAGCGTAAACCTCGATGTCGTCATCAGAGGCCGACCGGAACATCTCCCAGTCCGCGTGATCAAAACAGTCCTGTAGCATAGAATCTGATTGGTCCGACCAGCACTGGATGGTTCTGAGGGCGGGTGCTTCCTGTTTGAGTCTTTGCCTATATGCGGGCAAAAGGAGGATGGAAGCGTGATCCGATTTGCCAAATGGTGGGCGCGGGAGGGACTTGTAACAATCCTTGAAGGGGGAGTAACAGTGATCTAAGACGCGGTTCCCTCGCGTGTTGAAGTTAACATGTTGGTGGTATTTGGGTGCGATGCGCTTGAAGTTGGCTTTGTTAAAGTCCCCGGTCACAATAAACGCAGCCTCAGGATGCGCGGTTTCCTGCTCACTCACTGTCCTATACAGTTCCTTTAGTGCCCGGTCTGTGTCGGCTTGTGGGGGAATATACACAGCTGTGATGATGACCGCGGTGAATTCCCTCGGTAGCCAGAATGGTCGGCACAGAAGCATGAGAAATTCCAGATCAGGAGAACAGAAAGACTTGATAGAATGTACGTTCCTCTGATCACACCAGGATCTGTTGATCATAAAACACACACCCCCGCCTTTGCTTTTCCCAGAGAGATCTTTTTCTCTGTCCATTCGATGCACGGAGAACCCCGCGGTTTCGATGGCCGAATCTGGAATCTCAGCGGACATCCAAGTTTCTGTAAGGCAGATAATGCAGCAGTCCCTCGTGTCTCGCTGGAAAGAGATCCGCGCTCTCAGCTCGCAGAGTTTATTGTCCAGAGACTGAACATTTGCCAGTAAAATACTGGGGAGCGGGGGTCGGTTTGCGCGGCGTCTTAATCTGATGAGTACGCCGGCTCTCTTCCCTCTTCTCCGGCCGCGTTTGCGCAGTCGGGCCGCCCAGACAAAGGGATCCGCTGCTGTGTTTGTAAATGGCGGTTCGTCACTGAAGAATTTAAAGTCCGGTTTTCGGTGTGCGATTGCCGAACCAATGTCCAAAAGTGTCTGTCTGTCGTACGTAGTAAGGCAGACAACATCCAAGACAAAAAACACAAAAACTATAAACAGAACAAACAAAAAACTACAATGTTTCAGCAGAGCTCGCGACGTAGCGGCCATCCTCGGCGCCATCTTGACTCACAATATATGAGTATTATGTTTCTTTATCCTTCCAATAAAACAGATTTATCAAAACATGTCTCAGTGTAGTCATTATGAAACTTAATAAAATACTTTTTACCAAATTATGTCTCTTGTGTTTTCATTATGAACCCAATAAAACATTTTTACAAAATCATGTCTCTGTGTTTTCATTAGATTCATGTTACAAAGTCATTTATGAAAGTTGTACATAAAAAACTTTTTGGCCATATAAACAACTTTATTAAACCTTGCAATCTCTATTCTATCTGAGGCTCTTATAAAGCCCAAAATAAAGGTTCCCATAAAACCTCCACTGCTTTTTCTTATAAGGCTCTTTATAAAGCCTTAATTAAGGTTCCTATAAAACCACTGTTTTTCTCATATTAAAACAATACATAATACTCTTTTCCATATATGTGGTTAACATAAGCATCTTTATACTTGGCATAACTTGTAGTTATATAGTGGTGTAACGTCTTAGGGTTACATATATTATTAAATTAAAATTTAGCTCAATAGGGGATTTGGGGTATTAATATTTTAGGGATTTATGACTAATCACAACGGGTTATAATTGAATCACAAATCTCCAAAATCACCCAAGGGATACCCAGCCTAAATATTTGAACAAATACATACACAGTTAACCACAATGAATTGCAATTAACTACGAATATATAAGCCAAGTCAGGAGGCTATAGAATATCCTTTTAAGAATTAACTCAAATCGGGTCTGTCCGTCTAACGAACCGACACAATCTTTATCAGCCCTCGCAAGGTCTTATTCCCAATTTTCGGGAAGTTTATCCCTCTGGCCAAAAAGGACAAACTTTCCGAGTTACGGTATTAATTAAAGCATTCAATGATACTTATAAGAGCTCGTAGCTTAGATCTGACATTAAAGGGACTCATGTTTTGTGAGCAACAACAATTACAATCAAAACGTGGATACAATGGTTTTAATAGTGATAACTACTAAGATTACATACGACTAAATAAAGGATACATGTATATACAGAATAAAGAAAAGTAAAGAGGGAGGATGAGGAGAAGAAAGGGAGTGAGGGTGAGGAAGAGGAGAGGGAAGGAGAGTTTAGAAGGGCATGGTCCGGTCAGACATTTCCCAATCAAAATTGTGAGAGCCAGCAACGAACAATTATCACCATAATAGGGGTACAATCTTAAACGCATCTAAATTTCGATAGAATTGATACTTGCATGGTTTCTTTGTGTTGTGTAAGCAAGATGCGTGTGTTACGTTTCTCAGAGTGTTCATGCGCTGAAGCTCTCCCTCCGTTCGGTCCTTCCAGGGTCGGTCCGCGGGAGATTTAACGGCGTGTAGGAGCGGTTGTCTTGGAAGGGAAAAGGGATCTCGTTCGCGCTAAGAAGATTCGCGCAGTGATGTGCGCGCTCGGATATAGCGCGCCGGTGTCGCGGAGTGCGTCATCTTCAAAGGGGGCGATCAGCTTGGCCAGGCCGAGCGGGCTCGGGCCGAAGCCCCGCGAGCCGCGCTGGCGTGATGGAAGAGAAGTTTTGTCTCGTCCGAGTCCTTGCAAATTGACTGAGCACCGAGGTGCTTGAGTTACTGTCCTTTAAAGTCCACTAACCTCCGCCCATCTCCTCTGAGAGGACCAATCCTTGATGTGAATTTGAGGCGGGAAAGTTCCTTTGTTCGGACTTTTATCACTCACTGGAATGTTTCCGCTGGCAGCCAGAACGAGTAAGGTTTCGCTCCAAAAGGACTAAACATACTAACGGTACATTTCATAATCATATATTTTGCGTCATTGACTAAGACCGGAAAAGAGAAACTTATAGACACCAAACATGCCTGAGTTTAAATGCATGAAAGACAGTGTATCTCTTTTACAGAGCCATTTTGAGCATTTAAGATTAACATCACACACATACAAATATATACTTTGTGGTCAACATACATATAACACAAGGGTCCTCACATATATTTCTGGGATAGTTCAATTATAATAGTTCAGGCAACATGGCACAGGCTGCCTGTGTGTGGGGGTCAGTTCTCGGCCACTCTGCACCAGGAAGGTGTGAGCTAGGGGTCCGGGTGTGTGTGTGTGTGTGTGTGTGTGTGTGTGTGTGTGTGTGATAGGGATCTTTTTGAAGTTCCTCCCAGAGTGATAACGGCACGGCCTGCGTTGTCTCTGCTGGTCGTAAGGGTGATAGTGCGGCCATTTGGCCAGCCTCAAAGGCACCACTACACTCATTTATATGCTAATACTAATTCATAGGCAGAGCTGTGCAAAAGATCTGCATCTCTGGTGTTTCTCGAATGACCCACCACTTTGATCTCACGTCAAGAGCGACTCCAGACGCTACAGTCCCCCTTTGTCATGTGACGACGTCCGGTTGACCTCGTCGGATGACAGTTGTCGTTTTGATCGGATGGTAGTCGAGTGGGATCACGATGGCCGGATGGCAGGTGGATCATGGTGGTCGAGTGGCAGGTGGTTTCTAATCGTTCCCAGCCTTTGGTTCCTAAGGCTGAGGGTCCATCCTGATGAGGTTTGGCATTGTCTCTGTCTTGGTACCTCTTTTCCGTGGGTTTCGTTTGAATCCTAGGGGGAGAGAGGCCGTGTTCTTTGTCATGGACTCTCGCATCTCGTGGACTCTCTTGAATAGGATGAAAGCCAGGCCCAATGTTAGGGTGTAGCCTAAAGCTGTAGCGAGGTACAGCGCTGTGTCGGCTGTGGTCTGCGCCTGGCCAACAGGGGAGTTGGTCAGGATGAGCAGCCGGGACAGTTCTTGGAGGGCCGCGTCGATGGGAGTGATGTCAATTGGCTAGGACCCCCCTTTCTCAATCTTCAGTTCCAGTTCTGGATCTAGAGTGAAGTTGTGATTTTTGAAGAAGGATGGGGTTTCCAGTCCTGACCAGTACTCTTCACTTGGGCGGAGGTACAATGCCAGAGTATCGAGGCGGAGGATGGCACCCTTTGGTACTTGAATCCACATACTCTGGTTGTTTTGTGTCCCCTGGAGTGATGGACTCTCCACAGCAGATAAGGCAAACAGTAGCCACGTTCAGGTCTCTGACCTGGTGCGGCAGGTGTCGAGGCAGCAGGTGCCCTCATGGTGCGTCACCTGTCATCCTGAAGTCCGTTTGTGTGGCCCAGGCTCAGGAAGTGGTTAGGGGTCTGTGTGAGCTTGCCTGAGCTGTGTGGGGCAAGGAGTCGGAAGCTTATCCTTTGGCAGTACTCATCAGGTGAGTCCTGTTCGGGGGCTATTTTGTTGGTGTCAGCAGCTCCTGAGATGGTCGTGTCCAGCTGTCCTTGTGCAGCCTCCGCTTGACACCTGTGTGTAGGGTTTGGCGGAGGACGTTGTCGTCGACGGCTGTGGGACATCCTGTGATGTGTGCAGGTTGGACGTGCTGTCTTCCGTGGCTTCGCCCAGCGGCTTGTCTGGTACTTGGTGTTGCCATAGTGACAGTTCTGCATGGGTCCTGTGCTTGGTCTGTCCAGCTGCTCTCATGGTTCGACAGCTGTCTGAGCCATTTCAAGTCTTGTTTCTGGTTTGAGCCTCAGTCTCCAGCTGTTTGCTGAGGCTCTGAGCATGTGTTTGCTCCTTCTGGTCTCTTTGACCTGCTGCGCAAGGTTGTTTTACCCGCTGTTTATCAGATCAGTGGTTTAACCCACTAGACCACCCTCTCCGCCTGAGTTTCGATGACCCGGATGTGAGACATGGCCTCGGCGGGGTGTTGGGTGCCGCTTCTCATGGGCTG
The DNA here is from genome assembly GCA_023566225.1 of Romanogobio albipinnatus. Classification (NCBI taxonomy): domain Eukaryota; kingdom Metazoa; phylum Chordata; class Actinopteri; order Cypriniformes; family Gobionidae; genus Romanogobio; species Romanogobio albipinnatus. The sequence goes on along the minus strand of CM042263.1, from coordinate 30,869,678 downwards.
CAAACTGCAGGTTCCTTCAGTGTTGCACTGGAGGAGTGGTTTGCTACGGCAGAGGTAGTGACTGTCCTTGGTCAAAGTACACATGCACAGGCTTGGGGCCAGGTACAGCTGTGTGTTGCTGTTGTGGTGGGCCACCACATCTGGGGTGTGCATCTTGATCTGGGTGTTACCCCGCCAATGCCCAACATTGACAGCGACCTTGAGTCTGTAGGTGTTGTTTGTCAATGTACCGGTGAGCGGTGTAGGATCTGATAAAGTTAGAGTCTCTTGTTTGATACAGCAGGTGCAGCGGCAGGGTCATCTGCCACCCAGTCACAAGTTCAAAGGTCGACGCACGAGTTGATTCATGCGGGGTGGTTCTGATGTCCATGAGCATCAACAGAAGTTTCACATCCCAGTCTTTCTGGTTGGCAGTCCCATGCTTTCTCAGCATGCTGACCCCAGTTCGATTGGTTCATTCGACTTGGTGTCGTTGGGTGCTGGAAGACATTCCACTCACTTGTAGAACTGGCATACCACCGTGAGGAAGTCCTTGTTGTCCCTTGTCGATCTGGATAGGGCTCCTGTCCCGTCTGTTTCGAGGTTTGACCACGGGACTGTGACTCCTCTGCGTTGCAGTGGCTCTGGGGTTTGGGTTTGCCGGATAGAATTGTCAGCAAATCAGACACTTCTCTGACATACTCTGACACGACTTTACTGCATGCCAGGCCAATATGCCACTTGTTTCTGTGTCATGTGGCTCTGGTACCGTGGTGTCCGGCACATGGTGCGTTGTGGACATATGTTTAGCCTTACCCCCCTTTTGACACTGTGGCATCACAAGCTTTAGCGCTGTGAGGGCATCAGAGGCATACCACAGAATGTTGACTTTCGCACGCAGCATGTGTTTGCTGTCATGCGGTCGTCTGAGGCCTTTGGTAGCTGTGAAGTCAGACGTCGTGACAGGGTGGTTGGAGGGGTCTGAGAGGTGGTTACTCATAGCTCGTATGGCAGTGTCAGAGGCTTGCATGTCAGCTGTGTCATAGATGGAAATTGTGGAGCCAGCGTAAGCTGCTGTACTTTTGGAATCGTCACAGGAATAGTTTGTTTTGCTGCGGGTTATCACAGCCCCATCAAGGGTGGTTGCATGGGTGGGAGGTGACCATAGATTGTCGTGAAGTGTGCCAGTCTTGGCCAGGGAATCAGTTCGGTCATCAAAGTCTTTGTCAAGGCCGGGTTGCCTTGAGTGTCCTGTCACCTTTTTCCGGTGGACAGTCATGCTGTATGTACTTGTGATGTCATCACACGCTTGGAACAGGTGTTGGCGTTCGACTGCTTTCTTGAAGCCATTTTGTGTCCAACCTGGAAGGTGGCATGTGAAACGGTGTCTGACATAGTTGGAGTGCAAATACATAGTTCTCTGTTGTTGTGGGCCGATGCGATTTGTCGGGTTATTAGAATGGCTGCCACCTCAGCATATTGTGATGACTGAGGGCCCCACTTGAGGTGCTGTGGAAGGCAAGGCTGGTTTCGGCCATAGTACGCCCGCACCTGCTTTTAGGATGCCCTCTTGGTTGCAAGAGCATCCACCGACGTAGGTGGTGGGCAGTCCTTGACATGCATTCTTTTCAAAGTATCTGTGACAGGTCTGTTGTTGAGGTTCCTCTGTGCCCAGCGTCACCGCTGGTGTGTCATCAGGACATTTTTGGCAGGCAGCTGAGTCATTTCCCAGTGCAGACTTGTGAGTCTGGGCATAACGTGCCTCAACATTGCGGCCCTGAAGGGTCATCAACCATGTGAATTGGTAACGACGCCATCTCGGATGCGTTGGCTGTTGAAGACGTTACAGGCTCTTGGAATGTCTCTATAATAACCTTTTTGTGCTCCGATGTAGTCGGAGAATCGCAGGAAGGCCCATATGGTGCAAGGTAGAGTCTTTTCACAGTCAGAGTATCTGCTCTCAGGTGTAAGAAATGTCTTGCTTGCAGATGGAAGGTTGGATGTTACTTTCATGAGGCTTTGACAGTGCTAGACTGATGGCTGGGTTGTCTGCCCATAGTGCGAGTATGATGTCTGTAGTTGTTACATCATTCAGCTGGAGGTCGGTCATGACCTTGGGGCAGTGAGAGTCAGAGTCTATGGTGAGTTGCAAAGTGCAGAGTAGCGAACTTGAACTTGGCTCTGGTGCTGAGACAGTGTTCTCACGGCTGGTTGTGAGATTCCTCGTGACCTCTGTGACCTGACAGTCTGGCTCAGGTGTCTGGGTGGCTGGAGAGGCAGAGGTTCTCGCACTTGAGCCCAAATCTTTAGCTGTTTGAAGTCTAGTAGGGCTCAGAACGATCTAGCAGATCTTTGCCGACGAGAAACGGGGTACCTGTCCATTGGTTGGATGTACACTGGGTGTACCAGACTCATTAGGCCCATCGTTGGCTGGATGGGAGCTATCTGTTCAAGTTGGGTCTCAGTTTGGCTGTATGACTGCACATTTAGCTCACTATTTTGGGGTTTCAGAGTTTGATTGTTCAGGAAGTGCAGCCGTCAGCTGAGGGGGTTGGGCGATGCTGTCACTTGGTGATGAAGTCTCTGGTTCTGTGGACTGTGGTTGGTGCACAGTGCTTGGGTTTGTTTGGGGCGTGCTGTGAGTCGTTCCGCCGCTGGCTGTCTGGGCTAGGTGCACTGGCCGATGAGGATCGTCTGGCTGTCGGCTGGCATCCCACGTGGTTCCCCCTTTGGGTGGTTAGACAGACGTGGCTTGTCCCAGATTCTTTCAGAGTGCTCGGGCAGGTGCTTAGGACGGGCACCATGCCAGTTGCGCTGCTCTCTGCTGGCTTGTACCGGTCTTGACGGTTACAAAGTCTGTCACTATGTTGTTGCATGGCTCCCCCTGGAGCCAGCTCTGAACAGTGATCAGAGACAGGGCAAATCATTGGGTTACTCACAGTCTTTTCAGAAGCAGTCTTTTTGGTCGGCAGTCCCGTAGCTGTTGGTCGTCCAACTTTGCAGTCTCCGGTTGCCGGTCGAGGAAATGCCACGCCTCACGGCTGGACGTACCTCGGAGTAGACCTAATTGGTTCCATGTGGTCACGTTAGCCACAGGTTGTAAGTGGAAGTTCATGTCCTGCAGGTAGGTGTGCATGTCGTGACTTCCTGCAGGGTTTGGGGTGAAAGTCCCTTTCGTTTGAAAGCCACGTTTCTAGCATCTGTAAAACTGCTTTCTACCATCTTAAAAAGATATCAAAATTACGGCACATGCTCTCAATGCAAAATGCTGAACAGTTAGTTCATGCGTTCATGACCTCAAGGCTAGATTATTGTAATGCTCTATTGGGTGGTTGCCCTGCTCGCTTAATAAATAAACTCCAGCTGGTCCAAAACGCAGCAGCTCGAGTTCTTACTAGAACCAGGAAGTATGACCATATTAGCCCAGTTCTGTCAACATTGCACTGGCTACCTATTAAACATCGCATACATTTTAAAATCTTGCTTATTACTTACAAAGCACTAAATGGTTTAGCTCCCCAATACTTGAGCGAGCTCTTAACACATTATACTCCATCACGTCTACTGCGATCTCTAAATTCTGGCCAGTTGTTAATACCGAGAATATCCAAATCAACTGCAGGCGGTCGATCCTTTTCCTATTTAGCTCCTAAACTCTGGAACAGTCTTCCTAGCACTGTTCGGGAAGCAGACACACTCTGTCAGTTTAAATCTAGACTAAAAACACATCTCTTTACTGTGGCATACACACAAAACACTTTATCAATTAATTGATTGTTAGGCTGCATTAGCTAGGTCAGCCGGAACCGGGAACACTTCCCATAACACCTGATGTACTCGTTACATCATCAGAAGAATGGCATCTACGCTAATGATATTCTCTCTGTTTTATCCCGAGGTTTACTGCAGTCAGCCAGATCTGGGCCGTATCCTAATCAGATGGTGGACCAGAGAAGACCAACACAGGACCCCGAAGTGTCTGCAGAGGCCGTGTCAATTATCCTCCCCCTGCAACTGCCTCATCGACACGGCATCTAAATAAACCCGTCACCAGTGTGATGACTCCGATTGTTCGAATATTACCATTAAATAATACTTAAATCGATATGTCATCCGCAATAAACCCGTCTCCAGCGTGTTGCCTCCGATCATTCGAATATTGCACTTTAATAATTATTTAATCAACATCATCCTCAATAAACCCGTCTCCAGCGTGTTGCCTCCGGTCCTTTGAATATTCCGATCTATTATGACCTCTGACCTGTAAAGCAGCCAGAATAATAATAATAATACATTGTTTGTAAATTGGCCAGAGGAGAACTGGCACCCCGACTGAGCCTGGTTTCTCCCAAGGTTTATTTTTCTCCATTAGGTCACCTAATGGGGTTTTGGTTTCCTTGCCACTGTTGCCTCTGGCTTGGCGTGCTCAGTTGGGGACACTATATTTTTCAACTAAACATCGAAATAAATCTAATTAATAAACTAATTTAAACATGTAAACTAAATTACTGATCTAATTATTGATCTAAAGCCCACACTGTCACCGTATGGAAATTGAAATGAACTGATGACATCAAATGGCTATACAGCTGAATAAAATTAGGCTGCATTATTTTGCTGTTTAACACTGTAAAGCTGCTTTGAAACAATCTACATTGTTAAAAGCGCTATATAAATAAAGTTGACTTGACTTGACTTGACTTGAAAGTTAGGATGTCTCTGGCCAGCTTGTAGAGTTCTTGGGAAGCCATGGTGTGCTGTGCACGATTCTCTGGATTGGCTCCCACCCCCTTTGCTGCTGGTGGGGGCTCTTGGCTGCTGGCTGGTGACAACTCGAACAGTGGGCTTTCACCCCCCTTTTGAGATTGGAACTCTTGGCTGGGGGTTTCTTGGCCCACTTGTCAGGGGAAACTGTGTGGTGTGTGTTTCCCCTTGCTGTTCCCTATGCAATGTACATGCACACTTTGTGAACAGTTTCGAGTTCTTTGTTTCGAATAGTCTTTGGTTGAACCAAATCTTGGACCTTGGCATGGGCCGTTTGCAAGTGGGTTTCACAAGCTGTGGCCGTGCTGTGTCTTTCCTTCTTTCGGTTCAATCTCAGCTCTTGTAAGGAGAGCTTCACCTCGTTGGAGTTTTTTCTTTCAATTCCTCTTCGGATTCTTTCTCCAACTGCTCTCTGCGCTTTGTCTCTACACGAAGTTCTGCCAGGGCATTTTGGAGTCTCTCAACTTTCTCCCGAAGCTGTAGGTCCGCTCCGTCCTCCCGTCCGCGTCGATCCTGGGTCTCAAGTAGCTGATCTAGACGACTCTGCGCGTGGTCCTGGTTCCTCCGGGCCTCCTCAGCCTGGAGCTTCAACTCTGCCGTTCTTGGCTCAGGGGCTGCAGGTCACCGTGGCTTTAGGCAGGAACGCAGTCGTCCTGGCGCTCGATCAGGTCTTGACGTGATCCCAGTGGCGGTGGGGCTGGATGAACGGGACACGCTGGCTTACTGGGGGCGAGAGAAAGACAACACAAAAGAGGCCAATGCAAGTCCGTGTAGGGTTTAGCGCTATAGCGATTGCGACTATTCAATTGGTGTGTGCAATTTTGACTAACTGGTGTGGACAGTTAGTGAAATCTAGGCCGGGCACCCATTGTCTTGGCCGTGAGTGGCCAGGTGGGGCCGATTTATGTGGGTGAGTATCAGGTTTAAATAATAATTTGACAGTGTGGTCGCCTAGTGGGTCATTTACTGACACTGGCTGTTGGTCGTCAATCTATTATTCAGTTTTCCTTGATGGCTCTCGTAGGTTCTGTCTTTAGGTGAACTGGAAGAAACTAAACAACAGAACAGTAGAGTAGGAAAGAGCAAAATAACCAAAAATACTAAAAGAGAAGGCATGTAATAAAACAAAATGAGAACATAAGAAGAGATAGATAGGGAAAGGCTCTAAGCTTAATACCAATGCTAGGGTTTATGACAGGGCCAACGAGTGAGGGGGCGCTGTTGAGCTCTAAAGCCTAGGGGAAAGGTATGGCTTAAGAAGGAAGAAAGGTGTGGCCAAACACTTAAATGACCAGGAATACGTATATTCTAGGGTTTGCAATAAGTGAATGGGCTTACTGTACTTATTGTGCCTGGGGTGAATCGGGGTCGTTTCAAGTGAGAACCAATGGTGAGGTCAATCTCACCGGCGGTCCCTGGACACTCGACCACGGTGTTCCCAGATCCTCGTCCCTTGGTACCACGGTGCGCCCACTCAAACAGCGTGTGACTTTTAGCATGACAGGGCAGCACTCAGGTAAGTTTGGTCAACGGCCAGACTGAAGGGTTAAAATTGGGTTTCCACTGGATGGATCAGAGTACTTAACCAAAATTCCCTCATGAGGATCAGTTGGACTCGTTGACTTCTCCCTGGAGTGCCCGAAATGCTTAGTCTGCTGCGTGCCGCCGCCAATGGTACGGAGACAGAGGTTTCTGCGATTCACACACGGCCGGTGTCAGTTACGCCGGCCCGATGACTCCACTCACGGGAACCCAGCCAGAAGACAACCATAAATTCACAAATGGCTAACAAGGAGAACACAATATCAGCATAAGCTTAAACTTGTGTAAACCAAATTTAACTCATTCTGTAAAGTAAGTGAGGAAAAAGACTATTAATAAATAGTGCTAGAACATAAAATACTGATGATAATGTTTGTAATTATCGGGGCAGCCTTGAAAAAGTTGAAGTAGAATTAATTAAATTAATCTATTCCGAAATGGAGCCAAAGGAGAAAAGAGAGGAAAACCAGCTTATGAGAGTGCCCAGCAGGGGGCGTGTTACTGATGAGGCGCTATCACAGGCTGGAAATAGAAGACTTAATTTAATTTTAGCTTAAGCTTGTTTAAACCAAAATTCAAATAAGTGTGAGAAGTCAGTGAAACAGAAAGATTTAATAAAGTCAAATAGTAGAAATAACGTGAAGTGAATGAAGAGAATTATAATAGGAAGCAAATAACACAAAGAAAAGAAGTTTACTTAGGCAAACTACATAGCGGGGAGTATGGGAACGTCCACAAGGTGGCGTAATGGAGTCCACTCCAAGGAGTGGGAGTCAGATGAGAGTAATCTGAGAGGTGCAGAACACCTTGTAGGCTGCCCTCTTGTGTTGGTCAGAGGTATTACGGCACCCACAAAAAGGGTGATTTTACCTTTTGAGCGTCAGAACAGGGGAAAGCGCTTTCCACCTCCTAACGCGGAGATTTAGCTGCGATCGATCGCATTGAGATGGGAATTTGTTCTCAAATCCCTTTGTGCCAATTTATAACACACAGAGCGTGTAGCCGGATTTAATTTACCGCCTATACACAAACAAACGTAAAAACAGAGTATTTCCTCTGCAACAAATTTTAACGGGATCAAGGTTAAAATTAAATATTCCCATTCACACATCAAGCAGATACTGGCCAGCAGTTTTTCTGATTGATCGAGGTGTGCGTACTGGTTAGCAAAGCCAAACTTCCACCTAAGGGATCGCTCAGTTGAATAACGTTGGAACACGCAACGGTTCAAATCTGGCGATTAATAAGGCCTTTTACAAAAAGTATAAGAGGAACATCGCTCAAATCGTTTTCATCACGCTGAAAGAAGCTTTCTTCGTTCTTTAACAGGTGGAATTTCATATCATCACGCTGAAGAAGATTTCTTCGTTCTACAGGTGGAATTGATAATATTAAAATGTTCTGCAAACGAAGTTTCTTTCCTTTTAAAGAGACAGTTTTAATATTATGAACTGCAATAGGGGATTTGGGGTATTAATATTTTAGGGATTTATGACTAATCACAACGGGTTATAATTGAATCACAAATCTCCAAAATCACCCAGGGGGGGAGGGAGGGGGGGGGGGGGGGATACCCAGCCTAAATATTTGAACAAATACATACACAGTTAACCACAATGAATTGCAATTAACTACGAATATATAAGCCAGTCAGGAGGCTATAGAATATCCTTTTAAGAATGAACTCAAATCGGGTCTGTCCGTCTAACGAACCGACACAATCTTTATCAGCCCTCGCAAGGTCTTATTCCCAATTTTCGGGAAGTTTATCCCTCTGGCCACAAAGGACAAACTTTCCGAGTTACGGTATTAATTAAAGCATTCAATGATACTTATAAGAGCTCGTAGCTTAGATCTGACATTAAAGGGACTCATGTTTTGTGAGCAACAACAATGACAATCAAAACGAGGATACAATGGTTTTAATAGTGATAACTACTACGATTACATACGACTAAATAAAGGATACATGTATATACAGAATAAAGAAAAGTAAAGAGGGAGGATGAGGAGAAGAAAGGGAGTGAGGGTGAGGAAGAGGAGAGGGAAGGAGAGTGAAGAAGGGCATGGTCCGGTCAGACATTTCCCAATCAAAACTGCGAGAGCCAGCAACGAACAATTATCACCATAATAGGGGTACAATCTTAAACGCATCTAAATTTCGATAGAATTGATACTTGCATGGTTTCTTTGTGTTGTGTAAGCAAGATGCGTGTGTTACGTTTCTCAGAGTGTTCATGCGCTGAAGCTCTCCCTCCGTTCGGTCCTTCCGGGGTCGGTCCGCGGGAGATTTAACGGCGTGTAGGAGCGGTTGTCTTGGAAGGGAAAAGGGATCTCGTTCGCGCTAAGAAGATTCGCGCAGTGATGTGCGCGCTCGGATGGAGCGCGCCGGTGTCGCGGAGTGCGTCATCTTCAAAGGGGGCGATCAGCTTGGCCAGGAAGGGAAGGGAAGTTTTGTCTCGTCCGAGTCCTTGCAAATTGACTGAGCACCGAGGTGCTTGAGTTACTGTCCTTTAAAGTCCACTAACCTCCGCCCATCTCCTCTGAGAGGACCAATCCTTGATGTGAATTTGAGGCGGGAAAGTTCCTTTGTTCGGACTTTTATCACTCACTGGAATGTTTCCGCTGGCAGCCAGAACGAGTAAGGTTTCGCTCCAAAAGGACTAAACATACTAACGGTACATTTCATAATCATATATTTTGCGTCATTGACTAAGACCGGAAAAGAGAAACTTATAGACACCAAACATGCCTGAGTTTAAATGCATGAAAGACAGTGTATCTCTTTTACAGAGCCATTTTGAGCATTTAAGATTAACATCACACACATACAAATATATACTTTGTGGTCAACATACATATAACACAAGGGTCCTCACATATATTTCTGGGATAGTTCAATTATAATAGTTCAGGCAACATGGCACAGGCTGCCTGTGTGTGGGGGTCAGTTCTCGGCCACTCTGCACCAGGAAGGTGTGAGCTAGGGGTCCGGGGGTGTGTGTGTGTGTGTGTGTGTGTGTGTGATAGGGATCTTTTTGAAGTTCCTCCCAGAGTGATAACGGCACGGCCTGCGTTGTCTCTGCCGGTCGTAAGGGTGATAGTGCGGCCATTTGGCCAGCCTCAAAGGCACCACTACACTCATTTATATGCTAATACTAATTCATAGGCAGAGCTGTGCAAAAGATCTGCATCTCTGGTGTTTCTCGAATGACCCACCACTTTGATCTCACGTCAAGAGCGACTCCAGACGCTACAGTGGGAATAACAGAACCAATTGCATAATTTTCCTAACAATATATATACACACACTTCAGTGTTTCACCACAGAAACCATTCTCTCTGCATCAGCATTTAAATGGGGTAGTATTGTTTTTTTGTTGTTGATTTCTTTGTCTATTAAGACAAAATGCATCTATAAGACACACTTTTAAAGCACTATGTAGTAGAGGCATGATTTTGTTTAAATAGAACTACTTTAACTTACAAGCTACTTGTAAGTTAAACTAGTTAAGTTACATTCAAGCTACCCTTTTGAAAAAATAGCTAAGTTACTATCAAAAAGCATTTTTACAATGGCATTGTTACAAATAACTGAACAATTGTTAATGAAGAATGTTATAATATTTGGGGTTTCAAGCAACTATATGCAATGTAATCATGATTTCAAAGAGAATGGGGTGAATTCAGGGTTATTGGGACACTTTTTTCCCAGTCATTTCAATGGCACATACTGTCAGAATCATTCGATTTTGTAAACCCAATACTTTTTTTGGTTGAATAGTTGAATCTGTACTTATTTTAATAATAATTTTATTTCACATCCTGCCCACTGATGTCCTAAAAGCAATGATGATGTTGAAATACAGTGAACGTAATGTAGGCTAAGCAATACATTGTGCAAAAAGGGGGTCTATACGGTGGCCAAAAATAAAATTAATAATTTTGTTTTAAATTCACTAAAATAAAATATAAAATAAAAACAAAAGCATTTGAGAATACTTGATTACCCCATGATGGTCACTTTCATAAAAATATATTTACTTGTGGGTTTAAAATTCCACATATGACACATTTACTGTCCAACAACAAATATTTTAGAAATATGTATATTTTAGTCAGAATTATTGCGTTCCTATTCTACTGCGCTCCATCTGTTAGGCTCGTTCTCGTCAGAACCCAAAACGGAATGTAGCTTTTGGTCGCACTACGCCGTATTTATTTGCACATTTATCTTGAACCCCCTCACTGAAAGCATAACTACTGTAGTCGATAACGAGTAGCTGGTAACTGGTAGATCTATAAACTCATCTTTCAGGCATTTGACCGACCAGGTTGACACTTCAGCGTGAGAGTGTGGTGTGTGAAACCAATCTAATGCGTGTGTCTCACGGCCAATGCGTGAGAGTTGGCAGCTCTGTGCTTGTGTAGCTCCATTGTTTAACACTAGGCCTATATTACATGTGCGAATCGGTGGGCGGGGCTAAACAGGCAGTGATGAAGAAGGTGTTGATCTTCTTCTGCAGAGGCAGTGTTTGTCTCCCTTTGACGTCATAGATACCCACTTTGATAAACCTGTCGTTTGCTGGGCCTGGTGTCTATAAAAGCTTTTATTTGACTAAAAAGGACGTTTTCAGCTCTGAAACTTACAGGTTATTCTTATATTACCATGACCTTTTTAGTTTTCAAAAGCTCAAGGGAAAGTTGATTTCTCAATTCATCACCCCTTTAAAATGTTTTTACAATGCTAAAAACAAAGTTGTGACTGCTGACGTTATGAGTTAACGTGTAAAGGATAGCTCACCCTGAAATGAAAATAAAGCCATCTTTTACTCACCCTGCTGTTGTTCCAATCCCCTGTGTCCTTCTATCTTTTTTGGACCTCAAAAGCAGAAATTTTTTAAATAGTCCTGCACGCGCTCCTTCCTATAATCAGTCCCTCCAAATGCTTCCCTCCACTGCGTCTGTCAGACAGTCTCCATTCAGCTTTAAACTGTGTGTCGCGTTCGGTTACGACAGTTACCACGATGAAACTCTCTCCAAGATGATTCAGTGTTCCTGTTATTACGCTTGATCTCTATTGGAGCCGTTTAGAATATGAAAGATTATTAATAGCCTTTCTTGTTCTGCCCCATCTATAATATGTTGCTGCCTCATTAAAAATATGCGTTATACATTTAAAATAAATGTCTTTTAATTTCTTAGTATAGGCCCTATATCTATAAATATATTTACTTGTTTTTCATGAATGCATTTTACAACATTTTACCAGATTTAGAGCTACACTTATTCACCTTTATGCCCCCTCCTCCAGTGGTTAAATTGGCTTTTGTAGGGAGGGGGAGCCCTTATTTACGGTGAAAAATCACGCCGGAAAAATTAGTTTTTACACCAAAGGGGCTCTTTTTCCAGTAGGCCTATTAAATGTGTAAGGTAGGGTTGAATAGTTATTCAAACAAAGAGAAATACTTTACAGTTCACTTAGGGCCATTGGCAGAGTTTTTAAAATCAGCGAAGTCCCAAATGTGAGGTAGTTAGGGGGGTTCGGAGGGAATTCTCCCCCGAGAAAATTTTGATTTCCCTGATCTACATATCTGCAAGTTTGAAGGCCAAAAAATTTATAATAAATAGCTTTCAAAACCATGTCAGTGGGCAGTAGATTATTTGACAATACCCCCCTAAAGATGAGATTTGACTGTAGTCTTTTCATTTTCGTCTGTGTCCCTGAAAATAGTTGGGAACTTTTTTTGACCAAGAGCCTTTTTTTTTCCATTTTTGGTAAATGCATTTTTCCAAAAGAGCCACAGTAAAAAAGTATTTAAAATTATTATTAAAAAAAATTTTTTTTCAATAAAATGTCAACAGTAGTAATTATTAGGTCCATATTAGGCATCTTTAAAATTAATTTTGTTTTGTATAAATTGTATTTTAATTTTGATCAATGTTTAATCCACTATTTGCCTGTATATTTAATAAATAAGAAGCAAACCAAGATCATCGGGAATGGATTGACGTGCGTAACTGGGCTGTTTCCGCGGCCTTTGAGTAAGGCTGAAACTATAGCGTCTTTCTGTTTTAATACATTGCTTGAATATGTCTTATTACAGTAGGCCTATAGATAGTTATGATATTTGTGGCAGCACTGGGGTCTGTCATTAGCCTATAGGTTAAAGTTACGCCACTGCCCTTATTATAAAATATATGTCGTTTTAACAACATAAGATCTCATTATTACGACATACTTGAGTGGAAAAAATAATATGTAGGCCCTATGTGGGAGCAATGCGTGACCATACAGGTGACCTGAATGCAAAAAAACTGTTTCCATTGCAGTTTTGCGAAAATGTCCTTTTTCGAGTTGCCTGAAAAACCACCTCGTGCGAGCGTAAAAACTTTTTTGTGATATATGGGAGTTTTTGCGAAATTGACGCGTTTCCATTGGGCGTATTTTCAATTCGCAATTTCAATTTGCGCAATTTGAAGGGTAATGGAAACACGGCTACTGATAATTGTATGGGTTTTACCTTGTTGGCTGTGGGCACGGTGCTGAACCAGAGAACGCAGCGATTAATGATTTATGACGCCTGATAATTCCATGGAGCCTGTATTTGCCAGGAGACGAACAATAATTAAAGTCTAATAACAATATTTCGTGCTGAAGGAGACGGAGCTGAGCTCCAGCAGGGTGTGTTGTGGAGCTGAGGAGGCGGAGCTGCGCTCCGGTGCGCTCCGGCCCAATTTAACCTCTGCCCTCCTCACACACACACACTAAATGTTTAGATTTTATACAATTATTGTGCACTTGTGATTTTTCTAGAGTAACATTTTGTGCTTTTTATTAACTAATCTAGTTTATCCACCATCTAGTTTATAGTAGTATTTTTGTCATAGATTGTGATTTATTTTTATAATTTGTTGTTTTTCTTTATAATGAAGTTGTCTGTATTTAGTAGATTGTGTTTAACTCACAAAAGAGTGATTATCAGTTCAACACACTGAGGTATAGAAATTCTACATAGATTTAAACAAAACTGCATTGGTATCAGATTGGTATCGGTATCGGCCAATACTCAGAATTTTAAATATCGGATCGGTTCTGAAAAAATGTGGTGCATCCCTAGTATTTATGCGTTTGACAGACGCTTATATCCAAAGCGACTTACAGTGCCCTTATTACAGGGACAATCCCCCTGGAGCAACATGGAGTAAGTGCCTCAAGGACACACTGGTGGTGACCGCTGGGATCCAACCAGCAACCTTCTGCATATCAGTTCCATGGTTTAACCCACTGGACCACCATCTCACTGTTATATGGACTGATTTTATAGTAGGTATATTGAATTTTGGTGATATTAAACTTTACTGTATGGAAAAGAGATGTGTAAAAAAAAGTGTATAAATTTGCCATGTACACCAGGAAAGACAAATTATAACCTAAAGAAGTATGCCAGTCATTCATTATGTTAATGATAAGCATTTTAATTAAAAAAATAATAAATATCATTTATATTTCTGTATAAATAGAATTTATATTTTTATGCTATAAGTGGTGTTAAAATTGCTCTGTGCATAATGAGCTGGTGGGTTTATGGTGAGGTGTGTTGCGGACCGGGTATGATGGGCCACTTTTTTGCCCCTGGAAAAGAGAGCATGCAAGCATTTAGGCTACTGTATGTGTAACATGCAGAAAACGTCAGGATCTGACCACCTTTTTATTAAAGACATACAACATAAACATCACAAAGAGCATTTATTAGAACTAAATAAGGCTATGCAACACATGGTTTATTGATGTACGAGTATTCACTTACATCAAAGTTGTTTAAATGAAGAAGCTGATTATTTAACTGGGTTGATCATGTTGAATGAGTCGTATCATCCAGGTTTAAGTGCTAAGATGAAAGATATTTAATAAGATTATATTATGTTATTTTCTTGAAGCCACACACACACACACACACACACACACACACACAAAGAGGTTGGTAATTGAAATTTGATCTAGATCATTCATGCCTTTTCTACTGTATATTATTATATATGAAAACATTTGATTACATACATTGTTTAAAAAGCATGCAAACCTGAATAATCATTATCACAGACATGCTTTGAAAAGCTCAGGTGATAAGGTCGAACTCTTCCCTTATACATGTCTTTAAATGTTCTCTTCTGTCATGCTACCAGTGTAAAATGTCTGACAACAGAAAGATAAGTAATCAGACAGAGCAAATCCATTCCCACTGTAATGTACCAAATAATTCAATGTACGTTTTCCCTAGGACACATTTGGTTCGCTTTTATCGTTACATGGATACTTTGCTTCATATTTCCTTGAGGCATTATGCAATTTTCCAAACCAATGCACTGCATAGATGATGCCAGCTTAATGACTAGTGTTTTCCTCTGCTTCATTCAGAAAAGAAAACAGATTATTGGACCAAAAATTGCCAAATGTGAGATCTTGGAGTATAAACTGTCTCCTGATGGATGTAGTCATCACCTCATCCTTTATTAAGGATCAGCCTATCACAGTCAGAAAAAAAGGTGCATTGCTGTCACTGGGGAGGTACCCTAAGGTACAAAACCGAAAAGGTACTAATACGCACTCTTAAAGTACTGATATGTACCTTTTGAGGTACTAATATGTACTTTTTAGGGGTGAGAAAGGTACAAAGATGTACCTTTTCACTTTTGTACCTTAGGGTACCGCCCCAGTGACAACACTGTACCTTTTTTTCTGAGAGTTATGGTCAGAATTATTAGCACCCCATGTACGTATGATCAAAGATGGCTGTAAAAATAAATCTGCATTGTTTATCCTTTTTATATTTTATTAAAAAAAAATCATAAAAAACCAACCTTTCATTGAAGTAAAATAATTGAAAGTGGGGGGTAAATCACAATTTGAAATAAATGCTTTTCTGAAATAAATCACGTAGGCCATAATTATTGGCACCCTTTTATTAAATACTTTTTGCAACCTCCTTTTGCCAAGATAACAGCTCTGAGTCTTCTCCTAAAATGACTGATGAGTTTGGAGAACACCTGACAAGAGATCAGAGACCATTCCTCCATACAGAATCTCTCCAGATCCTTCAGATTCCCAGATCCATGTTGGTGCTTCTTCTCTTCAGTTCACGCCACTCATTTTCTATAGGTTTCAGGTCAGGGAAGTGGGATAGTCATGGCAGAAGCTTCATTTTGTGCTCAGTGACACATTTGTGTGTTGATTTTGATGTTTGTTTTGGATCGTTGCCCTGATGGAAGATCCAACCACGTCCAATTATAAGATTTCTAGCAGAGGCCATCAGGTTTTTTATCTGTCGTAATTTGCTAGAATCCATAATACCATATATCTGAACAAGATGTCCAGGACCTCCAGCAAAAACATAGGCCCACAACATTAAGGATCCAGCGGTATTTTTAACCGTGGGCATGGGGGACTTTTTTTTTTATCCCTGTGTGCACCAAACCCCTCTGGTGTGTTTGCTGCTAAAAAGCTCTTTTTATAGTTTCATCTGACCACAGAACTAGGTCTCGTTTGAAGTTCCAGTCATATCTGACATCTGAATATGCTGGAGTTTGTTTCTGGATGACCAAGAAGGATTTTTCTTGAAACCCTCCCAAACAACATGTGGTGATGTAGGGGTTGTTTGATTTTTTTGTTTTTTTTTTGTTCAGGCTTTCTGACCCCAAGACTCAACTAGTCTCTGCGATTCTCCATCTGGTATCCTTTGAGAGTCTTTGACCACTCAAGCTTTCCTCATCGCCTTGCATTAAGACAATATAGACACACATCCTGGTGTGTTAAAACAATGTAAATATTAATGGGAATATACTTGAGAGGTATTTTACTCATAAAAAAATTATAGGGGTACCAATAATTGTGTCCAATGTGTTTGGAGAAAAACATTTATTTCATAATGTGATTTTCCCCCAACTTTCCATTCTTTTACTTCTTTTATTATCTATTGATTCTTTTATTATCAGTTCAACACAATGAGGTATATAAATTCTACATAGATTTAAACAAAACTGCATTGGTATCAGATTGGTATCGGTATCGGCCAATACTCAGAATTTTAAATATCGGATCGGTTCTGAAAAAATGTGGTGCATCCCTAGTATTTATGCATTTGACAGACGCTTATATCCAAAGCGACTTACAGTGCCCTTATTACAGGGACAATCCCCCTGGAGCAACATGGAGTAAAGTGCCTTGCTCAAGGACACACTGGTGGTGACCGCTGGGATCGAACCAGCAACCTTCTGCATATCAGTTCCATGGTTTAACCCACTGGACCACCATCTCACATTAGTGTTATATGGACTGATTTTATAGTAGGTATATTGAATTTTGGTGATATTAAACTTTACTGTATGGAAAAGAGATGTGTAAAAAAAAGTGTATAAATTTGCCATGTACACCAGAAAAGACATATTATAACCTAAAGAAGTATGCCAGTCATTCATTATGTTAATGATAAGCATTTTAATTAAAAAATAATAAATATCATTTATATTTATGTATTAATAGAATGTATATTTTTATGCTATAAGTGGTGTTAAAATTGCTCTGTGCATAATGAGCTGGTGGGTTTATGGTGAGGTGTGTTGCGGACCGGGTATGATGGGCCACTTTTTTGCCCCTGGAAAAGAGAGCATGCAAGCATTTAGGCTACTGTATGTGTAACATGCAGAAAACGTCAGGATCTGACCACCTTTTTATTAAAGACATACAACATAAACATCACAAAGAGCATTAATTAGAACTAAATAAGGCTATGCAACGCATGGTTTATTGATGTACGAGTATTCACTTACATCAAAGTTGTTTAAATGAAGAAGTTGATTATTTAACTGGGTTGATCATGTTGAATGAGTCGTATCATCCAGGTTTAAGTGCTAAGATGAAAGATATTTAATAAGATTATATTATGTTATTTTCTTGAAGCCACACACACACACACACACACACACACACACACACACACACACACGCACGCACACACACACACACACACAAAGAGGTTGGTAATTGAAATTTAATCTAGATCATTCATGCCTTTTCTACTGTATATTATTATATATGAAAACATTTGATTACATACATTGTTTAAAAAGCATGCAAACCTGAATAATCATTATCACAGACATGCTTTGAAAAGCTCAGGTGATAAGGTCGAACTCTTCCCTTATACATGTCTTTAAATGTTCTCTTCTGTCATGCTACCAGTGTAAAATGTCTGACAACAGAAAGATAAGTAATCAGACAGAGCAAATCCATTCCCACTGTAATGTACCAAATAATTCAATGTACGTTTTCCCTAGGACACATTTGGTTCGCTTTTATCGTTACATGGATACTTTGCTTCATATTTCCTTGAGGCATTATGCAATTTTCCAAACCAATGCACTGCATAGATGATGCCAGCTTAATGACTAGTGTTTTCCTCTGCTTCATTCAGAAAAGAAAACAGATTATTGGACCAAAAATTGCCAAATGTGAGATCTTGGAGTATAAACTGTCTCCTGATGGATGTAGTCATCACCTCATCCTTTATTAAGGATCAGCCTATCACAGTCAGAAAAAAAGGTACATTGCTGTCACTGGGGAGGTACCCTAAGGTACAAAACCGAAAAGGTACTAATACGCACTCTTAAAGTACTGATATGTACCTTTTGAGGTACTAATATGTACTTTTTAGGGGTGAGAAAGGTACAAAGATGTACCTTTTTACTTTTGTACCTCAGGGTACCGCCCCGGTGACAACACCGTACCTTTTTTTCTGAGAGTTATGGTCAGAATTATTAGCACCCCACATATGATCAAAGATGGCTGTAAAAATAAATCTGCATTGTTTATCCTTTTTATATTTTAAAAAAATCATAAAAACTAACCTTTCATTGACGTAAAATAATTGAAAGTGGGGGGTAAATCACATTATGAAATAAATGCTTTTCTGAAATAAATCACGTTGGCCATAATTATTGGCACCCTTTTATTAAATATTTTTTGCAACCTCCTTTTGCCAAGATAACAGCTCTGAGTCTTCTCCTAAAATGACTGATGAGTTTGGAGAACACCTGACAAGAGATCAGAGACCATTCCTCCATACAGAATCTCTCCAGATCCTTCAGATTCCCAGATCCATGTTGGTGCTTCTTCTCTTCAGTTCACGCCACTCATTTTCTATAGGTTTCAGGTCAGGGAAGTGGGATAGTCATGGCAGAAGCTTCATTTTGTGCTCAGTGACACATTTGTGTGTTGATTTTGATGTTTGTTTTGGATCGTTGTCCTGATGGAAGATCCAACCACGTCCAATTATAAGATTTCTAGCAGAGGCCATCAGGTTTTTTATCTGTCGTAATTTGCTAGAATCCATAATACCATATATCTGAACAAGATGTCCAGGACCTCCAGCAAAAACATAGGCCCACAACATTAAGGATCCAGCGGTATTTTTAACCGTGGGCATGGGGGACTTTTTTTTATCCCTGTGTGCACCAAACCCCTCTGGTGTGTTTGCTGCTAAAAAGCTCTTTTTATAGTTTCATCTGACCACAGAACTAGGTCTCGTTTGAAGTTCCAGTCATATCTGACATCTGAATATGCTGGAGTTTGTTTCTGGATGACCAAGAAGGATTTTTCTTGAAACCCTCCCAAACAACATGTGGTGATGTAGGGGTTGTTTGATTTTTATTTTATTTTTTTCAGGCTTTCTGACCCCAAGACTCAACTAGTCTCTGCGATTCTCCATCTGGTATCCTTGGAGAGTCTTTGGCCACTCAAGCTTTCCTCATCGCCTTGCATTAAGACAATATAGACACACATCCTGGTGTGTTAAAACAATGTAAATATTAATGGGAATATACTTGAGAGGTATTTTACTCATAAAAAAATTCTAGGGGTACCAATAATTTTGTTCAATGTGTTTGGAGAAAAACATTTATTTCATAATGTGATTTTCCCCCAACTTTCCATTCTTTTACTTCAATGAAAGTTTAGATTTTTGCGATTTAAAAAAAAAAGATAGATCAAAAGGATAAACAATCATATTTACCAGGGGTGTCAATAAATCTGACCATTACTGTATGTATTTTGTAGCTGTAAATACTTCTTCATCAGTGAGTTTGATGTCTGTAGGAGTTTCTAAGACCCTAAGGCCAATTCACAGAGCTCGTTGTTCCATTCCACATTGCAGCTTTTACACAGTTTTTCTATGCAAACACTCACTAGTTAGACATGTTTGACCAATGCGCTCGATTCTCTCAATCAAGTACCCCCATTCCACTGCCCGCTTTTTGTATTTGTCAAAGCAATAACACATTCATTGATACCCACATTTTCATACAATAAAATGATCACGGTTTACGATCACACCAAATCAAAGATGTGATAGTCAAACCAGTATTTTGTTAATAGAGTAACAGGTATGAAGTGTAACATTAGTAAAATGTTATATGAAAGGGTTTTAACACCAACCAAAGAAGCTTTTTACTCTCCAGTTAACAGCTCAACAGAAACAGGTTTCTCACTTTCACTAGATGGATAGAAATATGCGTTTGCTGTTGTAGATGGAGCGAACATGTTGATGATGTGATAATGATTTACACAGATGGGTGTGTCACATCTCAAAGTGAAGATGCTTCCACCTGATTATTGTCTTCATCATGTTCTTTCAACAACGGCGTCACTACAGTCACTGATTCATTCCCTTTGTTTCCAGTCGAATCTGAAATACAGAGACAATGACTGTTGCTACATATACATCTGTATACAGATGATGTTATATCTACACAATCTCAAAGAAGACACAAGTTTATTAAAAATGCTAAATAATAATAAATATTTTTTATTTAAATAGCACCTTTCCAGTGCTCAAGGATGCTTTACATTATGGTACAATTAGAAAAGGATAACACCAATATAATAGAAGAAAAAGACAAACAATAGTAGTGAAAAATAGAATGAAACACAATTAGATCCAGGATATAAACAATTGAGTTTTGAGTAGTGATTTGAAATTCAGAGATATTATTGACACAGTGGAGTGATCGTGGAAGAGAATTCCATAATTAGGATGCAACAATGCTGATGTCACAAACACGCCAGGCTCCACCCTCTCCCAGACACAATGTTCACAGTCACCTGAATACTGAGCACACGCACCTGCACTTCATTATCACTGCTATCACCACCTGCACTTAAGCCCCACACATTCACTCAGTCACTGTCCGGTCTCGTTTGCACACGCTCACGCTCATGCTTGCTTCTACGGACTCACCTGTGTTACCTACCTGTTTTCCCAGTCTCCTGAGTGTCTCCTCGTCCTGTCTCCTGTCTACTTGTCTCCATCGCTCCATTGCTCCATCGTCCTGCTCTCCTTGTCACCTACAACCAGACATACAGTATCACCATTGACATTACCATTCCGCTGGATATACTCTTCTGTTACTCACCTCATCTGCTCACATCCTGGTTCTGTTAATAAACTCTGTTTACCCCTGTCATCAGTTCTCTGTGTCACCTCTGTATTGTAACAGAAGACCGGACCCACACCGCACAGCACCAGGATGAGCACCCCGGATCCCTTCAAGGAGCTCATCGACGCTGTTCGGCGAGCTCTTCCCTCCAGCACACCTGCACCTTCACCAGCGGGCACTTCCGGAAACAACACCACTGCTTCTTCGCCCCCCGAGTGCACCAGTCCCATGGCCAGACCGGCGTCCTTCACTGGTTCGGCGGAGGATTGCAAAGGATTTCTGCTTCAATGTTCGCTGGTCCTGGAGATGCAGCCGCACCTGTACCCACACGATCGCGCCAAGGTGGCGTTCATCACTTCGCAGCTATCTGGTAAAGTGCTCCGTTGGGCAGAATCTCTGTGGTCCAACGACAGTCCTGTGATCCAGACCCTCTCTGGTTTCATCGCACACTTCAAGGAAGTCTTTGGAGAACCGTCTTGGGATTCGTCGATCAGTGAGCAACTCTACCACTTGAAACAAGTTTCATTGTCTGTAAATTAGCATGTCCTCCAGTTTCGAACCCTCGCTGCTGCCAGTGGTTGGAACGAGCAATCCCTGATAACGACCTACCGACAAGGTCTGGATCCTCGGGTGCGGCTGCATCTCGCTGCATACGAGGATACCATCGGGCTTGAACACTTCATCCAACTCTCCATCCGCTTCGCCACTCGTATGCAGTCGTGTATCGAAGAACACCAGGGCCAGCTGTCATTCTCTCCTTTCCTCCGCCAACCAGATGGTGTCAGCCCTCCAGAACCAGCCCACGAAGCTATGCAACTGGAACATTACCGACTGACAGCGGCTGAGCGGCAGAGGCGGCTGACCCAGAATCTCTGTTTGTACTGTGGCCTTCCTGGGCATTACATCTCCGAATGCCCAGTCCGTCCTCCACGTCCTATGCTGAGTGCTATCATTCCTTCCCTTAACAAGATGAAACCACTCACCACTACTGTAAACCTTACTGCTGCCGGAATTTCCCTTCCAGTTACTGCCCTCCTCGACTCTCCATATGGAGTGTCTACATCTGCTGGTTCTGGAGGAATCCACCGCTGACATAATCTGAGGGTGCCCATGGTTAGAGCAGCATAACCCAGTCATCTCCTGGAAGACAGGAGAGGTCCTGAAGTGGGGCGACAGCTGTTTCCGGGACTGCTTCCCATCTCCACCGGTACATCCCTCTCCTCGTCCCCAAGATCTCCCTGTCTACGCTCCGTCCATCGAGACTCCAGTAGAGAGATGTTCGGTGGATGTTCCCTCCTGCTACGCCCCCTCCAGAGGAAAAACTCTGGTTATAAAAATGCCTGTGTACGTGTGGACTAGGCCTCAGTGTAGAGAAAAATATCAAGCTCATTGTCAACAATAATTTAATTGAGGTAGGGGTCTGAGATGGGTCAACAGTTTTAAAAGTACTAAACAATGATACAAGGCATTCAAATTAGACGACGAGGTAGGTTGCCAGTGAGATAGACCAGAGAGTGTTGCATAGTGTTGGTGGCAGGTTATAAGCTAGACTTGGATGACTTCCTATAATTAGATTAGATGCTTGGAAGATGCAGGGCTTACAGTGAAGAATACTTATTAAGACTCGTGGTGAGTAATGTATATAACATGGATGACAAAGAATCCCTAGCCTCTGACAGTATTCATACATAATAGAATCAAGATGCGGGTAGCCTCAAGGTCCTTTGTTGAGATGGTAAATATTGAATATCAAAACAGCAAAATAAACGGGAGACAACACACCCAGACAGCAAGCAGTAGACAAACAGCGCAACTGATAGAGGGAGCATTAACTCACCCATTTGAAGAGCAGAACGTTGTGGAAGCGGCACAACTATAAAAGACAGAAAAAAATACAGAAATCAGGTCCTTGGGAGCTCCAGATAATATTATAACAATGTGAATTGCCGCAGATGTTTTTCCTTTGAAAACTTTCAACAAAAAATAAAAGAAGTGTGTATTACCTGCATACTACATTCTTCAGATCAATCTTACATCCATAATCACAAAATCAGTTTGAATGTCCACTGAGGAATGCAAAATCTTTGTCTGTGTCTTGGTTGTTTAAAGCAAAAACAACTTCCTTGTTTACAACCTTGTTTCAGTCCCTTTAAATATAAAGGTCATTGCGACTTGACCTGCTCATAAAGACTTTGTGGCCATCTAATGGCATAATAATTCACTTTTAAAGTGGAAGCCACAAACTACTCTCCACTAACAGACCCTTTCACAATACCAAATATGGCATATTAGTTATATAAAATATTATTTATTGAATAATAGTATTTAAATTAACAACAAAGGTATGTGAAGTTTGTACAATAGGAAATAAACACAAGCAAACAATTCAGTCAAAACTACAAAAGCAGTGCTACAGGATTTAATTCAATTAAAATAAAGCCAAATCGATTTGCTCAGCAACAAGTAATAGATTAATAAGCTCACATCATCAAAAATGTCTAAACAAATGGTCAAATAGGCACTATGTTTATATATAAATTGCATATTTGAGGCCTAAACAACTACATTCTCGTCTTAAATTCTGTGACACAATAACAGTATCAATAATATTGTAAAATTGAAGTGGGTTTGCTCTTCCGGCATTTATGCCCACTGAGACAAATGGTGCTAACATAGATCTGAACAAGTGGAGTGATACAAATGGTGAAACGGGAATATTGCACGGCACGGCTAGATCAGATTCACGAACCAGAACGTACTAGAAGATGTTCTACTCACCAGTCACATTGAATCTCCTGCACGTGGTATGTGTGCTGCTGATGATCTGTAGTTTATAATGTCCATCGTCATCGGTACTGATGTTCCTGATGGTCAGAGAACCAGTCTCATCCATCTGCACTCTGTCTGTGAAATTCGCATCAGATTTATTTGTCCATGTAGCATTTGTGGCAACAAGACTCTTTTTAGCTCCAAACATCCACAGCAACAGATCATCGTTCTGTATTTTAGCAGTAGTCTTGAGTAGGGCAGAGTTTCCCTCCTCCACCAACACTTTCTTTACTTCATGTCAAAGCAGCACATAAAAAAGAGAATTCAAAATTTAGTTTGCAGTTTCAAAATACATTTTGATACATTTTTAAAGCTAGTTTGATGTATATAAAAATTTTCATGTTGCATCACTAAGCTAACATGTTGCATAACTAAGCTAACTTATTGGGATAGAATGTCCTCTCAGATTGTTAAATCACCTGTAAAATGATGAACATGTAAAAGAAAACTCCAAAATGCAAATATGCTGCAAACACACTAAAACAAACAGTTACAGATGGCTTAATTGAGTGGAAACTTGTGTTCATTTCAGCTCACTTAAACTGCACACAGAAAACTTACACCGATCAGGCATAACATTATGACAGGTGAAGTGAATGACACTGATTATCTCTTCTCTTCATCACGGCACCTGTTAGTGGGTGGGAAGTGAACAATTTGTCCTCAAAGTTGATGTGTTAGAAGCAGGAACAAGGGCCAGTTTGTGATGGCTAGATGACTGGGTCAGAGCATCTCCAAAACTGCAGCTCTTGTGGGCTGTTCCCGGTCTACAGTGGTCAGCATCTATCAAAAGTGCTCCAAGGAACGAACAGTGGTGAATGGCGACAGGGTCATGGGCGGCCAAGGCTCCTTAATCAAAGTGTGGTCCGATCAAACAGACAAGCTACTGTAGCTCAAATTGCTCAAGAGGTTAATGCTGGTTCTGATAGAAAGATGTCAGAATACACAGTGCATCGCAGTTTGTTGTGTATGGGGCTGAATAGCAGCAGACCAGTCAGGGTGCCCATGCTGACCCCTGTCCACCTCTGAAAACTGAACCACAGAGCAATGGAAGAAGGTGGCCTGGTCTGATGAATCACATTTTCTTTTACCTCACGTGGATGGCCGGATACGTGTACGTCGCTTACCTGGGGAACACATGGAACCAGGATGCACTATGGGAAGAAGGCAAGCCGGCAGAGGCAGTGTGATGCTTTGAGCAATGTTCTGCAGGCAAACCTTGGGTCCTGCCATCCATGTTGATGTTAATTTGACATGTACCACCTAACTAAGCATTGTTGCAGACCACACAAACAGTATTCCCTGGTGGCTGTGCCTCTTTCAGCAGGATAATGCACTTACCACAAAGCAAAAGCCTTGGCCTCCAAATTCCCCAGATCTCAATCCAATCGAGCATCTGCGGGATGTGCTGAACAAACAAATCTGATCTGTGTAGGCCCCACCTCGCAACATACAGGACATAAATGATCTGCTGCAAACATCTTGGTGCCAAATACCACAGCACACCTTCAGGGGTCTAGTGGAGTCAGGGCTGTTTTGGCAGCAAAAGGGGGACCAACACAATATTAGGAAGGTGGTCATAATGTTATACCTGATCGGTGTTTATAAAAGATATAGTGAGTTGTTTATGATTCCTTATCACGCCTTCTCTTGTAATATCAGGATTTTCCTCTCTCTAAATAGTTAGCCTTTAATCTCCTAGTTTTTATAACTTAATTCTCATAAAATTATGACTTTACTCTTGAAAGCTGAGGAAGAAATTAAAATTTGGTTACAATTCAGTGATAATCAGTGAGAGCATAATTTCTTATCATCTAAATTGTTCACACACATAAACTCACCACTCACGGAAACAGCGATGTTCTTGTATTTGATTGTTCCGTTGTTCCAGATCTCTAGTTTATAGAGTCCAGAGTGAATGGTTCTGATGTCTGTGATGGTGAGATTTCCATTCTCATCCAATCTCAGTTTGCCTCTGAATCTCCCATCAGCTCCTGCCAATTTAACTGCCCTTCTGTCCCTTCCATTGAATTTAGCAATGAGATTGGTTTCATCTTCATAACACCACTGTATCTTATAATCTCCCTGTAGTTCAGTAACATCAGTGGGTAGAGTGAGAGATTCTCCCTCCATCGCTGACACTGTTGTTTCTTTAACTGTCACAGCATCAAATAGAAACAGAGAACAGAAATGTGTTCTTGAGATCGAGTCTGCAGGTGGACATCTCAGTCACAGACATCTTTATTGGTATGGCATGTTCACAAAAAACAAGCTTAAATGTGTATTCTTTATCTACTTGTGATCCGATCGACCAAAACACATCTTAATACATAGCATTAGAGTCATTACTTATAAATTGATTAGACATACTATAATGAGAGCTAATGCATTAGGAAATCATTTGTTCCATTTATATAGCGCTTTTCTGGGTACTCAAAATACTTTACAATATAGAAGGGGGGAATCTCCTCAACCACCACCAATGTGCAACCTCCACCTGGATGATGCGACAGCAGCCATATTGAGCCAGAACGCCCACCACACACCAGCTTATTGGTGAAGAGGAGACATTCTTGAATGAATGTAGCGCTGCAGTATGAGATCAAACATCTCTGCAATCTCAAATATCATTATCCTTTCTGTAAATGCAATGTAGTGTGGAATATGTCAAACCTACGGTGGCCCAGTAGTGCACAACACAACAAAATTTAAAAAGCATACATAAGTTCACAACACAACGAACTTTGCGCATGATTGTTGTCTGACCGTGTGTGTCTGCCGCGTGGTTTGACTCTAAATCCTAGATTTTTCTTCTTATATCAACTCAATAAACTAGCATTTTCTCATTTTATAGCAGGTGAACATATCCTCGATAGTATTCTATATCTCAAACAATCGGATTGCTTTGATATCGCTACTTATATCCATATTTCCGAACATCCGCTACTAGCCTTAGCCCGCTAGCATCACCAGCGTGGTCTAGCATATCGCTCGCGCTGTTTACACTCGTAAAACTCAAGAAATTGCTGTGTTCTAATGGCGAATGCATCGGATATATGTCTAACGTTACCTTTGAGTGCAGGTGAGGACATGTTCGAGCTGCACGCTGTACAG
The DNA here is from genome assembly GCA_023566225.1 of Romanogobio albipinnatus. Classification (NCBI taxonomy): domain Eukaryota; kingdom Metazoa; phylum Chordata; class Actinopteri; order Cypriniformes; family Gobionidae; genus Romanogobio; species Romanogobio albipinnatus. The sequence goes on along the minus strand of CM042263.1, from coordinate 30,842,960 downwards.
TTGGAGTTCGAGGCTCCGGAGAAGCAGATCGATAACCTCCTGAAGAGACAAGCGGATTTCAGGAACCGACAATCAGAGTTAGAGACATCGCGGACTGACGCTCACAAGTCCATAGTAAGTAATGTTATCACTCCGATGTCTTCTACTCCTCGTGTTTCCCTGCTCAGGGCACGAGCACCCAGAACACAATCATCACAGGCCTCCTTCACTCCGGCGCAGACACACCGCGGGCTCTGGGTGATTCAGCAGCGGAAGGCGCGAGCCAGGCCTCAGACGAGGACCTCGCCGCCGCCATCACCGGTCTTCGATATCTCCACCCAAAACCGTTTCTCCCCTCTTCTCGAGACGGAACGCGGCCCTGTGATCATCGGCAACTCCATTGTCCGGCATGTACATGCTACCTCAGCTAAAGGTAAGGTGCGCAGTCACTGTTTTCCTGGTGCTCGTGTTCTCGATGTCGCTGCGTAGGTACCGGCGATTCTGAATGGTGACGAGAGGATCGGTGCTGTTGTGCTTCATGCAGGGATGAACGACACCAGGCTGCGGCAGATGGAGGTTCTGAAGACGGACTTCAGGAGCCTGATCGAGACTGTACGCAGAACATCACGCGGACCGCTTCCCACATACAGACGTTATTGTCATGGCGTAATGAACAGAAGCTGCTCTTTGTAAATAATTGGAATCTTTTCTGGAAGCAGCCAAGGCTTTTCCGTGCTGATGGCCTGCACCCCAGCAGGATCGGAGCGGATCTTCTGTCGGACAACATCTCCCAGATGCTATGCACCGTATGACTAGTACAACCCGAATTCCGGAAAAGTTGGGACGTTTTTTTTATTTGAATAAAATGAAAACTAAAAGACTTTCAAATCACATGAGCCAATATGTCATTCACAATAGAACATAGATAATATATCAAATGTTTAAATTCAGAAATTTTACACTTTTATCCACTTATTCAAATCAAATCAAATCAAATCAAATCACTTTATTTGTCACTCTACATATGCACAAGTGCAACAGTAGGTGAAATTCTTAGGTGCAGTTCCGAGCAACATAGCAGTCACGACATGACATGTACAACATTTAAAGCAGCATCAGATTACACATCTGATGCGCACACAATTACTCACAGCACAGTAAACTCTACAATAAACAATAAATAATTTACACAATGTGAGTTTAGTTCTCACAGCTTTAAACAATATACACATACTTACAATATACATATACTTTAAACAATATACACTAAACATACACTAAACAATATACATTACGCTATAATAGTAATAATAATATACAATGTATAGTATAAAATATTATTCACAGATTGAAAAATTGAAATCCAAAGTGCAATAGATGCTGTATGATAAATAAATGTGTATATAATGTGTGTGTATCTACAGTGGGTTGTGCGGAGTGATATTCTGTCCAGTGTGTGTTATGATCCTGATGGATCAGGAGTTAAGTAGTCTGATTGCTTGTGGGAAGAAGCTGTTCTGGAGTCGGCTGGTGCGTGTTCTGATGCTGCGGTACCGTCTGCCTGATGGCAGCAGTGAGAGCAGCCCATGGTTCGGGTGGCTAGAGTCTCTGAAGATCCTCTGAGCTCTCTTCACACACCGCCTGGCGTAAATGTCCTGGAGGGAGGGAAGCTCACCTCCGATGATGCAGCTGGCCGTGCGCACTACCCTTTGCAGGGCCTTGCGGCTGCGGGCGGTACTGTTGCCGTACCAGGTGGTGATGCAGCCAGTCAGCAGACTCTCTATGGTGCAGGTGTAGAAACGTGTGAGGATGTGGCGGTTCATTCCAAACCTCCTCAGCCGTCGCAGGAAGAAAAGGCGCTGATGAGCGTTCTTCACAACGGCCTCGGAGTGGACGGACCATGAGAGTTCCTCTGTGATGTGGACACCGAGGAACTTGAAGCTGCTGACTCTCTCCACCGGTGCTCCATTGATGGTGATGGGGCGGTGTTCTCTCTCATTCCTCCTGAAGTCGACCACCAGCTCCTTGGTCTTGCTGACGTTGAGGGAGAGGTTGTGCTCCTGACACCACCGTGTCAGAGTGTGCACCTCCTCTCTGTAGGCCGTTTCATCATTGTCAGTGATAAGACCTACCACCGTCGTATCGTCAGCAAACTTGATGATGGTGTTGGAGCTGTGGGTTGCCACACAGTCATGTGTGTACAAAGAGTACAGGAGTGGGCTGAGAACGCAGCCCTGAGGGGCTCCAGTGTTGAGAGTCAGTGATGAGGAGATGTTACTGCCCATTCTGACCACCTGGCGTCTGTTTGACAGGAAGTCCAGGATCCAGCTGCATAACAGGCTGTTTAAGCCTAGAGCCCGGAGTTTCCCGTCAAGTATGGAGGGCACAATGGTGTTGAATGCTGAGCTGTTATTGAGCTCATTTCAAACTTGATGCCTGCTACAGGTCTCAAAAAAGTTGGGACGGGGGCATGTGTAGCATCTCCTCTTCTTTTCAAAACAGTTTGGAGACGTCTGGGCATCAAGGTTATGAGTTTCTGGAGTTTTGGTATTGGAATTTGGTCCCATTCTTGCCTGATATAGGTTTTCAGCTACTGAAGAGTTTGTGGTCGTCTTTGACGTATTTTTTGTTTAATTATGCACCAAATGTTCTCTATAGGTGAAAGAACAGGCCAATTCAGCACCAGGACTCTTTTACGACGAAGCCATGCTGTTGTAATAGCTGCAATATGTGGTTTTGCATTGTCCTGCTGAAATAAACAAGGCCTTCCCTGAAATAAACGTTGTCTGGAGGGGAGCATTTGTTGCTCTAAAACCTTTATATACCTTTTAGCATTCGCAGTGCCTTCCAAAACATGCAAGCTGCCCATACCGTATGCACTTATGCACCCCCATACCATCAGAGATGCTGGCTTTTGAACTGAACGCTGATAACACGCTGGAAGGTCACCCTCCTCTTTAGCCCGGAGGACACGGCGTCCATGATTTCCAACAAGAATGTCAAATTTGGACTCGTCTGACCATAGAACACTTTTCCACTTTGAAACAGTCCATTTTAAATGAGCCTTGACCCACAGGACATGACGGCGCTGCTGGACCCTGTTCACAAATGGCTTGCTTTTTGCATGATAGAGCTTTAGTTGGCATCTGCAGATGGCACGGCGGATTGTGTTTACCGACAATGGTTTCTGGAAGTATTCCTGGGCCCCTTTAGTAATGTCATTGACACAATCAGGCCGATGAGTGATGCAGTGCCGTCTGAGGGCCCGAAGACCACAGGCATCCAATAAAAGTATTCGGCTGTTATGCACTGTAGATGATGAGATTTTCAAAGCTTTTGCAATTTGACGTTTAGGAACATTGTTTTAAAGTATTCCACAATCTTTTTACGCACTCTTTCACAGATTGGAGAGCCTCATTTCTGAGACTCTGCCTCTCTAAGACATACCTTTTATAGCTAAAAATGTTACAGACCTGATATCAATTAATTAGTTGCTAGATGTTCTCCCTGCTGAATCAAAATTGTCTTGCTTTTTCAGCCATTTGTTGCCCCCGTCCCAACTTTTATGAGACCTGTAGCAGGCATCAAGTTTGAAATGAGTTCAATTAGTAGATAAAAGTGTAAAATTTATACATTTAAACATTTGATATATTATCTGTGTTCTATTGTGAATAACATATTGGCTCATGTGATTTGATAGTCTTTTAGTTTTCATTTTATTCAAATTTAAAAAAACGTCCCAACTTTTCCGGAATTTGGGTTGTAAGTCAAACTACACTTGACAGTTCTTGTACTGTAGTGGATTGTATAGAAACTGTGTCTCTTCCACAAATATTTAGGTCAAAATCCTCTATAGGATCTAGAGAAAATCTGATCATTATTAAACCAGATAATCTTAAAAGAAATGAACAAAAACATTCTCTAAAACTAGGTCTCCTTAACATTCGATCGCTCACACCTAAAGCAGTTATTGTAAATGAAATGATCACAGATAATAACTTTGATTTACTATGTCTGACTGAAACCTGGCTTAAACCTAATAATTATTTCGGTCTAAATGAGTCTACTCCACCAGGTTACTGTTATACACACAAGCCCCGTCTGATTGGTCGTGGCGGCGGTGTTGCAACTATCTATAGAGATATTCTTAATGTTACTCAGAAAACAGGACACAGGTTTAATTCATCTGAAGTGCTTGTGCTAAATGTTACACTCTCAGATATAAGAAAAAAATCCCTATTATCTTTTGCTTTGGCTACCATATATAGACCGCCAGGGCCCTATGTTGATTTCTTAAAAGAGTTTGCAGATTTTCTATCAGACCTAATGGTTACTGTCGATAAAGCCCTGATTGTGATTTGAACTTTCACGTAGATAATACAAATGATGCGCTAGGGGTTGCGTTTACAGATTTATTAAACTCCTTTGGGGTCAAGCAAAATGTAAATGAGCCCACTCATCGTTTTAATCATACACTAGATTTAATTATATCACATGGATTCAATCCTACTGATATAGACATTATACCGCAAAGTGATGATGTCACTGATCACTACCTTGTAACGTGCACACGGCGTACTGCTGATATTTTACATACTGCTCCGTGTTATAGACCAGGAAGAACAATTCTCCCAAACACTATTGATAAATTCACAAATAACCTACCAGATTTATCTCAGCTGCTCAGTGTACCCAAACACACAAATGAACTAGAGGAAATGACTAGCAGTATAAGCACCATTTTCTCTAGTACGCTAAAAACGGTTGCACCGATCAGATTAAAAAAGGTGAGAGAGAAAAGTACTGCACCGTGGTACAACAATATTACTCACGCTATCAAGAGAGAATCTCGTAATCTAGAGCGCAAATGGAAACAAACACATTTAGAGGTCTTTAGAATCACATGGAAAGACAGCACTTCCCGTTATAAAAAGGCTCTAAAAGCAGCCAGGGCTGAGCATTACCATAAACTGATAGAAAATAACCAAAACAACCTCAGGTTTTTATTTAGTACAGTGGCCAGATTAACAAATAAATGCACATCAGCTGAACAAAATATTCCAGTACAGTTTAGTAGTAATGACTTTACCTATTTCAAAATCTTCCATTTCTGTCTAAAATTACTAGAAAAATTGTGTCTGCTCAATTATCTGCTTACTTACAAGAAAATGATATCTATGAAATATTTCAGTCTGGATTCAGAGCCCATCATAGCACAGAAACTGCACTCGATAAAAATCACAAATGACTTACTTTTAGCTGCTGACCAAGGCTGTATCTCAATACTAGTTTTACTTGATCTTAGTGCAGCATTCGACATCATAGATCATAAAATACTCTTAGATCGTCTACAAAATTACACTGGTCTTCAGGGACAGGCATTAAAGTGGTTTAGATCGTATCTATCAGAGCGTTACCAATTTGTCTATTTAAACAGGGAACAATCTAAGATAACGTCAGTAAATTATGGAGTGCCGCAAGGATCTGTGTTAGGCCCTCTGTTATTCTCAATATTTATGCTGACACTTGGTAATATTATAAGAAAACATGAAATTAGTTTAGAATATGAAATCTCTAAATTATCCAAGCTAACAGAGTGTGTTAAAGATATAAAATATTGGATGACTTGTAATTTTCTCCTACTAAATTCAAATAAGACTGAGGTATTACTTATTGGACCAAAAACTGGTACACAGAATCTCTTAAATTATAGCTTACATTTAGAAGGATGTACTGTTAATCTGCTACAGTTAAAGACCTGGGTGTTATATTAGACAGCAACTTGTCTTTTGAAAATCATATTTCAAATACTACAAAAACAGCCTTCTTCCACCTCAGAAACATTGCTAAGCTACGAAACATGCTATCTGTCTCTGATGCAGAATGCATCTACTAATGCACTAGTACTAGCTGGCTGTCCTGCCTCCTCAATAAACAAGCTACAATTCGTCCAAAATGCAGCTGCTAGAGTTCTTACTAGGTCAAGAAAATATGATCACATAACACCAATTCTAACATCTCTACACTGGTTACCTGTTAAGTTTCGTATCAATTATAAAGTATTGCTACTGACCTATAAGGCCCTAAATGGTTTAGCTCCGGTATATTTAAATGATCTTCAGTTGCCTTATAACCCATCACGATCTTTAAGATCACTAAACTCTGGGCTTCTGGTAATACCGAGGATATCTAAGTCAACTAAAGGAGGAAGAACGTTTTCATATTTGGCACCTAAACTATGGAATAGCCTTCCTAATAATGTTCGGGGCTCAGACTCACTCCTCCAGTTTAAATCTAGACTAAAGACGCATCTCTTTAGCCAGGCATTCACATGATGCATCTCTCAACCTTGTACTCTATAGTTATATCAGTGCACATGATCGTCTTTGCTTAATGCTTTGAACTGCAGCTACGCTAATTATTTTTCTGTTCTGTTTTATCTCGGGACGCCCATCCCGAGGTAACTAGAGAGTCCGTCAGCTCCAGTCTGGATCCAGCTTCTCGTACTGACTTCAGATGACCAACACCTGTGAAGAGACGACTCAACTCCTGTGAGGACTTCAGATGCCCGCAGCTCTGCATCAACACACACCCATGCTCATCTCTATATACCCTATTCATTAACATGTATTCTTATTTCTGTGCCATAGTTATTATATTGATTAATAATAGATAGTTAGCTAATCTGTGTGCTTTGTATATGTGCATTTCTGAAATGCATAACATGTACAAATCAATTTAAATTGTAATGTAGATGCATTTTCTGTGAAGCTGCTTTGAAACTATATGTATCGTGAAAAGCGCTATACAAATAAATTTGAATTGAAAATTTGAATTGAATTAAAGCCACAACACAACAAAATCAAGCCACAAAATAAAGAAAAGGCCACAATACAATGAAAAGGCCACAACACAACGGAAATGCTCCCGACCACTAGGAGGCTCTCTGAGTGCAGTGAAGTTAGTTTTCCTTGCCATTGATCTATAGATTCGCCAGTCTTACAAATATATAAACACTATGAAACTTTGAATGTAGGGAATGAGATGTTTGGACTATATTACGGTTCATTAATATAACACATTCTCTTTTTAAAGCTTGGCCAATGTATGGAAAAGAGCAGCACCAACATTCTGAAAACATCTCCTTTTGTGCTTCTCATTTTTAGGTGAAACAATAGCTGAAGCGGCTTGCTGAAATTTAGTCTGTTCATCATATAAAACAATCAAGTCTCTTCAGAATATTTAGACAAAACCACTCGATTTGTATAGATTAGTTTTATGATATCTATTAACTTTTTTGTTAGTTGCCTGGACTGTCAATTGAGAAACGGAAATCTCTCAGATGCTATTAAATAAAATATATTAGATAAAATATATTAATTTGTGTTTCGAAGATGTACAAAAGTTTACAGGTCTGGAACAACATATTATTTTCATTTTTGCTTGGAAGTTGTTTGCTGTTTGTCTGGCTATCACCAGACCAAGCTCAATCTTTTAAGATTAAACATTAGTCTGGGGAGTCGGCTCTGTATTTTCTACTGCACAAGAAGCGTGATCAACGGGCATAGTTCAAATGACTCTGTACGCAATTGGATAGTCCTTCAACTAATCAGACCAATGATCAGTCACTTCTCTATCCGTCATTGTGTTAAACCCGCCAATAGCGCGCCAGGTGGATAAGCCGGTTTGTGATTAGTCCCTGCAAAATATTTAACAGAAGCAGGATAGAAATATGTACAGGTTTCCAGCCTGAGCTGCAGGACGAAATCAAATCGCCGGCAGATCCGGCTGGGTCCCAGTCTAGATACTTCCCATATTTGAACCACAATTTGGCTGAACAGAGAAGTGATGAGTTTTGCTTTGTATATACCAAATATTTAACGGAAGCAGGATAGAAATATTTACAGGTTTCCCGTCTGAGCCAGCAGATTGGGCTGGGTTTACCCAGTCTAGTTTGCTGTATCAGTGGTGTTTAATCTCTGAATGACAGACACCAAAAAAAAAATTATTAATGCAGATCAGCAATATGCCCATCCGATATTGACATGTACATTGAACTAAGCTGTTGTTTTTCATCTTAGTAGTGGATAATCAGACATTGTTACTTATTACAGGACAATGAAGCAGACACCTTTAAATAATTATCTACTGTAGCGTAATGAAGCTGCTGTATCAGCTGTAATACTTACCCATTTGTTTTTTTAGTTTAGAGATCTTGCGGCGATAGTAAATCACAACAGCAGTCAAAACTGCAGCCACCAGCAATGTAGCAACAACAATTCCTGCTATAAGACCTGGAGACAGACCTGAACCTAAAGACAGACAGTCAGTTAGTGTGAGTGAATGTGTTTAATCTGATTCAATGATATATTATTTTGAGAGAAGCCATAAGTCCAAGTGATCTAATCATACTGTATGTCATCATTACATTGATCTCAGACTAATGGCCCTATCATATACCCGGCACACAATGCGAAGCCAGGCACGACGCAAGTGTTTTTTGCTAGTTTCGGCCAGACGCAGTTATCATTTTCACGTCCAGCGTCACGTTGTTTAAATTGCAAATGCTCTCGTGCCCATCTGTTCATCCATGGGCGTCCTGGTCTGAAAATGAGGTGTGTTCAGGCACGTTGATATTTTGAGGTAACTGAAAACGACTGCGCCATTGACCAACAAAAACCTGTCAAAGTCAACAGCGCAGTATTTTTTGTGGTATTTAAAGGGTGTGTTACAGTGATGCGCGGGTTGATCCAAAATGAGCGGGTGCCCGCGGTCACCCGCGGTTACGGGTCATCCAAAAATATTTTTAATGATATTCGGGTCACGGTCGGTCGGGTCGTCAATAAATCCTTATTTACCTTTTGAATGTTGAGCGTTATTAACTTTTGAATAAATGCTGACGCGGGACAAAATGCCCGATTTCCCAAAACGTTGAACTGAGCAATGCCATTGTACCATTTTAATAGGCTACTTTTAAACGCATATAGCTCCGAAAAGTCAGTTTTATGTATTTTCTGAGAGGGGGCGGGATTTTTGTTGGGAAAGTCGGGGGAGGGACGCACACTTCGATTAGACTGGATAAACACATGCAGCATCTTAATTGTTAAGAAAATGAAACTAAATAAATGAATAAATCAAGCCTGTATTACATAACACTAGGCTATATCATACAGCATTCAGAAAAAGAACAGTTTGCGCTACTAAGGGCTTTCACACTTTTCCAAAAGTGGGCCTTCTCTCAGTTGACCTGCTGATGAATTCTTCAAGCCGGGTCGAAACATAAACATCGCGTTCATCAATAATATGCATCTAGACAGCTGAAATAGAAAATGATGGGCCACCACAAGAACTGCCTGCTCTCGCCGCTGCACCTCCGAGCGCACCACGTCAGGGCCTGAAACATTTTCTCAATGGCCCAAATGACGCTACGATGTGCATTTACTACTTTTAAAAAATGCGGGTCAGGAAGCGGGTCGGGTACAATATTTTCTTTTTTTTTTGCGGTCCGAGTTGCGGGCGGGTTAGTTGAAAACGTCGGTCGGGTGCGGGTTGTTTATACATTGACCCGCGCTTCACTGGTGTGTTAGTAATATGCACCTATAGGCAGGTGCACAACGCGCATACACTCTGCTTATTACACACACAGGGACGCGCAGCAGCACACAAACATTTTTAAATATTACAAGTAAAAGGATTCCTCTCTGGAGAAGCGTTCAGTCTTTCCACTCGCAAATTCAGCCATGTTAATAGCGAATCTGTCATGGTGCAAGTGTAACCCCTCCTGTTTGAACCGCTCGCTCCAAGCAAGACTCAAACCTGTGTCGGCCGGCATGAAAGTCGGACTCTCTGACTAAAGGCTGCAATCTCTAGCATCAGTCGCTAGAGCATCTCTTGAGATCAGAGGAGTGAGGTTTACTCGCACAGCGACCACTGGCCTCCGTTACTCAAGCGTAGCTGGCTTTTAAAGGGAATGGGAGATGAGGCTCTGATTGGTTTATTGCGTGTTATGGCCAAAACACACCCATGGCTCATTAAAAGACTAGGTACAACCATTTTGGACCATGCACCTGGCGCGCCAACCACTTTTTCCATCGTTATACTAGCAAAAGTGTATTCGGACACGCCCTGCGCTTCAGACCACAGATAATTTAGATCGCTAAAATAGGGTCCCAAGAGTTACTCACCACTGACAGAAAGAAGGAATCGCTGTGAGCTCTCGCGGCCTCTGATCTGTAGCTCATAATATCCAGCATTTTCAGTTTTGGTCTTCTTGATGGTCAGAGATCCATTCGGATTCAGCTGCAGTCTGTCTCTAAATCTCTCATCATCAGCATCGTTTAATGAGATCTTTTTAGTTTCCACATCGATTTTAGCTATGAGGATGCCTTTATCTCCAAACCTCCACACTATTAGATCGTCTCTCTGTACTAAAGCATTATTCTGTAGAGTGACAGACTCTCCCTCCGTCACTGACTCTGACTTCACTCCATCCGTCTCACCAACCACACCTGGAAAATAAACCAAAACAGTTTCTCAGAAAGAGATAAAATTTACTGTATGAATCATTTAATCTGTATCCTCATGCTACCTGGGAAAGTGTACATTTAAATTAATTATCATTTAATTTATATAGCGATCACTCAGATATTTACAGGTTTTAATTATTGTAGAGAAACATTAATAATAAAATGAATAAAAAGCAGGTTCTGTGCTATGTATGGATATTTCAGTTCGTAGGGGAGACGTATAGTTGTAACACGCGGAGAGTTGTAACACTACCAATTCCATGAATCACGGATAAGATATGAGTCATATGACAGTTTCAGTATCCTCTAGCTTCCTTTACGATCCCACATGGAGGTTTTCCAGTCTATGTTGCTATCTCTCCTGATGCTAGAAAATTCTGAGGTAAGAAAGTAAAAAAATTACAAGATAATATTTTGTTTAGTATTTCTACCGTTGTAGATAATGTTGTATGAGTTATGTCAGGTCAAAGTGTAGTTTCTCTAGTAAAGAATGGTGTCTCAACCTCCTGCTAATTTCAAAGCACCATGCTAATACAGCTAGCTAAACAGTGGCGGTAACGTGTTTTGAAACAACTATCCACTTACATACAACTAGGATTTTTTTTGGAATTTAATAATTCTACAGAATGCTTATGTTTAAGGTAATTGCTCTCGCTCACACACACACACACACACACACACACACACACACACACACACACACACACACACACACACACACACACACACACACACACACACTCACACACACACACTCATATGAATGTGCACTAGGGTGACCAGACATCCCCGTTTTCCGGGGACAGTCCCGGTTTTTGGTGTTCTGTCCCCGTTTTACAGCTCGTTCAAAACAACCCAAAAAGCATAAACAACCCAACCAACATACAGCAGCCTGTTGGTTATAGGAGCAATCGTGTAGTGATTATTTTCACCAGAAAACACATACTTTATGCTTAAAATAAGCCTAAAATGCAAAATAACAAGACCAATTAAGGATAGTAAGAGTTATTTTCAACCACAAACGTAACAAAACATTCAAAATAAAAATAAGTAATTTATATTGCCTATAAACTTGTGAAAATTAAAATATTATAAAATAAATACAATTATAAAATGTTAAAATATGTGTTAAATAGTTTTATTTATCATATTTGTTGTTTTATTTTTGTAATGTGTTTATAGTCATATTATAATATTGTTTTGAACTGCTTGTTATTTACAATGGTTATTATTAACTGTTTTCATTGTTTTTGTTTTGTTTTTGCGAGTGCGTTGAATTGTATTAAATCCAGAACAAAAATCCTAATAATTAAACTAAACCATAATAATTATTAATGTTAATAATATAGGGAGCCCACAACAACAAAAACAACAAAAACATTCACAAATGTATTGTCACAAATGTATTGTTTTTTATTTAAAAGATAATAACAAATGAGATTTTAGTGATATTTTGACCACTCAAATAGGAAAGTCCCCGATTTCCATTTCAGAAATCTGGTCACCTTAATGTGCACAGACATGCACAAACAAACGCACACGTGTGCATCCACAAACACACACAATATGCACATACACTCCCCATATTCACACATTTTATTGTTGCAGCCATTCATTTAAAATAAAACTGTTGTTGTGGCATGAGTAGCCTACCCTTAGTTTTTGTGCATTTTGTCTACCTGTTACAACCTACCCGGTGGGGTAGGTTGTAACAAAGGACCAATTAGTATTTGTCATCATCTCACCTGTCTGTGATGTAGTTGGAGAAATTTAAATTGTTGCCATTTGTAGTAGACACATGTGGGTACATTGCCTAAAAGTTTCAGACGTGTAAACCCGGGTTTTTAGGTGCTGAAGAAAAAAGTGTTACAACCACACCCGGTCTCTCCTATTACTGACAGAATTGTTACATTGAAAAACTCGAGATACTCACCAATGACAGTAACATTAAATATCTTTATCGTAGTCTTTTGTCTAGAGATGCTGAGTTTATATTGTCCTGAGTGTTTGATTCTGGTGTTTCTGATGGTAAGAGATCCAGTCTTTTGATCCACCTGTAATCTACCTCTGAATCCCATTTCATCGGTTACAAAAAATGAAGTGAAGCCTGCCTTTCTCGTTATTTGAGATACGATAGAGTCTTTAGGTCCAAACATCCACAGTATCGTATCATCGTTTTGTATTTCAGTAATATCAGTGTGTAGAGTGACAGAATCTCCCTCCATCACGGACTCGGTTTCACCCGTCTCTGCACCAGACACACCTAGAGCAAAAACGATTGTTTCGTTACAAAAACTCTACCACATGCCTTTTTCCTGATGTCAGCAATGGCGTCCAAATTATACAAATGTTTTGGGTATAGTAAAATAGTTAGAACCTGTAAATAAACAAATTCCAAAATAATATGAATTACAACCATTTATTTATGTATTATTTAATGGATAAAGAGATCGTGCTGGGTGTGTGCGCATGTGAATATTCTACGCGACTGATTTAAATGGGATTTACCATTTAAAACGCAGTTAGCCACATTATTCATAATCATAGAGGCGTCTTCGTCATCGTCGTTTCCCATGTATTTAATGCAGAACTGATAGCATATAGGCTCCTACGGTGTCTAAAACGAAACCGAAAGGCTACAGAATTCCCTCACTTACCGTCAATGAACAATAATACTATAAAGAAGAACAACATGTTCTGAACGTGGTTGAAGAGCTGTGTAGAATCTGAATTAAGATATTTTATTATAGCCTCGGTTCCGAATCTCTGTTGTTTCTGAACCGCAAACCGACTGACATAAACGTGAAGAAATCACAAAACAAACAAACAAACAAACAAAAAACAATAGTGGAGGGAATTGCGACTTTTCTATGTCTAATGCTTAACGAAGATTTTTATCCTTGATCCCTTTATACTTAAAATTTATCATTTTAAAGATTTTTAGAGACAAGTAAAACTCGCATGCTGCTATCTTCTTGAAGGGATGGGCTTGCCAGTGTTGCCAAGTCCGCGGTTTTCACGCGGAATTGGGCTACTTCATCACTGTTGCTGCGGGCTGTTTTTCATGTCCGCGGGTTGAAGCGACCCCAATTATGTGATATTTAGCCCCGGGAATGCGAAGTTTAGTAGGCAACCATGCCAAAAAAACATATTTTACCCCCAAATGTGATTTTTACCGGGGAAGCCCCCCTGAAACGCTATTGGGCTTGTTTTGAGTAGCAATTGGGCGGGTTTTGTTGTGAAGACCTGGCAACCCTGTGCTGGACTTACACAGAAAGGTGTCTGTAGGTAGGCAGCTAGCATGTGGCAAGCCGTTTTAGCATTATGACCGTGTGTCCACCAAAGCATTTAGCCAGCTGAAAACGCCAGGAGCTTGCCTGAAGGCTAGCTGTGAGCATTTTTTTAGTTGATACACTTGCTTGCCATGATTTGGAATGTGTTGCTATCTGAATTTGAAAAAAAGTTTGTTTCTGAATATAAAAATGATGCTAATGTAAAGTATTTGCTCTGGCTCGTTTTAAATGGGCGGAGCTGAAGTGACACGATGATTGACAGCAGATAAATGGCTATCCACCTGTAACTCGAGGTGGCCACGCCCTTAATTATGCAGAACTTTAATGCTTTATATAATGTAAACAAATGAGTTATAAAAAAATTCACCCCCCTCACAGTTGTCATGAAGGGCAAAATTATAGCCGTATAGACCAAAACCACAATTTGTACCAGGCTGTAAACATGTTTTATTCTGCTGTAAAGTTGGGCATTTTAACATGGGGCTCAATGAGATTCTGCTCCCTTCTGGAGCCTGTCTCTAGTGGCCAGTCGATGAATTGCAGTTTAAGTCACTTCCGTATTGGCTTCAAGAGAAACTGTGGGAGGTTGCCGCTTGGTTCCAGCGCTTGATTATTTACATCAAACTTTCGTGATGATGCTGCACTGACCCGTCAACTGTACAGAGCATCATTGGAAGCAACGTTTATTCATGTTCATGTTACCGGCTGACTGGCGAGTGACAAACGTTTCATATAGCCTAGCCTACTTGCCAACACCGATTTTTACTCTCATTTGGCGAGTGTTAATGTTATGCCCTGCTAGTAACACTTCCGTATTCTGTATCATAGCAGATACAGTGTGTCAAAAAATGCTGGAATGTTCAGAAGAGCACTGGGGTTTTAAACTGGCTAAAAACCGCTTTGGTGGACACACAGCCTTTAGGTAGCCTATGTTTAAACGGCAACAATGCACTAAAAATGGAAAAGTTTTTCCTTCTCCTTTTTTTTAACATCGTCCCGACCCACGAAAAATGATTAAAAAGCTGTATTATGTATGCCAGGCCAGTAGATGGTGAATTCACTTTGAAAAGAAACACTACGCGTCTATAATCTGTACATATGCACAACATCACCATTTCTACAAATTTTCGTTGTTGTAGTTTGTTAATGGTTTCATTTTCAAAAGTTTGCACTTTGAAATCCGTTTTCAGAAGTTTGCATTTTCTGGACCCCAAAATGTTGTTGTCATATAAATTAACAGCCAAAACACAATTTTTCAGTTTTTAGTTGAAAACTGCAGAATAGTCAAGCCCCTAGCTTCGAGTAGTCAAATTTCCAATTCCAATTCCAAATTTCACTCACGGTAATTGACATTAAGTTTAATGGTTAGTTCACCCAAAAATGAAAATTATGTCATTAATTACTCACCCTCATGTCGTTCGACACCCGTAAGACATTCGTTCATCTTCGGAACACAAATGAAGATATTTTTGTTGAAAGCTGATGGCTGAGAAAGGCCTCCATTGACGTTCAGTACATTTACACTCACAAGACCCATAAAAGGCACTAAAAACGTTGTTACAAAGTCCATCTCACTACAGTGGCTCTACAATAATTTTATGAAGCGATGACAATAGTTTTTGTGCGGAAAAAAAAATCTAAATAACGACTTTATTCAACTTGTTCTTGTCTTCCTTGTTTGCCTCTGCCGTGAACTCACGAAGCACCACGACGCATGCGTGAGAATATGACGCAAACCGGCGTCAGAGAAGTGAAGTGGGTGTCTGAGAGCTGTGGGGTTCACTGGATTGCCCAATGCTTCTCTAAAAACATTAGTTCATGAGTTCAAACCTACAAAATAGAGGTGTATTGCGGTGTATAAGATAATGCGTATTTGGCGTGCTGTCCAGGCCCGAACCCAGAGATAGTCTAGAACTAGACTGTATTGTATTATGGATTGCGTTGACGTCTAATAAGAGTTTATTAGAATCAAAGTGAGGAGATGGGGTGGTGGAGGGATGCTAAAGTACTATCTGTCTATGAAAGAAGGTAAATCTGCTGTATATAAACACCTCCAATCGTTGATTAAATTCATTATCTTAGTGTGCTCCACTCATGTTTAATTAAGTTTAATTATCTGAACATGCTCCTCCTGAAATTTGTTAATAAAACATCACTAAATGATCATGGAGAATTAATTACACACATTTCTAGGAAATAATAAAAAAGAGTTTAGATATATTCTACAGTCATAGTTAATGTTATTTGGCTAAGCAAGTAAAGTGTGCATGCAGACAATCAAATTTGCACAAATTCGCACCCAATAGATGCTTGAACTACAAATAATAACCCAGAAACCTGGCAGTTGTAAGTTTGTTTAAAAGAGACTTAAATGCACTGATTCAGTGTTTTTCCGTTTTTCAGATCACATCCACTGTTGTGGTTTCATTGAAGCTGTGATCCGATTGGCTCTCTCTGCTATGGTGGGCGTGGCTACTGTTGCTGTGCTGGTTTATGACATCAGATCGAGAAGAGAGCTGATCAGGACAGGAGAGACTAAACATTACCATCAGACTCTTTCGGTGAAATCAGAACATCAGTATGAATTGTGCAGAGAGATGAGTTTCACAAATGATGAGATATAAAGCAAACCATCAGTGCTATGCACCTTTCCTGTTCCTTGCACAGCTATTTATTAAAGGTCCCATGGCGTTTTTTATTTTATTTTATAATGTATTTTGAGGTGTACTTATATTGTTAGTATGATTTTTACATCATAAAATGTCAATTTAGAAATAAAAGGCATTTTTTCTATACTGATGTTTGTCCTCTGGCTGAATGGAGATTGTATCTAACTGCAGAACCGCAGAACCCATATACGTCACTCACAACAGTCTGAGGACAACAGCGCCACACCACGGTCTCATGCCGGAAGTGGACAGAGCTGATTTATCGTCCTATATATTGCTCCATTTGGAGTTTCAAACTCAAGTTTAAAACCATGTTAATAATGTCAAGTATTTTATTAATACGTTTTAATTGAAGAGAGATACAGATAGGAAGATATATATACTCACTTTTCATTAGTAGATAGTTAAATCATAAAAATACACTTTGAAAAAAAAAAAAAATAATAATAATAATATATATATATATATATATATATATATATATATATATATATATATATATATATATATATATATATATATATATACGTATATATATATATGTATATACACACACACACACCGATCAGGCATTATGACCACTGACAGGTGAAGTGAATAACATTGATTATCTCTTCATCACGGCACCTGTTAGTGGGTGGGATATATTAGACAGCAAGTGAACATTTTGTCCTCAAAGTTGGTGTTAGTAGAAGCAGGAGAAATGGGCAATGTACACCCTCTCATGGAAACTATTCCCTAGTAGCTGTCTCTTTCAGCAGGATAATGTGCTCTGCACAAAGCAAAAATGCTTCAGGACTTGGCCTCCAAATTCCCCAGATCTCAATCCATTCGAGCATCTGTGGGATGTGCTGAACAAACAAGTCCGATCCATGGAGGCCCCACCTCGCAGGACTTAAAGGATCTGCTGCTAACATCTTGGTGCCAGATACCACAGCACACCTTCAGGGGTCTAGTGGAGTCCATGCCTCGAAGGGTCAGGGCTGGTTTGGCAGCAAAAGGGGGACCAATACAATATTAGGTCATAATGTTATGCCTGATCGATATAATAATACTATTATATATGGCCATATTTAAAAACGGCCAAAAATATATTTGCTAAAACGTCTAATATATTTATGTAAATATATTTTCTACTAATATATTTTTTGGTATATTTTTGAAAATACACATATACTTTTAAAAGCTTTAAAATAAATATTTGCCCTCCATATATATAAACCAATATATACTTAAACCAATGTGTATAAACCTATAGTTGAAGAAATAAATGTATAGTTGAACAAATCCAATGTACACTTAAAAAAAAAATATATATATATACTTGAGCCAACCGATGTACAATATCTAAACCAATACATAGTTGGACCAATACACATCTGCCAACAGGACAGCGACCCTAAGCACACAGCCAAGATAACAATGGAGTGGCAACGGGACGACTCTGTGAATATTATTGAGTGGCCCAGCCAGAGCCCAGACTTGAACCCTATTGATCTTCTATTTTAAACAAACTTCTTTCAAGTTGTCATGTAGAATAGAGGAAAAATATGAATTGAATCCATTTTGGAATAAGGCTGTGAAATAACAAAATGTGGTAAAAGTGAAGTGCTGTGAATACTTTCCGGATGCAATGTATACTTGAACAAACTGGTGTATCTAAACCAATATATAGTATATGTAGTTATACCAATGTATTTTAATGTTTAATGTTTGTCATTAAACCGTAATTTCAACCGGTGAACCAATCCATATTCACATAATGCATATGTATTATTTCCTCAACAGGCTCTCATAGCAGGGGGTTGGTTGACGTCACCTCATGGTTTCCACACAATGGGCAATCAAAGGTGTTTAAGTTAGAATTTACAGCTCAAAACACTGGAGTTTTGGTTTTGCATGTTCGCGAATCCTATCACTATAACAAAGTTCAGTCACAATGCAAATATAAGATTCATTGTGCAGTGTAGTCAGCTTCATTGATTATAACCAAACTTTGTGAAATGCTCTTTGCAGGCATTTAAACACTATACCTGCATCATACGTGATTATAAAACCTCAACATAACGTGCTAATTATGCATGACAGCGCAGTTGCAGTAAGTATTGGGTTTGGCATTAGTATTCACCACTTAAACTAGCCTTTGGAAAATATGAGTGAAATCACAAGTTAAAGACTTTTCATGGCAGACATTGACGTTTGTGTACTATTTTGAAATAGCTTTTTTAGAACCTACGTATTTACTGGCAATACTGACACTGTGGGCCATTTTGCTTGCTTAAAGTGCAGTGTGTGATGTTTTCCCCGTTATATTGCTACTTCCTTTTACTTGACCCAAACACTCCTTGAACTAGTGTTGTTATATAAAACAGCAGCACATACAATGGTTTGAAAGATAAACGTATAATATGATCTGATTCCTGACAAACATGGTCAATGATCAAAATCAAAGCTGTGTGAGTCAAATTAGTATTATGTTAAAAGAGTAATGGGTAGCTATGTAGTGTAACATTAACACAATTATATATAACGTCAACAGATTTCCCTAAGAAGCTTTCAAAAATAAGCTTCTCATTCCCCAAAGAAGCTTTTCACACAAGACTTTAACAGCTCGAAAGACACTGATTCATTTTTCATTTTCACTGGATGGTTTTTCTAGAGGCTTGTAAAGACAGAGCTATGGTGCACATTTTAGGACATCCTCAGATCTCATTCATATGACGAAAAGGCATCATGCCTTTTCGCAAAAGTCTAAGTCTGTTTCGCCGATGCCTAATTGTGAGAGAAATGACTCCTGGCATTATTTTTCCTGAGACCTGAAGCCTTTCAGTCTGAGGCGCGATGGCATTTCATCCAATGTCTGAAGCCTTTTAGTCTGAGGCATGGTGCCTTTTCGACAATGTCCTAAAATGTACATCAGAGCTTAATTGTTGATGATGTCAGATTATTTAGAGTGTCTTATCACATCAAAATGAACTCTTCTTCTGCTGATCATTCACTCCATCATCTGTGTTTTGGCTCATAAGAGGTGTTTCGTCATTCACTCCTTTTTCTGTTGAATCTGAAAGGAAACACAGAGGCAATAACAGAAATTAAAAAGAGAGAAGACAACCTGATCTGGAGATCAAGTTTGTAGTTATTTCTGAGAAATAAAAATGTATGTCAATAATTTACCATCAAATTACCATTAGAAACAAAATGTGCAAAATCTTTTAAATAACATAAGATAAATCTTGTTTGAGCACATGACATTCATATATTTGTGAACCCAGTCTTGCACTTTCCAGAACATGCAAACTCAATTGTAAACTTTACATTTAAAATTCAGATGCATTTAAAGATTCACCAGGTGAATTATCTCTCTCAAAACAGTCACTCTGTCAGGCAGCTTGTGTTCAGAGGATTTTGTTGGATATATGAACCAGATTGTAAAATGGTATTTGAGATCGGAATTAATGAACTGAACAAAGCCACACCACACATATCATGATCCTGTATTGAAGTTAAAGAGATTCAGCATTCATCAGAATCTCACCTGCTTTCAGATATTTAGGTTCATTTCCAGGAACATTTCCTGTTTTAACAACAATCACAGACAAATTAGACAATGAAACTTTACATTTATTAGACATGATGTTCACATGAAAACTAGAAAAAAATGTTCAGCTGTACTCATCAATGATGTTTGACCACTTACATCATGTCTGTGATTTTAGAGCTTAAAGGGATAGTTCTCCCAGAAATAAAAATTAGCCCATGATTTACTCACCCTCAAGTCATCCTAGGTGTATATGACATTCTTCTTTCAGACGAATACAATCGGAGTTATATTAAAAAAGGTCCTGGCTTTCCAAGCTTTATAATGGCAGTGAATGGGAAGTTCTGTTTTGGAGTCCATAAAAGTGCATCTATCCATCATTAACGTAATCCACACGGCTCCATGGGGTTAATAAAGGCCTTCTGAAGCAAAGCGTTGCATTTGTGTAAGAAAAATATCCATATTTAAAACTTGACAAACTGTAATCTAACTTCCGCTAACTGTTGTGCGAGTTCAGGAGAGACTGGCGTTCCAGCAGGGCCGTGCACAGGGGGGTGGCCCGGTGGCTAGAGCCACTGCCCCTCTGCCCTCATCAGCTGAGGTGCCCCTCTCGCAGTCTATGGTCACTACCCATCCCCGCTAAAAGTGTTCTGTTTTCCCATCTGCTAAAGATCCACCGATTCCGCGAATCCGCTCCTGTGTTTTCCCACTCTCTCCTCAGCGTCACTCAGAGTCTGTGCGCGGAAATCTGGAAAGCGGAGACGACAGTTCCAGAATGTCGTCGTATTAACAGTAGGCTATTTATTACAATCCGCGGAATTAGTAATTTGGTAGTTCGTTTTTGTATTTCTGTCTGTATTACTTTGCTCCTGATCTTCTAATAGTGCTAACAACTTTTGCAAAATACACGTTCTTGGAAGAGAATTATAATTCTTGTCTAATCAGGTTTTTGTACCCGATCTGATCTAATATAAATAACACCAACTTTGCTGTTGATGGCACACTTTGTAGAATACATATATATAGGCCTAATTTCATATAATAACCCATAAACTGCTACAGAATGTATAAATTACGTTTGATATTTACTACTTATTTATTACTATTTATATATATATTTTAAAGTGTCATTAATGTAAAATACTAAAAATATTCTACTTAAAATTTTATTTTGACAATTTAATAGAATAATTGAATAACTGATAACGGAAAAATCTGAATCCCATTAAAAGATAATCATCTGAAAGGTATTTTTTTATGACTTATGTACAAGCATATCAATATTTACTTATTTAATTGTCCATATTTTAATTGAAGATATGTCATAATAAAAATTGTCATAATAGAATTCACTCAATTAACCTATAGGTTTTAATGAAAGTGAAGATGCCTGAAATGTACATCTAATTCATGAAAATATTAAATAATAGCCCCGTTAATTAAAATAAGTATTAAGTTTAAAAACAATAACACCAGTAACACCATGCCACTTGAGGCCTTCTGTTCCAAATATTGCTGGGTCATCTTACCCCAAGAGTCTAATTTTATCTTTTTACTTCAATATAAAAGCTATAACATTTACTCCACAAAGCCACAAGCATTGTGTCCACAAATATTTGTTAAAAATCCTTCATTAACAAATAGACACAAAAAACTTATATTAACTTAGATATTCAACATAATACGATGTCATATATCACTATTTTCGACAGACTCAAAATTAGATCAAAACTGTATTGACTGAGATGGATCATTTGTATGGACAAGCACCCAATCCTCGCCCCCAGTGCCCCTTTTTTTGGTTTGGGCCACTGCCCCTCAAAATGTCTGTGCACGGCCCTGCGTTCCAGCATATGCCATAGGACGCAGGCGTAGCATAAGTTCCAGTGACAAACTCAGAAGTGCAGAGGATAGAACAAAACAAAACTTGGTTTTTGTGAGAACTAACATATTCTCACCGGAGTGTCCTACGTCATACGCTGGAATGCCAGTCTCTCGTGAACGTGCGTATGACAGTTAGCAGAAGTTCGAGATTACAGTTTGTAAAGTTTTAAATACAGTTATTTTTCTCACACAATGCAACGCTTCGCTTCAGAAGGCCTTTATTAACCCCATGGAGCAGTGTGGATTACGTTAATGATGGATAGATGCACTTTTATGGACTTCAAAACAGAACTTTCCATTCACTGCCATTATAAAGCTTGGAAAGCCAGCACCTTTTTTAATATAACTCTGATTGTATTCGTCTGAAAGAAGAATGTCATACACTTAGGATGACTCGAGAGCGAGTAAATCATGGGCTAATTTTCATTTTTGGGTGAACTATCCCTTTAATCAAGTCGTTCCAAACCCATAAGACATTCATTCATCTTCGGAACACAAATTAAGATCTTTTTGATGAAATCTAAGAGGTTTTTTTGTCTCTATATAAAGGTATTAAAGGCATAAAGGTAGTAAAGGCATCATTAAAGTAAAGTAATCTCTAGTGGTTAAACCTCAATTCTGGAGCGACTTTGCTTTGTTTACGCAATTTTTTTTTTTTACCATTTTACTTACAAAATAATATTATCCAAAGAGCATTTTGCCAGCTCTCTCGAGTCAACACAACACGCATGTGTCATGGTGCCCTCATGAACGCATGTTGCAGGTCAATTAGATGTCCTGTGCCCCTGGGCAAGTGACCAGTTGCCCTAATGGTTAATCCGGCCCTGATGCCGGTGTCTAAAATGAAACCGAAAGACAGAAATCCATTACTTACCGTTCACGAACAACGGCAAAAATAGAAAGAGCAAAAACATGTTCTGCACGTTAAAGATATGTAGAATCTGAATTAATAAAGATGATCAATGGAGATCCCGCTGTTCAGCTGAATCTCCGGTCCCCGTACACGGTCAAGCCCATACTTTTTTTAGTATGCGCGTCTAATCGTGCTCTTACGGTATGGGTGCTGGAAGCGGTCAAAATTGATTTAAAGACTCTGTAATAAAGGCGTTTAATTTATACTTTTGCACAGGGCCGGCCCTGACCAATTTGCTGCCCTAGGCAAGATTTGACTTGGTGCCCCTTGTATCAAGGTTTAGCACTACATGTTATCAGTCTCAGTTGTGGAAACACTGGTACTGTTTTATTTTTGTAATGCATTGATGTTTTTTTTTTGTTTTTTGTTTTTTTGTTTTATATGATGTCCAGTCCATTCTACCCCATCATTATGTTCATGACATTATTATTATTAAAAAACATTTAAAGGCTGATGATAGATAAATTATACAAAAATAGCACCTACGCCACATTACAGCCTAAACAAAAGTAGCAAGAGTGCATCTGGCATTCATGCACAAACTATTGAGAACTAGCAAAAGTGTTTGTTTTCCAGTAGATGGCAGCAATCTTCCACTAAACTATGCACATTCATGTTTTCACCATGAATTAAAGTGAGAAATTTAGATATTTAATGTGAAATTTACATAAAATGTTGCTATTTTAAATAAACCTGTATATAAATATCATTACTAATTTGGGCAAATACATTTTAAAATTGCCATATGTCCTCTTAAAACTGCACAACGGCAGAATAAAAACATTAGGCTATTAAAAAAGTGATATTACATGATTTTTTTTATTTTTATAAAACCACACTGTCTGTGGCCTCTGGAGAACCCAGAACGGCCGCTTGCATATACAAAACTGGAATTAATTAGCGAACATTAGTATTTTACTACTATGCATTTAGATAAACTGTTCATTCATTAGCCTACCTCTGTCTTTACACTGCAAAAAATGCTCTTCTTATTTAGTATTTTTTTCTTGTTTCCAGTCCAAATATCAAATATTAAATTCTTAAATCGAGATGTATTTACTAGTAAAATGACATTATATTTTTCCTTTTTTCTGGGGGAAAAAAATCCAAATGAAGTGTCTTAAAACAAGCAAAATTTTCTGCCAAATGGGGTGAGAAGAATTATCTTATTTCTGTTTGGGATAGAAACAAGAAACAAGCTTTCAATCAGAAACAAAATTATTTTTCTCACCCCATTGGCAGATCATTAAGCTTGTTTTAAGACAAAATATAAATTTACTTATCTAGTAAATGCATCTTGATTTAAGAAGTTTTTTGATATTTAGACTAGAAACAAGACAAACATACTAAGTAAGAACATAATTTGTTGCAGTGTATCCCTTATCTTGCCTGCATCAGAGCAGAGGGCTTCTGTCTTTTATGACACTACAATTCGGCAATCCGTCATAAATTATCAGGCAACTTTAACCGTGTCTACACCTGGCGCGATCGGCCAAGCACCCTAAAAAATGAAAGCAATCCTGTCTATATTAGATGCGGCGAGAGGCGACGCGACAACAAATTCCATAAGTTAAACTGATCGCGCGTTATATTTCTGACGCACTTCAAGCTCGGCGGGGGAGATTGATGAGGCGGACCGGGAAGATGCGGGCACTTAGTTAAGTTTTTTTGCGCTTTATTTGGTAATATTTCAAATTAATATGAATAAAATAGTATCAGTAATACATTTTGGCGCCCCTATAGATGAGTGGCGCCCCTAGCATTTGCCTATTCCGCCTATGCCACGGGCCGGCCCTTTGCATTTAACCCTAAAAAGGGTAAGACCATAAAAAAACATAAAAAAATTAATATATTGCTATTTTCCATCTTATTAGAACACAAATAATCCAATTTAATGTTTTTTTAAAACGTTATTTTTAAATAAGCATGACTTTTATTTTAATTTTAATTTTTGCATATGCTATACATTAATTATTATACATCATTTATTACTTTTTTATAACTTTTTGATTTTAATGTTTTTATATGCTATACATTAATTATTATACATAATGTATTAATTTGAATTATATTACTTTTAGATTTTAATATATAGCTATATATAATATATTAATTACTATACATTATTTATTACTATTAATTAATGTTAATATTCATCATTAATGTTAATTTTTATTTGTTATTTTTATTTTAATGTTTGTATATGCTATACATTAATTATTATACATCCTTTATTAATTTTAATTGTATTACTTTTTGATTTTAATGTTTATATATTATATTAATTGTTATACATTATTTATTACTATGAATTTATGTTAATATTCGTGTTAATTGTCATCATTAATGTGACTTTTTTATTTTTTATTTTAATGTTTGTATTATACATCATTTATTCATTTTAATTGTATAACTTTTTGATTTTAATATATAGTTATATAATATATTAATTACTATACATTACGTATTACTATTAATTAATGTTAATATTCATCATAATGTTAATTTTTTATTTGTTATTTTTATTTTAATGTTTGTATATGCTATACATTCATTATTAATTAATGTATAGCATAATATAGCATATAGCATAATAAAATAATTAATTTTAATTGTATTACTTTTTGATTTTAATGTTTATATATTATATTAATTGTTATACATTATTTATCACTATTAATTCATGTTAATATCCATGTTAATTATCATACATCATTAATGTTACTTTTTTATACATGATTTATACAAGCACTTACACCATGTCCCATTTTCAAAAATTCATAAAGATCTTTCCTTTAGGTTTGCTCATTCTGTCATTTGATATTTGTTCAGAGTGACCCTGACTATTACTGTATTATGATTAAAGTCATTTTACTGTATAGTTTTGGAGAAAATTAAAGGTAAACTCACCCCAAAAATCATTCAAGCACTTACACCGTGTCCAATTTTCAAAAAAATCATTCCTTTATAAGTTTGCTCATTCTGTCATTTGATATTTGTTCAGAGTGACCCTGACTATTACTGTGTTTATTTACAAGTCATTTTACTGTATAGTTTTGGAGAAAATTAAAGGTAAACTCACCTTTAGTGCATTCAAGCACTTACACCATGTCCAGTTTTCAAAAACTCATAAAGATCTTTCCTGTATAGGTTTGCTCATATAGGCCTATTCAAAATAGGGACTTCCCTTTATTTTATTTTGTTTCTAAGAATGTGTCACATTCATTCATCTATCATCATTTAATCGCTATTGGAGTATTATTATATTATGATCATTATGTTTATTTACAGAAGTAGGTTATATTGTGTCATTATACCTCAAACTCCTATAAAATGCTCGACTCGTTTTGTCTGTTTGTTTGATGAGGGTGTTCCTAATGAAGAGCCATATTTATTTATTTTTTAGCGGTAAGAAAACTTTTTCGATGTCATCATGGCATGACATATACTTATGTCACTCACAAACGTTACTAGGCAACCAACAATGGGAACGCCTACTATCAACCCAACTCTCTGGGCACTGAAGACATGCAGCGACAAACGTGAACGGGAGAACGGGGCATTCACAGCGTTGTTAGAGTGGTTGGCAAACGGCCAGGAAATATGGTTAACGCTTTTGTTTTGTTCTGTTTGTGCTTGTGTCGTCTGGTTGGTAAGTTATGAATGTGTTTTATGACTTCACTTCTTGTTTTTTTTTTTTAAATAAGCATCTGTTTAAAATCAGTTGTTGTTATAAATAAGTTTCTCAGACCGTTTCTCATCACTTTGATATCTTTACAAAAGCAATTTTATTTATTAGTTTGGTAATTTAGTAAATAGTACAAAATAGTAATTTTGTTGAAGGAATAGGCCTACCAGAAATATAGGCTACCAAAACAAAGTTTATCTTGTTAACTTCGAAAGACATTCAAATCAATGTTATATGTTTTCAACATTCATTTATCTTAAGGTGTTTTATAACATTTATTACTATAGTATTTCATTTTTATCATGAAAGTAAAATTAGTTCATTAAAGCAGTCCACAGAGGAGTGTTTTATGTTTCACTTCTGTTAGGACACAGAAATGTGTGGTGAAGAAACATCACATGACACTCAAAAAGAAGAATTACGTGTCCATTAATGAGGAACAAATGATTTCAGAACCATCCAAAACATCTTGACTGTCCGTGTGCGAGTTCTGCACACAATGCTCTTATTATGTAATAAACAACATAGACCTTTAAATAAGATATGTATTGGGGCCAAAGCCCAGGGGACTAGGGCTGTTATCCAGAAATTGATTTAACATGTGTGCAGAGCTTTTTCTCAATTTGTGTCTTTTTTGTTTCAATTATTCAGAACAGCCTTATTTTTTCATTTTATGTCGCAAGTCACAATCTGTCTGTTGTTTGTTCTTTCTTATATTTTGTATTTATACTAATGAGCTTTCATTAGCCGCTTTTCCACCGTCGGGGCGAATAGTACTAAGAACAGAAAGAAACTGTTCCAGGAATTCACACCAAGTAGGCTACGATAACGATATACAACGATCAGGCATAACATTATGACCTAATATTGTGTTGGTCCCCTTTTTGCTGCCAAAACAGCCCTGACCTGTCGAGGCATGGACTCCGCTAGACCCCTGAAGGTGTGCTGTGGTATGTGGCACCAAGATGTAAGCAGCAGATCCTTTAAGTCCTGTAAGTTGCGAGGTGTGGCCTCCATGGATCGGACTTGTTTGTTCAGCAAATCCCACAGATGCTCGATTGAGTTGAGATCTGGGGAATTTGGAGGACAAGTCAACACCTCAAACTCGTTGTTGTGCTCCTCAAACCATTCCTGAACCATTTTTGCTTCGTTGGCAGGGTGCGTTATCTGCTGAAAGTGCCACAGCCACCAGGGAATACCGTTTCGGTGAAAGGGTGTACATGGTTTGCAACAATGCTTAGGTAGTTGACACATGCCCATTGTTGGCGCATGGGAACCCTGACTGGTCTGCAGCTATGCAGGCCCATACGCAAACAAACTGCAATGCACTGTGTATTGTGACACCTTTCCTTCCTTGGACCACTTTTGATAGATACTGACCACTGCAGACCGGGAACATCCCACAAGAGCTGCAGTTTTGGAGATGCTCTGACCCATTGATCTAGCCATCACATTTTGGCCATTGTCAAACTCGCTCAAACCTTACGCTTGCCCATTTTTCCTGCTTCTAACACATCAACTTTAGGGCAATTCCAGCGTTATGGATGTGACATTTGAACTCATAATGACAGCTGAAATGTCTCAGTAAAAATCAATTTCTTACCATATTTAATTCGGCATTGCATATTCTCAGAGCACCCAATCTGGGGAATTGACAGTGTGATAAAGTTCGTGGGTGTGAGAGGAAGGCAAGGGGTCGGCTGGTTTGGACACGGATCTCAATATTTATTTGTATATAACTTCAATTCACTAAACATGCGTGCACCTCGCACGGCTTTAACTCAAACTTGCTTCTCGGTTTCTCAACGGTTTGTTTTCCGGCAGTTCCTCTCTGCAGCTCACTCTCACGTCCGTGTCCTTCCAGCTCTCTCCCTCCCTCTCACTCTGTTTGGGAGCGGCTTTATCCGGTCTCTCCGCGCCAATCACTGCAATTAGACACAGGTGTTCATTGTTATGCACTTGACCTACTTTCTCACCGCTCGTCTCCTCACTCTCTCCGTCCGTGCAGACTCCGCAAAACCACGCCCTCCTCGCCACAGACAGCAAACATATTTTTTTCTAAAATATATTTAAGACCCCCCAAAAAAGGAAAACAGCTATGCGTTATGGATGTGACAGGAAATGACAGAGTTTTCAGTAGACTGTTCGATTTTCTTTAAAGTCTGTGAACTTTTAAGTCTAATGTTTAAATATTGCTATCCACATGAAGAAGGGGTCTTATCTGAACATAAAAATATCAATGTTTAAATTGTAAAAAATTTTATGAAGTGTATCATGAGGAAAAACCAACGTTATGGATGTGACAAAACCCTGTTATGGATGTGACGAGTCTGAAATACACAGAATCTGTTTTGAAAATCAACAAACAAACTATCATGGCACTTTTGTCGACACATAAAATTACTCTAAATGCCAGTTTTGATATTAAGAAATATGATTGCAATATGATATATAAAATAATTGACAATGAGAGAAGAAGAGGGTGAAGGAATTAATTTATTTATTTAATTTGTTCATGCTTAACACTTTTTTCTGTCATTAATATTATAATTATTATAATTCATGAACTTATATATATATATATATATATATATATATATATATATATATATATATTAGGGCTGTCAAAAGATTAATCACGATTAATCACATCCAAAATAAAAGTTTGTGTTTACATAATATATTTGTGTGTACTCTGTATAATTATTATGTTTATATAAATATTCATGTATATACTGTATACATTTATATAATTTATATTATATTATATATATCATTATATAATTTATATTATATATATATATATATATATATATATATATATATATATATATATATATATATATATATATATATATATTAAAAAAATATGTCTTTAGCCTACATGTTTATTTTTTTAAACCCATCTTAGGTAATGAAAGAATGGGCTATCTCAACTGAACTATCAGGTCAAGCTACTTGATATAAGACTTGATATAACTAGATTTCTATTCAAATTATTTTCCCGAATTGTGTGCTGTTAGTATCTTACCATTTTATCAATCTGTTGTGGTAGGCGTTCAGCTTTAAGAAAACGCTATCTTCAAGCTGTCAAAACCTCCTGAAGGACAGGAAGAGCGAGCGAATTAGAGGCGCCTGTTTCGCGCCTAAACCAATCAGGTTCCTCATGCACTTTCAATACACCTCTCTACTAGGAAGTGAATACTATGAACACACAGAACATTACAGCAGAGTCGATTACGGAACATAGTCAGATTTTCATTATTGTTTGAGATGTCGATCGCAATCTAATTTATTTATCACATCATAAATATGTCCAGAAAGCGACCATTTGTTTTGCTAAAGTTTACTTATGATTGTACTTATAGCCTAATGACCTAAGACAATGTTACGTTTCACTGAAACACAGAGGAGAAATGTGTTTATCACTGCCATGCCGCCAGCAACAGGAACACACGTTATGTCACGTGGGTTTGATTTTAGAATTTTCTTTAAATGTAACGTCCGTAACGTCACATCCATAACGTCACATCCGTAACGTCACATCCATAACGCAAAATTAAAATGTTTACAAGAAACAAAAGGGCACGAAATGTTCATCACATTATACATTCATATAAGTTAACATTGCACAGAAACGTTGGACATTTTTGCATCAACACCGTATGTGTAGCATGAACTTATCCTCTAAAACGTTATGGATGTTACTTGGCCCTGGAACTCACCGACACATTTAACAAGAGGCTTATACATTTCTAGAGCTTTACTGTTAAAGCAAGCTAAGTGTACACAATGCATAATCATCCCCTTGTTCAACAGGAAATCGACAAATAATAACATTTTGTTGAACCATTGAGTCTATCTATTCCCTTTCTTGAAAACGGTAAAACACAGACATTTTAAAAACTCTGCTTGCATTGGCACACACCTTGTATATGATGTAATAAAACAGTAAATATCTAAACAATTCAATGAGAATGGTTAAAAACAATAAAGTATAGACCCAAATAAACATTTTAAGAATAAGTCTGTTTGTGTGTGGCCAACTTTTTTTTTTCATGGTAAAGATGACCTTTGCATGGAATTGCCCTTTAAGGACAAAGTGTTCACTTGCTGCCTAATATGTCCCACCCACTAACTGGTGTCGTGATGAAGAGATAATCAGTGTTATTCACTTCACCTGTCAGTGGTCATAATGTTATGCCTGGTCGGTGTAGATAGCCAATAGTTATAACAATCGTTCCCGATTCAGGTTAAAAGAATAACAGTCCACACCACAATGATAATGGCACAGAGAAACAATATTGTTCCAGAACCATCAGTTCATTGACAGCCAATCAGAATCCATTCTGCTTTAAGAGCGTGAGCATTTAAAGCAGCAGACGACAGAACAGCCGCATGCTTAGATTAAACAAAACGATATCATCCGCTGTGAACGCTAATATATTTAATGTTATAGGCCTACTTTGTAGTTATCATTCTTGGTGTGAACGGACCTTTAGTCTGTGACAAAACTGTTTGTTTTCCAGATGTGTCAGAATCAGTGAAGTCGGTGGCAGTGATGGAGGGAGATTCTGTCACTCTGAACACTGATCTTACTGAAGTACAGCAATATTTGCTGATACAGTGGATATTCGGAAGCACCAGAATAGCTGAATATAACAGGCTCATGCATACTAACTCTATGTATGATGAGAGATTCAGAGACAGACTGAAGCTGG
This sequence comes from Romanogobio albipinnatus, assembly GCA_023566225.1. Classification (NCBI taxonomy): domain Eukaryota; kingdom Metazoa; phylum Chordata; class Actinopteri; order Cypriniformes; family Gobionidae; genus Romanogobio; species Romanogobio albipinnatus. The sequence continues at coordinate 30,811,749 of CM042263.1, read as the reverse complement.
ACAGTAAGACTGGCTCTCTGACCATCACAAACACCAGAACCACAGACTCTGGACTTTATCAACTAACAATTGTGGAGAGTGGAGAGACCAAATACAGGAGTTTCAATGTTACTGTCAATGGTGAGTAGACTATTATGCCATAATTTGCACTGACCATTCTTCATTCTAATTATTTCTTTGTCATTGTAACATTTTAAAATGTTTTTTTTCCTATTCTTTTCAATATTCTTTACATCCACATTTTATGATATCGACTGCTTTAATTACTATTAATATATGGATCTATAAAGAAAGATCAGAAGTGTGTGTGTGATGAGACTGACGTCACAGTAACCTCTGTCATTATCAGTGACTCCACAATATTCTACATCGTCGGAAATATCGTCAAGCTCAGATTGTGTGTCGTCCATCTGTGTGGTGAACAATTCAACTCTCAACCAGACTGGGGATGCCAACATTACTGATCTCTATCAGCCGAGTTCAGGTACATCACTGATGATATTAGTGTTTATTTACAGAGCAGAACTCTGTTAGATGTGTTCAGGTAAATCAGTGTGATTTTAGTTTTTCACTTAGATTTTAGTTAGTTCATAGTGGCCTGATTGAAGTCAATACCCAACACATATTCATTGCATTGGTGCAGTACATATTATTCATATTACTGCTGATGAGTGGCCTATAATTAGTCCCTCCAGAAAAACGCGATTATGCGATCGCATGATTTAATGCATAATCAGCCAAAGTCTGCATATTTATGCAGGGACCGCATTTTTTCAAATACGCCGCACTTTCGCCACGCAAATTGCCTAAGTGACGTAATTACCCGACGTGAACGTCATCGAAAAGCTGCAAACCCCGTGGAGAAACCATAGATATCGGTGAAACCATGATGAAGCACGCAAATTCCCATTTGCCAACAAAAATAACAGCAAAAGACCGCGCAAAGCAGTTTCCCGGTGTGTTGACCGATTTCAAAACTCAGCATCATGAAGCTTCGAAGCGTTATGAATCAGCGAGTCGATTCAGCGGTTCGGATCGCCAAAGTCACGTATTTCAGCAGTTTGATACCCGATCCGAATCATGAATTAACTCGCTGATTCATAACGCTTCGAAGCTTCATGATGCAGTGTTTTGAAATCGGTCATCACTATATAAGTCGTTATTTAGGTTTTAGCACAAAAACTATTCTCATCGCTTCATAAAGTTATTGTAGAACCACTGTAGTGAGACTTTGTATCGACGTCTTTAGCGCTTTTATGGGTCTTGAGAGTGCACAGTGCATTTTGCCAATGGAGGCCTTTCTGAGCCATCGGATTTCCACTAAAATATCTTCATTTGTGTTCTGAAGATGAACGGAGGTTTTACGGGTGTTCAGCGACATGAGGGGATGTCATTCATGACAGAATTTACATTTCTGGGTGAACTAACCCTTTAAGAGATTGCACTTTGTGCATTGGAAGCACTCAAATGTCTGTTTTGTGTAGCTACCTCTGTAAAACAGGAAGTTATTTATACATTTTTTTCAGAAGTTGTAGCATATTCCTTTTGTAAAGCTACAGAACTTGTTTGACTCAATGTTTTGTAAATTTGAGCCATGTGTTTATTAAGGTCTTCAATAAAACAAGATGAGAACTTAAATGTTCCCAGCAGTTTCTGTGATGTAGTGCTTTTTTCTCTTTTTCATCAAACCGCAGTTTTTGCAAGTTCCCACAATTTTATCGCATAAAATTGCATAAATATCCCGCATTTTCCATCGCATTTTTTTAGAAAACATGCCGCATAATCAAGGATTTTTGCCCGCAACAATCACAAAAAAATGCTGCATTTTTCTGGAAGTAATATAATTATTAAATTATCTTGCTTCCTCTAAGTTTTTCCATATAGCATTGAGCCCAACACAGCGCTAAATATACATTATCCTAATATCAGTTCACGCATAGGCTTATCGCCTCGTTAGTTGTAGTGGGTGACTTACAAGCTAACTTTACCAAACTATAATCACTAAAACATCGGACCTATGGAAAAATACATCGGTATCTTCTGGAGCCCTTACTGGAGTTCCACAACTACTGAACTTTGTAGTGATGTGTCGTTCATGAACGATTCGTTCATTTTGAACGAATCTTTAATATGACTCAAGAACAACTGGTTGTCTCAGAGAGCGATTCGTTCATTTTGTGTTGAATGTGCATGCGCAACATCCCATATGCTCTGTACAGGAAACAGAATTGATTAGTTCACCAGTCTCGAGTCATTCGTTCATCGAGTCCCAGCCCATAGGCAAGGTTATGCAGTCACCGGAAACAGAAAATATTAGTTAATCTCTCGAGTCTTCTCGTTCAAATCGTTCGTTCAAGTCCCCATAGGCTGAATGCAGAAACAGCTCATCTCTCGAGTCTCGTTCTTTTGTCACGTGACGTGACAGCCGCTGGATACAGAAATTAGTTAATTCCTTTACAGTCTATGGTTAATTCACAATTCCTTACAAACAAGTGAGGTTTTTTTTTTTATGTTTGTTTAGTTCAGGTTTTTTTTTAGCTAGTTTAATTGATTTTCCTATGAAGCCTGGACACATTGGGTTGTTCAGAACGGATAGGCATAACAAATGTTTATTGCATATCTTCATCTTCTGATGATTTTATAATAATAAATATATTGCAACATGTCAATAATACGACTGTAATATTGTATATGTTGCGCGAGCCACTGAACAGGAAAGCGGTCACGTGAAAAAAGAACGAATGACTTGAACGAGAAGACTCGGGAGATGAACTAATCTTTTCTGTTTCCGGTGACTGCATATTGCATATGGGTCTGGGACTTGATGAACGAATGACTCAAACCCGAAGACTCCGGACGCATGTATTACATGAGGCTGTCACGGCCCAGATCAGACATGATGACGGAACTAATGGCTCATACCCGAGAGGTGAACTAAACCTTCCAGGGAACAGACGTGTTTAAATGTGAAGTGTCAAAGGAAAGCACGATTTGGATCAGGAGGTGAGGTAAATTAACAGACTGCATTCATAGACTGAAGCAATTAATTAATAATTTATTTCTCAAAGTTTGTCCATGGCTGCATTAGCTTATAGTTTATTTTTTATTCCAAAAGTACTAAATGTGTTGAAAAATGTAGCATGTAAGGTTTTAATTAGATTCTGCTGAAATGAACGAAATGACTTGAAAAAAGATTCGTTCATTTTGCTGAACGAGATTCAAAGATCCGAGTCAGTAAAATGATCCGAACTTCCCACCACTTCCCACAACTTATTTATATTCTACTCTATTAATATAGTAATAAATAAATCTACCTCAGATTTGATAAATTGTTCACCTGTTTTGGAAATGTTTGTCATGTTTTGACAATAGAGGATAATTTAAAACCACAATGAACTGTCTGTTTTCTACATCTTTCACTCAGGAGCAAAAAACATGCCTTTAAACTTTAAAGAAATAATGATTTGACATTTATCGTGATAATTTTTTTTGGGCCATATCGCCCAGCCCTAGCATAAACCCATTAAAACTGCAACATTTACATTGCATTTGATTGATACTTTTATCCAAAGCATGCATTCCCTAGGATTTATGGTTTACGGATATGTGGTTAAGGCGTATTTGCTTGCTTTTTGTGTGTGTGAATTTACAGGAATGGAGAACAGACCGCAGACGAGCGACTGAATGTGAAAGTGAATCACGTGTTTGAGAGCCATGTTGGGGTTGCTCTAGAAAACATTAGCACTCAATGAGAAAAAAGATAATGTAGAACGAATCACATAATCACACACATTTCTAAGAGAGCTGAGAATAAAGAGCACTTAAAAGAGTAGAATTGCTGCTATTAAACAGTCCTGGCTAATGTTATTTGTCTAAGCAAGGAAAGTGTGCATGCTTTCCCAATGGATGCTTGAGCTCATAATAACCCACAAAACAATTCTGATTGAGTGTTTTCCTTTATTTCAGACCTCATCCACTGTTGTGGTTTTACTGAAGCTGTGATCCGATTGGTCGTCTCTGCTGTGGTGGGCGTGGCTACTGTTGCTGTGCTGGTTTATGACATCAGATCTACAAGAAGCGAGCTGATCAGAACAGAAGAGAACAGATATCACCGTCAGACCCATGGAGTAAGATCAGACCAACAGTATGAGTTGAGCAGAAGGATGAGTTCCAGATATGTCTAGATATAAAGCAGAGCATACATTGTTGCTCTGCACCTTTCCTGTTCCTTGCACAGCTTTATTAACAGAACAGTGTTCTACTGTGCACATGTATAACGTCACTAAACAATATAGTTCAAATAGCAGTAGGGTTGGGTACCGTTCACATTTTAACCGGTATCGGTACCGCTACCCGAAATTCGGTACCGGTACCCAGCGGTACCTTTTTTTTCTCGGTACTTTAGCGATGTTTACATCAATAACTATAAATAACCTGTAAGTCATTTATAGAAGTGTTATTGACATTATACCAGAGCTGCCCTGGTCTCTGCCATTGTCTGTGATGTTTGTATACTGTAATATCTACTAGTAAATAGTAGGCTACTAGGAACTTACATTTAATTAATAAAAACAATCATATTATTTTTTTTATTTTTTATTTAATTTCTATGAAAAGATTTCCCACAAATGATGTGTTGTGTATTTTCTGGTAATCAACTGAAGACATGAGACTTTAATTTAATTTAATTAAACTTTTTTTGTCAAACAAAGTGCTGCACAACTGAGCTTTATACGGTTAAAACATTAAAACAGAAATGTTTTTATTTATTACTTAAAAAATAAAGTTTTGATTATTGTTATTACGTTTGTGTTAGTATTATTAATTGAGACGTATCTAAATTCTACTGTACAACAGTGATGTATTTGTCAAGATAAACCGGACTGTTATTTTGGAGGTGTTGCCGTGAAGACCTTTGAGTTTCTGTGTTTATGATATGACGGTAGTTTTTCTCAAATAACACGGTAAAATGCTCATAAAGTGACTCTTAGTGTCTCTGGAGATGACGCTTGTGCGTTCATGTCCTCATATGAGACGGCAGAGATGGAAACACAACCGTCGCAGTGATAGTGAGCGCGATAGTGAGTGTGTGTGTGTGGTAAACCGCGCTTCTACTGCATTCATTCGCACAGAGACACGCAGGATTCGTATTTAAATAGTCTTTTTACGGTTTAATATTCACAGACACTAGTATATATCACCAGATGCTTTCTCAGGTACCGAAATTTGGTACCAATTGATTTAATGTGATTTGGTACTCGGTAGTATCAACAGTCATATAACTTGCATTGTTTGAAAATATTGATTAGAATATTGATAGAAAACAGATATATTCCTAATTCTGCATATCTGAATTTTTGGCTAGTCCATTGGTAGTGTACATAGGAATTTACTTAATTTACTTTAATTACTTTTACTTTACTTTTACAATGATATGCTAGCCCTAGTGAAAAATAAATATACTGAAATGTAATTGAAATGCATTTATTTTATGTTAAGTATACTGCAAATACATTAACACGTCTATGTACTAAATGAAAATACCCCATAATGTCATGCTTTCTTCAAAAAAACTTTGTGCACTACAAATAAGTTGTAAAGTAGTGCAGCTTTTTCACATGCCATTAGGGGAAATATACTTTAAATTGAATTACAGTGTGCTTTAAAAAAGTAGGTTATTATTTAGGTTATTGTTTCTATCTACAACATTGTTTGAAACTATATAAAACTTGGCGTGTCTATACCAAAATATTTGTCATAAGTACTTTTTTGTGCAGAACAATGATTTTATTTTACAGAAAAGTTTCATATACACATATTTATCATATTAAACTCCTTACAACAGAGGTTACTCGTGTACTAATGGAAACAAAAATATAAAATGTATCATTGAAACTATATTTAACATTTCTTTACGACACTAAGTTCACATGTATATCTCTCATTTCATTCAGTTTGTACATGGACATGGAAAATCAGGAGAAAAACATTAGTAATGTGTCATTGCAGTTCATACAAAAGAGAGACAAAAAAATGAGGGCTGCATAAATGCTTAAATATCAGCCTATAAGTCAGGAAATACTATTAGTCCCTTTCAATATTGTTTGGCATTGTAATAACATTTCGTCTTTAATTTTGTCTTTTGACCTGATCATGATACATTTTGTATCATATTGTAAGAATGGTAAACAACACCTTTAGAAATGAACCGTTTGTTAAATAACCCTGATTGAACTGTCACATTAAGAAAACGTTCAATAGCCATGTTCTCTCCTTTACAGGGCAGCCAAAACCCTGTACATGTTTTTGAAAGTCCTCAAAACAAGCTACTTTGTAATTTGTTAAAAAGTTTCCTCACATTCTCACTTGCTGTCAAGTCAACTTTATTTATATAGTGCTTTTTACAATGCAGATTGTTTCAAAACAGCTTCAGTGTTAAACAGGAAAATAATGCTCCTGAGAAATCAGTGATGTCATCTAGCTCATTTCAATTATCATACAGTGACAATGTGGGCAGATCAGTAATTTAGTTTATATAGTTAATGTAGTTTACTAATTCATTTGGATATTTAGTTGAAAATTTGTGTCCCCAACTGAGCAAGCCAAGCCAAAGGCGACAGTGGCAAGGAAACAAAACTCCATCAGTAGCAAAGAGTGAGATTTGGTGGGGCCAACCAAAATTTTGCCGCGTACAAAGCAAAAATTGCAACAACTAAAAATAAAATAAATAATAAATATATAAAAGTGTAACGGTACACGTATTCGTATTGAACCGTTTCGGTACAGGGCTTTCGGTACGGTGCACACGTGTACCGAACGGTTATGAATGTAATCTTTAACAGTTAACAATCGGCTTGTTGTAAGCGCGGAACACACTTCAATCCGAGTTCCCACACGAACATATTAAGTATTCAGTCCATTTTATCATGAAATTCAAACGATAAATGCCGTTTTAACGCTCTTTAATGTGACGTGACTGATAGACGCATATCAGTTCAACTTAAAGCGGCAGCGCGCGAGTCAATGCGATCATCTCTTCCTAAAGAATAAACATAAATTAATTAATCTTAAGGTATGTCGAGGATACATTACAACTTACTGAAATGTATCATATGTCGTGTAATCGCTCCATCTGTGTTTACTAGGGGTGACGTGACTGATAGACGCGTATCAGTTCAACTTAAAGCGGGAGCGCGTGGCGCGCGAATCAATGCGATCATCTCTTCCTAAAGAATAAACATAAATTAATTAATCTTAAGGTATGTTGAGGATACATTACAACTTACTGAAATGTATCATATGTCGTGTAATCGCTCCATCTGCATTTCAACCGCGGAAAGACAATAAAACACCTTGTAAACAATGTCATGCAGAATCACGTTTACTCAGAAGTCATTCAGTGTCCACAGCTGTTAGCTCACTAGAGAAATCAACTCTTTCACTGAATACATGCACTATATTAGCCGCTATATTCATTATATTAGCCTATATATATTCATTATATACTACTTAGCCTGTTAGTGATGTCTTGTTTATTTAATGTATGTTTAAATAAACCTGTCATGAAAATTACAGCCTTTAAATTATTATATTTCAACAACAAATAAAAATAATTAGATTTAGAACTTAATGCAAAAACTGCCTTATGTGAATCTTATGAGTGTTGATTATTATATCTAAAAATAAATAGCAACTGAATTTAGGCTAATAGTTTGGGCTCTGTTGTTAATCTTTAATAGCTATACAGTATGTAAGTAAGGGCTCCCTATATAGTTTACAGCATTATCTTTAAGAAACTTTTAGTTATAATTTAATTAATTTAAGGACAGACACAAACTTTTTTTTTGATTAAACCACTGTTGAATAAAAATTAATAAAAAGCAATTTTGTAAAACTGCTGTCCCGGATCCATACCGAACCGCGACTTCAAAACCGAGGTAGCCTACATACCGAACCGTCAGTTTTTTGTACCATTACACCCCTAATATATAACATCTAATAATCTATAATGAATCATCTATAAATATATATATCTATAAATAATCTATAATCTTTATTACTATAGTTTGTCACCCAGTGATAGGGCTGTGCGTGACAACCGCACCACCGCGGTGGCTGAGATATCACCGGCGGTAGTAGGCCTATCATGAATGCTGTTTTGTGTGAATATTATGACACGAGTGAAGCACAAACATTTATTTCCAAAATAAATAATAGGATCTTAATTAAATGTTACATCGCAGCTATGGAAACATTATATTCATGCTGAGCCAAATTTAAGCTTTGTCTGAGTTTTGCAATCTGGTCACCCGATTTTCCATGAATTTAACAATAGGCTTACTCTCATTTTATTCTACTGGACAGGGGCGTAGCACCAAATTTTGGGCCCTGGGTACAAATCATCTTGCTGGGCCCCCGTACCAAATACCACAGTGATATCAATGGGTGGGGTATTGCATTTTTATCATAAAAACACTTAAAATGTCAACAAAATAAGCCACACTCTGATTAATATATTTTTGTTTTATTGTCAAAAGTACTACTACTTACTGAGATGACAAAAGGTCTAGAAGGTCCAAACCTGGATTAAATCAAAAATACTGTAAAGCAGTTCTGAACAATGACCATACCAAATGAGAAAAAACTTTGGTCTGAACATTAATAAACACAAACTAAATGTCAGTTTTTACTAAATGCCCATTGATGGGTCTTTGCATGCACACATTTGCTGATCAGGTCTTTAAAGTCCAGTTTTTTTGGCCTACTGACTTTCTACAGAGAGTATGGCAAGGTTGTTCAGTCTATCCTGGGACATTGTTGATATTAAATAGTTCTTTACAAGTCTAAGTTTACTGAAAGCATGTTCCCCTCCAGCAACAGTCACTGGGAGTGTACAAAAGATCCTCAAGCCAATGCAAACTTCTCCAAAAATGCTTTCTAGCTGCATTTTGTATATGGCATTCAGCTATTGGCCATAATCCTGGGTCCTCTGACAATCCCTCACCAGTATCCCTAAATCTCTCATTCTCTTCTCTTTCCTCTTCAGCTCTGTCCTCCTGCTCCTGACTACATTCATCACATTCTTCACTTTCCCTCTCATCACTTATATGAATATAAACCTCATCTTCTATTTCTGCCTCTACTACAAGAGGAAAATAGCAAAATGGGTACAATGTTATTGTACACATTTAAACTTTAAACTAGTAATTACAGTTTAAGGGGATAGTTCACCCAAAAATGAAGATTCTGTCATCATTTACTCTCCCTCAAGTTGTTCCAAACCTGTATGACTTACTTTCTTCTGCTAAACACAAAAGAACATATTTTAAAGAAGGTTGGTAATTAAACAGTTGCTGGACCCCATTGACTTCCATAGTGTTTTTTTTTTTTTTCCTACTATGGAAGTCAATGGGGTCCATCAGTCATTTGGTTACCGACTTTCTTCAAAATATCTTCTTTTGTGTTTAGCAGAAGAAAGTAAGTCATACAGGTTTGGAACAACTTGAGGGAAAGTAAATGATGATAGAATCTTCATTTTTGGGTGAACTATCCCCTTAAACTGTAATTACAGTTTAAAGTTTAAATGTGTACAATAACAAATGTACACATTTTGCTTATTTCCTATTAACACTTAATTACTAAGTGTTAAAACAGGCAATTCCGCACAGCCACCTCACTGTCACTGTTTTCACCTGGCCATGATGAGGGGCCTGCTGCTGCAGGGTCTGAAACTGAAATATATGGCTTCAAATGGTTGCTAAAATATCTGTTATTGTCATAATACCTTTTTTAAAGTGTAGGCTAAGTACGAGTTAATTGCTGATTATTTGTCTGTTTAAAATAAATGCAGACTATAGAATCACAGGGTACACTAACCGCCAAACTAGACATTCAGTCTTTGAATTACGTTTTAAAATAAGTCATTTTCAATCATTAAGATGTGCATTAAACTGAGAACAATCCTGTACTTAATGTAAGAGCGTGCGCAAGCTAATTTGCATAAAAATGCGGTAAAATAGGCGCAAACGATCTGTGTTTTCGCGGGTGTTAGATTTTGACTATGGAGGGAAATATACAGTGTTTTCATGTAAACTTCTGACTCTGGGGAGAACTGCAGCAGAAGACGAGACGAGCTGCGAAGCTGCCTGGAGTGGCAGTGTTTTGAGCTCCCAGCTCCGCCTTCGTCTGCTTCTCACTCCCTCAATTAGGCTATTTACCCAGAAATATTGTTTGCTCGCTATATAGGGTTTATTCAAATAGAGTACGAACATAAATGTATGCTATTCTACCTGGAGTAGATATTTATGTTAAAACAATGTCAATGCTCGATGATGCATTTGGAGCTCACCTTTTCAAAAAACTGAGTGAGCAACTGCTTGCCCTCATTTGCCTTTCTCTCTTTAATCTTCTTTTCTTTTCGTTTTTGAGCCCCTTATTTTCCTTTCTTAAGGAAAGACATGACTCTTCCCCTGTCTTCCTAGTTCATATTACAGCTAACTCCAGCTCCTGTGTCTCATTAACTGATTCACCGCAGGTCCGCACTCCGCAGCAGAAGCACCTGGCCTGCGGGTCGTACCATTTACATTGATTCGAGAGGGGTGGTGGGGCCCTGCACAGCATGAAAATGACTTTTTTTTTAATACCAAACCAGTGCCTAACTACAAGTTTAGTTTTGCACAAATGTTTTTTTTATTTGTACATAAATGCTATACAAATATTAGTGCATGTATATGTATGTATAGAAAACTGACTTCTAAGGGCCCCCCCCTGCCTCGGGCCCTGGGTACTCGGTACCCTTTACCCCCCCCCCCCAGTCCGACGCCCCTGCTACTGGACATGGAATCTCTTATTTATTTGTCCTTGATCTTCATTTACTTCTCTCACAGGGGATTATACACGTTTCATCCTTGTTTGCTTTTAATTAGGAGTTTGCATAATTTACTGTGGTAAAGCAGAAAACGGTGCTGTAGGACAGATACATTTTATTTCAAACTATTTAACAGTTTGTGGTTGTTATTAAACTTAAGGCGTCAAGTGTATGTATTGGTAAATTATGATTTGCTCATGAAAACGATTGCACACAGTTTTTACGTAACTTATGCGTAAAGATTATTGTCATGATGCACAATTTTTGTCTTATTTTTGTTATTGTTGACAAAGTCAAACATAGTTTATTGACACTGCATGGTCGCGACCTCATAACTTCTCAAATAAATGTAGTTATTTCAGTAACATTTAGCAAATTATATTAGTCCGCATGGGCGTCGGAAGCAAAAAAAATGTGGGTGGGTCCTCAGAATTATTTTTACTGGAGTACATGTCAATTACATTAAGTACAAATATACCGCTTTGCTTGCTAAACGTATAGTTTGGAAAGACAAAGTTACGGAAATCGCCATATCATTGAGAGTGGCAGTAGTGTAGGGGTAAGACGCACGGCATCTAGTTTTGACACAAATCGACCCGCGGTTCGAATCCGCCTTTCACCGAGCTCAATCTTCTCCCTTTTCCCATCACATATCAGATCGGAAAGGCATTTATTTTCAATAAAAATTAATAAAATATTAGAAAAGTGGAAATAAAGCGTCTAACGTGTGTTTAATAATAAGTGTTTATCGATTAGGGGTAGGTAAACAGACATGTGCTGAATGTTAGAGACGATAAAAGTGAGTGGGTCCAATATCATTGATCGTAAAAAGTGGGTGGGTCTTGTCCCACACACACACAATGGTTCCGACGCCCATTATACCGATGAACTTATGCTGACGGTAATCAAACCGTACCTGTCACTCCAGGCTCCAGTCCACTCCACCTGCCCCCAAGGGTTGCGCATACGAATCAGCTTCTCCTTGCGGCCACGGAAGTTCACCTGAAGCAAAATAGCATGTAGTCTATAATAATTCTGTCATTAAAAAAGGCCTGCCAATAACTTTATTCATACCTCTGTTGCCCCTGTGAGGGAGTAGGCATGGCCCTTCACCAGCTTCTGACGGGTGACGGCTTCTGAATCAGAAGCACTAGTGATCTGCATCATAGAATTAAGCATTAAAGAGATATCTGACAAAGAGCGGAGCTTATGACCCAGAAGTTATTACTTCAGTTCAAAAGCTTTTAAAAAATAAATTATAAAAATAAATCTATGTGTAAATCTATATGAAGCGTTGTATACAGTATATCCTATAGACACACACACACACACACACACACACACACACACACACAATTTTAAAGCACTATGTAGAGGCATGGTTTTGTCTAAATAGAACAAATCGATTATACATCAACCTACAGCATACTTTTACAGGGAAGAAAAAGGAAAAAAACTGTCTGTCCTGTCTGTTGCTCTTCTGTCTGTTGTGTGGTTCTTTTTTTGCTGTGGCTGATCTAAAAAAACAGTGTTGTAGTAAAAACTACTTTGAGTAGTTAAGTTACATTCAAGCTACCCTTTTGAAAAAGTAGCTACACTACAAGTTACTATCAAAAAGTAGCTGGCTACATTGAAACCACTTTTTTCTTTTTCTTTTTTTTTACAATGAGATTGTTACAAATAACTGAATAATTGTTAATGAAGAATGTTATAATATTTGGAGTTTCAAGCTTCATAGTGCAATGTAATTATGATTTCAAAGAGTATAGGGTGAATTCAGGGTTATTGGGGCACTTTTCCCCAGTCATTTCTATGGAGAAAAAAAACTGTCAGCAACACACAATACTCAAATATAGCCTATATCTCAAACTGGCTGCCAAAGTGCAAAATGGATACAAATTTAACATCAGTGCAAGAACAAAATGTATGTAAATCAACTTTGCGATGCTGTTTGTGAATGTTTGTTGGAACTATGGTTTCGGGAAACACGACTCGTTTAACTATGCTTATAATGACGGAACTTGTGACCATAGTTAGCGAACAGCGCTTTCGGGAAACGCACCCCTGAGCGTCACAGCGCTCCACTTCGCTCATTACAGGCTCGTTCTCGTCAGAACCCAAAACGGAATGTAGCTTTAAGTCGCGCAACACCATATTTATTTGCCCATTTATCTTGAACCCCCTCACCGAGAGCATAACTAATCAATCAACATGATCGCCTCAACATGTAGATCTATAGATAAACTCATCTTTCAGGCATTTGACTGACCGGGTTAACACTTCAGTGTGAGAAATCTGGGGTGTCGCGTGTGAAACCAATCAAATGAGTGTCTCACGGCCAATGCGTGAGAGTTGGTAGCTCTGGCATAATGGAGAAAAACAAACCTTGGGAGAAACCAGGCTCAGTCGGGGTGCCAGTTCTCCACTGTGACCATGATCATCTCACATTTTTTGGTGAGGTTCCATCTGAGAAATCTTCTCACTATGTGTGTGGGCACATGTGTAGAACCATTGAAAAACCTAAGCAGAGTCCAATCAAATGACTCAAATGGAAAAGTCGAGGTTGCCCACAATGGTTGTGCACACTTGTTGTCAAATGAATCAGTAAATGCACATTGAAAGAAACATTAACAGGTCCATATAACCTTTCAAAATCTAGTTCAAATTTTGCTCTGCTATGTCAATATCGCAAACTGTTATAACATCCTGAAGAAGAATGTACATAGCAAAAACGAATAAAAAAAACATGGTTCCAATACTTACTCTTCAGAATTCCATTCAAAACTGGTAATGCATAAAACAGCAAAAAGTATCTCCATTCAGCAACTTTCCGGTCATGATCTTGGTGCCCTTGTGATCTCTACTGGTGGTTTAATAGCAAGCAGCTCTTTATTGACAATACTGGTTTTTGTGCCTATGTACCAATCTTTGTCATGGTGCTTACTGTCTAGCCAGAGAGAGGCAAGTTGTCTTGTTGCGCCAAGGCAGACACTATGTTGATATTCAGGAACAAATCCCCTGGTAATGTTAAACTTCTGAAGTTTCATCAGAAGTGATGGGCCTTTCACACCCATTACTGGTTCAGCTGGCGTCCCCAACATGGCATGTTCAAAATGTTCAGTCTCTGTCTCTGTCAAAAACTATTGTCGTCGCTTCTTAAAATTATTGTAGAGCCACTGTAGTGAGATGGACTTTGTAACGACGTTTTTAGTGCCTTTTATGGGTCTTGTGAGTGTAAATGTACTGAATGTCAATGGAGGCCTTTCTCAGCCATCAGCTTTCAACAAAAATATCTTAATTTGTGTTCCGAAGATGAACGAATGTCTTACGGGTGTCGAACGACATGAGGGTGAGTAATTAATGATATAATTTTCATTTTTGGGTGAACTAACCCTTTAAAGTATACCAATATTTAATGTGCAACAAATACATTTAGTAATGCTAAAGTACATGTGAATAAATTATACTTAAGTATAAAAATATAATTTTCCACTAGGGAGGGGGCACTATACTTTTTTGGGCTGCCATTATAAAGCTTGGAAGAGCCAATTCTATTCTGAAAGAATAATGTCATATACAGCTGATGACTTGAGGGTGAGTAAATCATGGGCTAATTTTCATTTTTGGGTGAACTAACCCTTTAATGCTGAAGATGCTCCCCCTTGTGACTGTTTTTACATTGGTCAGTGTGTGTTTTAGGTCAATGAGAGTCTACAACTCCAGCAGTGTGATTTGTATTAGGAGAAACATCTGAACTGTTCATCATTACATTACAGCATTGATAACACAATACTGAATAGCAGACAAGATCCTTACATTACTGTAAATGTTTGTGGATATTAGACTTTGTTTAGCCTAGGTCTTAGTAATCTGTGCCGCTATAGATCTAGACCCGTGTGTGGGTTTCATTTGATTTCTATATAAAATATTTAACCTACCAATTAAGATAAAAGGCTGTCTTGCCTTTTTATAGATGTTATGACAATTATGATGTTTGAACATCAGTGTGAATGCTTTAACATGCATTGCGACAAAACAACCTAAGAAAAAATTAAATAAAATGAGACATAATTTCAGTTTTTTATCTTATACCCAAAAGTCAATACCTTAATTCTTCTGCCAGCCAAAAGATGCAGACAGAGACAAAGGAAGAGCATGAAGAAGGAGACGAAGTGATGGTAATAAGCAGAGTTTATTAAATAATCTTAGTTTTCTTTAAGCCACAAATGCATGCAGAATTTATCAATTCAAATTTAATCTCTAGATCATTCATCCCCCCATCCCTCTATATATTGGTAGGCGGCTGCTTTCAAACTCTCCTGTGTGTATCTGTGTAAGGGCTCTGTGAAGAGCATCAAAGGTTTCTATTTACAAAATGTTTTTGAACATTGTAGCCAATCACAGTCATATCTGTTGAGCACATGAATGCAATGGCACCACTCAAACATAGGTGTTGAGCCCTATTCTGACCCCGGTCAGAATATTATCCCCAGTATACATTGTTAGTAATTTCTGTAATTTACTACACTCTCTTTTTTCACTTTGGCAAACTCAGGTTGATTTTAAATGTGCTTTATAAATAAAATTTGAATTTGAATTCAGAATCAAATTGAATAATTCCATACATGTGATTTTGGCTTTCAGAAACAAAGCTAAACATTAACATTACCTTGATATTGAAACACTGTGTGCTTTGGCACAAGGGTTTGAAACTTCAACATCAGAAATAGTGGCATTTCTGACGTTCATACAAGCAAATCTCGTTAAAGTGAATTTGTCTCAAGCATTCCCACGTGCTCTTAAGCCACACATACATGCAGAATTTATCAATTCAAATTTAATCTCTAGATCATTCATCCCCCCATCCCTCTATATATTATATATGAAAATTGATTACATGCATTGATGAAAAAGCAAGCAAACCTTCATAATCATTATCACAAGCATGCTTTGAAAAGCTTGGGTGATCAGGCCGAACTCGTCCCTTCTACATGTCTTTAAATGGACAGGTCTCTTCTGTCATACCGCGTTTCAGCGTTGGTTAAAGAGGAATGTGTCTGACAATAGACTGTCATCTTACAAGATAAGTGATCAGACAAAGCAAATGCATTCTCACTGTAATGTACCAAGCAAGGTAATGTGCACATACCCAGGAGACATGGCATCAGCTTTCTGATGATATTCAGCTTTATATTTCTTTAAGGGGCCCCAATAAATCTAATGATTCTCCAAACTAATGGACTTCAAAGATGATATCCAAAGCTTGATGACTACTTTACAGTGCCTAATTCAAAACAACAACAACAAAACACATTATTGAACCAATAAAAAATCTGAGCCAAAAGCCAAATCTGAAATATTAGAGTACAATCTGTCGCTTGAGGTTAAGGATCTGGCTGTCCTGTCTGATATACTTTTAAAAGTCTTTAGGAGCAGCATTTTTTTTCACCAGAGAAATATTTCTAAGCTGCAACTAGGGTTTCAGAAAATACCGGTAGCCTACTTCAAACTTGCTGGTAGGCGGCTGCTTTCAAACTCTGTGTATCTGTGTAAGGGCAAAAAACAGTCATATCTGTTGAGCACATGAATGCAATGGCACCACTCAAACATAGGTGTTGAGCCCTATTCTGACCCCGGTCAGATTATTATCCCCAGTATACATTGTTAGTCATTTCTGTAATTTACTACACTCTAAAAAAAAAAAAGTGATTTTTTTTCACTTTGGCAAACTCAGGTTGATTTTAAATGTGCTTTATAAATAAAATTTGAATTTGAATTCAGAATCAAATTGAATAATTCCATACATGGATTGCTAAAGGCAGAGTGCCATGCGATTTTGGCTTTCAGAAACAAAGCTAAACATTAACATTACCTTGATATTGAAACACTGTGCTTTGGCACAAGGGTTTGACACTTCAACATCAGAAATAGTGGCATTTCTGACGTTCATACAAGCAAATCTCGTTAAAGTGAATTTGTCCCAAGCATTTCCACGCACTCTTCCTCTCGAGTCACAAAAGTTGAATTTAAATTTTCTTGATTTCCTGTGAAAACCAAAAACAGAGAGACAGTGATAAAAAAAAAATTAAAAGAGAGAAATACACAACAGAATGACACTGATTAAGTTAAACACAGTTTAAGGGGGAGCTGGGGAGGAGGTGGGTTGCAAAGCAGTGTGCAGCAGAAGCAGCCAAGCAGGCAGATTGAAGCTGCGCTTAGTTCGCCCTGAAATTAAAATAGAGCCATCTTTTACTCACCCTGCTGTTGTTCTAATGCCCTATGTCCTTCTATCTTTTTCAGACCTCAAAAGCAGGAATAAAAAAAAAAAAGAGTCTTGCACACGCTCCTCCATATAATGGCAGTGAATAGCGACCAGGCTAAAACATTACAAAAATTATACAAAAGTATCACGCAATGATACAGGGAGACGCATGCCATATATGGGAAGTGTTCAGCAGGCATACTATAAGGTTTTGTGAGAAAGAAACCTTATTTTTCAGACAAAATGCTGAGCTCAGCAGTTTACTCTGTAATGGACAGAGGCCAATTTGGCCAGGATGCCGGGGTTACACCCCTACTCTTTTTCTGAAGGACATCCTAGGATTTTTTTTAAGACCACAGAGAGTCAAGACCTCGGTTTAATGTCTCATCTGAAGGACGGTGCCCTTTGACAGTATAGTTTCCCCTACTGGGGCGTTAGGACCCATACAGACCACAGGGTGAGCACCCCCTGCTGGCCTCACTAACACATCTACCAGCAGACACCTGGTTTTCCCAGGAGGTCTCCCATCCGGGTACTGACCATGCTCAGCCCTGCTTAGCTTCAGTGGGAAACAAGTCTTGGGCAAAAGGGTGATATGGCTGCTGGCAAATTATCAGACAGAGTGCCGGAAGTGATCTCTTGCACGTATCTCTACGCCAGATTACATTGACCTCACTTACCGGAAGTGATGGCACGCTGAACGGGTGTCAGACATAGAACGTATTCGAGGGAAAACATTTTTACAAATACTGTTCGGTTTCTCGCACAAACCGATCATTTCGTGTCTTAGGACATCAATGTGTCATCACAAGCTGCGGGGTTTAATATGGATTTGTCTGTGCAGGTTTTTTTTTTACTCTCATAGATTTTGTTTCCATTCACATGCATTATACGACTGACAGACTGCAACTGTTGGAGTTAAAAATCTTCATTTGTGTTCTATTGAAGAAACAAAGACACCTACATCTTGGATGCCCTGGAGATAAACAGATAAACATCAAATTTCCATTTTTGGGTGAACTATCCCTTTAAGTTAAATCCGGGGGTTTTACAACTTTGAGTAGCATGTTGCATACTGGCATTAGGTAGTAGTCTTATAGTTTGATAATTAAATACCATTCAATTCAAACAGTTCTAAAGCAGGATAAAACCTTGTATGTGGTTCATTCACTTCATGTTTTTAGAGATTAAAAGCTTAAAGAAGAATCTCTAGTTTTCATTCTTGCTGCTACTTTTACGCTACTTTTACTTTTTTAATACTCAAGTACAATTGTAATGTAGTACTTTTTTACTTTTACTCAAGTATGATTCTGGCCAGATACTTTTACTTTTAATTGAGTAAAAATTTCATTCAGTACTTGTACTTTCACTTGAGTAACATTTTTGAGTACTTTTTACACCTCTGCAACAAAAGACGCAATGCTTGATTTGGTTTGCATTTGCTTGTTGCGCTCGCTTGCACCCTCTTGTGGACATAGGAGACAATGCAGTACTTTTCCCCTCTAAAATTAAGTATTGCCTTTAGAATTCGAATATAATTCGAATTTTGATAATATTTAAGAAAGAATTTAGAATTTAGCTTTTCAGCCATTTTGACAGCCCTAGTGTCTATCGTAAGCACACTTCAGGTCATCCGGGGACTTTTCACCTACTGGTTTTTGAATACTATGTATTTGGACAAACTACTCTGTTAGTGTACTATTTTTCATATACTATATATTAGGGAAGTATTCGATTTCGGACGCAGTGAGTGTGTTTTTTTTCAGCATATGCTTCATTCTTCTTCCTCCAGACATACCGTTGATCCATAGGGCCGAAGAGGTTCAGTTTTGTTTTATAGCTCTACGGAACAGATTTCGCAAAACTTTGTGACTTATTTATATGATTTTGAGCCAACTTTTCTTGTGCTCTCCATGCTTCTGGCATGGAAACCAGAATGCTCCTTAATGTTTAGTATGCGCCTTACTGTGCAAACTGAAATCTCAGTGCCTTTTGCCACAAAGTCTTGCTTGGAATTTTCTGAACATAAATCTGTTTGCAGTAGTTGATAACTGTTTGGACCATTCTTTTGACTTATTTTGCCATATTTCTAACATGTAGTCAAACGTGACTCTCAACAAACTCCTAGTCATTTCATCTATTACATGTGTTCTAGCTCAAGCACACCTGTTTTGCAGATTTATGCTGTTGTGAGGGATTCTATTCAGGGGTTGAATAATTTTGAGACTGCAGAAGTCATTAAAAGTTGTATTTTCAGTTGAATTTTGGGAAACCACTTGAAACATTCGCTGTGTTGAGCTATTTTAATTAATTTTGTTTGATTTGTTCATTGCAAACAGCAAAGTCTGTAAGTGACTGTATAATGTCTCTGGGAACTCCAGATCATTTCTACATGAATTGCTACAGATGTTTTTTTTTCCCCCTCAAAAACCTTGAACAAAAGTAAGAGTTGGATACTGAGATTATATGGAGGGGGAAATTACTAGGGCTGTAATCAACCAAAGAAAATCTTGGTCGACTGAGGTACTGAAATTTTCGACTAAAAATCGACTAAAAATGACGTTAGGAAAAAAACACAAAAGGCACGTCCACTTTAATAAAAAAGGAATATTTATTAAACAAGCCAGATCAAGAGCAGAAAAAACGCTCTCCCAATTAAATAAATAATATACAGCAAACTATAGCCTTCTTCAATCTGTCTCTCTTCTCTAGCGGGTTGGGCTAATCCAAGTGAAAACAAGGGGGTGTTCTGAAGACAGACTGTTACCTGTGAAACAGGGGTGCTCTGAAAACACCCCCATTAGCAATTAGTGCTTTCCACCTGATGAAATGAACGCGGCAAAACCGACAGTACAGATCCACTTTTGCAGCACAACTGAAGCGTGGTGTTGTGACGCTTCCCCTCATGTGTATGTTGATGGGCGTTCCTCAAGTTAACCGCTATTGGCGTGCGTTTGAGCCAGCGGGGAATGAAAAACAAAGGACCAGCGAGAGACTTCTCTTCACCAATGGGTTGGGCTAATCCAAAAGAAGTGGAAACAAGGGGGTGTTCTGAAGACAGACAGTTACCTGTGAAACAGGGGTGCTCTGAAAACACCCCCATTAGCAATTAGTGCTCTCCACCTGATGAAATTAACGCGGCGCGGCAAAACTGATGAAATGAACACGGTAAAACTAACGAAATGAACGCGGCAAAAAAATCGACCAATCAGAATTTTGGTCGAGCCAGAACGTATCGACTAATAATCGACTAATCGACTGGGAGATTACAGCCCTAGAAATTACCAGTGAATATCATACCGAAATGATATTTAAACGTATTCTTCTTCTTCTGAGACTAACATTTTTTTCTGTTTTCTAAAAGTCTGCATTGCCTTCAAAACCTTCTAACTTGCTAGCTTTAAAAACAACTTTAAACTATTTCAAACTGAAAACCTTCAAACTTCAAGTTTTTAAAACTTTCTGGTCAGGCTTTCTCAAGCAAACATCAACATTTGTCTTAACTAACTTTTTTTCTCATCTAGTTATACTTGTTTTTTTGTTTTTTTTTATACATGTGTACAATAAGAATAAACTCTACAATCACAGTTTATGTTTTTATCTTATATTAAGCAGAATCCTGAGCCCAGTAGTGAATTTTATTTTATTTTTTTAATAAAAAATACTTTTATTACAATAATCTTTTGAGGAACTCTTGGAACGCTGCTCAACCAATTAGATTCACTGAAACTGGAGCTGCTGCATAAATAAATTTATAGTTATAATAAATGTTGTTCTACTCACCAGTGAGTTCCACAGTGAATCTCAGAGAACCAGTTGTCTAGTCAAGTTCCAGTCTGTCTCTGAAACTCCCATCAATATCAGTTCCTCTTGCAGCTTTAACAAGGAGGCATTTAATGGTCCATTTCCACATAGAAATGGACAACAGAAATGTGATCGTGAGATCAAATACTGCATAGGTGGCATAAATGCATTAATACAGAAATTGCAATTGCAGAAACAATGTTATAAAATTAACGTTTTAACACTAGAACCACCACGGAGTAAAATTTACCCATGGCTGTTTTTCAAATGTACATAACAGGTTTTCAATTCAATAAAACATTCAAGTCTCCCAGGCATTGAATTTGACTAAAATTGTGTTATTTACAATCCCCTGTTGTTAAAAAATATTTAGATAAAACCAGATAAAAGAAAACGGGGCATTCATTCCTAAAACCATCAGCAGGTCAAATTTACCCCTATATAATTCCATTATTTTGGCACTGTGTTTGAGCAACGTGTAGGCTTACTGTAGACAGTCACACAACACACAGTCAAATGACGATGTTTTAGCCTACTCATAAATGTTAAAACTTTAAATTAATTATTCATTTTTGCTTTGCAATTTTTATTGTGTATTGTTTGCTACTGTGTTTCAGAAATATTTCAAAAATAACAATGTTTGAACGGCATATTCAAAATTGTTTCTGATCTAAATTTTGAAACATCATATTTCACCTTTAAACTCTATTGTAGCATCATAAAGCTTATTGTTTTCGTCTAGCTTGTATCAGCTGTAATACTTACCCATATATTTTAGCTTAACGACCCTGCAGTGATGGTAAATCACAACTAAAACCAAAACCAGTAGAACAGCAACAGCTATTCCTGCTATTCCACCTGTAGACAGAACCGGATCGGGAACAGCTAAAAAGAAATATTCATTAGTGCGAGTGAATGAGTGTCAGAATACAATATAAAAGTTTAGTGTATTGAATAATAAAGAAACATGAGGAATTATGAGGGGGGTTTTTTGGTCACTACATCAGACTTTTGTTGTGACCATTAATGAAATTAACTTCATTAACATGACAAGAACACAAATATAAATGTCACATCCTAGAGTCGAATTTTAATCCGAACATCTGATTTAATTATACTGCATGTTATCTCTATAAAGGCTTACCAGTGACAGAAAGAAAGAATCGCTGTGAACTCTCCCGGCCTCTGATCTGTAGTTCATAAAATCCAGCGTGTTCAGTTCTGGTGTTTGTGATGGTCAGAGAACCAGTTTGATCCAGCTTCAGTCGGTCTCTGAATCGCTCATCAGCATCGTTTAATGAGATCTCGTTAGTTTCTACATCAATTTTAGCCAGGAGAATGCCTTTATCTCCAAACCTCCACACAATCAGATCAAATGGGTGTAAGTCAGTATCAGTGTTTAGAGTGATATTTCCTCCCTCCGTCACTGACACTGACTTCACTCCATCCGTCTCATTAGCCAAACCTGGAAAACAAATCAGATCAGACGTGTGATTGAGTGGAATGCACTGAGGTCAGAAGTGGGATATTTCAACCCCAGACTTCAACTGGAATGCATTTCATTAGACTTAAAATGATCTCGATATACTCACCAAAGACAGTCACACTAAAAATCTTTGTTGTAGTCTTTTGTCTAGAGATGGTGAGTTTATATTGTCCCGAGTGTCTGATTCTGGTGTTCCTGATGGTCAGAGATCCAGTGTTTTGGTCCACCTGTAATCTGCCTCTGAATCTCTCATCATCATCAGTGACAAAAAATGAGGTAAAATCGTTCTTTCTCGTTATTTGACATATGACAAATCCCTTAGGTCCAAACATAAACAGAATTGTATCATCGTTCTGTATTTCAGTAAGACCAGTGTGTAAAGTGACAGAACCTCCCTCCATTACTGACATGGGCACTGTTTCATCTGCACCGAACACACCTGCAGAACACAAAGCAACAGTTGACAGATATAGATTGAACTCAATGATACCACAGTAAACAGATTAATACATGACATTACTGTACATTGTGAATGGAAATAAATGTGGAATTTAAGATTTAAATGTATTCCAAAAAGTAAGAATAAATGTACAAAGAATTGATAGACACTTTAAGCGTTATAGAATGTCCCAATTTCTCTCAGTGATTTAACATGAGGATGTGTTACACGTGTGAACATGAATATTTCACCTAATTTTCCAGCTGATTCAGATGTGATTTACCATGATGGAGCACATATTAAAACGGTTAGACGCAATGTTTCTTCTTCCTACTTTCGCACTACGCTGATCGAAAAAGGAAACTGAAAGAAACCCATTTCCAATCAATAATAAGAAGGGGAGGGGGCGCTAACCTGCTCTGCATGTTGTTATAGGGCTGTGTAGATTCTTAATAAAGATTACCAGTGGAAAATATTAATATTGTTTTAGTCAGTTAGATTGTTTGTGTGTGTCAAGCGTGAACGAATAAACTAAGCTCCAAAATAGAGAATCACAGCTTTTCTCAAATATTATCCACTTAACACAGTAACTTAATGTGCGCATGAATGTGAATAATTTTACCTACTTTTCCAGCAATCGACGGCGACTGATTCAGATGCAATTTACCGTGGAGCACATATATTTATTAAACATACGTTTAGTTCCCATAGCGGCAATGCGGCAGAGATGATGCCTAATATAAAACCAAACTTACCTTCCATGAAAAATAAGAAAAAGGACAGCAATAAAATCCTATGCATGTTTTGTAGACCCGTGGAGATTAGGCACTGCAGCAGATGGGGCTTTGGGTGCTCGAGCCCCTGCCCTTTTTCAAAATGAATCAAAAGTGCCCCTCACAGACAAATTTCAATGATAATATCGTGGTCAATAAAACTAAATAAATGTGATTATTATGACAATGTATACAATAGTAACGAACGGCTCAAAAGTCGGACAATTTCTGTTGAGGCGTTGCCATAACGCGTTGGGTTGCGTGCGTTTTGATGGACTGCTGATTTCCCACTGTTCGGAAACGGCTCTCGAGCCAAATATGGTCCTGGAGAGTGTGTGGCCTTACACCGTGTCCTAACTACACGCGACGCGATAAGATTCCAGGGATAAGCAACTTGTCTATCCACACCAGAGGCGACACGACTACGAGATTAGTGATGTGTCGTTCATGAACGATTCGAATCCTTAATATGACTCGGGAACGACGAGTCGTCTCAGAGAGCGATTCTTTCATTTTGTATTGACCCGCGCATGCGCATTGCGCAACATCACTATGGAAGCTTATGTGTAGCAGAATTCAATTTGCAATGCAATATGTAAAATGGCAATGCATTTCAGTATTTAAATTTACATTTTACATATCATGTGTGCAACATTTGTTGCAAAATGATAATTCAAATTGAATAATATAATTTAAATTTGCTATTTCATACACTAGTTTTAACATATAATTTAAAAATATATTTTAACGCTTTATTAGTTGCAAAATTAAAATGAAAATGTATTACAGAAATTATTAAATATGTTTAACATGTTCAAGCAAAAATTGTAGCAAAATTATCATTTAAATGTTATTTTTCTTAATTGCATTTACAGTCACAGTTAAGACACTTGCGATTGCATTTTCATTATACGTCACGCAATGAATGTAGCAAAACTCAATGTGAAATTGAAAATGCAATCCGAGCCGATCAAGTCTCCGCCCCGCCCTGTCAATCATCGCATCAAGGCGGGGCCAGGTGTTGGAAACATGACGACAGCAGAGCTATATTAGAGCGATGGGTTTACTGGCAGATGAAGTGGAGCAAGAACACAGAAATGATCGCGCGCGTCTGTCAGTGACTGTTCTGTTAGACCAGCACGTTTTTAGAACCATAGATATTTATGGTTAGAACCCACCAGATTTCGTCATGAGTCCTTTTGCACCCACCACTTTTTTTTTTTTTTTTAACCAATTTTACGGTGAAGCATTGCTGCCACAAACATATTATTTTTTCCACTCAATTGTGTTGTAATAACGATATCTTACTGCCACTGATACAGGCAGCGGAAGAGCCTGTTTTACGGAGCTTGCTTCTGCTTTTCAAACGTTTTTACGACAAAAGATGTCGTTAAAACGTTTGAAAAGCAGAAGCAAGCTCCGTAAAACAGGCTCTTCCGCTGCCTGTATCAGTGGCAGTGCCCATAGCATGAAATTGTTGTAATGTATTGATGTAGCCTACAGTTCTTAACAGCCGTGGGTAGCAGGTGCCATGGATCACTCATGATTAGCGTAATGACGGACCCGGTGCAGCCACAAATATCAGAACTATCTATAGGCCTACTGTAATTAAGACATTCAAGAAATGTATTAAAAAGAAAGACGCTTTCAGCCTTACTCAAAGTAGAGCCCTACATTTCTGCCCGAGCCCTGACTTTTTTACGCCCCTAGGGCCGGGCTTCGGGCCAATTTTCCAGTCATATCCTACCTCAGACGGGCCGGACTTCGGGCCTTTTTAGGCTATAGGACGGCGCTATGCAACACTCATCGCCGCAAATGAGTAAAGCAAGCCAACACGCAAACTGCCACAAGTGAAGCTGAAAATAAACTAAGATGCTCAAAAGCACAATCATCTTCATTAAAACTAATGAGACTAAAGGCTCTTACCAGTGTTTAGGTCGCTCGTTCTCATAATGCGGTCTTTGATGTTGAAATGAGCTGATGAATAAAATGCTCATATCTGTTGCTTTCGTTGACATGAACTCCGTTAAATGTGCATATAGCACGGGAATTGAAGATCGGATTTATATTCATTTCGCGGAGAGGTGTAGCCTAAGGTAAGACAACCAGCATGTTTTTTTAATTATTTGTTTAGATTGTGTAGCCCGTTTTGTTTGCTCGCGCCGTTGCGATCTGCCTGCCTCATCTGGTCAAAAATTCATTTTTACTGTGATGGTGGTGATAGAGGCTAAACGTTTAAACGATGCTTTAAGTGTTTTATATGGATTTTATAAGTCAAGTGTTGATTTGAGAGGCTAAAGTGTTGGGTTAACTCACTGTCGGCCGCTGGCCGCTTGCTCGTCACTTTAAAACGCAAAAACTTTAGTTTAACAAACAAAAAAATGCTTCAAACATTTTTCTAAATTAACTTAATAAAGAAACAAAACGAAATATAACTACTTTGACATTAAAAACAAAACGGAACTATTTTAATGGCTGCAACTAATGTGTAATATAGGGAGGATAAAAAAAAACACGGGCTCCAGTGGGACTCTGATAACGAAGTGGTAAAAAAAATTGCAAAAATGAAAAATATTAAAGAATTCGCGGGACGCTTTTGTCGGCATGAGTAAGATAGGCTATAAGACCCACAATATGTCTCTCAGCTGACAATTTTTATTTATTTACATTAGTAAGCTACAGGACATAAGCTGTGTCCCAATTCAAGGGCTGCGTCCTTTGAAGGCCGTGTCCTTTGAAGTGCGCGGCCGACGCGGCCTCCAAAGGACGCACCGAGACTCGTTTACAGTGGAAGGTATAGCGGATTGCGTCACCGTGGCGCGACGAAGGCTGGCCCAATTCGTAGGTCCTTCGAAGGCTCCTTCAAAATACGGCCTGCAAATGCGTTTTTGAAGAGAAATTGCCAGATTACACTTTTAAATGCAAATATTGTGTTTCAATTTACTCCATTAATCTAATGTATCTACTGATAAAAATAAAATGTTGACTAAATATGTTACCAACATACGATTTTATATAGTTTATACTACATCTTTAGTGGTTTTGTTTTTAGGCAGTTGAATATAACTTTAAAGTCCAGTAGAAATGTTAATTTCAGTTCTCTTCAACAGCAGCTGTCAACAGCTGCTAAATATTACTAATAATGTAACGAAATGCATTTACTCTGTATTTGAGTATAATTGTGAAGTACCTCAGATTTTTATTCAACTTCATCTCAGAGGCAAATATTGTGGTTTTATGAAAAACTGACTTTTTACACATGGATATTACATTTTGATAGTAGTTATCGTTTAAAAAAGAATCTAAAAATAAAATACACTGTCTTAAATAAATATGTCTTATAGATTAGGGATAGGCACCGTTGGTCTTGGAGGGCCGCTGTCCTGCAGTCAGAGTTCAGCTCATAGAACAGTTATGCATGTTAAAATATTTTATGGTTTTTATTTGAGGATGAGTTAATTTAATTTATTCTTCCCTCTTTCTGAAAACATATTAGCTACATGGCAGCCATCGAATAAGTCAGCACTGCAAACCTGTTGGTAGACAGTGGAAAATGCACTGATCCCAGAGGATGTCCCGCTGACAGAGGCTTCACCAGGCTCTCCCAGCCCAGCTCAATAAAAGACTACACAAAAACATTTTCTTCCATCTGTTTTATGTACTGTTAATTTAAAAAAAATTGTTTTTCTAATCTTAAACTTAATTTATGTAAATAGTTGTAAAAAGTACTGTAAATAAAAATGTATAGAACAATTTATTGTTTCATTTACAAATTAATTGACATGACAAAATAAATGTACAGAATTATTTATTTCATTTACAAATTATAACTTGCATAACAAAAATAATGTGTAGAACGATAATATTTAATTTACACATTTTAATTTACAAAACCAATATTTTAGTTCTCAACTATCTCTCAAGAAGAGAAAACAATCAGTCCATTCTCTCCCTGCTCTTCTCTGTCTCTCTCTTCATGTCCTCCCTCAGTCTCTCCATCAGCTCATCCTCTCAGTCTCGTTTCCTCTTGGCTGGAGTTGCTCCTCCTCATCTTGCTCATCCACTGCTGAACTTGGCCCTGGTGTGTCCTCAATGAGGACAGTGGGGTTGTCCCAACACCTCATTCATGAAGACAAACCATGGCCAAGTTTCCCACTCCCTCACCTGTCCCAGGACACTTTCAATCCTAAGGCAGAGGAAATAAACATGTCTGTCAATAATTAACTTGCATACATTTTTTTTTTTTTTTTAAGTTGTAACCCAGCAAACACAAAACGTTTTTACAACGTTTCACAACGTTGTATTTTGGTTGCAATTAGGTAATGTTGCAGTACAACGTTTTAAAGACGTTTTAAAAACGTTTTTTTAAATAGAAAAATAATGTAACCAAAATAAAACGTTTCAAAAACGTTGTAAAAATACCAACCTGGTACGTTTTCTTTAAGTAGTCAAAAAAACGTAAATATTACGTTTGTCTACTACCAAACTACAACTTTTGTTAGACGTTTTATTCTGGTGTTAAAATAACGTAATCTGCACGTTGGAATAGGACTTTTAAAAAACGTCATGACAGTACCAAAATACAACCAAATGCCAAACCTCCAATGATAGGCTACGTTCTGTTTGTGTAAAAATATCAGTAACATTTTACCATTGAGGCGATTCAGTGACTGAGTGAGACTGATTTATGCAGCTGAGCATTCGATATCAAAAGGACTTAAAGGTACCCTAATATGTGAATGCTTACTTTCAGTGGTCTCTGCTGCTCATTTAACTGATAGCCAAGCTATATTAGAATAATCCAATCGATTATTGTTGTTTCATAGCTCATCACGAGCCTGGCGCGTGGATCAAACAGCTCATAGAGTGTAAAAATGAGCCCGATCACACGAAAATGCGTATAAATAATGTAACTATTACTATATACGCACGAACCTAGGCTGTGATGATGTAGGGCTAGGCTGCACTATCCAATTAAACAACGTTATCAACTTTCGGGACATTTTCTACTCCATCAGTAAGCCTATGTGATGTTTTAATTCTTGAAACGCTGTGTAATTGACATATGACGTGTTTAATGGGCGTGCGTGTTGAACATTCGAGTCGCTTTTAAACTGGAGCGGTGGGAGTTACCATGGAAACGGGGCGGCACAGTGAAACAGCAAGACTCCGCCTGCGTCCTGTCACTGTTGTTTTCACTGATTTCAGGTAAGTTTAGTCCCTAAAATTACACATATAATGTTAAACTACACATATAATACATACAACTGTTCCGTTGTTATGTTGAATATTTAATTTATAGAAATGGTTTAACGTTAGTGTCTTCGGAAAAAATCCGTTAGCCGTTAGGCTAACTTTATGAGAGGTAACTTTAACTTGGGCTAACGTAACTAGCCTTGAGCTCTTGTTTATGAAAGTTTGGGATTTTAATCACATATTATGTGAAGATAAGAGGGCTTTGATAGTTTTGTTAAAGTTTTGCTGGCAATTTGTCAATGGATGAATGGAAGTAACGTTAATCTAATTATTTAACCTAAAAGTTTGCACTGTAAAGTGAATCGGTGACGTCACTCACATGGAGCGTGACAATGAGCTGAAACTATTTCAAACACCTTTTTTCTTTTATCTTACATGGTTTTCCATCAATTATTATTATTACGTATATATATCTCCATGCATCTGTAAAACCCCAAAACATAAATTCTGATATCTAAAGATATTATATATTGTATATCCTGTATATTCTTACTTTTTTCAGCATTTTAACCACGTGCTCTAGTTTATTTATTTCTAATAAACCTGACATTGTATACTAGTGGTGTCAACAATAATCGATTCAGCGATGCATCGCAATGCGGGGCATGCACGATTCAGCATCGATGCGGCAAAGTGCCATAATCGATTATGTCACCGTTTATTTTCTGGCCTTGAGTTGGACAATAAAGTTGTGAAGTTTCAATTACTTCCTGGGTCATAACAACAACAATCAAGATTGCTGAGGCGGAGGGAGATGTCCGCGATAGATGGGTAATTAAAAACGCACCCAAAGCTTGGAAAGCGGACATCTGGGCACATTTCGGATTCTGACGCCGGCTTCACACCGCACGCGTTAGCAGTGGATTCACACTGGCAGCGTTTGTCTCGCTCAGCTCGTATATTGCAAATACAGACAAATATTTTACATTATGTCACATTTTCCGGTCTTCTCCTCCGAGCCCCGTCTGTCTCGTGCTTTGATTTATGATGGGCAGCATATGCTGCAAATGCGACCGTGTTCCCCTCTGTCCCAAACACACATGCATATAACTTGTTGTATACAAGTAGTTCACATGATAAATGTAAGTTAACATTAAAGTGAATATATGCTTCTAGTTTTAATAATTTAAACAGGCTTTTGAAGTTTGGTGTTGTGTTTTTAATTTTTTTAACAGCTCTGGATGTCATATGGTGATTGTGAAACACACGGGGCACTTCACTACATGATTTCATTGTGAAATTTGTTATTTTCCATGTTAATCTGGTCAGTTTTGATCAAGAACAATCCACTGTGGCTTTAAATCAGCGTGAGCAGCGCGGCAAAAATAGACTCGGCGCCGAAACGATCGCGGCACTGCTGCTTCTGCTCCTGCGATGCGCTGCCGCACCGCCTCTGCGTGCGATGTGAATGCTCTAATCTGTTAACATGGACGCCGAAAAAAATACGCGCTGCTTACGCCCTGCTAACGCGCCTGCAACACTAAAATCAAGCACGTTGGCAATACAACTAACTTCACGAACCATGTTTATCGTTGGCATCCTGAGTTGGCTTCAACAACAACAACAACAACAACAACAACAACACAAAAAGTCGACACATCCCAGCCAAGAATTGACGAGTCGCTAGTGTCAACGTTACTGTGTGTGTTGCACTGAATATTTCTATTGCTGGGTGCCTGGGTGGTGGTTGTTGTTACAATAGTGTGACTGTAATTACATATTAATATTTGCACAGGAGTTCATGAAGTGCCCTGTCTTAGAGCTTTTTACTGTGTGTAAAAAAAACACTTATTTTCACTGCTGGAAAAAGTTGGCTTAGTTGGTTTTTATTGCTCTATATAATTTCAAATGGTTCTAAAGCAGAGAGAAGAGAAACATTTCTTATTCAAAGCACTGAAAGCAGTGATTTATGTTTTCTTTTTCAGGTTTGAAAAATGCCATATCCAATACCCTGTACCATTCAATTTTATTTTATTTAATGACATTTATGTCAAAGATACAGAAGAGTGATAATACACACATAGCAGCTAATAAAATCTGTTGTTCAATATCTGACTGCTTGTATTGCCTCATGACTGATTAAAAATTTGCCTTGTTGTGTGCAGTAGAATTTTGATGCATCGTAGAATCGAATTGCATCGAATCGTTACCTGGTGAATCGTAATCGAATCGAATTGTGAGGGCAGTGCCAATGCACACCCCTATTGTATACCACATATTGTCGGCTCTGTGACAAATTGTTTATGTTTCTAGATTCTGATGGATGTGCAGAGAACATCTCTAAGGTACTATGAACCATCTGACTTGTAAGTAAAACCTCAAACATTCCTGTGTGTATATGATACAACAAATGTTGATAGTTCTTGTAAATTAAATGGTAAAATGTTCATGAAGTGACTCTGAGAGCAGCTCTGCAGATAAAGTTAATGTATAGAGAGACAGCAGACACTGAAATCATTGCAAGCGTCACACACGCTTTAGTTTGTGTAGTAGTCGAAACTGCAGCGCTCATTCACACAGACATGGCAGAACATAAAGACTTCAGATTTCATTAGCAGTTTGTTTAGCTTTAATATTCACAGACACTAGTCTGTATCGGTATCTGATTCATTGTACCGCCCTACTTTTAATTTATTAATTGAAAAATTGCCAAATTCTGTGGCGTTCCGCTTTATACAGTAAATTGCGACTGGATTCTGTGGTTTCATGCATGTTTTTGCATCACGGAAATCATATGACTCTACGTGGTATTTGCAGTATTAAAGAGATTTAGTTTTGAGAGTTATTTATTGTTGTGTTATAAATTTGTTACCATTAGTATAAGAAGGGTATGAATGACTAAAAGACTAAATTTCAGTCCGGCAGAATTCTCTGCACACTTTAACACAGAGGCCAAATGAGCATTTTGAATGTAAGAACCTCACATTATATTTCTAACAATCCTTGTTGATATTTGAATTGTATTTCAGGGCAGTTTGTGAAGACAGATAAACAAGAGATGTTGTGACAACCTGGACAGAAGTCGGTTCCAGATCCAGCTTCCACACCAGATTTCTCTCTCATACGGATTGCTGTCTGCTGTCATATTATATGTTCTCTGCAGAATTAGGTGCATGCAGATATTACTCAAGAACATGACTAAACTTTGTTTGCTATAATACATCTATTTAGTGCACCAGTGTGCAACATACTTCCCCCCCATTTGCTGTATATCTATATCTTTGTCATAGTATTCTTTCAGTGGTTAAGGGGATTTTACATGACGGGCGTCAACGTTAGTAAATGCAATGATCTCTATGAAATGAAGCGTCAGATTTCTGGTGTTGTGCCGAAATCTGACCTACCAAATTATGTGACCCTAGTTGACTGTTACAACTAAACCCATCCCTAATCCTAACCTTATAACTAGGGTCACAGAATTCAGCACTATAACAGAATGAATCGGCATTGAATGAATGGTATACTTACTAACTCACTCATTAAGACAGACCCTTGCTGCCACCTACTGGCATAACAATGTAACCTGCTACGGAACCGCTGAAAAACAACTAAAACACAGACTGTTTCTCAAAATCAAGTATGCAAATATTATAAAATATTATTTATTGAACAATAATAGCCATTATAAACTTTACATATGTAATGTATATTAATTAATAAGTTATAAATTGTATTTTAATTATTATAACAATTGCAATAAAATAATTTGTAACTAGTTAGAGAAAATGTACATTTTACAGATGAGTTTTTTTCTGTTATAACATCTGTGCACTGACATTTCTTGGATTTTTCTATTTGTTAATGTTCTTATTTAAATTTGCTGTACTTTATTTGTACCATTTTGTTTTATTGGCGTAGTTTTATTTATCTGTTAAGAATTTTCTGTTATTATTAATGAGGGCGCTAATTGTAGTCTTTGAAAAAAATCTCAAGGTCCTTGAAAGTACTGGAATTTAATTATACATTATCTCTACTAACAATGACAAAGGTGTTATCATTTAACACTTTTGTTGTTGTTCCAAACTTGTGTGACTTTGTTAGACCTTAAAGTTAATGTTTCTGACCTAATTCACCATTCACTTTCTTTGGTTCAAAAAAAGTGAATGGTGAATAAGGAACATTATGCTTATCTCCTGACTAAGGTTGACATTAACACCTCCATTTGTTCAACAATGGAAAGAAAGTCATACAGGTTTACATTGGATTTACGCAGGGATGAGTAAATTACAGATTTTTCTTTTTTGTGAACGACCTAATCATATTTCTTATATTGTGTGAATAAATACAATGAGTGACTACATTTGTGTATAGTATAAATTATTAGTACTACATATGTTAATGTAGTTTTATAAAATGGGCAACAACCAGAGGTCCGCCCTACAGGTAAGGTGAAATGTAAAAAGTGTTAGTAATGAGCTGAATATTCAGATGTACAGAAATATCGTAACCTGTGACTAGCCTATGACGAATTATAAAGAGATCTATAAATACCACTTAATCTATTTCTCTTACTGTAGTTATAATATTGTTTTATATTAAAGTCATTTTTCAAAGATAACAGTAAAAACATTTTGATTACATGTGTGAAGTGAAGAACAGTTTGGACGTGATAAATACGTTTCTGCAACGTTGAAAGGAGACGTGATAAATACGTTTCTGCAACGTTGAAAGGAGACGTGGTAACGTGATAAAAACGTTATAAATACGTTTCTGCAACGTTGAAAGGAGACGTGGTAACGTGATAAAAACGTTATAAATACGTTTCTGCAACGTTGTGAAAAAACGTTTTTATAACGTGAAAAAAACCCGACATCTGTCGTATTAAATACGTAGGATAAAAACGTTATCACGACCTTTTCACAACGTGAAAAAAACGTTTTTACAACGTTGCTGTGTTTGCTGGGAATACGTTTTTTTTTTTTTTTTACCTGCAAGGCAGGGGTGCAATCTTAAGAAAATTTAAAAAATATGATGCATCAGTAGCCTACAAACATACAAAATACTCCAGAAATCATATTTATAGATACTCAAATTCTATATTCTTTTTGTTGTGGGCTTTGTATAGGATAAGGCCTCCCTATAGCCTACCTACACAAGAACCTATGGAAATACTACAAATGGGTCGTAGCCTACTCCAATCCACACTTGCCGAGTTTTTCGGCCCGGTAAATAAATACTCATTTGCTGCTCTCATTTTAATAAAGCTGTCTGCTACTTCATCCATAAAACAAAACGAAATGTTACATCAGATCACGTAACGAATATAGCCGTGCAGTGGTAACACAGAAATAAAGACCACCGGCTTTTAAAACGTTTCGTTGGTTATTTGAGTAAATTAAAACACAATACTTACATTTATAAGTGTATTCCTCGGCCGCGGGATGGGCAGAATACACTGCGAAGGATCCACTTGTCCTGGTTGGTTCTATCCATCGCGGCCGGGCAGAAGGACGGTGGGAAGGGTTGCCAGGTCTCTGCAACAAAAGTAGTCCAAAACTCCCAATGCGATTTTCTCCATCGAGCGGCCGAATTCTCCATTGGAGTTGTACGTTTGGGGGTGTTGGAGCGGCGAAACCGTACTTATGGGGTAGAAACAAACCCGCGGAAATAAATTTTCACCCGCGGCAACAACTTAAAAGTAGCCTTATTCGGCTGAAAAAAACGCGGACTTGGCAACACGGATGGCAGGCTGCATTTGAAGGCCCCTTCGAATTGGGACAGCCTTAGTCGCGCTGCAGTGACGCAATCGGCCTTCAAATGCGGCCTTTGAAGGATGCAGCCCCCGAATTGGGACACAGCTATAGTCTTTCAAAACATGACCTGAGCTAAAAAAATAATGCATCATGTACCCAGCACTTCTGAATGCGTCTCTGTCTCCAGCACATTTCAAACCAAACTGACGCCCATGCTGGGAGCACTAAATGATATTCAAAGTCACATTACACACTTTTAACATTAAATAAAGCACATAAACATTACCTGAGATTATGTTTTATGTTGTTGTTGTTCCAGCCGCGACGTCGCAGAAATAGAAACCGTTTCTAAAATAGATTCAACGCGTGTCGTTGTCGCGGCTGGTTAGGACAAAAACTATAATTAACATGGAAAAGATACCTTTTATCGCATGTCGCAGCGTCGCGTCGCGTGTAGTTATGCTGCCTTCACGTGCTATCGGAAATGTCCTAATTCCCACTTTAGAAATCGTGATTACGAGCTTGTTGCATTCAAGTGCTTTGTTGTCGGAGTGAACAGGAATCATGGTGGACACCAGGTTATTCTTGCCTATTTATTGGGAAAATCTTATTAAAACCATCATCATTTGTAGTCTCCCATGCACCGACAACCTAAACATTCCAGATAGTCCGCTTTCTGCTGATTCTGTAATTTCAGTCAAATGCAGGCTATTTTCGCTGTGTACCAAACATACAATACACTTCATATGATTACTCTTACATGTAAATATATACTACATTAATGTCAAGACAAGACAACCAAGCTGTTTTGGAAAAAAAAACAATAAAACCACACCTGCCACAGCAGTAGTTCTCTCCGCCACCATGTTTAAAGCTTATGACATGCCCATCTCGGGAATTGGGGTATCAAAATTATTTCCGAACTTCCCAGTGGTAAACACGACATCAGAGGGCGTTCATGTACAATTTTTACCTAGGAAACTCGTATTTACGATAATTCCGATAGCACGTGAAGGCAGCATTAGGACACGGTGTCACGGGAAAAAAGCGGCCATATTGGAGATACTCGGATGTAAACAACAGCATGGATTGCACGGTTAATATACCACTGAAGACTAATTTCTACTAATTTATGATGTCTAAACCATGGAAAAACGCGTGGAAGCTGCGGAATCATATAGAGAAGGACTTAGTAAGCAGGAAAGGGAGCGATATTTTGAGAAAATTAAGTTAATAGGCGGTAAAGATCCGTACGAGCTAGCTCCTTTGTCATGGACTGACGACCTGACAATTCTCCCTTCGATTTCTTATCCGGACATAGTGAACTACTTAGTTTTTTTCACCAAGCCCATACACAGCTGAAGACCTCAAATGTTACAAAGGTTTGGAGGCCTACAACCAGATGGTGTGTGGATGGGTGAGAGAGGCACAGCATCAGCTCATCAACGACATGTGCATTATGCCAGAACTAGTTGGCAAATTCTACACTAGGCTTTCATCGACCATGGCTAATGTGTCAGCACAACCTAGTGTATCTGTCCCTGATTCGGATGGTTCTGACAATGGTGCAAGTGGTAGTAGGCAAGAAAAAAGCAGGTTGAGTTTGGTCAGATGATTATGTGTGACAATGCAAAATGTCCTATTCAGTGGTTTCACTAAGCATGTGTTAATGTTCAGGTTGCCAAAAGGAAAATGGTTTGTTCTAACTGCCGTAAGCTACCTCAGTTTCTTCAAAAAAGGTCTAAGAAAGGTATTAAGTAAAAAAACATGTGTATAATTGCTATATGCAGTGAACCATTCTTCACGTTTCACGTAGCTTCACGTTTTCATGTATATCTCTGATGTACAGCTTAAGTGTAGCCAAGCATAGTAAGTTCTTTCCTTAAGCACTTCAGGCACTTTTTTTTTTTCAATTAGGCTGAAAGTTTTATTTGAATATTTATTTTATTTCCAGTTTTTTTGTTTTAATGGCAGTGGTATACTATGTATGTTTGTATTACACTAAAATACTATTTACAATGAAATCACAAGGGCTATTTTTACAAATATAGCCTAAAACAGCAACTTCAGTCATAAAGACCTCAAAGCAGTCGATGATAAATTTTTTCCCAAATTGTTTTCTGAATTGCATAGGCATTGTTTTGACCAACTGTGCTCTTTCTGGCCATATAACAAGTGGTTTCATCCGAATAAACATGACAGTGAATACCCTAGAAGCAGTGGCTATTGACACATTGAATGCATAAGACAGGAAGGTTGTAGAAACATCAAGCCTTAGTCTCATTAATGTAAGCATCAGCATCTTGAATGCATTAAGTGACTTCTTCACAGGGAGGTGGGGACTTATGTATGTAAATAGTGCTAACAAAACCTGATATGTAGGTAGACCAGTGAAAAATAAAACCTTTTCATCTTTACCCTCAAAAATGCGCTTTGTTCATAGGAAGAGGACACATTTTCAACAAAAGAACGCAACTGAATGTTTTCTGTTCTCAGATTTTGAAGTTCACTGGTCATAGAATCAATAAAATCACCAGTCATTTCAGTTTGAGTCCCTACACTGCAGACATTATCGCTGACATAGTCACTCGTGGCAGAATCATCAGCATCATCTGGTATGTCCATAAGAAGCAAAGAATGGGCAGCAGCATCCTTGTGTTTCTGCTGGGTTCGATCCACACGACGTTTGTAGCGTGATGTCAGTGAGTCCTTGGGTGATTGTGGTCCTTGTTTTCCTTTCATATAAACGCATGGCACCCAATCTGGATCATCATTCTTGTACAGGTCAGCTCTTTTACCTAGAATACCATTTACAGAAAATATGTAAGTCTTGTACTATTGGAGAAGGTTAAGAAATTAGATTATATCAGATTTCTAGCCAAGAAATAACAAATAGCAACGTTATATCAATACGGGAGTATACTATTACACTACAAAATTAGTCAAGATAGTAGCCTAATATTTCACCTACCTGACAAGAAATGAGAAGAACAAACGCGAATGTTGTCAAGATTCTTGCCCTTGAAATCCTGGTTCAGTTTGGCCAACCACAAACGCCTTCTTTCCTCAGACAGTTTTTTGCACTCTTCTCCTTGATTTGTTATTCTTTTGGCAGTCTATAAAACTCCAACTGTTTTCCCGGTCCGACCGATTAGTACAGCCTAAAACACGACAATAATTGACAATTTTCAGCAGAAATAATCAGCAAAAGTTTGCGAGTTCCGTTCGGTTCAGCGGCATTGTTTACATTCAGTATCGCCAAAATGGCCGACTTCCGGTTTGATGACGTGTCGTGAAAACACACTATTCATAAATCGGTTGAAAATTACATGGACAGACGAACTAACGTTTGTGGAATGATTTCCTGCGGTTTGTCTCATTTTATAAATTGCATCACTGACAAAATGGCTTTTAACTGACAACAAACAAATCCCTGCACAAAACCATGCAGCAGCAAAAGTCGCATTAATGGTAAGTGTTAAATTCACTTGTATTTATGTATATTGATACACCGTTTACTAATTCATGAAACTATCAAAGTTAACAAAACCCAAGTGCCACCGGCATGTGAAGTGTAGGCTGGCGAAATGGTTACGTGAAAGGACTTTATTATATTACCATTTTTGAATATTATGCAGCATTATGAAAGACGTCTCTTATGTTCATCAAGCCTGCATTTATTTGATAAAAAACAGCAATATTGTGAAATATTATTAAATTAATGGTTTTCTATTTTAAAATAATTTAAAATATAATTTATTCCTGTGATCACAGCTGGATTTTCAGCATCATTACTCCACTCTTCAGTGTCACATGATCATTCAGAAATCATTCTCATATGAGGATTTAATGTCAATGATGGAAACTGTGATACTCTTTTCAAGATTCTTTGATTAATAAAAAGTTAAAAAGAACATAATGTAATAATATTTCACAATATTAGGCTACTGTTTTTTCTGTATTTTTGATTAAATAAATGCAGGCTTGATGAGCATAAGGATATATATATATATATATATATATATATATATATATATATATATATATATATATATATATATATATATATATATATATATATATATATATATATATATATATATATATATACATATTGCCTCTTTCTTACAATTGAGCCCCTGCCCCTGAAGAACTCTGCACGGCCCTGCACTACTGAGCCGCCACACCCAAACTAACGTGTAAAAGCCCCGCCCCTCCGCTAGGGGGATCTCAGATTTATTAGCATTTGAGAAATACTTGTTCTAACTGTAATCTGAAAAATTTCGATTTTTGAATATTGCAGTATTTTCATATATCAAGATATAAACTCGCACTTCTGAGGAAAAAAGAGAATAGCGAGCTTAAATCTTGTAATTTTGGTTTTCTGTGGAAGTCAGAATCAGATAGGCTCCGCCCACAATTCATGTCATCGCTGTTTGTAAACACCCAAATGCTCAACTCTACAAATTCGCCTGCGGTGTGACCATTTTCAGACATTTACAGGGTTATTAGAGTTGTGGACAAACGGCCAGGGAATATGGTTCATGCTTTTGTTTTGTTCTCGTTGTGCTTGTGGCATCTGGTTGGTAAGTTAAAAATGTGTATTTATGGCTTAACTTCTTGCATTTTAGTAGAGTTTCACTGTTACTATTATTTCCATACAAAAAAAAAAAAAGTTTCTCAGACAATAGCCTATATATGTTGAGTCATCTATTTGATGGACTTCTAGAAATGTAGCAAAACAAAATGTGTTATTTTGTTTTAAAACACTGATCACACAAATTGAAATCAATGTTATAATGTTTCAACATGCATTGCAATTTCATTTATAGCATTTCATTTTCTCAGTTTAAAATTCCAACTAGTCCATATGCCAATTACTAACTGTAACCAGTCGGCTGAATAAGATTAAGCAGTCTAATCCACAGTCTCACTTCTGTTTGCACTAGAAAATGAGTGCAGAAACATCGCTGGGGAGGAACAAATCAGTCATCCACTTTTTCAGTTTTGTTCAGCACAAACTCACTGCTTGACAATGTGCAGATTTTTTTCTCCCATTATAATCATAGACCAGGGGCCGTATTCACAAAACATTTTATCTTCCCACTAAGAGTTCTCCTAAATGGCAGTAAAAGTTCTTAGTTACGAGTTTTCTCTTAAAACCTATTCACAAAGCTGCTGAGATCAACTTTTACTAAGGAATAGATAGAAGTCTTAAAGCTACACTGTGTGATATTTTCCCCCATCTAGCCGCGAAAAGGTATATGAACATCCAGTAAATATTAGTTTCTGTTCCTCCCAATTCGGATTTCGTTTTAACTCCTACGGTGGCCGATTTAGTCCAAGATTAATTACTTATGATCATTCTCAATGGGCTGGTCTACCCTTCCTCTATTCTTAGGTCTAATGATCTACCAGTGCCCCATTCATACTGAGGTGTAGGCTAGTCATAGTAAGGTGTCATAGTGTGAAAAATATTTACATCGTACAATAATACGTCTTAAATGAATAAGATTACAGGACAGATGTGAAAGTGAAGGTGGAAGTCTCGCTTAGAAACAGCTAACTTACAACCAGCATTATCAGATTAGGCTACATTAATTGTGTATAAAGTAAAATAAATGAAAAATAACTAACATTTAAAGTGCCTACATAAAAAAAAAAAAAATATATATATATATATATATATATATATATATATATATATATATATATAGTCTACAAATTATAGTGCATCACTGACGCGAGGAAAACTATCCTAGATGTCGTTCTAGTGTTATGCACAGCACACCATGATATAATTAGCCAAGCAACAATAAAACTTCCAATATACACAAATAGGCTGAATTAACGTTACCTGTCGAGAAGAAAGCAGGCAACGTCGGCGTCCTTTTTAAAATCGGTGCTCCTCATGAGCTCTTTCCATCTTGGTCACCTTTGTCTTGTTGATTCGCCTGTTGTGTTGCCGTCTTAATTCTCTTTTTCGCTTCCTTGGCGACTCTGTTACATATCCTCGAGAATAAGAGTGATCCTCCATCAGCAACAGACTTTCAAAAAGGCTTTCAGGTTTTCATATAGCAGTCTCAAGCAATCCCCCTCTTCACATTCGACACGGTGCCATCGAGTGTTAAAACGCAAAAGGCGAAGCTTGAATTTACGGGCATGTCCCTCTTTGGCTAATGTACTTTCAAAATGGAGGGGCAACATGGCGACCCCCATTCGAACCCCTTACCCGTATGTATTTTCAATGGCATATTATAAACTTACGAGAATACTTTATTACTTGAAAGAAGTAAATATACATTAATGAGCACATATATTTTTGAAAGAACTAAGTGTTTTTAGCTAAGAATAAACTAAAAAAGTTACACAGTGTAGCTTTAAGCTAAGCGTAAGGGCAGGGTTGACTTTGTTGCTATGGATGATGTCAACACGCTTGCTAACTATGACCACAGTGATTGGCTGATAGGGGAGGGATCTCTGTCAGTGATTTCATTATAGAAATATTTTGTTGAATGAGGTTTCATGTTGCTATATTCAAATAAAGAATTTAAAATAAAAATGTTGCTATATTCAAAAAAGATTAAAAAAAAGTGTCACTAATTAAACTAATATATGTTTAGCTAATTGTCAGTCTCTTGTATGTCTCTTACATGAATTCAAGCAAAAATTATGTTTTATAAACAAAGTTCGTGAGGAGCACATTCAAATGGTCTATCTAATCAGCGCGAGAGGAGGTATATACACAGCCGAGAGCCGACTCACTTGGTAACCTCGACAGTTTTCTGCATCCCTCCGCCACCCCGTTCCTCACTCACGGTCTGCAATGCAGGGCATAATTCTGGGTTTGGGCTTAATTCCAAACTCGGAGCCCTCGATCCCCTTGGACAGTTCGCCTAATATGCTTATCATCTATTCGATCATTTGTAAGTGTGAACTCGTAAAAACAACTGCCACAGGTAATCTTATATAAAAAAAAATGTAATTAAAGATACATTTATTATCACTACTGCCGCAATGTCGTATAGTGTCTTTGGGCGGATTGCCCAAAGTTCAATTTTTTCTTCTATTTTGCATCTTTAGGGCCCTATCATACACCCGGCACAATGTGACGCCAGGCACGACACAAGTGTTTTTTGCTAGTGTCAGCCCGATGCAGTTATCATCTTCACGTCCAGTGTCACATTGTTTAAATAGCAAATGCACTTGTGCCCATCTGTTCTGGTTTGAAAACGAGGTGTGTTCAGGCGCATTGTTGGCGCATTGCTATTTTGAGACAGCTGAAAATGACTGCACCATTGACCAACAAAAACTTGGTCTAAAGTCAATAGCACAGTATTTTTGTGTTATTTAAAGGGCGTGTTAGTAATATCCGCCTATAGGCGGGTCCACGATATGCCTTCACTCTGCTTATTACACAAACAGGGACGTGCAGCAGCACACAAACATTTTTAAATATTAAAAATAAAATGATTCCTCTCTGGAGAAGCGTTCAGTCTTTCTGCTCACAAATTGGCTTTTAAAGGGAATGGGAGATCAGACTCTGATTGGTTTATTGCACGTTACGCCGCAGAATGGCGACTCGGTGTGACTCGCACAACACCAAAACAAATTCCGTGTATGTGTAAAAATGTACTTGGCAATACAGCTCCTTGAATCCTTGAACGCCCAAAACACACCCATGACTTATTAAGAGACTAGTAAAACCTTTTTCACGAGTTTGTATGCCCATATAATCTTAGTGAAAGTGGTAAACAGATTTGGCTTGCTGTCTGCTATAGAAGGGCTCGGAGAGGATATTCTACCCGAGCTCCGATTGCCCCCCTATAACAGGCAACATTTTACAAAAGGAGGAGCAGGGGAGGGGGAGGGATGCTGCAGGAACTAAAAATGGGAAGAGGTAAGCTGCTGGTTTTATACCTTGGTATTAATTGGAAGATTAGATGGGCGTACTCCTCCCGAAATTACATTTAATAA
This sequence comes from Romanogobio albipinnatus, assembly GCA_023566225.1. Taxonomy (NCBI): domain Eukaryota; kingdom Metazoa; phylum Chordata; class Actinopteri; order Cypriniformes; family Gobionidae; genus Romanogobio; species Romanogobio albipinnatus. Next base: position 30,769,192 of record CM042263.1, on the reverse strand, counting down.
CTTCACTTGGACCATGCACCTGGTGCGCAGACTGTTTTTTCCATCACTAAACTAGCTAAAATGGATTCTGACACACCCTAAGTGCACCTGCGCCAAAAGCTTTAGACCATGCACTCAGACTGTTAAAATAGGGCCCTTGGTCTTTATTGTGCTGTTCTGAACTTTCACTTACTCATCTCTTTCACTTTATTCATCTCTTATAAGATGGATGGAAAAGTCTTAGTTCTCTCATTCATTTTAGTGGAAAACATCTGCATAATACAGATTTAAAATGTAATTTAATTTGGTCTTTAATAACACACGTTTCTGTTTGATCATTAGGTGTGTTTGGTGATGCAGATGAAGTGAAGTCAGTGTCAGTGTCAGTGATGGAGGGAGATTCTGTCACTCTAAAGTCTGATGTTACTGAAATACAGCAATATTTGTTGATGCAGTGGACGTTCGGAAGCACCAGAATAGCTGAAGTCAGCAGACTCACGCAAACCAACTCAACGTATGATGGTTCTGAAGAGAGATTTACAGACCGACTGAAGCTGGACAGTAAGACTGGATCTCTGACCATCACAAACACCAGAACCACAGACTCTGGACTTTATCAACTAAAAGTTATCAGCAAAGAGACAAGCTACATGAGCTTCAATCTCACAGTCTATGGTGAGTAGAGAATAGCAGCATAATTTGTGATTATTAAGCAATTGTGAAGTGTCAATTATATCATTCCATTGAAATCACATTGTGGCAAAGTTTTTTTTTTTCGTGTGTTGTTGCAGCTTCCTAACCAATTACAGACAAGTAATTACACAAATGAATAGTGACCAATCAGAGGTGTTTAAATTGGTCCAACAATAGCTGCAGTCTGATCCACAGATGAGTGTTTTGCGTTTCGGTTCTGTTTGCACATGAAAGTGAGAGCTGAAGAAACATCACCTGACACTGTTCTTGAACTTTCAATGTTATTCATCTCTTATAAGAGATCTTGGTTTACTGCAAATCATGGGAAAATGGCTGCACAATACAGATTTAAATTGTAATTTGATCATTATTAACCAACATAATGATCTTAGTCTGTAACAAAACATGTTTCTGTTTGTTCTCTAGATGAGAAAGATGCAGTGAAGTCGGTGGCAGTGATGGAGGGAGATTCTGTCACTCTGAACACTGATCTTACTGAAGTACAGCAGTATTTGCTGATACAGTGGATATTCGGAAGCAACAGAATAGTTGAATTCAACAGGCTCATGCAAACCAGCTCTATGTATGATGAGAGATTCAGAGACCGACTGAAGCTGGATCAGACTGGATCTTTGACCATCACAAACACCAGAACCACAGACTCTGGACTCTATAAACTAACAATCGTCAGCCGAGAGACCAGCTACATGAGTTTCAATGTTACCATCTATGGTAAGAGAATTACAGCATATTTTCAATATTCATTAAATGCACATGTTATGATATTGTCTGCTTTAATTACATGTATTAAATGCATCTATAATAAATAAAGATTGTCAGCACTGATCTGTGTGTGGTATCAGTGACTCCACAATATTCTCCATCTTTAGAAATATCGTCAAGCTCAAATTGTGTGTCGTCCATCTGTGCGGTGTACAATTCAACTGTCAATCGGACTGAGGATGCCAACATTACTGATCTCTATCAGTCGAGTTCAGGTACATCACTGGGCATATATGGGGCACATTTGCTTGCATTTTCTTGTGCGATTTCACAGGAACAGAAAACAGTTGGCAGACAGGAGACAGAGAAGTGAATCACACAGAGTTATTTAAAGAGTCTAGAATTGCTTCTGTTAACCATCCAATCTAATGTTATTTGGCAAAGCAAGGAAAGTGTGCATACAATCTTTGCCTTCCCAATGGATGCTTAGGCTCCAAATAATAACCCACAAAACCAAATGGAAGGGTCCTAAATTCAGTGTTCTTCTTTTCAGCCCCCATCCACTGTTGTGGTGTAACTGAAGCTGTGATCAGATTGGTCGCCTCTGCTCTGGTGGGCGTGGCTGCTGTTGCCGTGCTGGTTTATGACATCAGATCTACAAGCCACCGTCAGACCCATGGAGTAAAATCAGAGCAACAGTATGAGTTGAGCAGAAGGATGAGTTCCAGATATGTCCAGATATAAAGTAAAACATTGATACTTTTCATCTTTCCTTTTCCTTGCACAGCTATTTATTAACAGATTGTCTTTGCACTCTTTAACCATTTTGATCTATTAAATGAAATACATGGCTCTAAACATAATTACTTTAAGAAAAATAATAATTAGCAACACAAATGATGGCATAGAATGATCTCATAAGATTTTGTTTCTCGTGCACCCTTGAAATGACTCCCACAGAGGTGATTGATCTGCATTTTTGCTGACTTTTAATAAAGATTTGGTTGTACAACAGGGTGTGGAGCTGGTGTTTTCTCTGTTCTTCTGTCCACATTTATAACATCACAAAACAATACAGTTCAAATAGCAGTTGTGTGTGGATATGTGATTCACTGAATTCAAGTGATACGTGAAGCCTGTTGTGCTCTCTGTTGTTTTCATCTGTACAGCTGTGGTTTGATCTGATGGCTAACTGACAAACTGTTTGTGAAAAAAGAAAAGAAAACCTGGAATTCTCTTATATATCCAAAACTGTTATCATTTACTTAATAGGATTTAAGCAAACTCTTATTCTTTCCCAGCAGCAATAATTCTAATGAATATGATGCTGATTTGGCTCCCCCTTATGGCTGAATATGGAAACACAGTAAGGAGGAGGCAAAGTGATGGTGAAACTGAAAGTGAAAGTAACATGTGAAGGCCAAGCCTGTGTATGAAGTTAATCAGATTACTTTTTTAATATGTAAAGTTACTTTTTCAAATAAGTAATACAAGTTACTTTATTTTTTCCTGTTTTTTTTTTGACTGACAGCTCTTCTGGCCCCATGTTGAGAGAAATTGGCAGTGAGTGCAGAGGCGTTGTGTAAACATGATGTTCTAGACTAAATATGAACATGCATGTACTCATCTCCCTTGCACTACAGTTGCTTGATTCATTTACTCAGTTTGCTGAGGAATATGAAAGAAAACAGAGACAAAGACAGAAATTAAAAACAGAAAAAAAGCTCCAAATGCATCTGAAATATTACAATAGGAACTACAACAGATGCTTTTCCTCAAATGTCCTCATAATAAAATATAAGGTAGACAGAGGGGAAGATTATCCGTGAATAAAGATTTAAAATTGGGTCAAACAAAGAGCATTTAAAAGTTTCAGGACTAATACATTCTGAAGCTTTTATGGAGTTTTGTCTGTTTTAGAGATTGACAGATGGTCACTGAACAGGAACCGTTCCTGTTGGGGTTCATTTTGCTGTAATGACTGGATGACTGTACATTTTCCATTACTTAGAACAGATACTGAAGAAATAATTACTCATTATTATTGTACAAATGTATAAGAAGAAACGTCTCGGTTACGTATGTAACCCTCGTTCCCTGAGAGAGGGAACGGAGACGTAACGTCAGTAACTGACGAATGGGGGTTTTGCTTAGAAGCCAATCGCCTTTGAGATCTAACAAAACGAGCCAATTGGCTTTATGCACAGCTGCACTACTTCCTGAACTTCAGCCAGCTCCTTTGTTTCCTGTCTGCCATTATTGGACAAACTGATTAATCCAGGTGTGTCTGATTATTGTTGTTGTGACTACAGAGGTCAGGCACACCTGGATTAATCAGATTGTCCAATAATGGCAGACAGGAAACAAAAGAGCTGGCTGAAGTTCAGGAAGTAGAGCAGCTTTGCATAAAACCAATTGCATGAAAATGCCATGGGTCTGCGGAAAAGCGCGCCCTACCGCGTGGGTATAAAGGGCGTCATATAGCAATCTCACATTATGCTACCTGCTGAAGAGCCCATGCCTGAGCGGCCGGCCGTTCCAGCGGTACAGCTTAAGTTGCTGAGGGACGTTACATCTCCGTTCCCTCTCTCAGGGAACGAGGGTTACATACGTAACCGAGACACTCCCTTTCGTTCAGTCACTCTGAGTAACGTCAGTGACCGACCAATGGGGGTCCCAATTCAATCACGCCACTCGGCTGTCTTCCAGTGCCCTGCGTAGTGCGAGCTCCCTGTCGTAAACGGACGAAGGACTGCACTAACACAGGAATACCAAGGTACACTGGGAAGCATATCACACGTGGAGAAATGCAACACAATGCCTACCCTAAGGGGTGGGGGAACTGCATATGGAGTAAACCGGGGTATCCAGCCGCAGGTGTAAAACATTTTAAACCCCAGGCGTGGCAAGGTGTCTTGCCAAGGGAAGACACGTGCTCAGAGAGACTTACCGTGGAGATACACATGTGGTGGTTACCCAACTGGGGAACCATGCACACGGCGGCACCTAGCCGAACGCGAAAGCTGACCACTCTGGCATAACACTCTGGCGTCGACATCATAAGTGCTGGATGAGCTCAGGGCCTGCTGAGAAACTCAAATGAGTAGAATAGCGCACGTATCCAGTCCGTGGAGTGGAATGGCGTAGCAAGCTATGACACCTGAGCCTGTCCAGTTACTGGTCACTTGGGGCAAGTACACGAGCGGACACAGGCTCCACTCGGAGGTTATAAAACCTGGCGAATGTGTTAGGTGTCGCCCAGCCTGCAGCTCTACAAATGTCTGTAAGCGAGGCGCCACGCGCTAAAGCCCAAGAGGAGGCAACACTCCTAGTGGAGTATGCTCTCACCCCAAGGGGGCATGGCATGCCTTGAACCTGGTAAGCCAGGACAATGGCGTCCACTATCCAGTGGGACAACCTCTGCTTGGAGAGGGCCTTCCCTTTCTGCTGCCCACCGTAACAGACAAAGAGCTGGTCTGAGGTCCTGAAACACTGCGTCCGGTCTACGTAAGCGCGAAGGGCATGTACTGGACAGAGCAGTGCCAAGGCTGGGTCTGCCTCCTCCAACGGCAGCGCTTGCAGGTTCACCACCTGGTCCCTGAAGGGAGTGGTGGGAACCTTGGGCACGTATCCGGGCCGGGGTCTCAGGATCACGTGAGAATCGGCCGGCCTGAATTCCAGGCACGTTTCGTCAACCAAAAATGCCTGCAGGTCCCCTACCCTCTTGATGGAGGCCAAAGCGATCAGGAGCGCTGTCTTCATTGACAGGAACTTAAGATCAACCGACCACAATGGCTCGAAGGGAGCCCTCTGCAGAGCATCTAAGACTACTGCGAGGTCCCAAGAGGGCACGAGGGGAGCGCAAGGAGGATTTAGTCTTCTGGCTCCCTTCAGGAACCTGATGACCAGGTCGTGCTGACTTACCTTATTGTTCTCCACAAGGTCTTGGTAGGCTGATATAACGGCCACGTAAACCTTCAGAGTGGAAGGAGACAGCCTTCGATCCAACCCTTTTTGGAGAAACGAGAGCACGGACCCGATCGGGCATTTCCAGGGGTCTTCTTGGCAAGAAGAACACCAGGTGACGAAGAGGTACCACTTCAGCGCATACACATGTCGTGTAGACTCTGCCCTAGCGGAAGTGATGGTAGCCACCAGGTGTAAGGGTACTCAAACCTGCCGCGTCCCGTCCAGGAGCCATACGTGGTGGTTCCAAAGATCGGGACGCGGGTGCCAATGGTTGCCCCATCTCTGAGAGATAAGGTCTTTCCTCAGAGGAATCAGCCAGGAAGGGGCTGTCGCAAGGAGTGGCCATGTTGTCTGACCGGACTAGTACATGTTGGCCCTTGAGCAACGCTCGGAAGCAGTGCAGGGCGAACCGCACTGCCAGCAACTCGAGGCAGTTGACATGCAAGATGTGCTGGGGTCCTGTCCAGGAGCCCGCGGCAGCATGTCATTAAACATGGCACCCCAACCCGTGGTGGAGGCATCTGTTGATACAACAATACGAGTGGAGTGGCCCGGGGGCGGTGCACACTGCCGTCACCGGTCTCTGAGTGCTCAGGGATGGGTATGTCAGTTCTTTTACCAAATTAGGGTGCTGCTGACCCGGGGGCCAGAAGCGGAACAAAAGTTTCTCCCCCGGCCCTCCACCGGGGGAAGGAGTGGCCCTGTTGCCATCTCCTGGAAAGAACTGCCCATCCTTGAGCTGTCCGCATCAGGAGCGCTGCTTAGTCTGGCGTTCTTTGCAGGCTGCGGGGCTGGAGCGGACTGGGGCGCCTTCCTGCGGCATCCTCCACAGGACTGTTGGACGAAGCTCTCAACCGCATTGCCGAATAGCCCATCCTGGGATATGGGGGTGTCGAAAAAACGAGTCTGCTCGGCATCCCGCATATCGGCAGGAGCCGGCCCCGGTGTTCCAGCCTGACTGCAAGGCGGGTGGTGCGCTAGAGGGGGGTGTGGCCCAAGGCATGAGTGTCGGGGCTTTGTTCCACACCGTCACCCTCAGGTCACCCTGGCCACCAGCCAAAGTGCAGCCTCTCGCGGAGACTGCAGATTGGGGTGTGGCATAGGGGACTCTCGTGCACCGGGACGGAGCTCATTGAGTCTCGACCATAACACTGAGATGGGCATGTTCGCAGTGGGAACATGACTCATCCACAAGCGCTGCCTGATTGTGCTGAAAGCCCAAGCACGTCAGGCAGTGATTGTGCCCATCAGAGGGCGTCAGAGACTGACCGCACCCAGAAGCACACAGGCGAGACATCCTGAAAAGGACGTGCCACGTGTGAGCTCTTTTGTGAGAGGAAGCTTCGCAAACGGTGCCGAAGCGCCCAAGGAAACGCACACCAGCTGGATGCAGACCACTGCACAGATCAGCCGGCAGGAAGTATGCGATCACTGGAGCGCGCCGTCACACCAACACCGACTGGAAAGCTGCTCGTCTCGAATAAGCTGATGATAACTCAGAAGGCTTGAGGAGTGAAGAGTAGCTCTTGGCTCCGAAGCAGAAACATAACGCGATATTGCCAGTGTACTTCCTTTTATACCCTTGCGGTGGGGCAGAGTTACACATGCAAATTCCGGCATTGGCACTGCCATTGGGCGTTTTCTAAGATCTCAAAGAGGATAGGCTTCTAGGCGAAACCCCATTCGTCAGTCACTGAGTGACTGAATGAAAGGGAACAGCAAATGTTTTATTGAACGTATAATATTAGACACAATGAACTAATCATGTAATACCATTAAATATTAAGTGTCTGTATAATATGTAGTCTTTTAACAATTTTCAGGGCTTGTTTAGATTGTTCTTTGGGGGTTCTTTGGGGATTGTTTTAACAGAGACTATCAACTACTATTTTGCCTTTTCATTATACAAATACATCATTAAAACGTCTGCAAATGTGTAAAACTCAGAGATCATCGACCACTGACATTTCGAAATGTTTCGATACAGTTTTGACCAGTTTGGATCAGAATATTCCACCGAATAGGTGACATTTGCTTGTTTAACTCTTCAAAATTAAACTTTATTTATTTAATTTTCAACACTGTAAAATACTACTACACATATTTTACTCTCTTTAAAATGTGTATTGGTCAATTTCAGGTAACTTTTTTAAAACATTTAAATTTTTTTACAAGGGTTCTAAGCAGAAGATGGATGCATGTTTTCTCAATCCTTTAAAAATATAAAAAATAATGTGCCGATAAAAATCATTTGCCGTTTAAAAAGCATGTTTAAAACCATGCCAATCAATTCCTTTGTTTTCCCTTCAAGAAAGTATATTCTAAAGAAATTGTTGACTATATGTTCAAATAGGCTAATTAATATTTGTGACTAAAAAAAACACTCTATATGAAGACAAGGTGTACTGAAGCAGTTTATCAATTTTATTTATAATTTGATTTATTAAATAATTGTATAAAATTGATTAACCGCACTTAAAATTAAGCATACTCCATTTATCTCATTAATTGCTATATCCAGCAAAGTAAACAATCAGAAAACTGTATTTTCTGCAAGCTTCAAGGATCATTGGAGACTCCAAAAGACCATCAAATAACCATAAGGAGTCCATATAGTTATATTATATAATACATTTATACATACATAAAAATTAAAAATAAACATTACAGAAAAAAACGTTACAGAATTCACAGTGTATAGTGTGTGTGTACAGAGCAACAACAACAAGATTGTTTTCATTTTAGACGAGTCAAGCTGCGATACCGAACAAGACCACACGGAGACGCCAAAAAAACCCCTCCTAAATCAACTGCTTTGACTGCATAAACCTAGGATTACTAATCACAAAAACGCACACATGACAAATCAAACATTATCCTTCCTGAGTGTGTGTGGAAACAACGCAAATGTACTGTGTGTACACTGTACATAAATGCAGTGTGCGATCAGTGATCTAGAGCGCGCACACGGTTTGTTCTTTGTGCATCAACACTTTCACGTGCTTATAGTGTACGACACCTATACACTCTTCAGAAACAATGGCAAAATAAGACAGAGCTTGTTTTTTAAAGCAAAGCACACACTGGAATGAACAGTTCATTAAAAACGCAATGTGAGTCTCTATTCTCTCTAATGTAATCAGCCTGGCCTTCTTCACATTAGTGCTGTTTTGGACTGTTTGATAGAATTCGATTACTGGATCACTGAAAATGTTCCCAGAGATTAACGGCTTAAAATGGCCTGATCACAAACAGAGAAGCAGAATCGGGTTAAAGAGTTAGATTCGCTCCTACCAGGGTTACTTGTGCTTGTAGATGCTCAGCGAGATTGTTTGTGATAAATCCTTGACTTCTAAGATTATCTAACTGCGTGATGTTAATTAGTTATTTGCGTTAAATTATTTCAACGAGTTAAGGAATTTCAATTAATCGCATGCATTAATGCGTTAACGGTGACAGCCCTAATATATATAGGCCTCTATATTATTACATACCAGTGTTCATTTAATTGACGAATCATTTTCGTCATCATTTTCGTCAACGACCATTTTTCACTGACGAAAACGAGATGATAACTGAATAAAAACTAGTGTTGGATGACAAAAACTGACGAAAATCAACTGTCATTTTGTCAACAAATAAAAACGAGACGAAAATGTTAGGGATATCCTGTGTATCAGATGCGCACATTTGATTTGAACGTACTGATCTAACCGCTGGAAAACACGGCGCTGTTGCGCTTCTACAGGCTCACCCCCACATCCCCAATACAGCGCTCCAGAATGGTTAACAATCAATGAATAGCGCACATTTATTCCATGCAATTGTTTATGAACTAATGCTGATGAATGATGACAAAGTTTACTTTACGATGTTGATATAGTAATATGTTTTAGACGGTTGTAACAATGCATATTTTATCTGAACTTGAATGAGCAGCTGCAACTGCAATAGAGGCGCAAACATTTAAGAGTCCCGGTGTATTTCGAGCTTGTTTATCATTAAAAGTCACGCATTATATATTAGTTTTTGGTTACACAATAAACTGTATTTAATTTCAGTCCCATTTAATTTATAGTCAGGAGGAAAGACCAGTATTTGACACATATTCAATAAAGTATCAGGGTTAACTGAACGTTAACTGAAATTAAAAAAATATAACAATAAATAAACAAACAAACTTATTTGAAGCTTTAGCTTAACCTGATATAGCCTACTGACTGAAACAGAAATACAAAGTTATAAAAACTATATACAAAAAAGTGAATTGAGCTCTCGTGTTTTTTTAATGTCCGAAAAACAAAAGGATGTCAAAATGACAGTGACAGTGACAGTCGGTTATGTAATGCCTAAATGCTTAATGTATTACAATTTAACTAAACTCATTAGATTTTAGGAGACTAAATATACTGTAGATTTAGTCGACTAAAACTAAAAAACAATTCAGGTGACTAAAATATGACTAAAACTAAATGGCATTTTAGTCAAAAGACTATGACTAAAACTAAATCAAAATTTGCTGTCAAAATTAACACTGTTACATACATTGATTAAAAAGCAGGCAAAACTTCATAATCATTGGTCTTATTGGCCTTACATTCTGAAAAATAAAGGTTCTTTACTGTCATCTGTTGGCAGTTTAACATCCATTGAATCTTTCCATTCCACAAAAGGTTCTTTATAGTGGAAGAAAGTTCTTTACACTAAAAAAGATGTTCAATGAACGGTTAGGCAACCAAAAATGGTTATTCTATTGCATTGCTGCCAAAACCCACTTATTCCCACGGGGAATGTGTCTACCAAGTTTGTCATGGGAAGAAAAAAAAATCTCATTGTAATGTACAAGATAAGACACTCCTGAAACTGTCAAAATCACATTAGTGTTTTGAGTGTCAAATTGTTCAGTGTTTGGCTGTTTCTGCACCACTTTGACTGTGTGGAATTACAGCTGTAGTGAACAATGTATTGAGGTTTGATAGGTGTATTCACAGCTTTCTCAGGACTGATGTTTGGTAACTGTAGCACCACAGATCATTCGAGTGTCACGCTTCCTGTTGCTCCACAGACAACGTAATGCATTTCCAGCATGTGGACAGTGAATGGTTCACATTCCAACTTTCCAACACATCTCACTTTCATAAAAGCAGAAATCTGTTGTTAAGCTCGATTGTTGATGATGTTACAGCGATTGACACTGGTGGGCATGTCTTATCTCATTAAACTGAACTCGTCGCCTGCTGCTCATTCCCTTCATCAGGATCATCTCCACTCAACAGCGGCGTCCCTGCAGTCGCTTCATTCACTCGGTTTCCTGTGGTACAATCATAGAAATTAAAAAAGAGAGAAAGAACCTGCTGCATATACATTTACACAGGGCCGGCGTTTGCTATAGGCGAGCTAGGCGGTTGCCTAGGGCGACAAATGTGTTGGGGGCGCGCGCAGGCGCCCTCTAGTGGCGCCCTTTAACTTACTTCCCATTAAGCATAGAATTAAAACAAGCGAAATAAAACATACTGTTTATTAAACATGATCATCCTTGGGCGCCCCCTCAGCCGCACGTTTAATTACTTAACCTGATTATTAGATTGAATTGATAGTGAGTATTGTCGAGCACAAGCGTTCAGGCGTTAGGTCAGGCAAGTGCTCATCACTGGCGCGTTCTTCAAAAATGTGGTCTAAACCCTCGAGTGCACAGGGACGGAAAAAGAGAAAGGCACACGATCAAAAGAAAGCCCAGTATAGAGGTAAGTCTTCTCATCTCAGCCATAAAGCTGTCAAACGAAATAAATTTACTTCGTATTATCGATATTATCAACTAATATTGGACGGCATTGGACGTTTTATTGCTGTCACTAAGCTATCACTAGCTATAGCTAGTTATCTACATATTACTACGCATTTCACTGACAATAAGGAAATCCAGACGAGCCAAATTTTAATGCTGCGTCAATTTTGAAGGTTTTTGTATTTTTTCTTGAAAATCGTATTTGAATCTGTGGCAACTGTTGCCGGTGGGCAAATATGTTGTATGCACCCCTTCAATGTCAAATATGTATAAGAGGAGAACATTTATCATCTAAATCAAAATAACTGCTTTCAACAGATCAATATTTATTCATAATCAAATTTATTATGTTTGACTAAGTATACTAAAAACTATAGATCTATTGTAAGATTTGTTTTGTTTGGATGATTCTAGAGACCTTCATGATTACGTTGATATATATATATGTCAACTAAAAATACTTATTAGGAACATGAAAATATCCTTTCTTTGGGAGGGTTTGCCTTCGTTGTGCTCCCTGGAAGTAGGAGTAGGAAGTTGACAGTCTCATGTGACAGGAAGTTAATACTTTTTTTTTTCTTGAATCCTTTATTTGGTTGTATGCTTGTGTGTCATTAAGATATAAAACATGGATAATATCTAGAAAAATACTCCTATACACTAGGAAAATGACACCTATACACTGGCAACTATTTGCCGGTGGGTTTTAACAATTAAGGGGGGGGGGGGGGGGGGGGGGCGCAAAACTCAATCTTGCCTAGGGCAACCAAAGAGCTAGAGCCAGCCCTGCATTTACATATCTCGAGTTCCTAAAGATGCTGAAAAATAAATAAAGACGTTTTGAATCACCAAAATATGAATCACTACAGATCGTTTTCCTTAAGACTTTTTTCATCTTCCTGTTAGTTTCAGAATTTACAAAAAGATTATCAGTGAATAAAGACAATTTGTGCTCTGTTCCTCACAAACAGCATCTTCAGAACTATATTTGTGGTGTTTTGACTGTTTTAGCTATTGACAACCGTATTCACTGAACATGAGCTGCTTCTTTTAGAGTTTGTTTTGTCATGATGACCAGCCGACTGTACATTTTGCCTTACTTAATGCGCGCAGAACAGACACTGAAGATTTTTTTTTTTCACTAAAAACATATGTAAACAACAATGAGTTTAATCTGACAAATTAAACACAGAAATTACTGCAAAACCTCCACTGACATGATCTCTGGATATAAGTGGGATCCAAAAGGCAGAGACCACTAGTTAAAATGTTTTTTTTTTTTATTCTTAAAACTTGAATTAAATATCCTAGATAATCTGGAACATGCTAACAGACAAGTGGTATGCATTGTTGAAACACCGCCGACCAATCAGATTCAAGGACCAAAACTGTTGTATAAATCCATGCATAGTTTTTATAATAAATGTTGTTCTCACCAGCGACAGTCACATTGAATCTCCTGAATGTCGCCTGTTCGTTATTGATGATCTGTAGTTTGAAATGTCCAGAGTCTGTGGTTCTGATGTCTGTGATGGTCAGAGATCCAGTCGTCTTGTCCAGCTCCAGTCTGTCTCTGAATCTCTCACCAATATCAGTTGCTCTTGAATCAGCTTTAACAACGAGACAGTTTTCAGGTCCAAACAGCCACAGTATCAGATCATCTCTCTGTATTTTAATATCAGTCTTCAGAGGGACAGAATCTCCCTCCTTCACTGGCACTGTCCTCACTTCATGTCAAACAACACACAGAAATACAAGAAAATAAATTAAGGAATAAAACAAGTTTGATTGAATTTGAATAGATTTTTTTTGGCTGTATCCACATCACATACATTTAAAGTTAGTTAAGTAAAAAATATAATTAATTTATTACATTGCAAAATGTCACCCTCTACAGTTATTTTTTATAGCGAGCTACGGACATTGAACAGCTTTCATGGGGTGTGTGACGTTCTCAAGCTGTTATATTGACTGTTGAAACACTGATTTGGCAATTACATGAGAACAAGATTCATTTCAATAAGTTCTATTCAGACAGACCTTTTGATGTCTATTTATTTTTGCCTTGTGCCCACACTGCAGCTTTAAATACAGGGATTTGTCACATCCCATTACAGAGCACCAAAGCCACATTTATTATTTGAAATAAATTATGTGATAAAAAGGACACAATTTGAAAGGTGACAAAGCTTTTTTTTTTGCAATTATTGGATGAGAGGCACAATACAAATGATGTTTAGTGAGGTCTAGCTCACTAATCAACTGAAAACAGCAATCTAGATAACTGTCTAAACTGTTCACTTAGAGCATGATCAACACATTGGAAGAGTTGATATACTTACCACTGACATTAACAATGAATCTCTTGTATTTGGTTTTTATGATGCTTTTGCTGCTGCAGCCTCTTCTGTTGCTGCTGCTGCTGATCTTAAGTTTATAGAATCCAGAGTGAATGGTTCTGATGTTATTGATAGTGAGATCTCCAGTTGTCTCATCCAACCTCAGTTTGCTTCTGAATCTCCCATCAACACCCGCCAATGTAGACGACCCTCTGGTTCCTCCAATGATTTCAGCAATGAGATTGTTTTCAGTTTCATAGAACCACTCAATCGTATCATTATCATGTATTTCAGTAAAACCAGTACATAGAGTTGGAGAATCTCCCTCCTTCATTGCCTTTATCGTCATTTCACCTGTCACAGCAATGCATAGAAACAGAGAAGAATGTGTTCATGGGTGTGCAGGTGGAAATCTCAATTAATGTTCATTAATTCCCACTAACCACACCACTATTTAAATTTCAAGTCTTCTATGTGAGGTACAGTCTGAAACTTTGCTGATAATGCAACAAATCTCATTCTCTTTTCTACACACTCAAACTTTGTGTTTTGCTATGACATATTGATCAACCAATGCCATTTAGTGTCAGGGATGTTAAACCTGCCACAGCACATCAGAAGGGGAAAAGGTTACACCTTTTTATTTTAAGGTGTCTTTGTTACACTGTAATTACACAGTACATTTATACTGAGTAAATTTAGTAACTACATGTTCTTACTATAGGGTTAGGATAAGTGTTTGGTTTGGTTTAAGGTTAGTTGCAAGTATGCATATTAAACAGTTATTCACGAGTTTGTGTGCCCATATAATCTTAGTGAAAGTGGTAAAAAGATTTAGCTTGCTGTCTGCTATAGAGGGGCTCGGAGAGGATATTCTACCCGAGCTCCGATTGCCCCCCTATAACAGGCAAAATTGTACAAAAAGGAGGAGCAGTGGAGGAAGAGGGATGCTGCAAGAACTAACAACGGGAAGAGGTAAGCTGCTGGTTTTATACCTTGGTATTAATTGAAAGATTAGATGGGCGTACACCTCTCGAAATTACGTTTAATAACTTCACTTACAATAGTAACTACATGCAAGTCGTAACATATGTGACAATGACATGATGACATGCAGAACAGGAATTATGTATCCTTGTTAAATTAAACTGAAATAAGGTTCTGTGCTGACAAAAAATATTCAGACATTCATTGAATAACACAAATCTCACACGTTCCCGCCCTCAAAATGAGCTGAATGAAGGACGCGAAACAAAGGCCTGTCCAAATACCCACACTTGTTGTCTTTGGTCCTAACCCTTTACCTACTTAGACAACGTATTTCCAGAGTTTGGCCAAAAGTGTTAAAGTGGACATGAAGGCCGCAATTATTTTAAGAATCTTGTTTACTCAAAGGGACACACTTAGGCTCAATCCCAATTCTATTTTATACCCCTTTGCCTAGCCCTACCCTAAAGGCCCGGGTATACTTCGGCCGTCCGCGTTCGTGCACCGCCCGCATGACCGGCCGCACACCCCGTCCGCGCGCAGCCCAAATTTCGAGACCGCGCGGATGGTCCGCGTGCAACAGCGCATGCGCCAGCAGTACAGAAGAGTCCACTAGGTGGCAATACGCACAGTATTGAGCACAGTGTTCAGCCGTCGAAGAAGAGTGTGCAAAGACCGGTTTAAAAACACCTTAGAAGCATATCCTTCTCCATCGTTTATGATTCTTCAGTATTTCTTCCAAACTTCTTGCAATGGTGGATGCACTACAGTTCTTCTCCGATCATGCCCAGCAAATGTCCCGTTGATAACAGGACTCAGTGCTGCCCCCCAATGTCTGGTAGAGCATAGGGAAAAAATGTACTGCGCATGCGTCGAACGCGATCATCCGCGCGCATCCGTTGTGTAGTATACTTTGAAAGACGCGCGGACAGGGCTGCGCGCGTGACGCGTCCGGGCGCGGTAAGTGAAGTATACCCGGGCCTTAACGCCTACCTGTTCCCCTTGCCCCTTGGAAGAGAGTGGCAAGGTGTAGGGGTGAAAAGATGCCCCTAAGAAATGGGAGACCGCTACTACTCCATTACACGTCATCATATGTCATCATACACCACTTCTTTTATTAGTGTCCAGTAACATTTAACCAGTATGACCAGCAATGAAGTGCACATATCTAACAGAAATTAGGCGCGAGCACGTTTAACAGATAACTCACTCCCAATGTTGTTTTGGACTGTAGCCTATTTGGACTTAAGAAAACGGTGCTCGTTTTCAGTTTGAAAACATATGAGCTTTTGAGTTTCCTAAGACAATACAGAATGATACAGAACACACAAGACGTGGTGGAGCTGCTTTTCCATTGGGTCAAACTGTTCTCTTTGTTTATTAACCGTTCCATTCCATGCCGATCCGAGCTGGCCGGTATGGATATGGTTTAGTTTTCTACTGGGCTGCTGCAATAACGGAGCTCTTTGCAATACAAACAAGTTGCTGCCTTGGTAACGCAAGAGTTTACAGATACCAGGCCCGGTTCTAAGCACCTATAGAAGGGTGGGCTAGCAGATATCCCGGGTGGGCATTTTTTTTTTTTTTTTGTTGGGTTTACTTTTTTTTTT
Organism: Romanogobio albipinnatus; assembly: GCA_023566225.1. Lineage (NCBI taxonomy): Eukaryota > Metazoa > Chordata > Actinopteri > Cypriniformes > Gobionidae > Romanogobio > Romanogobio albipinnatus. The sequence goes on along the minus strand of CM042263.1, from coordinate 30,753,107 downwards.
TGCGACCCATAAACTATAGGCCTACAGCCATTTACATTCAAACAAGTCAAGCCAAGCATAAGAAAAGCCTACTTGTATACAATTTGTAATTTGACTCTATTCTCTAGATGGCACAAATTCATCTCAGCACTTTTCCACACAAACGCTTTTGATTATTGATGCGTATTCGCAACATTCTGCACTAATTTGATAGCTATACCTATATATGGGAGGCTAATTAACTGGTTAACCAACCAACAAGAATTTTAACCAAATAATCGTTTGGTTGAAGAAAAAAAACACACAAAAAAACCCAGGTAAGTCATGTATAAGTCACATTTGATTGCATTCAGAAATAATACCGGTAAAAGTACTACAAACATTATAAACACTACAAACATAGCTATAGGTTATTTTATTTCCCCTCACTCCACAACAAATTGTAACGAGTAGGAATATGGTGTGGCCCCTTTAAGAGCTGCGCGCTCCCTGTTGAACTGCCTGCGCTGTATGTGCCTCCAGCACTCCCATGTATGCGGGTTATTTTCTGTTGCTCAAATCAAGTTGTTTTGTTGATTAAGTAATGCTAGCGTTTGTGACGGACTGTTACACGAGTTTCACCGGGAATAAAGTGGAGCTGTGAAATGTCCATCGCCTCCATGTCTACAATAGCCTAACTCCAGTTAAGTGAGCTATCTCGATTTTCCTCTGGACACAATGCGTTACAACATCCTTTAAATGTAACGGTATTCAGAACAGATCAATAATTAAAAAATATAAGTATATAGGCTATATATAAAAACAAAACGAAATGAATGAGAATCTGAAAGTAACCAGCGCTCACGATTATTTATTATAGGCTTTGTTCACTCATGTCCCAATACTGATGGAAAAATCATCCTCTTTACATGCGCACACATGTGAAAACATAAAATAGCCTACTCCGTCATTTTGGTCATCCAGATAATAAGAGTAGGAGATCGTTCAAAACTGCAAAGTGTTTACTTACATTGTGCTATTGTAAAATAAAGAAAACAAGATGTGCAAGATTGTTTGAGGAGCGCGGTGCCTCACAAAAATGAACCAAACTCAACAGCACTGTTGCAGTTTTTCTTTCTTTTTGTTAATCTGTTAATTATTTAAGTCAAATATATTTCGCAAATGTATTCCTTTTATATGCCTAGACTGATTTAATGCAAACAAAATGATTCTTTTTTATTTTTAATGTAGGCCCTAACTCTAATGTAGCTCCTTTTTTAAAATCATCCTGGCGACCCGCCAAAGACCGGTGCGCTCGCATCTCTTCCATACTTTTGCAGATTTCAAGCATGACGCGGCTTTATAAACGCGGCACTCATTAAAAAAAAAAAAAGAAAGAAAGAAAATGTAATAGATTTGTGTATTGACAGGTTTAGGCTGCCACCTTGTGGGTCATTATTGTAATGAAAGAGTTTGTGTTAAGTATTGTTTTGCAAACTATGATTGAGCCAATGCGGCAACTGTAGTTTGAGTCTGTTCACGGAATTAAGAGAGTAAAAGACGTGTTGCAGTAGTTCTGCTGTTAGTGTTTTTTCTCCCACACGATACACTACAAATGGCGACGAGGATATTAAATGAATACCACTGCGTAAATGGACTGTAAGAGTCACGTACACTGGTCGTAGTAAAAAAAAAAAATAATAATTTTCGGAGGAACCAGGCACGTGTTGGATTAGCAGTGAGCAATCTGCCATGGCTGTGCCAATCGGTCGTGTGGATGAATACAATGACGCAAAGGAGGATTTTGAGTCATATTTGGAACGTCTGGAACAGTGGATGTTGGCAAATGAAATCAAGTATGAAAAGAAGGTGCGTGTGTTTCTCTCAGTGATTGGGGCTGATGCTTATAAGCTGCTGAAGAATCTGGTGTCACCGACAGTACCGAGTGCTATGGAGTACGCTGATCTGGTGAGAGCACTGAGCACACATTACAAGCCGGCACCGATTGTAATCGCGGAACGGTTTCGGTTCCAGAAGCGTAACCAGAAAGAGAGTGAAACTGTCTCTGATTATGTGGTGGCTTTGAGGCAGTTATCAGCTACCTGTGTTTTTGGACAGTACCTGGATGATGCATTGAGAGATCGGTTTGTGAGTGGATTACGCTCGGATGCCGTGCAGCGCAGATTGCTGTCTGAAAAGGATCTGACTTTCCCGAAGGCTTGTGAGATTGCAGTAGCAATGGAAATGGCGTCAAAGAAATCAATGGAATTTTCTGGACACAGCGAGCCTCATCAGGTAAATGCCCTGTCAAGTGCAAGTTTTTCTGAGAAGGGGAGGAAAGGACAGTTTAGACGACAAAATGAAAATAAAGCACAAAGCAAAGGCCAAAAAGGAGTAAAACATTACTTTGGGACACAACAGACATGTTACCGATGTGGGGGAAAACACTTAGCACGTGACTGCAGATTTAAAAATGAAAAGTGTCATACCTGCTCCAAAATTGGACACATAGCCCGTGCATGTAGGAATGGAAAAGCCAGTTCTCAAACTCAGTATGTGGAAGCTGAAGGACTTACATCCAGAGGGGATGAAGAGGCTGAACTTTTTGGAGTGTATGCAGTATACTCCACCTCAAGCTGTGAAAAGGGGTACACAGTGGAGGTCGCACTGGGTGATAAGAGTACAAAAATGCTACTGGATACAGGGTCAGCTGTGTCAGTGGTATCTGAGGATTTCTACCAGACAAATCTGAACCATTTCAGTTTAAAACCAGCCCCCAAGTTAAAGCTAAAATCATATTCTGGCCAAAGTATCGCTGTTCGAGGATACATCATGATACCAGTGCAGTATGAAACACAGCAAGTCACCCTACCTCTGGTCATTGTAAAGGGAAGTAGACCTGCTCTGATTGGTAGAAACTGGCTAAAGGAACTACACCTGAACTGGAAACAGATTTTCACTGTACACAGGGTGCTTACACAGGCAGAGTGGACCCCAGGAGTGAGCGAGGTGTTACAGCGCCACCAGGCAGTGTTCTCGGAGAACCAAGGCTGCATAGAGGGTTTTAAAGCCAAAATCCGCATAGAACCAGGCACCATACCTATCCTCTGCAAAGCGCGCCCAGTTCCTTATGCCTTAAAGGAAGCAGTAGAAAAGGAGCTGGACAGATTGGAGAAAATGAAAGTGATCTCAAAGACTGAGAAAAGTGAGTGGGCCTCTCCGATAGTCATCGTGCCAAAGGCAGATAAAACAATTAGGATTTGTGGTGACTACAAGGTCAGTATTAATCGGTGTATGGAAGAGCAGACATACCCACTACCTAACACGGAAGATCTGTTTGCTACTTTAGCAGGAGGAACATCATTCAGTAAGCTTGACCTCTCTCATGCCTACCAGCAGCTGATGTTAGACGAAGAGTCAGAGAAGTATTTAACAGGCAACACTCATAAGGGCCTGTACAAATTTCATCGCCTCAGCTATGGTGTTTCCAGTGCGCCCGCAATTTTTCAGTCTGTTATGGACCAGATTTTACAAGGGTTGGAGCATGTGACATGTTTTTTGGATGATATTCTCATCACTGCTTCATCGGAGGAGAAGCATTTAAAAAGACTGGATGAAGTGCTCTCACGTCTGGAAAAACATGGAGTCCGAGTGAAACTGTCTAAATGTCAGTTTTTCCAGAGCAGTGTGGAGTATCTGGGACATCGCATTGACCAGGATGGCCTGCACCCCAATGATGAAAAGGTTGCAGCCATAAACAAAGCGCCGGAGCCAAGAAATGTCACTGAGCTGAAGTCCTTCTTAGGTCTTCTTAACTATTACAGCCGTTTCCTGCCAAACTCCTCCACCATCCTCCACCCTCTACACAACCTGTTGAGAAAAGAGGCTAAGTGGGTTTGGACTTCTGAGTGTGCTAAGGCATTTGAAGATGCAAAGCAGCTATTACAAAAAAACAAAGTGTTGGTGCATTACGACACCCGTTTGCCGCTCCGGATTGCATGTGATGCATCACCCTATGGAGTAGGGGCGGTGATTTCTCATGTCATGGAAAATGGACAGGAACGGCCTGTGGCTTTTGCATCAAGGACTTTAACTGAGGCTGAAAGGAAATATGCCCAAATTGAAAAGGAGGCACTTGCCATCATCTTTGGAGTTAAGAAATTCCATAAGTATCTCTATGGGAGGAAATTCACACTCATAACAGATCACAAACCACTGTTAACTATCCTGGGACCAAAGTCAGCGGTTCCAACTTTAGCAGCATTAAGGATGCAACGCTGGGCTCTCATCCTCATGGCATACAGCTATGATATTGAATATAGAAGATCAGCTGATCATGCAAACGCGGATGCATTGTCCCGCCTACCCAGAGCCTCATTCGACAACACAGGAGAAGAGGGAGGTATTTTTTACTTCTCACATGTGGAGGAACTACCAGTGGGTGCGAAAGACATTGAGAGAGCTACTTTAAAAGATCCTATACTGAACAAAGTGTGGAGCTACACAATGAATGGATGGCCAAGTCATGTTCAGGAGGAAGCACTGCGGCCTTATTTCATACGCAGGCAGGAGTTGTCAGCGGAACAAGGCTGCGTTCTTTGGGGCCAGCGAGTCATCATACCCCCAGGTTATCGACAGCGCTTACTGGAAGACCTTCATCATGTGCACCCAGGCATCTGCCGCATGAAAGCTCTCGCTCGCAGCTATATGTGGTGGCCTGGCTGTGATGGGGAAATAGAAGAGCTGGTGAAAGGCTGCTCAATCTGCCAAGCTGTTCAGAAAATGCTCAGCCCACCCCTGCCCATGCCTAGAGCCGGCCCCGACAGATACATGATGTAAATAGCGACTGCGTTATGAAGGATGACCAGATATTTATTTTAACATTATTATTCGTTTGTGTTCACATCACTCAAATAGCACGTTTAGCAAGCTACCAAGAAACTGGCAGCAAGGCGACACACAAGTGATCGATCCAGAGTGGCAACATTACTACACGCTTTCTAGCAGCACGGTTATCGATGTATGCAGGGAAATTCCTCATACCCCTTCATTCGAAGTGTGGTCCAGAAAAATCTTTGTTTGAATTTGGCCCTTCCCCTTACCCCTACCACTCCAGCCAAAAGAGAATCGAGACACCCTTACCCCTTCACGTGAACACGCAAAACAAAGAGATAGGGGAAAGGGAAGGGCTAATGGGGTAGAAATGGGATTGGGCCTTAATCACTGTGTGGTTGTGGTGCTTTATTTTCAAACTTTTTACAAACTACATACACTGCATGAAAAGTGAGATTTTCGACCTCATAAACGCCTGTATACTCCCGGAAATCTCCCTAATTTTCGGCAGTTTTCGACAATTTACAGGCAGCGAACGTCGCGCTCGTCTGTGCCACAAATTGTCGTAAACGAACCATGACGTAGGTGGAGAGCCCCCCGCTGAGAGACCGCGCGGAGGTGCGACAGCTCTAATTAGCATATGAATAGCAGCGAAACCAGAGAGTCAACGGCCAGACTTGAATTTACTCACTCACTATTGGCTGAAGTCACTACATTTAAAAAAGAAAAATCCCTCGTGATTGGTTGGCAGATCACTGCAAACCAATCATTATTGGTCCCCCTGGCTCATTATAAATGTAAACCCCAATAATATTAATAAATATATAATTTATGTTGTAATAATTTGTTTTATATTAATGTTATTGTGCTATGAAGTATTCATACCATCAAGGAATATATGGGAAAATTATACGGACCGTGCCGTTTATTCAAAGAAAGAGCATTTATAAGCATACAGCTGTTCATTCAAAGAAAGGGCTTTATTGTTAAACACACAACTATGCACAGTGCAGCAGTAATGTAATGTAAAGTTCGGCGTGCTCCAGGCTGCGAGAGCGGTGGCCGCACAATCCATCCAGACACCCCGTCAACAATGCGTCTTCCTCGTCAAACATGAGTTCAATGGTCGCGGACTTCCACATGTCCACCTCATCCAGCACACTCTCGCTTCCAGCAACTGTAATACAATCCATAAAGACAATAAGCAACCTGAAAAATACTCACATTGACAAAAAACGGATCTAATATAATAAATCTTACCCTTTTTCCTTCTTGATCGACTCTAAACTTCGCAGTTTCCGCCTGCTATGTAAGTTCAGTGTTTGTATCTGAAGCTGCGGCGTGTCGATTCATAATACGTCTTACAGGCAGCTGGAAAACAATTACATGAGACTGGTATTAATAAAAACAGGTCACGGTAAAATTAAACAAGGAATGAGAAACACATTAGAAGTTACTTACACACAATTTCGTCGTGATCAGCGGTTAAATCTGGACTCTTGGAAATCGCTCCAAGCAGATAAGAGCTCACGGCTTCGTTATGAGGCGAGGATAGTCTGTGTAAACAAAATGTGCAGTTTTAAGCTCGGATCTATTAACGCACCCATTTCCTTATACAGCTGAATAAAAGCATATTCTTTAAATCGTAACGTTACATTACCCATGCTCTGGTTCATAGCGCCTGCAGTTTGCCTCACAGTTGTGAAGACGAAGACAGCCTCCTGAAAATGAGTCGAAAAAGTTGGTCGCGTCCAGGAGTTTAAGACGGCGTCCTGTCATTGTTGATCACGAAAAAGGAAAGCAGCAAAAAAACAAAAAAAGATTTAAAGCTCGTCTTCGACGCGTCATGGCCATGACCTCGACCTCACACGTCATTGGACTACTATGGAACGCGCCCGGGGCCAAATCTCTTTATACGAAACGCGTGACTTATGACAACACGCAACACGCACTGTTTGTCCGCGTCAATGCAGCAATTTTTTACGTGTTTCTTTTGTATGTGTAGACACGCACATTCTGGTCGTGTAACAGGCATACACACACAGTCGACGCACAGTTTTAACATGTTAAGAAGACACATTTGAACGTGTTTCTTAACGCGCACATTCTGTACATGTCGAAGTGTAATATATATATTTTTTAAAGCAGACTTACATTTAGATGTAGCCTAGGCTACATACATATTAATATAAGATATTAATTAATTGCTTAACTGACTACTGTGCTACAGTAAAGTAGCCTAATGTTACAATGTATATTAAGTAAATGCTTAATATTATACAATTATTATAATTTATCTATATGGGTTATTGTTTGTTTTTTAAAGTTAGGCTATATATAATTTCTAAAAGTATATACACAGCACATATTTATAACTGAAAACACACACACACACACACACACACACACACACACACACACACACACACACACACACACACACACACACACACACACACACACACACACACACACACACACACACACACACACACACACACACACACACACACACACACAACTTTATTCACTTTCACATAATAATGTTTTTGTAATTTGGTGTTTAGTTTGTTTATACTGTTCTGTCTCTGTTTTGTTTCCAGGAACATCTAATGAGTGCTATAATAAAATGACTTCATTATATTTAAAATATGTTTTGATATACATTTTTTATATTATTAATATTTTATTTACCCATAAACGTGTCTTTAGGAAGCCATAAGTTATAGAGACAAGAATAACTTTTGCCATTTAAATGCCACATTAATTTACTGAGGACCCATACAGCCAATGATCATGTGTGAAAACACTTATACATAAATTGATCACTTAGAAATCAAAACTAAGGTTTGAGAAAGAAAGAATATGCATACAACAAAATATATTGTTTCATAGCAGCTTCAGTAACAAGTTCAAAACAAATTCTGCTGTAAACCGGCTCTAACAAGCCAATATAGTGTCAATATTCAGCTCAAGTGACTTCAGTGTTGATTCAGTTCAGCTGATTTCAGTTCAACTGATTTCAGTTCAACAGATTTCAGTTCAACTGTAAATTCCTCAGTTGTGCATATTTGTGTTGTTAGATATATGCAAAAACAACATTTTTGGAAGAGTTAAAATAGTTTTGCACAAAGTGTTGCTTTTGCAAGAGATGTCTGATGTTTTGCATGTTGTGTGTTTTGTGTGTAGAGTTACAAGAAATGGAGCCATATTTTCAGAAATTGTGTGTAAGCAATTAGATAAAACTGTAAATGAATCCAGTTTATTTTAGTTCAGGACTCATAGTCCAGGTGTTAGTAATCTGTGCTTAATCTTTGTTCCAGGCAACAATTTAACTCACGATTTGAGTTAGATTAGGCCTACTCTTGGCATAATTTAAACCCTGTCCAGGAAACCACCTCTTGAAAATCTGCATTGATGATTCATAAAATGTGGTGTGAGCTCATTTTAAATGACAATTACAGAAAAACACAATCTGACTTAACTATAAACACACAAACTTGTACTTTTCACATTTATGATTAATAGCCATTTAAAAAATCATTCACAGTGCAGGGTGGAAAAATTAATTTTGGTATGTAAACTGTATGCTTTACTTGATTTATTTGTGTGCTTTGGTTCATTGTCTTGTTGCATCACATAACCTCTCTAAAGGTTGAAGACATGAACTGCTGTCCTGTATTTTGTTTTTTTTACATAACATTGGTTCTTGCTAATGACATACAGAGTAATTAATCTACACTGTGAGCCCGGACAAGTTGAATCTACTTAAAAAATTGGAGCAAACTGGTTGCCCTAAAAATGTAGTAATGTGAACTAAAACGAGTACATTTAACTTAAATTTAAGTTAATATTTTAACTTAAACTTTAAACTTGTTTTAGTTAAAAAAATTCAGAACCACGCTGAAAGAAGCGTGCTGACAGTGAAAGGAGCGCATATTGAAGCCGTACGTAAGTGTTTTTTGGAATTACTCAGTTTGCTGTATTTGCTCAGCGTATTACACACTTACAAGTGGATACATTTCGATTCTGTAGTTCTTTTTGGATTTATAATTTTACTGGCTAAGATAATTGTATTTGAATTATAACACGGGCTGTTTTTGCCGCCCGTCCGCACTCAATTGTTATTGCTATTGCTGGATATTTCACTACTCGTGAGTCATAGTTTCGCTTTGGAGCTGATGAGCCATTGACAGGCTGTTCCCTTGATTGTTTGGGAGAATTACAAAGGTGGACAGAACATATATAAAGTCAGGTCGGTCAGTTAGTCGCGAGAAAGAAGCGTGCTGACAGTGAAAGGAGCGCATATTGAAGCCGTACGTAAGTGTTTTTTGGAATTACTCAGTTTGCTGTATTTGCTCAGCGTATTACACACTTACAAGTGGATACATTTCGATTCTGTAGTTCTTTTTGGATTTATAATTTTACTGGCTAAGATAATTGTATTTGAATTATAACACGGGCTGTTTTTGCCGCCCGTCCGCACTCAATTGTTATTGCTATTGCTGGATATTTCACTACTCGTGAGTCATAGTTTCGCTTTGGAGCTGATGAGCCATTGACAGGCTGTTCCCTTGATTGTTTGGGAGAATTACAAAGGTGGACAGAACATATATAAAGTCAGGTCGGTCAGTTAGTCGCGAGAAAGAAGCGTGCTGACAGTGAAAGGAGCGCATATTGAAGCCGTACGTAAGTGTTTTTTGGAATTACTCAGTTTGCTGTATTTGCTCAGCGTATTACACACTTACAAGTGGATACATTTCGATTCTGTAGTTCTTTTTGGATTTATAATTTTACTGGCTAAGATAATTGTATTTGAATTATAACACGGGCTGTTTTTGCCGCCCGTCCGCACTCAATTGTTATTGCTATTGCTGGATATTTCACTACTCGTGAGTCATAGTTTCGCTTTGGAGCTGATGAGCCATTGACAGGCTGTTCCCTTGATTGTTTGGGAGAATTACAAAGGTGGACAGAACATATATAAAGTCAGGTCGGTCAGTTAGTCGCGAGAAAGAAGCGTGCTGACAGTGAAAGGAGCGCATATTGAAGCCGTACGTAAGTGTTTTTTGGAATTACTCAGTTTGCTGTATTTGCTCAGCGTATTACACACTTACAAGTGGATACATTTCGATTCTGTAGTTCTTTTTGGATTTATAATTTTACTGGCTAAGATAATTGTATTTGAATTATAACACGGGCTGTTTTTGCCGCCCGTCCGCACTCAATTGTTATTGCTATTGCTGGATATTTCACTACTCGTGAGTCATAGTTTCGCTTTGGAGCTGATGAGCCATTGACAGGCTGTTCCCTTGATTGTTTGGGAGAATTACAAAGGTGGACAGAACATATATAAAGTCAGGTCGGTCAGTTAGTCGCGAGAAAGAAGCGTGCTGACAGTGAAAGGAGCGCATATTGAAGCCGTACGTAAGTGTTTTTTGGAATTACTCAGTTTGCTGTATTTGCTCAGCGTATTACACACTTACAAGTGGATACATTTCGATTCTGTAGTTCTTTTTGGATTTATAATTTTACTGGCTAAGATAATTGTATTTGAATTATAACACGGGCTGTTTTTGCCGCCCGTCCGCACTCAATTGTTATTGCTATTGCTGGATATTTCACTACTCGTGAGTCATAGTTTCGCTTTGGAGCTGATGAGCCATTGACAGGCTGTTCCCTTGATTGTTTGGGAGAATTACAAAGGTGGACAGAACATATATAAAGTCAGGTCGGTCAGTTAGTCGCGAGAAAGAAGCGTGCTGACAGTGAAAGGAGCGCATATTGAAGCCGTACGTAAGTGTTTTTTGGAATTACTCAGTTTGCTGTATTTGCTCAGCGTATTACACACTTACAAGTGGATACATTTCGATTCTGTAGTTCTTTTTGGATTTATAATTTTACTGGCTAAGATAATTGTATTTGAATTATAACACGGGCTGTTTTTGCCGCCCGTCCGCACTCAATTGTTATTGCTATTGCTGGATATTTCACTACTCGTGAGTCATAGTTTCGCTTTGGAGCTGATGAGCCATTGACAGGCTGTTCCCTTGATTGTTTGGGAGAATTACAAAGGTGGACAGAACATATATAAAGTCAGGTCGGTCAGTTAGTCGCGAGAAAGAAGCGTGCTGACAGTGAAAGGAGCGCATATTGAAGCCGTACGTAAGTGTTTTTTGGAATTACTCAGTTTGCTGTATTTGCTCAGCGTATTACACACTTTCAAGTGGATACATTTCGATTCTGTAGTTCTTTTTGGATTTATAATTTTACTGGCTAAGATAATTGTATTTGAATTATAACACGGGCTGTTTTTGCCGCCCGTCCGCACTCAATTGTTATTGCTATTGCTGGATATTTCACTACTCGTGAGTCATAGTTTCGCTTTGGAGCTGATGAGCCATTGACAGGCTGTTCCCTTGATTGTTTGGGAGAATTACAAAGGTGGACAGAACATATATAAAGTCAGGTCGGTCAGTTAGTCGCGAGAAAGAAGCGTGCTGACAGTGAAAGGAGCGCATATTGAAGCCGTACGTAAGTGTTTTTTGGAATTACTCAGTTTGCTGTATTTGCTCAGCGTATTACACACTTACAAGTGGATACATTTCGATTCTGTAGTTCTTTTTGGATTTATAATTTTACTGGCTAAGATAATTGTATTTGAATTATAACACGGGCTGTTTTTGCCGCCCGTCCGCACTCAATTGTTATTGCTATTGCTGGATATTTCACTACTCGTGAGTCATAGTTTCGCTTTGGAGCTGATGAGCCATTGACAGGCTGTTCCCTTGATTGTTTGGGAGAATTACAAAGGTGGACAGAACATATATAAAGTCAGGTCGGTCAGTTAGTCGCGAGAAAGAAGCGTGCTGACAGTGAAAGGAGCGCATATTGAAGCCGTACGTAAGTGTTTTTTGGAATTACTCAGTTTGCTGTATTTGCTCAGCGTATTACACACTTACAAGTGGATACATTTCGATTCTGTAGTTCTTTTTGGATTTATAATTTTACTGGCTAAGATAATTGTATTTGAATTATAACACGGGCTGTTTTTGCCGCCCGTCCGCACTCAATTGTTATTGCTATTGCTGGATATTTCACTACTCGTGAGTCATAGTTTCGCTTTGGAGCTGATGAGCCATTGACAGGCTGTTCCCTTGATTGTTTGGGAGAATTACAAAGGTGGACAGAACATATATAAAGTCAGGTCGGTCAGTTAGTCGCGAGAAAGAAGCGTGCTGACAGTGAAAGGAGCGCATATTGAAGCCGTACGTAAGTGTTTTTTGGAATTACTCAGTTTGCTGTATTTGCTCAGCGTATTACACACTTACAAGTGGATACATTTCGATTCTGTAGTTCTTTTTGGATTTATAATTTTACTGGCTAAGATAATTGTATTTGAATTATAACACGGGCTGTTTTTGCCGCCCGTCCGCACTCAATTGTTATTGCTATTGCTGGATATTTCACTACTCGTGAGTCATAGTTTCGCTTTGGAGCTGATGAGCCATTGACAGGCTGTTCCCTTGATTGTTTGGGAGAATTACAAAGGTGGACAGAACATATATAAAGTCAGGTCGGTCAGTTAGTCGCGAGAAAGAAGCGTGCTGACAGTGAAAGGAGCGCATATTGAAGCCGTACGTAAGTGTTTTTTGGAATTACTCAGTTTGCTGTATTTGCTCAGCGTATTACACACTTACAAGTGGATACATTTCGATTCTGTAGTTCTTTTTGGATTTATAATTTTACTGGCTAAGATAATTGTATTTGAATTATAACACGGGCTGTTTTTGCCGCCCGTCCGCACTCAATTGTTATTGCTATTGCTGGATATTTCACTACTCGTGAGTCATAGTTTCGCTTTGGAGCTGATGAGCCATTGACAGGCTGTTCCCTTGATTGTTTGGGAGAATTACAAAGGTGGACAGAACATATATAAAGTCAGGTCGGTCAGTTAGTCGCGAGAAAGAAGCGTGCTGACAGTGAAAGGAGCGCATATTGAAGCCGTACGTAAGTGTTTTTTGGAATTACTCAGTTTGCTGTATTTGCTCAGCGTATTACACACTTACAAGTGGATACATTTCGATTCTGTAGTTCTTTTTGGATTTATAATTTTACTGGCTAAGATAATTGTATTTGAATTATAACACGGGCTGTTTTTGCCGCCCGTCCGCACTCAATTGTTATTGCTATTGCTGGATATTTCACTACTCGTGAGTCATAGTTTCGCTTTGGAGCTGATGAGCCATTGACAGGCTGTTCCCTTGATTGTTTGGGAGAATTACAAAGGTGGACAGAACATATATAAAGTCAGGTCGGTCAGTTAGTCGCGAGAAAGAAGCGTGCTGACAGTGAAAGGAGCGCATATTGAAGCCGTACGTAAGTGTTTTTTGGAATTACTCAGTTTGCTGTATTTGCTCAGCGTATTACACACTTACAAGTGGATACATTTCGATTCTGTAGTTCTTTTTGGATTTATAATTTTACTGGCTAAGATAATTGTATTTGAATTATAACACGGGCTGTTTTTGCCGCCCGTCCGCACTCAATTGTTATTGCTATTGCTGGATATTTCACTACTCGTGAGTCATAGTTTCGCTTTGGAGCTGATGAGCCATTGACAGGCTGTTCCCTTGATTGTTTGGGAGAATTACAAAGGTGGACAGAACATATATAAAGTCAGGTCGGTCAGTTAGTCGCGAGAAAGAAGCGTGCTGACAGTGAAAGGAGCGCATATTGAAGCCGTACGTAAGTGTTTTTTGGAATTACTCAGTTTGCTGTATTTGCTCAGCGTATTACACACTTACAAGTGGATACATTTCGATTCTGTAGTTCTTTTTGGATTTATAATTTTACTGGCTAAGATAATTGTATTTGAATTATAACACGGGCTGTTTTTGCCGCCCGTCCGCACTCAATTGTTATTGCTATTGCTGGATATTTCACTACTCGTGAGTCATAGTTTCGCTTTGGAGCTGATGAGCCATTGACAGGCTGTTCCCTTGATTGTTTGGGAGAATTACAAAGGTGGACAGAACATATATAAAGTCAGGTCGGTCAGTTAGTCGCGAGAAAGAAGCGTGCTGACAGTGAAAGGAGCGCATATTGAAGCCGTACGTAAGTGTTTTTTGGAATTACTCAGTTTGCTGTATTTGCTCAGCGTATTACACACTTACAAGTGGATACATTTCGATTCTGTAGTTCTTTTTGGATTTATAATTTTACTGGCTAAGATAATTGTATTTGAATTATAACACGGGCTGTTTTTGCCGCCCGTCCGCACTCAATTGTTATTGCTATTGCTGGATATTTCACTACTCGTGAGTCATAGTTTCGCTTTGGAGCTGATGAGCCATTGACAGGCTGTTCCCTTGATTGTTTGGGAGAATTACAAAGGTGGACAGAACATATATAAAGTCAGGTCGGTCAGTTAGTCGCGAGAAAGAAGCGTGCTGACAGTGAAAGGAGCGCATATTGAAGCCGTACGTAAGTGTTTTTTGGAATTACTCAGTTTGCTGTATTTGCTCAGCGTATTACACACTTACAAGTGGATACATTTCGATTCTGTAGTTCTTTTTGGATTTATAATTTTACTGGCTAAGATAATTGTATTTGAATTATAACACGGGCTGTTTTTGCCGCCCGTCCGCACTCAATTGTTATTGCTATTGCTGGATATTTCACTACTCGTGAGTCATAGTTTCGCTTTGGAGCTGATGAGCCATTGACAGGCTGTTCCCTTGATTGTTTGGGAGAATTACAAAGGTGGACAGAACATATATAAAGTCAGGTCGGTCAGTTAGTCGCGAGAAAGAAGCGTGCTGACAGTGAAAGGAGCGCATATTGAAGCCGTACGTAAGTGTTTTTTGGAATTACTCAGTTTGCTGTATTTGCTCAGCGTATTACACACTTACAAGTGGATACATTTCGATTCTGTAGTTCTTTTTGGATTTATAATTTTACTGGCTAAGATAATTGTATTTGAATTATAACACGGGCTGTTTTTGCCGCCCGTCCGCACTCAATTGTTATTGCTATTGCTGGATATTTCACTACTCGTGAGTCATAGTTTCGCTTTGGAGCTGATGAGCCATTGACAGGCTGTTCCCTTGATTGTTTGGGAGAATTACAAAGGTGGACAGAACATATATAAAGTCAGGTCGGTCAGTTAGTCGCGAGAAAGAAGCGTGCTGACAGTGAAAGGAGCGCATATTGAAGCCGTACGTAAGTGTTTTTTGGAATTACTCAGTTTGCTGTATTTGCTCAGCGTATTACACACTTACAAGTGGATACATTTCGATTCTGTAGTTCTTTTTGGATTTATAATTTTACTGGCTAAGATAATTGTATTTGAATTATAACACGGGCTGTTTTTGCCGCCCGTCCGCACTCAATTGTTATTGCTATTGCTGGATATTTCACTACTCGTGAGTCATAGTTTCGCTTTGGAGCTGATGAGCCATTGACAGGCTGTTCCCTTGATTGTTTGGGAGAATTACAAAGGTGGACAGAACATATATAAAGTCAGGTCGGTCAGTTAGTCGCGAGAAAGAAGCGTGCTGACAGTGAAAGGAGCGCATATTGAAGCCGTACGTAAGTGTTTTTTGGAATTACTCAGTTTGCTGTATTTGCTCAGCGTATTACACACTTACAAGTGGATACATTTCGATTCTGTAGTTCTTTTTGGATTTATAATTTTACTGGCTAAGATAATTGTATTTGAATTATAACACGGGCTGTTTTTGCCGCCCGTCCGCACTCAATTGTTATTGCTATTGCTGGATATTTCACTACTCGTGAGTCATAGTTTCGCTTTGGAGCTGATGAGCCATTGACAGGCTGTTCCCTTGATTGTTTGGGAGAATTACAAAGGTGGACAGAACATATATAAAGTCAGGTCGGTCAGTTAGTCGCGAGAAAGAAGCGTGCTGACAGTGAAAGGAGCGCATATTGAAGCCGTACGTAAGTGTTTTTTGGAATTACTCAGTTTGCTGTATTTGCTCAGCGTATTACACACTTACAAGTGGATACATTTCGATTCTGTAGTTCTTTTTGGATTTATAATTTTACTGGCTAAGATAATTGTATTTGAATTATAACACGGGCTGTTTTTGCCGCCCGTCCGCACTCAATTGTTATTGCTATTGCTGGATATTTCACTACTCGTGAGTCATAGTTTCGCTTTGGAGCTGATGAGCCATTGACAGGCTGTTCCCTTGATTGTTTGGGAGAATTACAAAGGTGGACAGAACATATATAAAGTCAGGTCGGTCAGTTAGTCGCGAGAAAGAAGCGTGCTGACAGTGAAAGGAGCGCATATTGAAGCCGTACGTAAGTGTTTTTTGGAATTACTCAGTTTGCTGTATTTGCTCAGCGTATTACACACTTACAAGTGGATACATTTCGATTCTGTAGTTCTTTTTGGATTTATAATTTTACTGGCTAAGATAATTGTATTTGAATTATAACACGGGCTGTTTTTGCCGCCCGTCCGCACTCAATTGTTATTGCTATTGCTGGATATTTCACTACTCGTGAGTCATAGTTTCGCTTTGGAGCTGATGAGCCATTGACAGGCTGTTCCCTTGATTGTTTGGGAGAATTACAAAGGTGGACAGAACATATATAAAGTCAGGTCGGTCAGTTAGTCGCGAGAAAGAAGCGTGCTGACAGTGAAAGGAGCGCATATTGAAGCCGTACGTAAGTGTTTTTTGGAATTACTCAGTTTGCTGTATTTGCTCAGCGTATTACACACTTACAAGTGGATACATTTCGATTCTGTAGTTCTTTTTGGATTTATAATTTTACTGGCTAAGATAATTGTATTTGAATTATAACACGGGCTGTTTTTGCCGCCCGTCCGCACTCAATTGTTATTGCTATTGCTGGATATTTCACTACTCGTGAGTCATAGTTTCGCTTTGGAGCTGATGAGCCATTGACAGGCTGTTCCCTTGATTGTTTGGGAGAATTACAAAGGTGGACAGAACATATATAAAGTCAGGTCGGTCAGTTAGTCGCGAGAAAGAAGCGTGCTGACAGTGAAAGGAGCGCATATTGAAGCCGTACGTAAGTGTTTTTTGGAATTACTCAGTTTGCTGTATTTGCTCAGCGTATTACACACTTACAAGTGGATACATTTCGATTCTGTAGTTCTTTTTGGATTTATAATTTTACTGGCTAAGATAATTGTATTTGAATTATAACACGGGCTGTTTTTGCCGCCCGTCCGCACTCAATTGTTATTGCTATTGCTGGATATTTCACTACTCGTGAGTCATAGTTTCGCTTTGGAGCTGATGAGCCATTGACAGGCTGTTCCCTTGATTGTTTGGGAGAATTACAAAGGTGGACAGAACATATATAAAGTCAGGTCGGTCAGTTAGTCGCGAGAAAGAAGCGTGCTGACAGTGAAAGGAGCGCATATTGAAGCCGTACGTAAGTGTTTTTTGGAATTACTCAGTTTGCTGTATTTGCTCAGCGTATTACACACTTACAAGTGGATACATTTCGATTCTGTAGTTCTTTTTGGATTTATAATTTTACTGGCTAAGATAATTGTATTTGAATTATAACACGGGCTGTTTTTGCCGCCCGTCCGCACTCAATTGTTATTGCTATTGCTGGATATTTCACTACTCGTGAGTCATAGTTTCGCTTTGGAGCTGATGAGCCATTGACAGGCTGTTCCCTTGATTGTTTGGGAGAATTACAAAGGTGGACAGAACATATATAAAGTCAGGTCGGTCAGTTAGTCGCGAGAAAGAAGCGTGCTGACAGTGAAAGGAGCGCATATTGAAGCCGTACGTAAGTGTTTTTTGGAATTACTCAGTTTGCTGTATTTGCTCAGCGTATTACACACTTACAAGTGGATACATTTCGATTCTGTAGTTCTTTTTGGATTTATAATTTTACTGGCTAAGATAATTGTATTTGAATTATAACACGGGCTGTTTTTGCCGCCCGTCCGCACTCAATTGTTATTGCTATTGCTGGATATTTCACTACTCGTGAGTCATAGTTTCGCTTTGGAGCTGATGAGCCATTGACAGGCTGTTCCCTTGATTGTTTGGGAGAATTACAAAGGTGGACAGAACATATATAAAGTCAGGTCGGTCAGTTAGTCGCGAGAAAGAAGCGTGCTGACAGTGAAAGGAGCGCATATTGAAGCCGTACGTAAGTGTTTTTTGGAATTACTCAGTTTGCTGTATTTGCTCAGCGTATTACACACTTACAAGTGGATACATTTCGATTCTGTAGTTCTTTTTGGATTTATAATTTTACTGGCTAAGATAATTGTATTTGAATTATAACACGGGCTGTTTTTGCCGCCCGTCCGCACTCAATTGTTATTGCTATTGCTGGATATTTCACTACTCGTGAGTCATAGTTTCGCTTTGGAGCTGATGAGCCATTGACAGGCTGTTCCCTTGATTGTTTGGGAGAATTACAAAGGTGGACAGAACATATATAAAGTCAGGTCGGTCAGTTAGTCGCGAGAAAGAAGCGTGCTGACAGTGAAAGGAGCGCATATTGAAGCCGTACGTAAGTGTTTTTTGGAATTACTCAGTTTGCTGTATTTGCTCAGCGTATTACACACTTACAAGTGGATACATTTCGATTCTGTAGTTCTTTTTGGATTTATAATTTTACTGGCTAAGATAATTGTATTTGAATTATAACACGGGCTGTTTTTGCCGCCCGTCCGCACTCAATTGTTATTGCTATTGCTGGATATTTCACTACTCGTGAGTCATAGTTTCGCTTTGGAGCTGATGAGCCATTGACAGGCTGTTCCCTTGATTGTTTGGGAGAATTACAAAGGTGGACAGAACATATATAAAGTCAGGTCGGTCAGTTAGTCGCGAGAAAGAAGCGTGCTGACAGTGAAAGGAGCGCATATTGAAGCCGTACGTAAGTGTTTTTTGGAATTACTCAGTTTGCTGTATTTGCTCAGCGTATTACACACTTACAAGTGGATACATTTCGATTCTGTAGTTCTTTTTGGATTTATAATTTTACTGGCTAAGATAATTGTATTTGAATTATAACACGGGCTGTTTTTGCCGCCCGTCCGCACTCAATTGTTATTGCTATTGCTGGATATTTCACTACTCGTGAGTCATAGTTTCGCTTTGGAGCTGATGAGCCATTGACAGGCTGTTCCCTTGATTGTTTGGGAGAATTACAAAGGTGGACAGAACATATATAAAGTCAGGTCGGTCAGTTAGTCGCGAGAAAGAAGCGTGCTGACAGTGAAAGGAGCGCATATTGAAGCCGTACGTAAGTGTTTTTTGGAATTACTCAGTTTGCTGTATTTGCTCAGCGTATTACACACTTACAAGTGGATACATTTCGATTCTGTAGTTCTTTTTGGATTTATAATTTTACTGGCTAAGATAATTGTATTTGAATTATAACACGGGCTGTTTTTGCCGCCCGTCCGCACTCAATTGTTATTGCTATTGCTGGATATTTCACTACTCGTGAGTCATAGTTTCGCTTTGGAGCTGATGAGCCATTGACAGGCTGTTCCCTTGATTGTTTGGGAGAATTACAAAGGTGGACAGAACATATATAAAGTCAGGTCGGTCAGTTAGTCGCGAGAAAGAAGCGTGCTGACAGTGAAAGGAGCGCATATTGAAGCCGTACGTAAGTGTTTTTTGGAATTACTCAGTTTGCTGTATTTGCTCAGCGTATTACACACTTACAAGTGGATACATTTCGATTCTGTAGTTCTTTTTGGATTTATAATTTTACTGGCTAAGATAATTGTATTTGAATTATAACACGGGCTGTTTTTGCCGCCCGTCCGCACTCAATTGTTATTGCTATTGCTGGATATTTCACTACTCGTGAGTCATAGTTTCGCTTTGGAGCTGATGAGCCATTGACAGGCTGTTCCCTTGATTGTTTGG
Organism: Romanogobio albipinnatus; assembly: GCA_023566225.1. Lineage (NCBI taxonomy): Eukaryota > Metazoa > Chordata > Actinopteri > Cypriniformes > Gobionidae > Romanogobio > Romanogobio albipinnatus. The sequence continues at coordinate 30,733,398 of CM042263.1, read as the reverse complement.
GAGAATTACAAAGGTGGACAGAACATATATAAAGTCAGGTCGGTCAGTTAGTCGCGAGAAAGAAGCGTGCTGACAGTGAAAGGAGCGCATATTGAAGCCGTACGTAAGTGTTTTTTGGAATTACTCAGTTTGCTGTATTTGCTCAGCGTATTACACACTTACAAGTGGATACATTTCGATTCTGTAGTTCTTTTTGGATTTATAATTTTACTGGCTAAGATAATTGTATTTGAATTATAACACGGGCTGTTTTTGCCGCCCGTCCGCACTCAATTGTTATTGCTATTGCTGGATATTTCACTACTCGTGAGTCATAGTTTCGCTTTGGAGCTGATGAGCCATTGACAGGCTGTTCCCTTGATTGTTTGGGAGAATTACAAAGGTGGACAGAACATATATAAAGTCAGGTCGGTCAGTTAGTCGCGAGAAAGAAGCGTGCTGACAGTGAAAGGAGCGCATATTGAAGCCGTACGTAAGTGTTTTTTGGAATTACTCAGTTTGCTGTATTTGCTCAGCGTATTACACACTTACAAGTGGATACATTTCGATTCTGTAGTTCTTTTTGGATTTATAATTTTACTGGCTAAGATAATTGTATTTGAATTATAACACGGGCTGTTTTTGCCGCCCGTCCGCACTCAATTGTTATTGCTATTGCTGGATATTTCACTACTCGTGAGTCATAGTTTCGCTTTGGAGCTGATGAGCCATTGACAGGCTGTTCCCTTGATTGTTTGGGAGAATTACAAAGGTGGACAGAACATATATAAAGTCAGGTCGGTCAGTTAGTCGCGAGAAAGAAGCGTGCTGACAGTGAAAGGAGCGCATATTGAAGCCGTACGTAAGTGTTTTTTGGAATTACTCAGTTTGCTGTATTTGCTCAGCGTATTACACACTTACAAGTGGATACATTTCGATTCTGTAGTTCTTTTTGGATTTATAATTTTACTGGCTAAGATAATTGTATTTGAATTATAACACGGGCTGTTTTTGCCGCCCGTCCGCACTCAATTGTTATTGCTATTGCTGGATATTTCACTACTCGTGAGTCATAGTTTCGCTTTGGAGCTGATGAGCCATTGACAGGCTGTTCCCTTGATTGTTTGGGAGAATTACAAAGGTGGACAGAACATATATAAAGTCAGGTCGGTCAGTTAGTCGCGAGAAAGAAGCGTGCTGACAGTGAAAGGAGCGCATATTGAAGCCGTACGTAAGTGTTTTTTGGAATTACTCAGTTTGCTGTATTTGCTCAGCGTATTACACACTTACAAGTGGATACATTTCGATTCTGTAGTTCTTTTTGGATTTATAATTTTACTGGCTAAGATAATTGTATTTGAATTATAACACGGGCTGTTTTTGCCGCCCGTCCGCACTCAATTGTTATTGCTATTGCTGGATATTTCACTACTCGTGAGTCATAGTTTCGCTTTGGAGCTGATGAGCCATTGACAGGCTGTTCCCTTGATTGTTTGGGAGAATTACAAAGGTGGACAGAACATATATAAAGTCAGGTCGGTCAGTTAGTCGCGAGAAAGAAGCGTGCTGACAGTGAAAGGAGCGCATATTGAAGCCGTACGTAAGTGTTTTTTGGAATTACTCAGTTTGCTGTATTTGCTCAGCGTATTACACACTTACAAGTGGATACATTTCGATTCTGTAGTTCTTTTTGGATTTATAATTTTACTGGCTAAGATAATTGTATTTGAATTATAACACGGGCTGTTTTTGCCGCCCGTCCGCACTCAATTGTTATTGCTATTGCTGGATATTTCACTACTCGTGAGTCATAGTTTCGCTTTGGAGCTGATGAGCCATTGACAGGCTGTTCCCTTGATTGTTTGGGAGAATTACAAAGGTGGACAGAACATATATAAAGTCAGGTCGGTCAGTTAGTCGCGAGAAAGAAGCGTGCTGACAGTGAAAGGAGCGCATATTGAAGCCGTACGTAAGTGTTTTTTGGAATTACTCAGTTTGCTGTATTTGCTCAGCGTATTACACACTTACAAGTGGATACATTTCGATTCTGTAGTTCTTTTTGGATTTATAATTTTACTGGCTAAGATAATTGTATTTGAATTATAACACGGGCTGTTTTTGCCGCCCGTCCGCACTCAATTGTTATTGCTATTGCTGGATATTTCACTACTCGTGAGTCATAGTTTCGCTTTGGAGCTGATGAGCCATTGACAGGCTGTTCCCTTGATTGTTTGGGAGAATTACAAAGGTGGACAGAACATATATAAAGTCAGGTCGGTCAGTTAGTCGCGAGAAAGAAGCGTGCTGACAGTGAAAGGAGCGCATATTGAAGCCGTACGTAAGTGTTTTTTGGAATTACTCAGTTTGCTGTATTTGCTCAGCGTATTACACACTTACAAGTGGATACATTTCGATTCTGTAGTTCTTTTTGGATTTATAATTTTACTGGCTAAGATAATTGTATTTGAATTATAACACGGGCTGTTTTTGCCGCCCGTCCGCACTCAATTGTTATTGCTATTGCTGGATATTTCACTACTCGTGAGTCATAGTTTCGCTTTGGAGCTGATGAGCCATTGACAGGCTGTTCCCTTGATTGTTTGGGAGAATTACAAAGGTGGACAGAACATATATAAAGTCAGGTCGGTCAGTTAGTCGCGAGAAAGAAGCGTGCTGACAGTGAAAGGAGCGCATATTGAAGCCGTACGTAAGTGTTTTTTGGAATTACTCAGTTTGCTGTATTTGCTCAGCGTATTACACACTTACAAGTGGATACATTTCGATTCTGTAGTTCTTTTTGGATTTATAATTTTACTGGCTAAGATAATTGTATTTGAATTATAACACGGGCTGTTTTTGCCGCCCGTCCGCACTCAATTGTTATTGCTATTGCTGGATATTTCACTACTCGTGAGTCATAGTTTCGCTTTGGAGCTGATGAGCCATTGACAGGCTGTTCCCTTGATTGTTTGGGAGAATTACAAAGGTGGACAGAACATATATAAAGTCAGGTCGGTCAGTTAGTCGCGAGAAAGAAGCGTGCTGACAGTGAAAGGAGCGCATATTGAAGCCGTACGTAAGTGTTTTTTGGAATTACTCAGTTTGCTGTATTTGCTCAGCGTATTACACACTTACAAGTGGATACATTTCGATTCTGTAGTTCTTTTTGGATTTATAATTTTACTGGCTAAGATAATTGTATTTGAATTATAACACGGGCTGTTTTTGCCGCCCGTCCGCACTCAATTGTTATTGCTATTGCTGGATATTTCACTACTCGTGAGTCATAGTTTCGCTTTGGAGCTGATGAGCCATTGACAGGCTGTTCCCTTGATTGTTTGGGAGAATTACAAAGGTGGACAGAACATATATAAAGTCAGGTCGGTCAGTTAGTCGCGAGAAAGAAGCGTGCTGACAGTGAAAGGAGCGCATATTGAAGCCGTACGTAAGTGTTTTTTGGAATTACTCAGTTTGCTGTATTTGCTCAGCGTATTACACACTTACAAGTGGATACATTTCGATTCTGTAGTTCTTTTTGGATTTATAATTTTACTGGCTAAGATAATTGTATTTGAATTATAACACGGGCTGTTTTTGCCGCCCGTCCGCACTCAATTGTTATTGCTATTGCTGGATATTTCACTACTCGTGAGTCATAGTTTCGCTTTGGAGCTGATGAGCCATTGACAGGCTGTTCCCTTGATTGTTTGGGAGAATTACAAAGGTGGACAGAACATATATAAAGTCAGGTCGGTCAGTTAGTCGCGAGAAAGAAGCGTGCTGACAGTGAAAGGAGCGCATATTGAAGCCGTACGTAAGTGTTTTTTGGAATTACTCAGTTTGCTGTATTTGCTCAGCGTATTACACACTTACAAGTGGATACATTTCGATTCTGTAGTTCTTTTTGGATTTATAATTTTACTGGCTAAGATAATTGTATTTGAATTATAACACGGGCTGTTTTTGCCGCCCGTCCGCACTCAATTGTTATTGCTATTGCTGGATATTTCACTACTCGTGAGTCATAGTTTCGCTTTGGAGCTGATGAGCCATTGACAGGCTGTTCCCTTGATTGTTTGGGAGAATTACAAAGGTGGACAGAACATATATAAAGTCAGGTCGGTCAGTTAGTCGCGAGAAAGAAGCGTGCTGACAGTGAAAGGAGCGCATATTGAAGCCGTACGTAAGTGTTTTTTGGAATTACTCAGTTTGCTGTATTTGCTCAGCGTATTACACACTTACAAGTGGATACATTTCGATTCTGTAGTTCTTTTTGGATTTATAATTTTACTGGCTAAGATAATTGTATTTGAATTATAACACGGGCTGTTTTTGCCGCCCGTCCGCACTCAATTGTTATTGCTATTGCTGGATATTTCACTACTCGTGAGTCATAGTTTCGCTTTGGAGCTGATGAGCCATTGACAGGCTGTTCCCTTGATTGTTTGGGAGAATTACAAAGGTGGACAGAACATATATAAAGTCAGGTCGGTCAGTTAGTCGCGAGAAAGAAGCGTGCTGACAGTGAAAGGAGCGCATATTGAAGCCGTACGTAAGTGTTTTTTGGAATTACTCAGTTTGCTGTATTTGCTCAGCGTATTACACACTTACAAGTGGATACATTTCGATTCTGTAGTTCTTTTTGGATTTATAATTTTACTGGCTAAGATAATTGTATTTGAATTATAACACGGGCTGTTCCCTTTCGAACGGTCAGTTCGTACTGCGTCTTAAGACGCCATGGGTAGGTTCTCCTACTCTCGAAGGTTCTCCTACTCTCGAATATACTGAAGTAATTGTAAAATCACGCAGTGCTACTGCCCAGTCAAAACAGTGTCGAGACATCTCGCACGCTATTGGCTGGCCAGTGGGAACTGCATGAACCAATGGCAGAACAGCGTAATCTGAGCGAACCAAAGGGCACAAAGCCCGCGAAGCTGAGCGCAAGAGCCCGCGAAAGGGGCATATAAAATACGCTGTAACTGTCAAAAACGTCAGATTAATCTCCTTCAGCGACGATCTACGGTCCTCGCTGATAAACTCGAACTACACCACCTTCACCGTGAATTGACGAGCCTGCAGCGGAATAGCGAACTAACCAGCCCGGACGTCCTGCGAGAGTCAGCGGCCTGCTGTATTTTTCAGCGCGCTCAAATCGCCAGCGATCCCGCGAGCTGTCACGCCTTTCCCCTGCGCTCTTTGGTGAAACACTACGGTGTATCCTTTCTGTACAATACTGAGAAAAACATATCACTTGTGTGCAGTACTTACCTGCACTAGGAGGATAACCACGACGGGTGCGTGATCTGTCTGGGCAAGGCCCACGCGGACGCTGCTCTTGCCGGGTCCGGCTGCTCTCACTGCGAGGGTATGCCCATTTCCTCCCTCCGTTCGCGGATAGCGCTCTTTTCAGAGCGCGACCCCGGCCCTCGCGCTCTCCCGTTCCCCTTTCCGCCCGAGCCGCGGCGGGAAAGAACGGCGGAGCCAGAGGGCTGAGTATACCGAGGCTAGCGAGTTCACGTCGGCCCAGTGCCCGCGTGACTCGTCTTCACCTCAGAGAGACGTTTCCCCTGTGACTTTCCCTCGATCGGACCTGCTCCCTCCGCTCAACGCTGAGGGCTTGGTCTCATTCTGCGGCAATGAGGAAGACGAATCCGCACGATTACCAACGTCTCGCTCTTCCTCTTCTCTCACTCGGGCCGCGCTAAGAAGCGCCGCGGACAGAGAATGCCAGAGTGGACGAGCGAACTAATGCCGGAGCTTCCCGCATTACTCGCTCTCAGACTGCTAGAGATATTGAGAGCGCGGCCGTTACAGACTCCGCTTTCTACAGCGGCAGCGCGTGCTCCCTCTCTCTCTCTCAGCGCGCGCTCACTATCGAGAGCGTGACTTACGTCATTGCTGTCTAGCGCATAATGGCGGCCAAGCCCTGCGCCTTTTTCACTCTCTATCACTTCTCTCAGTTCTATTCAGACGACTAGAGAGGTTCAACAATGTAGTAAACGAGCCTGTTATGAAGCACGCCCACACTACAAAACCAAAACACCATCGAGAGCGCGACTTACATCATAGCCACGCCCTCTGCTGTTACGTGCACTTTCGCACACAGGGTCGCTGGTTCGAGCCCAGCTCTCACAGGTTTCTCATGGAGTCTCAATTAAGTGAATGGCGGCCAAGCACTCCACCACTTCTCTCAGTCCCCTATTCAGGCGACTGAAGAGGTTCAACAGTGTAGTAAACGAGCCTGTTATGAAGCACGCCCCCCCTACAAACCAAAACACCGCCGAGAGCACGACTTACGTCATAGCCACGCCCTCTGCTGTTACGTGCACTTTCGCACACAGGGTTGCTGGTTCGAGCCCCGCTCTCACAGGTTTCTCATTGAGTCTCAATTTAGTGAATGGCGGCCAAGCACTCCACCACTTCTCTCAGTCCCCTATTCAGGCGACTGAAGAGGTTCAACAGTGTAGTAAACGAGCCTGTTATGAAGCACACCCTACATACCAAACACAGTTGAGAGCGCGACTTACGTCATAGCCACGCCCTCTGCTGTTACGGTGCACTTTTGCACACAGGGTTGCCGGTTCGAGCCCCGCTCTCACAGGTTTCTGAGTGAGTCTCAATTTAGTGAATGGTGGCCAAGCACTCCACCACTTCTCTCAGTCACCTATTCAGGTGAATGGAGAGGTTCACCATTACAGTAAACGAGCCTGTTATAAAACATGCACGCCTGTACACAAAACGTTGTATTAACGGCGATCCTAATAAACAATTAAGAGTTTTTTCCTCTGTTATGACTGCAGGCAGTGTGTCCCCTACATAGGGTGTACCCCTATGCACTGTTAATTCAGCGCTATAGAACCACTCAAAAGTCCTGCTGTGGCTGGATTACCACCACAGACTTCCTTTACATTCTCTCAATCCCCTCAGTTCAGGCGACTGGAGATGTAAATATTGCAGTCAACTAGCCTGTTGTCAAACATGCTCGCCTGTCCACCAATGCTGTTTTAACAACGACCTTACTAAAATACGTGCACCTTGCACATAAGCACTGTTCTCACAGATTTTCGCTCTTTAGCGCGCGCCCACTACAAGTGTGCTCCGCTACACAAGTGCTGTCCGCACAGTGTCACAAACACAAACCAACCGGCGGACATCTGAACAGAGCCCTTATCAAATGGCTTTCAGAATGCTGACAAAACTGAACACAGAAAGCAGCCCTGACAGGCTGATCAGGAAGAGAGGAGGTTTGAGTCCCGCCCAAGCCGGTCCGCCTCCCAAAAGACTCTGAGTCTCCTCACGGCCCGTTTTTTGTTCCGGTCAGGGAGAAAAACATACTGTTCTGAATGTTTTTTCATGCAATGATTGTAAACTACGAGTCTGCTTAATGCGTGTTCCCTGCATTTTACCGCCATAAAGGCGAGTCTTTTGAGATTCGCGTTCGACGGGAAGGCTTATCAGTACACAGTCCTGCCATTTGGCCTGTCCCTGGCCCTCCGCACTTTCATGAGGTGCATGGATGCAGCTCTCTCCCCCTTAAGACAAGCGGGAATGCGCATTCTGAACTACCTCGACGACTGGCTCATACTGGCCCAGTCAGAGGAAGAAATAAAATCTCACAAATCTATGCTACTCAGCCATCTAGAATGCCTGGGTCTCAGAATAAATACAGCCAAGAGCTTATTGCTTCCCAGGCAGAGAACCTCCTTCCTGGGAACGATTTTAGACTCAGCCCAAATGAGGGCGTGGCTATTGGACGAACGCGCTCTGACTACACAGCAGCTTGCATGTTCATTCAAAATGGGAACCAACACACCCCTAAAAAATTTCAGAGAATGCTAGGCCTAATGGCAAAAGCTTCTCCAGTACTTCCGCTGGGTATGAAGCACATGCGCCCCCTGCAGTACTGGCTGAAATCACGGGTTCCTTCCCAAGCGTGGCATTCAGGCCAGCTTTGGATCAAAGTGGGCCGCGGCTGTGTCAAAGCCCTGGCCCCGTGGTCACTTGGAAACAGTTTCCAGACGGGTGGTGGTCACCACGGACACCTCCAACTCAGTTTGGGGCGCTCTGTACGAGGGCGAACCGGCCTTCGGCTCATGGTCGAGCACGGAGTCACGGTTGCACATAAACTGTCTAGAAATGCTGGCAGTAGTGCTAGCCCTCAAGACTTTTTTACCACGTCTCTCAGGTCACCATGTTCTAGTCAGCACGGACAACACGAACTGTGATCTCCTACATAAACCGCCAAGGCGGGCTCAGGTCGAGATGGCTCAACCAACTGGTCAGACATCTCCTCCTATGGGCAAAAGGCAAATTACATTCACTAAAAAGCAGTGCATGTGCCAGGCAGACTGAACCAGGGAGCAGACATGCTCTCCAGGGGCCTCGTGTCCCCGGGGGAATGGGCCATCCATTCCTAAATGGTTCAAATGATATGGAGTGTTTTTGGGAGGGCAGAGGTCGACCTCTTCGCCTCCGAAGACAACTGTCATTGCCCAATCTATTTTTCAAAGAACAAGGATGCGCTGGCCCACAAATGGCCCAGCTGCATACTTTATGCTTTTCCACCAGTACCGCTCATTCCCCAAATTTTAAAAAGGATCAGGGAATGAGAGCACACAGTCCTGCTAGTGGCTCCACTCTGGCGAACCCACATCAGGTTTCCCGAGTTGATTCAGTTACTATCAGCAGCCCCATGGCCAGTTCCCCTAAGGAAAGATCTCCTTTCTGAGGCGAACGGGACAATCCGGCACCCCCACCCCAAAATTGTGGGCGTTACATGTTTGGCAACTCAAGGGGGGCTCAAGAACCTCCCAGTGAGTGTCTTGAGCACCGTCAGTGAAGCTAGAGCTCCGTCTACTAGACGTCTCTATGCCCTTAAATGGTCAGTGTTCTCTGACTGGTGTTCAGTCAGGAACTATAACCCAGTGTCATGCGAGATATCACAATTCTTGTTTTTCTATAAGAGATGTTGGATGCAGGACACACTCCATCCACACTCAAAGTCTACACGGCAGCTATCGCCGCATCCCATACGCCTATAGCTGGCCAATCAGTACGCAGACACACCATGGTCATAAAATTCTTAAAAGGAGCCAGGAGGCTTAACCCCCTTCTCCCTCCTACGGTGCCATCCTGGGACCTTCATTGGTCCTAAGAGCACTAAAAAGACCTCCCTTCGAGCCGCTGCAGACGGCTGAATTAAAGCCACTTTCGCTGAAAACTGCCCTGCTACTAGCACTGGCATCTGTTAAGCGTGTCAGTGACATTCAAGCGTTATCTGTGAACGCATCATGTTTAGATTTGGCCCAGGCGATTCTAAAGTCATCCTCAAACCAGGGCATGGTTATGTACCTAAAGTGCTTTCAACACCGTTCAAAGCACAGGTAATCACTCTCTCTGCCCTCCCCACTTCGGAGGATGAGAGACAGTTACACCTGCTCGGCCCTGTTAGGTCGCTTAGAGCATATATTGAGCGGTCCTCCCACTTTAGACAGTCGGAGCAGCTCTTTGTAAGTTTTGGTGACCGAACTAAGGAACTTCCGGTCACCAAACAAAACCTAGCCAGATGGCTAGCGGACGCGATAGCGTTAGCATATGACACTATGGGCCTCCAATGCCCCATAGGTGTCAAAGCTCACTCCACCAGAGGCATGGCCTCCTCTTGGGCGTGGTCTAGTGGAGTTTTTCTATGGGTGACATTTGTAGATCGGCAGGTTGGTCCTCACCATCTACTTTAACCAGATTCTTCAGTCTGGATGTCCCTGCACTGCAGGCACAAGTCCTCGCTGTATAAAAATACTAAGACGGCCTAACGAATATCAGACGGCCTTGTAAGCCCGTCGCCGTCATAAGTTGGCATTGGGGCCTTCATATGCTTCAATGCTTACACATTCCTTATAGTTACCGGCCTCTATGAGCCCAGTAGTATAAGACGTGTGTACATATATATTATTAATATAAATGATGTGTCAGTAACTCTAGTCTTGAGCCCTTTCTAATAAGTGTTCAAACTTGAGGGAGTACATGTCACTGCGCTTATCATAGCACGGCGGGATTTTACAGGTTCCCATACAGCGTCTTAAAGACGCAGTACGAACTGACCGTTCGAAAGGGAACGTACTCGGTTACTTAACGTAACCTCGGTTCCCTGAGATAAGGGAAGGAGTACTGCGTAGACGGCCGTGCTATGGCGCTGACTCGGGTGATCGTCGCTTCAGTCGATTTAACCTGACGTTTTTGACAGTTACAGCGTATTTTATATGCCCCTTTCGCGGGCTCTTGCGCTCAGCTTCGCGGGCTTTGTGCCCTTTGGTTCGCTCAGATTACGCTGTTCTGCCATTGGTTCATGCAGTTCCCACTGGCCAGCCAATAGCGTGCGAGATGTCTCGACACTGTTTTGACTGGGCAGTAGCACTGCGTGATTTTACAATTACTTCAGTATATTCGAGAGTAGGAGAACCTACCCATACAGCGTCTTAAAGACGCAGTACGAACTGACCGTTCGAAAGGGAACGTACTCGGTTACTTAACGTAACCTCGGTTCCCTGAGATAAGGGAAGGAGTACTGCGTAGACGGCCGTGCTATGGCGCTGACTCGGGTGATCGTCGCTTCAGTCGATTTAACCTTAACCGAGGTTACGTTAAGTAACCGAGTACGTTTTTGCCGCCCGTCCGCACTCAATTGTTATTGCTATTGCTGGATATTTCACTACTCGTGAGTCATAGTTTCGCTTTGGAGCTGATGAGCCATTGACAGGCTGTTCCCTTGATTGTTTGGGAGAATTACAAAGGTGGACAGAACATATATAAAGTCAGGTCGGTCAGTTAGTCGCGAGAAAGAAGCGTGCTGACAGTGAAAGGAGCGCATATTGAAGCCGTACGTAAGTGTTTTTTGGAATTACTCAGTTTGCTGTATTTGCTCAGCGTATTACACACTTACAAGTGGATACATTTCGATTCTGTAGTTCTTTTTGGATTTATAATTTTACTGGCTAAGATAATTGTATTTGAATTATAACACGGGCTGTTTTTGCCGCCCGTCCGCACTCAATTGTTATTGCTATTGCTGGATATTTCACTACTCGTGAGTCATAGTTTCGCTTTGGAGCTGATGAGCCATTGACAGGCTGTTCCCTTGATTGTTTGGGAGAATTACAAAGGTGGACAGAACATATATAAAGTCAGGTCGGTCAGTTAGTCGCGAGAAAGAAGCGTGCTGACAGTGAAAGGAGCGCATATTGAAGCCGTACGTAAGTGTTTTTTGGAATTACTCAGTTTGCTGTATTTGCTCAGCGTATTACACACTTACAAGTGGATACATTTCGATTCTGTAGTTCTTTTTGGATTTATAATTTTACTGGCTAAGATAATTGTATTTGAATTATAACACGGGCTGTTTTTGCCGCCCGTCCGCACTCAATTGTTATTGCTATTGCTGGATATTTCACTACTCGTGAGTCATAGTTTCGCTTTGGAGCTGATGAGCCATTGACAGGCTGTTCCCTTGATTGTTTGGGAGAATTACAAAGGTGGACAGAACATATATAAAGTCAGGTCGGTCAGTTAGTCGCGAGAAAGAAGCGTGCTGACAGTGAAAGGAGCGCATATTGAAGCCGTACGTAAGTGTTTTTTGGAATTACTCAGTTTGCTGTATTTGCTCAGCGTATTACACACTTACAAGTGGATACATTTCGATTCTGTAGTTCTTTTTGGATTTATAATTTTACTGGCTAAGATAATTGTATTTGAATTATAACACGGGCTGTTTTTGCCGCCCGTCCGCACTCAATTGTTATTGCTATTGCTGGATATTTCACTACTCGTGAGTCATAGTTTCGCTTTGGAGCTGATGAGCCATTGACAGGCTGTTCCCTTGATTGTTTGGGAGAATTACAAAGGTGGACAGAACATATATAAAGTCAGGTCGGTCAGTTAGTCGCGAGAAAGAAGCGTGCTGACAGTGAAAGGAGCGCATATTGAAGCCGTACGTAAGTGTTTTTTGGAATTACTCAGTTTGCTGTATTTGCTCAGCGTATTACACACTTACAAGTGGATACATTTCGATTCTGTAGTTCTTTTTGGATTTATAATTTTACTGGCTAAGATAATTGTATTTGAATTATAACACGGGCTGTTTTTGCCGCCCGTCCGCACTCAATTGTTATTGCTATTGCTGGATATTTCACTACTCGTGAGTCATAGTTTCGCTTTGGAGCTGATGAGCCATTGACAGGCTGTTCCCTTGATTGTTTGGGAGAATTACAAAGGTGGACAGAACATATATAAAGTCAGGTCGGTCAGTTAGTCGCGAGAAAGAAGCGTGCTGACAGTGAAAGGAGCGCATATTGAAGCCGTACGTAAGTGTTTTTTGGAATTACTCAGTTTGCTGTATTTGCTCAGCGTATTACACACTTACAAGTGGATACATTTCGATTCTGTAGTTCTTTTTGGATTTATAATTTTACTGGCTAAGATAATTGTATTTGAATTATAACACGGGCTGTTTTTGCCGCCCGTCCGCACTCAATTGTTATTGCTATTGCTGGATATTTCACTACTCGTGAGTCATAGTTTCGCTTTGGAGCTGATGAGCCATTGACAGGCTGTTCCCTTGATTGTTTGGGAGAATTACAAAGGTGGACAGAACATATATAAAGTCAGGTCGGTCAGTTAGTCGCGAGAAAGAAGCGTGCTGACAGTGAAAGGAGCGCATATTGAAGCCGTACGTAAGTGTTTTTTGGAATTACTCAGTTTGCTGTATTTGCTCAGCGTATTACACACTTACAAGTGGATACATTTCGATTCTGTAGTTCTTTTTGGATTTATAATTTTACTGGCTAAGATAATTGTATTTGAATTATAACACGGGCTGTTTTTGCCGCCCGTCCGCACTCAATTGTTATTGCTATTGCTGGATATTTCACTACTCGTGAGTCATAGTTTCGCTTTGGAGCTGATGAGCCATTGACAGGCTGTTCCCTTGATTGTTTGGGAGAATTACAAAGGTGGACAGAACATATATAAAGTCAGGTCGGTCAGTTAGTCGCGAGAAAGAAGCGTGCTGACAGTGAAAGGAGCGCATATTGAAGCCGTACGTAAGTGTTTTTTGGAATTACTCAGTTTGCTGTATTTGCTCAGCGTATTACACACTTACAAGTGGATACATTTCGATTCTGTAGTTCTTTTTGGATTTATAATTTTACTGGCTAAGATAATTGTATTTGAATTATAACACGGGCTGTTTTTGCCGCCCGTCCGCACTCAATTGTTATTGCTATTGCTGGATATTTCACTACTCGTGAGTCATAGTTTCGCTTTGGAGCTGATGAGCCATTGACAGGCTGTTCCCTTGATTGTTTGGGAGAATTACAAAAGCGTCCTCACCTGCTCTGATTGTAGTAATTAGCATCTATTTAATACGCTCGTTGACGCTGGCGCGGAAGCGTCAGCGGGAGCGTTCAGCCTCATCGCGTGAAGCCCGAAGAGTGTAAAGACATCGACTCTACTCTGCGCGACTCCACTCGAGCAAGGACACAGACAAGGCACTTGAGTATAGCTTTCCTTCTACTTTGCTCACTTTTGTGTTTGCTTGCTTTCATCTGTTTATTTCTCTAACCCTTATTCACTATGTGCTTCCAAATCTCTACTATTACCACATACACCCGTAAATCACGCTCAGTACATTCTAGACGCCGTAATCCTAATAATCTGCGTAGTGTACCTATTTCTTCTGCTACATTAATGTCCATTCCAATTGGTCTCTGGAATTGCCAGTCTGCTGTAAACAAAGCTGACTTTATTTCATCTCTGGCCACTCACTCACATCTCAGTCTCATGGCTCTAACTGAAACCTGGATCAAACCGGAAGACACTGCCACTCCTGCGGCTCTCTCAAATAATTACACTTTTTCACACACCTCTCGCCCGATTGGGAGGGGCGGAGGTACTGGTTTGCTCATCTCAAAGGATTGGAAATTTGAGCCCATTCCTTCATCATCTGGCAACTGCTCATTTGAATCACACTCAATCACTATCACTCACCCTGCTAAAATCCATGTTGTAGTTATTTACCGCCCTCCAGGTCAACTGGGTAACTTCTTGGAGGAACTGGATATTTTGCTCTCTCACTTCCCCGAGGATGGTACTCCTCTGGTACTGCTCGGTGACTTCAACATCCACCTTGATAAGTCCCAGGCTGCTGACTTCACCACTCTTCTGGCCTCATTTGACCTTAAGCGAGTATCTACTACAGCTACTCACAAATCGGGTAACCATTTGGACCTTATCTACACACGCTACTGCTCCACAGACGTCACTTTAGTTACTCCATTGCACACCTCAGATCACTTTCTCATCACTCTTAACCTCCTATTGACTCCTGCCACAACACATACTCCTCCTCAGATCACCTTTCGCCGTAATCTACGCTCGCTCTCTCCCTCTCGTCTATCCACTATGGTTTCATCCTCACTCCCTCCACCTTCTGAGTTCTCAGCTCTGGACACTAACAGTGCTACTGACACTCTTTGCTCCACTCTAACATCTTGCTTAGACAACTTCTGTCCCGTTTCATCCAGGCCAGCCCGCACCACCCCCTCTGCCCCCTGGCTGTCTGATGTTCTTCGCGAACATCGCTCTGGTCTCAGGGCGGCAGAGAGGAAGTGGCGCAAAACTCAAAACACTACTGACCTGACCCTGTATCAGTCTCTCCTCACTTCTTTCTCTACTAACGTCTCCACTGCTAAAACTACATACTACAACAACAGAATCAACAACTGCCCTGACTCTCGTGCACTTTTCAGAACATTCTCCTCGCTCCTTTGTCCCCCTCCCCCCCCTCCTTCATCAACTCTTACAGCTGATGACTTTGCATCATTCTTTACAAACAAAACATCCTCCATCAGCAGCCAATTCTCCACACCGCAAACCGACACGCACATCTCAAAAACTATCACACATACGCTTCCCTCCTTCTGTCTGCTCTCCAAAACAGATGTCTCCAAACTCATCCTTTCCAACCATCCCACTACCTGTCCGCTTGATCCTATCCCCACTCACCTCCTTCAGGCCATTTCTTCTTCTGTTACTCCTGCACTCACTCACATTGTTAACACCTCTCTTCACACCGGGACCTTCCCCACAGCATTTAAGCAGGCTCGGGTAACCCCACTGCTTAAGAAACCCTCTCTTAACCCAGCACTTTTAGAAAACTACAGACCGGTATCCCTTCTGCCTTTCATTGCAAAGACACTTGAGCGAGTTGTGTTTAACCAGCTCTCCACGTTTCTTGAACAGAACAACCTCCTGGACAGCAATCAATCCGGCTTCAAAAGCGGCCACTCAACGGAGACTGCCCTACTCTCGGTTACGGAGGCACTGAGACAGGCAAGAGCGGCATCCAAATCCACAGTACTTATCTTACTGGATTTGTCTGCTGCTTTTGACACAGTTAACCACCAGATCCTCCTGTCAACTCTCATGAAGATGGGCATCTCAGGAACTGCTCTCCAGTGGCTAAAGTCTTACCTCTCAGGTAGGTCCTTCACGGTGTCATGGAGAGGCGAAGTGTCTAAGTCACATCATCTAGCCACTGGAGTTCCACAGGGCTCAGTGCTTGGACCACTTCAGTGCTTGGACCTTCTCCATCTACATGTCATCACTGGGATCTGTCATTCAGAAACATGGCGTTTCCTATCACTGCTATGCCGACGACACTCAACTCTACTTCTCATTTCAACCAGATGATCCCACGGTTGGTGTTCGTATCGCCGCCTGCCTAACAGACATTTCTGCCTGGATGAAGGAACATCACCTGCAACTCAACCTTGCAAAGACAGAACTGCTTGTGGTCTCAGCCAACCCAGCACTTCATCACAATCTCTCCATTCAGCTAGGATCATCAACCATAACTCCGTCCAGGACAGCCAGGAATCTTGGAGTTGTGATTGATGATCAGCTAAAATTCACTGACCACATTACTGCAACAACCCGGTCCTGCAGATTTGCGTTATACAACATTAGGAAGATTAGACCCTTCCTATCAGAGCATGCCACACAACTCCTGGTCCAAGCTCTTGTTCTCTCCAGACTGGACTACTGTAATGCTCTTCTAGCGGGCCTTCCGGCATGTACTGTCAAACCCTTGCAACTGATCCAGAATGCAGCGGCAAGGGTGGTCTTTAACGAGCCGAAGAGAGCGCACGTCACGCCTCTCTTCATCAGTCTCCACTGGCTCCCAATAGCAGCTCGCATCAAATTCAAGACACTGGTGCTCGCCTTCAAAACAACCACTGGCTCTGCACCAAGATACCTAAACTCGCTTGTTCAGACTTACACACCCTCCAGGAGCTTACGTTCTGCCAGTGAACGACGCCTTGTAGTGCCATCCCAAAGAGGCATGAAATCACTCTCACGGACCTTTTCCTGGACCGCACCCACCCTGTGGAATGACCTGCCCATCTCAATTCGAGCAGCCGAGTCTGTAGCCATTTTCAAAAAACGGCTAAAGACACATCTCTTCCAGCGGTACCTTACCAATCAAGATTAGCACTTAACATTCTATTCATTTTCTGTCTGTCTGTCTGTCTATTTAAAAAAAAAAAAAAAAAAAAAAAAACCTTCTGTCCTATGTGTTCTTTGCTAGATTAACTGAGACTTGTTACAGCACTTACATACTGTTACATACTGTTGCCCTTGACTGTTCTAGCTGCTTCTATTGCTCTCATTTGTAAGTCGCTTTGGATAAAAGCGTCTGCTAAATGACTAAATGTAAATGTAAATGTAAATGTAGATAAAACTCCCCCTGCTGCTACTCTGATTTGCATTTGTGTAGCTCACAGCATGTTCATTTACATGATAAAGCCTCCCCTAGAATTAAGGGGAGGGGGGGTCATGGGGGGACAACTGCCAAGCAAGGCCCACGTCAATTTCCGTCAATTTACGGAAGTTTTCGGAGTTGCCTGCAAATTGCCGTGCACAGTCGTAAACCTGAAGTTTCACGGCAATCTACAGTGCCACATACTGACGAAAATCCCACTTTTCATGCAGTGATATAATCTCTGCACCAATTAAATGCCTAACACTTTACATTTAACAAACAAATTATATGTAACATCTAATAAATTTTTACTTGCACTCGAAAGTTTGCGCAGGTCCGACGCAGAAGTATAAATCAGCCTTTACTAGGAAGCACTTATCAACTTTGAACAAAGGCACAAAACCACAGCCCTGCAGAGTTCTATCCCTACTCAAAACCACATACCTGTTGTTTCAAATTAGCCTGAAGTGTGCATTTAATTAGGGTTGCAGCTAAACTCCGCAAACCTTTGACCCCACATCCCCCTCCCCCAGCCGCCCAAAAAACCTGATTAAAGTAATACTTACCCTTTTGCTTTTTTAATTTAGATTTCCTTCTGATATAGTAAATCGAAGCCAAAAATGCAGCCAGAAGCAGCAGAACAGGAACTATGACACCAACAGTTATTCCTGATTTCTCACCTGAAGATAGTTGTGGATCTGGGAGAGCTATTAAGAGAGACAGTGAAGATGTCAGTTACTGTGATGATCTGACATTACTTCAAATATATGCTAATCAGGGATTGAAATTAACAACACCAACCCCCCAACCCTGGGGGGTAGCGCTGTCAAATGTCACTTATGTTACTTATTATGTTCACTCACTCTGCTGGGGAAGTTTGTTCTATTTAAAAAAAACATAATAATACTTGCCTGGGGTAACTAACACAAATGAAAAAAGGAAAGACCTACCGAGCAACGAATTAAGTTTTAATACCATTGGCAAACTGGGTGTGAGTGACAGACCACAGGTTTGTTTTGTTCCGCGTGATGTTTAATGTTATTTGAGCTGTATTGATCTGTCCACCTAAAATACATTTTTGGCATTTTTGTATTTAAGCCCTCATGTTTGTTGTCTAGTATTGATGTTGTAACCTGCTGTTGTCAAGTCAAGTCACCCTTGTTTTCTGTTTGCAATTTGGAAATAAAACTGCACTTGGGTTCAGCAAATTGCCGCCAGTGGATCAAATGTTACAGAATACTAGACCTGTAACCATGAGCCCAGCAGTTACCCTGCTTTGTCTACGCCAGGGGAATCGGGCCATTGAGGATTACGTGGGAGACTTTTGTGAACTAAGCCATGTGATGGAATTTATTGATGTTGCCCTCAAGGGCATGTTTCTTAATAGCCTCAATGACTTTTTAAGTTACCTGATGCCTGAGAGCAATGGCCCATGCACTCTGGAAGCATATATTGACTTTGCACTTGTGTTGAGCTTTTCCTCATTTACTATGGGAACTTTGGAGGAATCCCACAGTACCCTCCATACAAGCTAGTCCAGCGACCACCTCTCCTACTCACGTTCAGGTCCACGTCCAGAGCCAATCCACGTCTCCAGCCCCAGACCAGTGTTCAGAGAGGGCTCCAGCCCCAGACCAGCATCCAGAGATGGTTCCAGGTGGTTGCCATGACCCTATAGTCACACCTAATAAACTTTTTTTTTTTTGTGGCGGGGCAGTGGGTACCTTGTGAAGGCCTCAAAGGCCACACCTCTGTGGTCCCATGAACTGCCCAAGCCGTCATGGCTCCCTGAGCCACTTCATGGCCCAGGTCCGCCCGTGCTCCATGGCCCAGGTCTGCCCATGCTCCCATGCTCCCATGCCCGTTTAAGCTGTGCCAGGGTCTGTGTCCAGTGCCCCTGCATGGGCCTGGCCCACCATCCGTCCCCCAAGGCCGCCCCCCTAGACTTTTGTGGGTGTTTTGTTTGGGCGTCTATATAGATATTGTCACAGGGTGTTTTGGTGTTTCATGTTTTTAAGTTTATCAAGTTCACTGTCATGTATCTTCATTTGCCATGTTAATTGTCTTGTTTCCTGGTTTGTCATGTGACTCCCATGCCCTCATGTGTTCTTGTGTCATGTTGTCATTGGTCAATCATTTTTCACTGGTGTCCCTTGTCTTGACATCAGTCATTGTGTATTTAAGCCCTCATGTTTGTCATGGTCGTTGTCTAGTATTGATGTTGTAACCTGCTGTAGGTAAGTTAGTTATAGTCAAGTTTAATTGAGTCAAGCCAAGTCTTTTCTTTATTGTTTTGCCAAGCCATGTCATTGTTTTCTATTTGAAATTTGGAAATAAAACTGCACTTGGGTTCAGCAACTTGCCTCCAGTTGATTGTATGTTACGGATATTTACCCTCTCTATTGTTTTCTTTTCCTTTTCTCTCTCTTTTTTCAATTTCTATTGTATTGTGAAGCATGTGACGTTCTTCTGATGTAAAATGGAAGTCACCCTTGTAGGTTTGCAGTGTGTATGTTCACTAATCTACTAATGTGTGTGCACTAACTTGGATGGGCTAAATGCAGGGGCTACCATACTTTACCGTCACGTCACTTTAATTTAAATGTTTTAACTGTAATTTACATGCTATTTGTTGATAAAGCATTAAAAAAGCCATTGGAAAAAAAAAAATCATATATACGTAGTTCATTTGGTTTAGGCAAAAAGTGATGGGAAAAGGGTGAAGAGTGAGCTCGGCAAAATGCGGATTCGAACCCGAGTCAATCACATCAAAGCCTTAAGCGTTACTGACTCCGCCACTGAAGATGTTTCAACACGCGTGCCTTTTTTTTATTCTTGTTTCTTTTAAAACAAAAATGGCTAGTAGAAGTTCTGAATGGCTGGCAACTTAATTTAGTAGCCAAATTGGCAGGTGAGTGAAAGTTAATTTCAAACCCTGATGCTAATAATACCACATTTCATTACATTGAAAGACTTGCACATTCAGTAGCTCAGAGTTACTCACCAGTGACAGAAAGAAGGAATCGCAGTGAGCTGTCAATGCCTCTGATCTGTAGTTCATAAAGTCCAGAGTCTGTGGTTCTGGTGTTTGTGATGATCAGAGATCCAGTTTGATCCAGCTTCAGTCGATCTCTGAATCTCTCATCAGCATCGTTTAATGAGGTCTCGTTAGTTTCAACATCGATTTTAGCCAGGAGGAGGCCTTTATCTCCAAACCTCCACAGCATCAGAGCGTCTTTGAGCATTTCAGAATCAGTCTGCAGAGTGACCGACTCTCCCTCTGTCACTGACAATGACACTGACTTCACTCCATCCGTCTCACCAACCACACCTGCAAAACAAGCAGAACGTTAATGAAAAAGTGTTTCAGAAATTTTGAACAAGTTAGTCCCATTATGAAATCCTGCTTGTGTGGTGCAACATTTGGATAATAAAAATAATAAACCTTATTTGTGCTTATGTATTTTTAAGCCCCAGATTGTCAGGCTCGCAACCGTCCGAGCAAACGAACAGACTAAGAAAACTATTTAAATTGCTGTTTTAATAATAAAAAATTCAAAATAAAATACTATGGTATAATTTTATGTTTGAAACCTTTCATATAAACAAATTTTAGTTTTAAAGCTGTTGAGATAATTGAAGAACTTTTTTTCCAGTAATTTGTATATTCTCAAATGTCAGGGTGGAAAACTGCAAACATGGCTCTTATGAATTGACATGGTAATAACAGCAAGCATGATAATGCAGCATCCAGAGGAGCACGATTGATCTTTGTCGTGGCAAAGTGAAAAGATTTGTAGATCTCTCTCAAATACTGATAAAATCAGCTACTTTAAAGTATGGGTAGGTTTGTACACTTTCCATGGTACAACTAATGTCATAAACTTCTTTGTTGTATTTAAAACTTCTATGTATGAACTAGCATAGGCAAAAGCTGACACAGACATCCAAATATAGAAGCCGGTTCAATGTACGATTAGTTGCAAAAGTCAGGTAGCAAACCAGGAAGTCAGGTGGTGTAACTGAAATGAATGTCCCCATGACATAAAAATAAAAACATTATTTAAGCTAAATAATACATGTATTGCCTATTACTATTCCATTTTTTATCACTGTTCTACGATAAGTTAAAGATGCTTACCACTTTTAATTATTTTCATGATAATTTTAAATGCCACTCTCGTATAAAGAAAAAGAAAATTGGTCACACTTTAGTGTCTTTAACTACTATGTACTTGTCAGCAAATGTTGAATTAAAACACTGACATTTTAAATTCAAAGAAAGATTTAAAATACCTTTTTTGAATTGACCCACATGTGTTGGACATTCAAAACCTGAATAATCATAAATACTAACCCAGGGTAAATATAAATAGTGTGAAACATGGAAAAAAAGACCAAATTATTAACACACGATCATTTTTATATTGATAGACTTGAGATACACACCACTGACAGCAACATTAAATATCTTTGTCCTAGTCTTTTCTCTAGAGATGGTGAGTTTATATTGTCCTGAGTGTTTGATTCTGGTGTTTCTGATGGTCAGAGATCCAGTGTTTTGGTCCACCTGTAATCTACCTCTGAATCCCATTTCATCGGTTACAAAAAATGAGGTAAAGTCATCCCTTCTTGTTATTTGAGATATGAGAGAGTCTTTAGGTCCAAACATCCACAGTATAGTATCGGCATTCAGTACTTCAGTAAGATCAGTGTGCAGAGTAACAGAATCTCCTTCCATCACTGTCACTGGCTCAAATTCAGTTTCATCTGTCTCTGTACCAGACACACCTGGAGAACAAACAAAAATAGTTGTAATTTTTTTACAGATTCCACTGAAATCATTGTGTGAGCTGCTGAAGAGACAGACTTCAAAATGAAAATGTCCTGATATTTTACTCACGCCATCTCATCCAAGGTGTTTGTATCTTTCTTTCTTCCTTCCTTCAGTCGAAAATAAAAAAAAGCATTTTGAGGAAAACATTCCAGAATTTTTCTTCACATAATGGACTTCAATGGCAACCAAACGGTTTGAAGGTCCAAATCAATGCAGTATAATCCGTGGCGCCGCAGAGCAGCACAAGATAGAATAGAATAGAAAACTTTATTGTCATTGTACAGCTGTACAATGAAATGTTGTCTTTTTATTTAGAAAATGGCAGATGGTTTGGCTAGATAAGACCCTATTCCTCGTCTGGGATCGTGCAGAGCCTCTGAAGCTCTTCCTTTGAAACTGCATTTATTTGGACCTTCAACATTTTGGTTGCCATTGAAGTCCATTATGTGGAGAAAAATCCAGGAATGTTCTCCTCAAAAAACTTAATTTCTTTTTGACTGAAGAAAGATAGACATGAACATCTTGGATGAGATGGGGTGAGTAAATTATTTGAAATTTTAATTTTGAAGTGAACTAATCCTTTAAGAGTTTACGCAACATACCCCTATATGCAAAGAAAATATATTTCCTTATATATTTATGATCAATATATTAACTGATTTAATGGTATATTAGAAAACATACAAAATAATTTATTGTATAAATAGATTACAATATATTGAATAATACATAAGGAAGTGCCGCTTTTCATATAATGAAAAATAAGTGACAATATACACTCACCTAAAGGATTATTTGGAACACCTGTTCAATTTCTCATTAATGCAATTATCTAATCAACCAATCACATGGCAGTTGCTTCAATACATTTAGGGGTGTGGTCCTGGTCAAGACAATCTCCTGAACTCCAAACTGAATGTCAGAATGGGGAAGAAAGGTGATTTAAGGAATTTTGAGCGTGGCATGGTTGTTGGTGCCAGACGGGCCGGTCTGAGTATTTCACAATCTGCTCAGTTACTGGGATTTTCACGCACAACCATTTCTAGGGTTTACAAAGAATGGTGTGAAAAGGGAAAAACATCCAGTATGCGGCAGTCCTGTGGGCGAAAATGCCTTGTTGATGCTAGAGGTCAGAAGAGAATGGGCCGACTGATTCAAGCTGATAGAAGAGCAACTTTGACTGAAATAACCACTCGTTACAACCGAGGTATGCAGCAAAGCATTTGTGAAGCCACAACACGCACAACCTTGAGGCGGATGGGCTACAACAGCAGAAGACCCCACCGGGTACCACTCATCTCCACTACAAATAGGAAAAAGAGGCTACAATTTGCACAAGCTCACCAAAATTGGACAGTTGAAGACTGGAAAAATGTTGCCTGGTCTGATGAGTCTCATTTTCTGTTGAGACATTCAGATGGTAGAGTCAGAATTTGGCGTAAACAGAATGAGAATATGGATCCATCATGCCTTGTTACTACTGTGCAGGCTGGTGGTGGTGGTGTAATGGTGTGGGGGATGTTTTCTTGGCACAGTTTAGGCCCCTTAGTGCCAATTGGGCATCGTTTAAATGCCATGGCCTACCTGAGTATTGTTTCTGACCATGTCCATCCCTTTATGACCACCATGTACCCATCCTCTGATGGCTACTTCCAGCAGGATAATGCACCATGTCACAAAGCTCGAATCATTTCAAATTGGTTTCTTGAACATGACTCTTACCCCTTTTCCACCAAGGCAGTGCTAGAGCTAGATCGGAGCCAGAGCTAGTCCCAGTTCATAGTTGGTTCAACTGAGGAGCCTGCTAAGAACCGTTTGCGTTTCCACAGGCTAAAGAGCCACAACAGAGCCAGGTCTTACGTCACTGTATACGTCTCATCTTTCTCAGCAACGCTAGCGGGAAACACACACACACCAGGCTTGTTTGAGATGCATCGGCGCTGCGCAGACCGATCCACGTATAATATTTAAAAAAACGCATGAGTGAATCAAAAGCATAAGGAGTCATATGCTCTCGCTGGACTCGTTATCATACGGAGATCGGTCTCTGCACAGCACCGCTGCCAACAAGCCTTCCATCAACAACTATTGATTAACGTGGCTTTACGATCCTACATCGGCATTAAAACACAACGAAAACACAGCAAATCCAACGCATTCATGCAGTTCGCCGTAATTAGCATAGACGGAGATTATAAACGAGCAGCAGCTGTTAGCTCCATTAGCTGCTATTTCAACAATGGCGGATCTCAAGTCTGTAGGCGTTTCTCAATGTCAAGGAAGGATCCTCGGAAGCCAGAATTCCGAGGATGCTACGTCATCGACGTCCGTCGAAGGACTGTTCCAATGTCGAGGATCCTCGGAATTTCAACCAAGGTCTGAGTCCTTCATTCGAAAAATATGCCATATACAGGAATGGATGCATACGAGTAGACTTCGCGCACTTAGCGTTCTCAAATCACCCACAATCCTATGCGCGCAGCTTTGCTATCTTGTTCAAAAAATACAAATTATCGGACGTTGGCAGAGTCGGAGCGTTAACGGGGCAATATGCTTTCAAGTGTAAGTATTTACGTTACCAAACATTTGTTATAACCGTAGTAAATATAAGTAAAGTTTAACTTGTAAATGCCAGTACAAATTACAACCGTATACAAATGACGTTATTGATAACGGACGCTAACGGACCTTTTCACTGACGTAATGAGGCTGACGTGCACTTGCTAGCCTGTTCCATTTGCCTGTTCTCCGAATGCTTAAGAGGAGCCTCTCCTAGCCTCTGAAGGAAGTGACTTGGAAGGATCAGTCCTGCAGAGGAAGGATCCTTGACATTGAGAAACACCTTCTGTTCGTCTTGTTGACCCCGCCCCCAGTGCCTGACGTAATCGGTTCTTACTTCTAGCCCTGTTCTAGCCCAGCTATGTTTTGGTGCTACTTAAGAACCACTTTTCCTGGCTCGGAGCTGGAGCTTTGGGTGTGGAAACACAAAGAACCGATTTGGAACTAGGCTCTGGATCCAATCTAGCTCTGGCTCTGCTTTGGTGGAAAAGGGGTAAATGAGTTCACTGTACTAAAATGTCCCCCACAGTCACCTCAACCCAATAGAGCATCTTTGGGATGTGGTGGAACAGGAGCTTCGTGCCCTGGATGTGCATCCCACAAATCTCCATCAACTGCAAGATGCTATCCTATCAATATGGGCCAACATTTCTAAAGAATGCTTTCAGCACCTTGTTGAATCAATGCCATGTAGAATTAAGGCAGTTCTGAAGGCGAAAGGGGGTCAAACACAGTATTAGTATGGTGTTCCTAATAATCCTTTAGGTGAGTGTATTTACGCATATATAATAATAAATGTAATTCTAATTTTATATTCAGTAACATAGATGTGCATGTAATAAGATGTAGTGCTGCATTTGTATACATTTATTAAACACATATTTACTCATGCAGTATATATACAAAAATATACTATAATAATAATATATTTCTTATGATATATGTTTCATATTTTCATATATAGCTAGTTAACAATACATAAGCATACCTACATGTACAGAAGTATTTAGCACAGAGACTATAATTCTGTTGAAGAGAGCACAGCCAATTCCTTTTAAATAAAGTAACATATTTTCACAGTGTGTCACATTTTGTTCTTGTTCATGTTACATATTCTTATTTTGTCATGTTCACTGTCATGTTTCTTGGTTGTCATGTGATTCTCATGCCCTCATGTGTTTTTGTGTTATATTGTTCATTGGTTAATCATTGTTCACAGGTGTGTCTTGTCTAGTCATCAGTCCTTGTGTATTTAAAGCCTCGTGTTTGTCATGTGTCTTTGTCTGGTATTGATGTGGTTTTTGCCAGGTGGCTTTTTTAATTATATGATGTCATTACGTTGCTGTTTTGACGCCAGCCAATCGCTGCATTGCTGATCCTGGTTTCGAGTATCGATGCATCTGTCCTCTTCAGGAAACACAAGAACGCACAGTGATCTTAGATCATTTAATCCAGATATTTAAATCCAATCCGCAAATTCGTTTGAAGAACCAAATTAGCCAGACATCAGTTATCATAATTAAGAGATCTGGGATCTGTCAAATCATCTCAGATGTATTAAGCGAGATACGAAGAACGGACCCCTGTTCTGATGACGCATGAGGTGCAACTATGGCGGCTGAGAAGGCCATTCTTTTTCGGAGCCTGATGAAATCGAATACGTGTTTAATACTGCAAAATACATGCAATCACTGCCCTTATTGCTGTCCAGAATAAACGACAACATCCCAATCCCATTTAATAAACCTTTTTTATCTCCTGGTAATCAATTCTAATTGTATTTTATTTTATTTCTAGTTCTTACTTTTTTAATAGCTTGTATTTTCTTTCAAATTTTTATGTAAAGCACTTAATTACCATATATGAAATTTGCCTTGCAATGAAGCTAAAAATATAAATAAATGCATCATCATGTTGATACTGTATAATATTTATTTACGACAATCATGTCTTCTAATATCGTCAATTGTATACATAGGCCTACTGAGCTGCAGCGGACACATTTGTAAACAACTTTACTTCCCATAGTGTGAACTGTCTCTTTAATACCGCGTGGTTTATATACATGTTGCTGTTGATTGGGCTGACATTTTTGACACACCACCAAAAGAGATAAAACGCATCTCAAACGCATTTTTTTTTTTTTTTTTTTTTTTTTTTTACAAAAAAACAGCAAAATACAAAACTCTCCTAGGGGAAAGAGAATATACACATACATGTAATTACAAATGTTGTCAAAAACCAAATGTAATAACTAAACAGAAAACAACAACAACAAAACAAAAAAGGGGCTATTTAAAAACATTCAAGTCAATGGCAAAATGCTAAATAATAATTTTAACATTTGGAGCGGCACACACAAAGGGAGATTATTCACAACAATAGTTTCCTAGATATGTCACTACACATTTATATGGCAATTTTAGTTGATTTCATCTTTTTCAGTGACATCTCAAACCTGTTGCACACCGTTTCCATGACGTTCAACCGGAAACCGTAGCAAAGGTTGCGCACTGGTTTGAGATTTGAACGTGCCCCTGATGAAACATTTGAAGCTTAGCCATACCACGTGACATGGGTGTTTCGAATTCGGAGCAGTGTTTCAAAACATCATCTGCGCTTCGGGATCTCGGCAAAGGGCCGAAATGTCAGTTTCGCGTCAGCCAATATGCTACGCACTGTAAAGCCCTAGGGTGGATTAGTGGTGTGGGTTCCACCCCATAAAGTGCGTATCATATGCTCAAATTGCAAGATAAATACAATTCGTGCTAGATAGCTGCTTTCATCTCTGTTAGATTTATTGATAGCACCGCTCAACTGGGTATATGCGTATTATTCTAAACTATCGTTGAAGATGCACTAAACTAATCAATAAACGTAGGAATGACTAAGATTCGTGATCTATATCGAAACCGAAAGGAAGACAGAGGTTCAAAACTTACCGTAGATTAATAACAAAAAGAGAAAGCGCGATAGCATGTTCCGCGTGTTTTTGTAGAGCTGTGCAGATTGTTTTTGTAGAGCTGGATTCAATGAAGATGAATAATTCTGTTATTTAAGAATCTCGCTGTGTTCGTCGTCCTAGAACCACGCCCAAGCACAAACAAAACAGACAGCAATTTGCTTGTTCATTACAACACCCTGCTCCGTCATCAAACACAGGCACGAGTTTGATTTTATGTATGACATAACATTACTGTAAAAGAAGTAAAGCTCAGCCTATTGTCATAGTTTTCATTTATCTGTTGCAACACAATCACATAACACTTCTTAATTTACGTTTCCATTGTATGGTTTTATTCAATTTATCCTACAATATTCCCCCCAAAACGTTTATTTTAAGCGGTAAGAAAATGTATTCAGTGTCAACAACTTGTCTTGACATCCGCTTTTCAACCTGCAGTGGGAACGCCTATACTAGCGACCCTAGGGCATTTGGTGATGCTGACTTTTTTAGAGGGGTTTGCTGCGTGATTAGAGTGGTTGACAAAACAAAGGAATATGGTTAACGCTTTTATTTTCTTTGTGAGCTTGTGGCATCTGGTTGGTAAGTTATGAATGCTTTTCATTAGAGGTTCTCATAAAAAAAATATTAATATCGTATCCTTTAATATTTGGTTGACATATTTGGGTGAAAAATAGTTAAAAACAAATTTTAAAAAAATCTCAAATGTAAGTCATGGAACTCACTGGGTTATATTCTACCAACTCTTATATTTCCATATGTATATATATAGCCTATAGATATATATAATGTTGCATGTTTTATTAATTTAATGTTGCACTTTTTATTTAACCTGCTGAATATTAACTACATGAATTCTAATAATCTTTAGTAAATCATTGAAAAAAAAATGTTATGCATAAATTAATTTAAAAATGAGGATGAGTAAAACAATGACCGATATATATATATATATATATATATATATATATATATATATATATATATATATATATATATATATATATATATATATATATATATATATATATATATATATAGCTGCAAACATATTATGATATTTTTATGCTTTAGTTCAGTCAAAAAGTTACACACAGCACCTTTAAATTGAGGAAACCCATTGCCTTGAAACAAATTAAGTAACCAGAGCTTATTGTGTGTGTGTACTTATAATTCACTTGTGACTAATTTGATGTAATCTCATTTAATTAATTTATTTGAAAGTCTTCACAAAAATTGTAGTAGAGTACACAACTGTAGTTGTGTAAAATACATATGGTCACCTACACAAATTGTGATGTGTTCCTCATACCTGACACATTCGTTTATGGGTGGTTGACATGACATGGTCTTTTTTTGGTCCAATGTGTCAAAGTTAAGTAAATTATTAAAAAATATGTAAAAAACTGTGTGTATATTAGGGCTGTCAAAAGATTAATCACGATTAATCGCATCCAAAATAAAAGTTTGTGTTTACATAATATATTTGTGTGTACTCTGTATACTTATGATGTTTATATAAATATTCATGTATATATTTAAGAAATATTTGCATGTATATACTGTATACATTTATATAATTTATATTGTATATAAATATAAATATTTTATATATAAATATAATAAATTTTTCTTAAATATATACATGCTTGTGTGTGTTTTTATATATAAATAATAATTATACACAGTTCACACACATATATTATGTAAACACAAACTTTTATTTTGGATGTGATTAATCGTGATTAATCTTTTGACAGCCCTAATATATGTGTATATATATATATATATAGTGTGTGTGTGTGTGTGTGGTCTTGTAGATTTTGTCCTGAAATTTACATTTATTCACT
Organism: Romanogobio albipinnatus; assembly: GCA_023566225.1. Taxonomy (NCBI): domain Eukaryota; kingdom Metazoa; phylum Chordata; class Actinopteri; order Cypriniformes; family Gobionidae; genus Romanogobio; species Romanogobio albipinnatus. The sequence goes on along the minus strand of CM042263.1, from coordinate 30,704,389 downwards.
AGTTTACTGGCTTAGTGACTAAAATTGTCATATGGTGTGACATGAATGTTATTGTGCATTAAATTAAAAAGGGGTATAATGTGATCATGTAAGTCAATTTATCCTGATTCTTTATCATTACTATATAAAAGAGTAGCATTTCTTATGTGCAGATGAGTTACATTTTGCATTATTTTACTTTATCAACACTTATAGAAAGACATTTACTCGTAATCTTTCAATATGCTTCAAATTAATGTGGGAATACCTTGTTATAAGAGTACCAAAATATTTGTAACCTTTGTCTGTCAATCTGTCACATTGATGATTTTATGATTAATAACCAAAAAGTTTTTTTTTTTTTGCAAAATTCTGAATGTCACACCAAATGACATGGTGTCACGCCATATGACGAATCACACCACACAACAATCTGTATGCAAAAACTTGTATTAGCCGCATTTAACAAACAACAAAACTGACAAGTGATTCATTGTTGCAGTTACAGCAAAATCACAAAATTGTTTAAAACAGTGAGTTCTACTCAAACTAGCAAATAATCACATGTTTATAACTCATTAATTAATCCACTTGCTGTATTAATTTAATGTTACACTTTTTATTTAACCTGCTGAATATTAACTACATGAATTCTAATAATCTTTAGTAAATCATTGAACATTTTTTTTAATGCATAAATTCATTTAAAAATGAGGATGAGTAAAACAATGACCGAACAGCAAGCGGATTATGTATCATTAAAAACAGTGTGCCACTAAACATAAATAAATAAAGGAAACATTTGAGTAACAAAATGCTGTCGTTTAACATGGATTTAGCTTGAAAATGGGATAGTAGGGAAGTAGGGATTCACCAAATTGAGTTGGTGTAGATATTAAATGTGTGAATAATATAGTATCAAAATATGTTAAAAGGACAACATTTTCAATAAACTTAACAATTAGCTATAAAATATGTATCTAAGAGCATTATTTATGTATTTAAATGCAGTTCATATCATATAGTGTGACAAAATAATCATATGGTGTTACAAGAAAACCCTGTCACACCTTATGATGCTGTGTCACACCATATGAGGTTTCATGTACTCAGCATGACATTAAGCAATGTGCTTTTATGCTAACATCCTAAAGCCATGCTAACTACAATATGACAATTTAGTTTTAAAGGTAATATTGACTGAAAAGTTATTTCATTTAGGCATATTTGTGTAAAATGCGTCACACCAAAAGACAGCGCAAAAGGGAACTGAAGCGGGAGTGCCATATACACTTGATTTCTTTGAAAACATGAAGAGAGAAAGCTCCACTTGTGACTTTCAGTGTCCTTCTGGGGTGTTGTTCTTCCTCCTGAAAGAAGAAGGAGCCCCACTCCCCAAAGGTCTCCAAACAATTGCCTGTTTAAAAAAAGGAATATGGCGTCACACCATATGATATCCATTTTTGGGACAAAATGTTTTAGTTAAGGTTGGCTTCAAAATATTCTGCCTAAACTTTTAGTCAAGCAGACTCACAAGTAGACATCTGGGTTATCAATATATGATTGAATAAACATAAAATTAATTAATTCTCTTGTTTTTATTCAAAATCAAAATTTGTGAAATGTGATTGGGACAGTCACGCCATATGAGCTTTTTCTGGTTTGGCTGAAAATGATGGAAAAATGAAAGATTAATCCCATGAATTCTCTGTATGTTCATATATAACAGCACTTTCTGAACAATATCACAACAGTTTTTTACATATTTTTTAATAATTTACTTAACTTTGACACATTGGACCAAAAAAAGACCATGTCATGTCAACCACCCATAAACGAATGCGTCAGGTAGGAACACATCACAATTTGTGTAGGTGACCATATGTATTTTACACATCTACAGTTGTGTACTCTACTACAATTTTTGTGAAGACTTTCAAATAAATTAATTAAATGAGATTACATCAAATTAGTCACAAGTGAATTATAAGTACACACACACAATAAGCTCTGGTTACTTAATTTTTTTCAAGGCAATGGGTTTCCTCAATTTAAAGGTGCTGTGTGTAACTTTTTGACTGAACTAAAGCATAAAAATATCATAATATGTTTGCAGCTATTTAGGAAACATGCTTCACATACTCTTTTCTCCAAATAACAGTGCTACATTTTACTTTAAAATGTGCGTTCAGTGTCAGAATGTCTGTTTTTGTTTTGTTCTGTGCGATACCGCTTGTTGCCAGTTTACCCAATAGTATTTCGACACCACAGGTTGCCAGTTGGCAAAAACATAGCGTATCGCTGCCATGGAATCCAGCAAACAAACTGGGTCAGAGATTGCAGATTCTATCCGACCTAAAAAGCTTCAGCATTCGTCTAAAAATCAAGTCTCCTCGCCTTCCATTGTCAATTGTGCCCGTTTCTGTTGCGTATCCTCAAGCTGGCAACCCGTATGAGCGTTGAGTCTGAGGAGAAGGAGGCGGGGCAAACAATATTTTTAATTTGGACTGCAGTAACCATTTCAACCACTGATGTCATTCTTACATATAGCACCTTTAAGTAAGTAGAGAGAACTCAGAAAAACGTGTTTTTTTTGTTTTTCGACATTTTTAAGTAATTGCAATTTAATAAAATTAAGTTAGTCAAAGTTATCACAACACATTTTCTTTTATTTTCAATAACTTTTACTTGTCAGAGTAACTTGATTTTTTTCAATTACGCATGAAGTTTCCTTAAAGGTGCAGTAGGAGATCTGGGTAAATGCTAACTTTAGCCTGATAGCACTGAAAGCGTATACGATCCCACCCACCCTGCAAATTGCGGTTGAAAGCCACACCTCCTGAAAGCATGAACCCTCACAGCCCAGAAGACCAGAGAACACGTACTACTGCAATATATCATGTGTCATTCCCCGGTGAGAAAACTTTATAGTACAGTTAGTAACACGGAATTAGGAATTAGATGCAGCAAGTTTTTTTAAGTTTGTTTAGCTAGCAAATAATAAGTGTGTAATAATATTACTTGCATGCCAGGAGTTCCACGATGAGAGTCTGCTTCGCTCCAATGATGTGTCTATGGAGACAAGCACCTAGTCACAAGGCTGGCAGGGTTGTGCTAGGGGGAAGCTACCCTGAAGGGTCACACGCAGGGGCTGCAGAGGACGGGCAGCCACGGTGGCCACGCTCGGAGTACAGTAGAAGGAGCATAAGGACTCACACTGGAGGATGCACGTCGTGTTAAAAAGCAACGCCTATATTAATTCGGGTTGTAGCTCTTTTTTGATCCAGCCTTTTTTTAGTTGTAGCCCTTTCAAAGACTTTCGTTTGGTCGATACTTTTACAAGGCCCTTTTTTGTCAGTTCTGAAGGAAGGTCAGGTTGTTGTTGCTGCTTGTCTGCCATTCTAGCTCTGTCTGCACAGCTTACGTGAATGCGCTGATGACGTATAATGTCTGTGTTAACTGGCTGCGCAGTGGTATGCAAACACACACTGACCGACAGGGAACACATGCTATACACTCTAAAAAAAAAAAGGTTCTATATGGCACCAAAAAAGGTTCTTGGCTCGTAATCATAGGGGAACCTTTTTTAGTGCTATATAGCACCAATTTTGGTGCTTCAGTGGTTCTTCAGCGGTTCTTCAGAGGTTCTTCACCAGTTCTTTGACTAAGGTGCTATATAGCACCTCTGAAGAACCGCTGAAGAACCACTGAAGCACCAAAATTGGTGCTATATAGCACTAAAAAAGGTTCCCCTATGATTACGAGCCAAGAACCTTTTTTTGGTGCCATATAGAACCTTTTTTTTTTAGAGTGTAGGATCCTTTGGACCGATCGCAAGTATTGAACGAACATTTTATGGACCTACGCCTTCCACAGACGATATATTAATACAAATACATTCAGACCACTTAACAGAGAGATCTCTGATAACCATCTAGCCTGGCTCTGCCCTCCTACGTACTTCCACTCAATTTCCATTTTCCTTCAGTACTCTGCCTGGGATTGCGGTATATTCTCTGGTTTTTAATCAATCAGCAAACAAAGGGAGTTGCTAAGAAGGATGACGTTGGTGTCGTGTGCTAGTTTGAGATGACATACTTCCCGACCAAACGTTAGCGATTGGTTATGGCAGTTACAGAGTGGCTCTGGGCTGATCCAATAGTTTTCAATTTTAAAAGAGTACTCGCCTTCAAGGAAGTTAACGCTTGTCAATGGAGAGTGGCCAGACTCTCTGTACAAATGAAATGTATGAGAGTCTGGTAGGACCAGGCTAATTGCTATCAGGATATGAGGAGACTTTCAACCAGCATAACAAAAAAAAAATTCTGCAAAGAATCACCTACAGCACCTTTAATTTTAAGGCAACAGCCTTCACTTTTTTAAGTTAAGTCAACTGATCACGTTTTACAGTGTAATTTAATGTATTAGTTTTGGGACCTGCTGAGAAATTTTGTAGAAGGAAATCCAAAACAAAATCAGTTTTCATGAAAGTGAGTGCTGGAGCAAAAAATACCTGACACTGAATTCCTAAAGTTGATCAATCTTTAATAAGATTTCTAATAAACATTCACAGAGGAAAATATCTGCATACAAATCACTTTAACTGATAGTCGGTTGCAAAATATGTTCCCTTTTTTCTGTAGATGTGGCAAATGAAGTGAAGTCGGTGTCAGTGATGGAGGGAGATTCTGTCACTCTACACACTGATGTTACTGAAGTACAGCAATATAAGTTTATACAGTGGATGTTCGGAAACACCAGAATAGCTGAAGTCAGCAGACTCACAAAAAACAACTTGATGTATGATGGTCCGGATGGGAGATTCAGAGACAGACTGAAGCTGGATCAAACCGGATCTCTGACCATCACAAACACCAGAACCACAGACTCTGGACTTTATAAAGTAACAGTTATCAGCAAAGAGACCAGCTACATGAGTTTCAATCTCACTGTCTATGGTGAGTGGAGAATAAAATTAAATAGTTATTTTCTGCAGAATTATTGTGTATCTTGTTATATAGTGTTCTTTTCGCTATTGCTCCATTTTATGATATCTCAATGGCTTTGGTTCCATTTAAAATATGAATCCACTATAAATTCTAAGAAGCCATAATATTCTTCATCACCAGAAGGATCATCAAACACCATTTTACTGTCATCCAGCTGTGCAATGAACAATTCAACCGTCATCCAGACTGAGAATGTCAACAATACTGAACTCCATCAGCCGTGTCCAGGTACGTGTTATGTCAGTGTGATATTAGTTATCAGAGGTGTTGTGTTATGTCACTGCTGAAGGGTGCTAAACCATCAACCACATGAACCAATGCAAACAGCAAGATTTGTATTAAAGGTGCCATAGAATGCATTAATACAATATTTTAAATTGTTCTCTGATATCTACATAGAAGGTTTGTGGATTTGGTAAGGGCAAAAATACTCCAGATACGGTTTTACATCTACATTTACAATCCTAGGATTTGTCCCTAGAATGAAATGGTCTGTTTTTGCCTTATTTGGAAGGGTCATGAATAATAATGTTGAGCTCTGCTCTGATTGGCTCATTTCAGTTGCTCACACAAGTGCAGTTATTCAGAAACCTGGCAACTGCAAGCACGAACACTCCAATACTCCTCTTTTTCCCCCGACAAAACAAAAGAGTGCTTTTTGTTCAAGTTTTTATTTTTTAAACTACATTTTAGTCTCGTCTTTTTTCGTCGACGATATTGCAAGTTTATATAGTCACAATAATCATTTAAGGACGTTTGTGTCATCTCGTCTTTTCTTATTCATGGAGAAAAAAAAGGTACTCAATTAACGTTTTTTGTCATATTATATATTTTGTCATATAACAACTTTGAATTCAATTGGTGCGGTATCCTGTTCTAGATAAACATCAGCCATGCCAGTTGACAGTTCTGTGGGAAGGCTATGAAAAGTGCTCACATCCCCTGCACAACCTTTATATCCATGATCTGCCATTTTCACTATATTGTCCTCATCTTCATAAAACCTGCAGAACTTCTGTTGATTCGGGTCAGGTCCACGTTCATACTGCCTGCCTTGAACATGGGCTGGTTATAAGCAAATTTGGGGAGGCATAAATAGTAATGATCCCGACTGTTATGTCACAGTCGGTGTTACGTCGGGATTCGTCCATTTTTCAGTGGTCCTTTTCAAGCACAAGATTTACATATGAAGGAGGAAGCAATGGTGTTTGAGGCTCATGGTATGTCAGTTCCATGTACAGAACTCTTATTATTCAAATAAGCCAAGGTAAATATAGTTTCCCATTCTAGAGCACCTTTAACAATGCATGTATGCATTTAGCAGATGCTTTTATCCAAAGTGGCGTACATTTGTATTTGATCAGCTCATGCATTCTTTGAGCAAGATTGAACTTTGTGCACATAAGTGCATTTGCTTTTTATGTGTGATTTTACTGGAACAGAGAACAGACCGCAGATGAGCAACAGAGACGTGAAGCAGGTGTCGGAGTGTGAGTGGGGGTGTTGCTCTAGAAAACATAAGTGCTCGAGTTAAAAAAAGAGTCACATAATCACACAGGTTTCTAAGTGAGCTGAAGCTCTTGGAAGACTCTATAATTATATTGTATTCATTCATTTTAAAACAATTCTAGAAAAAAGAATTAAAAAAGGAGCTAAATACACAATTCTGATTCTGCTTTTTTCTTTTTTCAGATCACATCCACTGTTGTGGTTTTACTGAAACTGTGATTCGATTGGTTATCTCTGCTCTGGTGGGCATGGCTACTGTTGCCGTGCTGGTTTATGACATCAGATCTACAAGAAGCGAGCTGATCAGAACAGAAGAGACCGGATATCAGCGTCAGACCCATGGAGTAAGATCAGACCAGTATGAAACGAGCAGAAGCTTTAGTTCCAGATATGTTTGCTAAAGTTTGCTGGTTTAATCACGAAAATAAAACATGCATTAATACTCAGATTTCCTATACTAACACAGCTGTTTATTAACAGATTGTTTTTCATCCATTGTGCATTTATTGACTGTATTTGCAAAGAATATATATATTTTTTTATTGATCTATTAAATTAAACCAATGGCTGCAAACATAATTACCCCAAACAAAATAATATACATGTGGTGCCATAGAATGATCTCATAAGCTATTGTGTGTGTTGAAACCCTTGAAATGACTCTTGGTGCATGTTTTGGTGACATTTAATAAAGATTTAGTTTTACAACAACTATTGTCCACTTTTATTACAACTATATTAAACAATATAGTTCAAATAGAACTAGCATCTCCAGAGTTATTTACATCTGCACAGCTGTGGTTTGATCTGATAGGTGGACACACTGTTTGTGCATGAGCCCAGCTAGTAGAAGAACTAAGGAGATTTTGAAATTTAAAACAGTTCAATGTGTTTAATGGCCACAGACCTGATTAATAGGAATTAAGCAAACTTTTATGCAGATTTCAGAATCACATAGACTAGTTTCCATGATTAACTGTTAATAGATAAATGCTATAAGTATGTTTATGTTTAAGTTGTTTCAGAACTAGGGGTAACCGCCTGCTCTCACATTGATGCGCTGTGAAGTTCTTTTTTTCAATAACAACACGCTTTCCTCATTCAGACATAACGCACATGGACCGTTGAACATCTGATGCATAAAATTAAATGGTACTACTCAGTGCATAGTCAAATGACGTCCAGCTCCACCTCTCTGGACGTCTAATCGGGTGGAGAGAGTTGTGGGTAGTGTTGTTAGCTCCTGCCATAAGGCTTGTTCGACTTGATGCAGAGATGCGCAGACCGATCTGCGGCTGACTTGAAGCAGTGCATGAAATTATCAATTTTTAAAATGATAAATTTTGTCTGACTTGAGACAGCGTCGACACCACGTGACAGTGACGTATGTCAACTAAATGCCGTTAGAGCGATTTATATGGCTAATACCAAGGTGGTAATCCAGCACTCGGAAAGCGTACCTTCCATAGGGGCAGCCATTGCTAACCAAGCCATCAACTGCTGTTAGCATCCCATTGACTCCCATTCATTTTGGCATCACTTTGACAGCGAACAACTTTACATCTGAATGTCTTTTAAAGACTCCATTTGTCCATTGTTTATTTCTAAAGAAACACAACAATGTATAAAAGGCTCCATTACCTTGTATCTTACACTATTGCCCCGTAGAAGCCGTTTTTGTAAAAATAGGCTAACGATTGCATCATAAGCACACGAAAACCGGTGCACAGTAGAGAAATTACCATATAGACCCGTATAGACAGGAGGAGAAGCTCGCAGGCAATATTTTACTGTCTATGAGGCAATCAGGGGGATGTGGAGGCATAAAGTCCGATCAAGTCAAGGGAGAAGCATGGGGAGAAGCCCATAGGGAGCCAAAAGCAACGGGACCAAATATTTCAATAACATGATTCAGATTTCACTTTGCACAATTACTAGAAGACTTACAACTGTCAGACAGGTTGCTCACGTCACATCTACGTCGTCAAGCTCAGTCTGAGGCTGCGCAGTACGCTCAGCCATCAGGAAGCGAATGCTTCTACTTGACTTCACTTTTCTCCATTGAAGTCTATGGGGTCGCTGTGTCCATTTCTTTTACTGTCTATGGCTAATACAGCCGGTGCAGTTTCTCTAGGGCGGATGCATGGACTCTGATGACGACACAGCTGTTCCACGATTGGCCAGATTCACCGCATGACAGCGCTCACGTGTGTTTCGTGTTTATTCTAAAACCTTCAGTTCCACTAATGCTCACAAATCAGTTTTTTATAACAGTAAAACCTACTTTCATGTAGGCGCGGTGTAATAGTCATGTTTATCAAAATAAAACTGATAAAAAACGTAGACCCCACTTCATTGATAGTGTAGGCTTATATGTTTAACTTTATTCCTGTACAAACAGACACTGTATTAAGCAGTGCACAAAGTATGACTTGACAATATTGTCTCTGAAACATCTGTGTATTGACAAATATTGCATTTATTTCACTTCAGCTGTGATAAAGTAAGCAAACAGCGCGAGCGTCACTGCGGGAAGCAGAATAGTTACACTTGTAAATTTTCAGTAAATGTACAATTAGAAGAAACACTGTAAAAATCACAGTGTAAACAATGAGTTTTGTCTGACAGACAAACTTTCAGCTCCAAACGTCCACAGTATGAGATCTTCTCTCTGTATCGTAGGACCAGTCTGGATAAGGACCCTCCTGTCTATGAGAATTATCTTTTACCAGAGCAGTCATATTTTGAAATGTTTTTTTTTTTTTTCAATTGTAACATTATGAGAATAAAGTCATAACAAACATATAACAAATCAGATAGCAGAGCAGAAGATTAATTCACAAATCATAAAGCAGAATGTGTTGTAGTATCTACATGTTCAAGCCATGGAAAGGTTGATTCATAGATTTATTAAAATAAATTATTTCAAACTACAAACTATATTTTATAGGCCTGGGCATTTGGCAATGATTTGATTCAGTTCACTTTAATTATTTCACTTTTTCACAATATTTTATGTAACTACATGTCAATTTTTCTTTAAGGAAAATCCCTAAATAATGATGTCTCTCTTGGTCCAGACTTATTTTTAGATATAATAATCAACAGTCAAATAAAAAGCTATAAACAAACATTTTAAACATTTTAAATATTTTCTTTTTTTTGTTACTCCAATTTGTTAAATATAACAGTGGTGTCATAAAGTTATCAGTTTTCATTACAGATTATATAACATATAGAGACATCACTAAACATATAGCCTAATGAATATTTATTATATTGCAAAATGTTCCTCTCTATTGTTATTTTTTTCTAGCGAACTACTACAGACAGTGAGCGACTCCGATGAGGTAAACGTAGCTTTTTACGTGACATGTCCACAGCCATTGAACCTTGGTGAGGGGAGTAGCATTTTTTTTAAATTATACTGTTCTTGTCAACACAAACAACAAAAATGTGTATTTTTGAAAACGACGACATCATGCACATGCATATTACATATTCTGCCTATATGCGCGTAGTGTAAGGCGTGTTCTTTCAACTACTGGCATGGCATGCATAACACAGCATTTTCCTGCTACATGTTAACATACCCAATTTCCCCACAAGGTGGAGCTTCTGCCTAAGCAGTACAACAGGATACCCTGTAACATCTCCCTTCCTGTAGTAAGATATCCAAACAATAAATGGCATTGTCAACAACTTCATTAAACTCTACCTGTTAACTCCACAGTGAACACCCCGACTTAATAACAGGGTATTACACAAAAAAAAAAAAAAAATTACCTAACACAGCTGCTGGAACACTAATACTGATATGACAGCTGTTAACAGTGATCTTGTTTTCAAGTGATCACTTTCCCTTTTTTTATTTGCCCCACTTAAAGATTCAATCTATCCCCAGGCTTAATTAGCCTGCCACTCCGGGAGTATGTCTGGCCCTGTTCCTCTCTGTGTGGCGTGCATGTGGTTTGTGATGAATAGGGTGGCCCCAATGACTGGTGATTGTCTCTTCACTGCCGTCCTCGCTCACAGAGCCCCCTTCTGTTGCATGTGCATCCAGGGATGCTCCAGGGACGATTCTAGATGCACTGATGACAGTGAGGGGACTCTTTCCGCTGGTCTAAGGTCGACCCTGTTGCGACGGTATGTTGTCCCCTCCACTTTAACAACATAGGACCTGGGGCCGCCTGCTGCAGGCACACCCCTTTTCTCCACCGGCCCGTCCTGTCCCCAGGGAGTGGTTTCATCCTGATGGGCTGGCCGATGTTCAGCTCAGGTAAATCTTTGGCTGATCTGTCATGGTTCAGTTTTGCAATCTGGTGTTTCACACACAGTTTGCCCGGTATCTCAGTGATGACCCGGGCATCAGGAGCTGGTCTGCCACAGGGAGGTGCGTCCTCAGTCTCCACGACATCAGCCGCTGTGCAGGACTGCAGTGCAGTCCTTCCGTGGACGTGTTTCTCCAATGCAGAATAGCTTTCCATGGGTCCTCACCAGCGAACGCTGCTTTTCTGCACAGGCAGGTAACATGCTCAAAGAACCACTCTTTCACAAATGCCCTGAAAGCTCCACATGCAAACTGACATCCGCAGTCAGAAATGACCCGGTCTGGTATGCAATGGCGTGAGCCTTGATTGAGCCAAGGCAAATTGAGCCTTGCACCTCAGGACCAGCTGAGAGGTCAGGAAGCAGATCGACCTCCCAGAAGTCAGAGTAGTGGTCTATCACAAGCAGGAAATCCTTTCCAGCATGGTTGAACAAGTCCATGCTCACTATCTGCCAAGGATGTGTGGGTAGTGGGTGAGACATCATGGTCTTCTTCTGTTGTTCATGAGCGTACTCATTGCACACAGAGCATTGTTGCACAAAGTCTTTGATTTCCCCCTGCATGTTGGGCCAGAATAGTGTGTCACGGGCTTGCCTGTAGCAAGCTTCTCCCCCAACGTGGCTGTAATGAATCCGTCTCAGCATTTCCAGTCACAACGTTTTAGGAATGATAACACGCTGGCTTCTGAAGAGTATGCCATCTTGCACACTAATTTCGACAGTCTTGGCCACCTGAAGGCACTCATCCTTCGCCGTGTGTTGTCGGATTTGTGTGAGGCGTTGGCTGGTGACGTTCAGACGTCTGTCTGCTGAATCGCTGCGGTGTCATACTGTTCCTGCTGCAGGCTGCAGACCATTTCTCACCTGTACTGTGTGTCACAACCCCCGAGAGTGTCACTGATGTACATTTCCGGGCCTGGCTTGTACACCACATTGAGGCAGTAGTTCTGAAGCGTAAGGAGCATGCTCTGGAGGCGCTTCGGTGCACTGAGGAGGGGCTTACTGAAGATGGACACTAACAGGCGGTGATCTGTCTCTGCTGTAACATCACCCCTCCCATACAAGTAGTAGTGGAATCGCTGACAGGCAAACACAATGCTCAGGCACTCTTTCTCTATTTGTGCATAATTTTACTCTGTTTGTGACAATGCATGGGATGCGACTGCAACTGGCTGTCCTTCCTGCAGCAAGCAGCAGCCCAGGCCTGTCTGGCTGGAGTCACTGTGTATGGTGACCGGCCTGTTAATGTCATAATACCGTGTCGTGCTTTAGAAGCCAGTGCCAGTGTACATCCTTATCCGAAAGCCTCCTCAATGGTTCACACATCTCTGATAAGCGCAGCATGAATAGGTAGTTCACAAATCCCACAAAACGCTGCATGCATTTAGTGTCTGTGGGGTTGGGCATGTCCAGAACTGCTCTGACCTTGTCAAGGTCAGCTTTTAGGCCCTCAGCCGAGAGGACGTGGCCGTGAAAGCGGACTTCCTTAACTCAAAATTGCAGTTTCTTCAGACTCAGCCTCAATTTCACTTTCCTGCATCTGTCCATCAGTGTGGTAAGGTTAGCATCATGGTCTCGGATGGCTTCCTCCTCAGTGTTGCCACAGCCCACTATTAGGATGTCATCTGCTATAGGCTCAATTCCTTTCAAGCCCACTAGGAGCTCGTGCTGCTTCCTCTGACACGCCGAAAGGGAGTTTCAGCCAGCTTTTTCTGCCACACGGCGTCCAAAATGTAGTCATCCGGCTGCTCTACTCATCCAGGCAGCACTGTAGAAACGCGTCCCGTGCATCCACTAGCTTGAAGATACGTGCTTTTGGCAGTTTGTACAGCACACCATCTAAGGTGGGCATAAGGTAATGGAACCGCTTGAGAGCTCGGTTCAGGGGTCTGGGGTTTCTCTGGCTTCTTTACTATGACCAGGTTACTTATCCAGTCAGTGGGTTGTGTGACTGTGACTAAATGTCCATCCCTTTCATACTGATCCAACTGCGCTTTAACGGCTGCCTTGAGGTCCACTGGTATGTTTCTGGGAGCGCACTGCACCAGGGCCACAGTACTGTCCAGCTCAAAGTGAAGGTCACCAGGCAGAGAGTCAGCGAGGCCATTGAAGACATCATGGTACGTGCTGATTAGGCTCTCTTTAGTCAGCATGCTCAACTTGTTGTGCTCTACACTATTCAGCTCCTCAGGACTGGTGAAACGTATCAGACCGAGATCCTCTCATGTGGAACACGAAAGTAGTGGCTTCTGACCGGATTTCACAATTTCAAAGTCAGGTTTGTGTCTCTTGCCTCTAATGACGCACTGAGAGCTGAACAGGCCCATTGAGTACATCCAAGCAATGTTGTAAAGTTTCAGTCTGGTGAGACTAGGCTGAAGGGGTGTCCTAGGTGATAGTCTCATTTTATCTTTGATGCTCACCACTTTGCAGGTTGCTCCAGAGTCTAGCTGGCATCTCTGGGGCCTGTTCTGCAGTGGGAGGTTGACAAACCACTTCTTCCCCTGTGTGATCTTGGTCCTATTCTGAGGGGGTGCATAGTGTGCAACTGGCATGTGTTTTGGCTTGGGGGTGATTGGGGGTGCCACTGGTCCCGCCCATGTCTGTGTTGAGTACCACAGTACCTGCACTCGCCTGTCCCTCTCATGCTCTGTGCAGGTTTGATGGCCAGCTCAAATGACCTGCTGGTAGACCGCCGTCGCTGTCCTTCTGCAACATTAAGGCTTTCCTCAGGCCTAGAGTGGTCAAGTGCCATAGTTTTCGCACCCTCACCAGCTATTCCAAGAACTGGTCTGGTCTCTTAGGGTTCCATATTCACATGTTGCCGCTTTTTCTCTCAGTCTCATAATAAAAGCATCAATAGTCTCACCCTCCTCTTTTCTAAGATTACCAAAAACGTACCCCTCAAAGATAATATTTTTAATGGGTGTGAAGTAGGCTTCAAGTGCTTCCAGTATGGCTTTTATGTCTTTCTTCTGGCCTTGTGTGAAACCCAGGTTGTGTGTGTATATGTGTCGGCATTCACTGCCCATTAGTCTTCTTAGTGTTGCCGCTTGCACGTCCGCATCTTTCTCACATAGTTCAGTCGCCAGCAAGTAATTGTCAAACTCAGCTCGAAACCTTGTCCAATTGCTGCTCAGGCATCTTCATCTGCTCCAGTGGCGCAATGGATGATGCCATCTTCCAGTCGCAATGTCACGATAGCTGGTTTGCCGCAAACAGACATAAATATGACCTATCTTTCCAGTAAATAAACCAAACGCTTCACTTCAGCAACGTGCTACATAAGCTCACTTTTGGGTCCTAGTCAATCTGACACCATGTTGTATGTTAGTGAATACGGACGCTACACAAACTGTGGATAAGTTCCGTGTATTGCTCTGTTCCAAAACTGACATGCACACACCTTATCACAACACTGTTGACTTCCTGTTACATGTAAACATACCCAATTTCCCCGCAAAGTGGAGCTGCTGCCTAAGCAATACAACAGGATACCCTATAACACCAGACTTCCTTCGCCTCAACTGAAAGCATATTTACACTGTCTGAATAGTTTCCTATCGCTTGTAGGCCACTATGTGCCATTCACCACGTGGAAAATAGTAAATGTGTGAACAACTGACAGATTTCAGCAGCAGCTTCAGCGTCTATTTATAGAGTGTGTGTGTGGGCTTCAGATTCTAGAGAGCAAGGACAGAAGACGTGATGAGAAGGCAATCTGCGATGATGTCAAAAAAATCTTTGATCCATTTTAACGGAAGTGAAAACGCGGCACTGCATAGGCTAAAAACCTGCAAATAAAAATAAAAACTAACATTAACGACAAAGTTCCCCTGCATCACATCTGGCAAGTGACAGAACAGAAGTTACTTCATTATATAATGAGGATGAGACGAATTAATGGACGATATAAGAAAATCACAAGCTTGACGTGTTTGATTTTAAAAGGCAGTAACTTAAGTCATGAAAGAGGCCGACGCCAAATGCAATCTAACAGCACCGTGTTCAACGGTCGCATGCCGCACATATCACACAAATGACTTAATTTACTTATTACCAATTATTTTAGACATATAAGACATGAGGAAAATAAAACTATTGGCTACCATTAGATAATTATGTGGTAAACGATAACATGCTCATGAAACCAATGAATGCATGAACTCGTGATTATACAAAAGGTCTTTTAAACTTCATACCGGGTCATAAAGCAAAACTCTGGAGACTAATTTCAGTGCTCAATACTCACCAACGTCTTTGTGAGATGAATATCTCTATTCTCTTGGGAATGTTTGTTTCGGTCTTCAGCACTGGCTGGTTTAGCTCTGCAGTCTGCTCGCGTTCCCATGAGCATCCGTATTTGAAATCTCCACAGGAATGGTTTTCACGAAGGTATTTTGTGCATGCGTATACAGTTTTTCGGATGTAAGACATGTTCATCCAACATGGATTTTTCACTTCAACTTCATAGATTGACTGAGCACAATTAAATATGTTCAGTGAATATACAATTTAAACTTTGAGTGAAGACCTTAAGCTATGATTAGAACAATGCATCTTTTTGCATGGGGATAATTATTTGGAAGTCATTTATTGGGCCGATATGTAATGATCAATTTTCCCCAAAAATGTTTACAGTGTGTTATGCAGAAGACTTCTTAAATGTAGTTTTTCCTTATTGAAAATAATGTATTTTCACAAAATATCCTGTGTTGGAATTGACTTGTTAATAAAGTAATGTGATAAAATGTCAACCCTTTTGACTGTGTTCATTTTGCTTAATATATTTATGTTTATAGTCATTTTTTGTCTTTTGGGACAGTGAGAAATAAACAATTGTTGGTAACACTTTACAACAAGGTTCATTAGTTAACATTAGTTAACTACATGAGTTAACATGAACTAATAATGAACTGCACATATAAAGCATTTATTTATCTTTGTTAATGTTAATTTCAACATTTACTAATACTTTATTAAAATCTTGTTAACATTAGTTAATGCACTGTGAACTAACATGAACAAACCATGGACAGCTGTATTTTTATTAACTAACGTTAACAAAGATTAACTAATGCTGAACAGAGGTGTAGTCGTGGCAGTCGTGGCCTAATTGTTAGAGAGTCCGACTTGTAACGGTTGCGGGTTCGAGTCTCACGTCCGGCAGGAATTGTCGGTGGGGGGAGTGAATAACCAGCGCCCTCCTCCACCCTCAATACCATGACTGAGGTGGGACCCTTGAGCAAGGCACCGAACCCCCAACTGCTCCCCGGGCGCCACAGCAATGTGGCTGCCCACTGCTCCGGGTGTGTGTTCACGGTGTGTGTGTTCACTACTGTGTGTGTGCACTTGGATGGGTTAAATGCAGAGCACAAATTCCAAGTATGGGTCACTTCACACGTCACTTCACTCACTTCACTCACTCACTTAATGTTAACTAATGCATTAACTAAAGTTTACTAATAGAACCTTACAGTAAAGTGTTACCCAATTGTTACTACAATTTAAAATATTTAATTGGACCCAGATCACAGTTTCACTGTAAAACATTTCTCCAATTTAAAATTTTCTAGTGACTAGTCACATCAAAATATTTTAGTTGGCCAAATTGAATTTCTGTGAATTAAATTATATCAATTCACAGAAATTCAATTTGGCCAACTGAAAAATTTAGATAATAGGAGAGGCCTGAAGTGTTTTACGGTGTTGGTAAATTGGTAAATTTCCATTGGCTCAACATATTATTTCTAATTGAGCCCATGTTAACAGACTGTTGCCACAATTGATGAAATTCAATTCACAGAAATTCAATTTTGTCATGATTCCAGCCTGTGTTTCCCTGTCTTGTGAGGACTCTTTTGTCATTTCCTGTCTTGTCATGTTTTGTAGTCCTTTGTAGTTATTAATGTTGATTCGTCTCCCCAGGTGTTTCCCATTACCACACCCTAAGGATGGGGTAATGAAGCCTCATGAAGCACTGAGACTTCTCCCTGACTGTTCTGGGAAAAGATCCGAAGCTTTGAGAGTGTCGAGAACAGCGCCATCTGATGCTTATTTAAAATAAAGCAGCCAGAAGCCTGTGGAAGAAGCTCTGTCAATGAAGCAACCACAACACAACACACTCCATCGTTTAAATGCTATGTGTACAAATAAAAGCCTTACACGTTTGTGTTTAATTTGTCCATTAAATAAATAAATTTACCCATTAAATGTGGCAATAAAATATATGATTTAATAAGATCCAATATAGGCCTTCTCTCTCTCTCTCTCTCTCTCTCTCTCTCTCTCTCTCTCTCTCTCTCTCTCTCTCTCTCTCCCCACACACACACACACACACACACACACACAGTGAATAAGGACATTGTGTGATAGGAACCTTAAATGTGCTTATGACACTTGGCAGTGATAGTGCTGCTTGTGTAACTGTAGGAATGACAGAAAGCTGATAAAGTTTATTAAAAACATCAACCTGACTGACTGAGCCAACAAGGACTCGTTAAGTAAGATTCTTCTGACACACAAAGCGAAACGCGCACATGATTGGACAGAAAGTGAGGCTTCATTTGTCATCAATCACGTGACTCTGAGAAACCAATAGACCAATTAACTGTTCGTAAATATACAGGATGCGCGCGCAGCTAGGTTGCAGAAAACCAGGGGAAGATTGCGTTTACATTACATGGATACGGTACAAAATCGTTAGATTTAAAATGATTATAGATTATTTATAGATATATTTTATTATTTATAGATGACTACTTATAGATTATTAGATGTTATTTTCTAAATGTTGTCGCATATTACAATAGTTTGTCACCCAGCGATAGGGCTGTGCGTGACACCACCACTGCAGTGGCTGAGTGGGCCATCACCTGCGCTGGTCGGCCAAAACACTTTTGAATGTGAATGCTGTTTTACTTGAATATTATGACACGAGTGAAGCACAAACATTTATATAAATAATAGGTTCGCAATTAAATGTTGCATCGCAGCCATGGAAACATATGGATTTGTAACGAACGAGAGAGAGTTTTTGTGAGGTGAGCTAAATTTAAGCTTTGCCTACGTTTTGCGATCTGGTCACCCTGTTTTCCACGAATTTAACAGTAGGCTTACTCCATTTTATTCTACTGGACATGGAATCTCTCTTTATTTCCCCAAATCTTCATTTACGTCTCTCACAGGGGATTATACAACATTTCTCACATTTGTTTGCTTTTAATTAGGAGTTTGCATGTGGTAAAGTAGAAAACGGTGCTGACAGATACATTTTACTTCAAACTCTATTTAACACAGTTTGTGCTTGTTTAGACTTAAGGTGCATCATGTTTATGTGTACAGCGCATTTCATAAATTCTGGATATTTTTAGTTTGGCTTTCTCTCACAGCGCATAATCAAACAAAGCCTAAAGTTCTTGACCCTGCAGAAGATAATATCGTTCTTCACACCTTTTACTACAACTATCAGTTTTGAAACATCAGGAGAAAACATGAAGATATTAGAAAAATGATGCTCTCTTTCCTGCTCGTGTTCTACATCTATTTCCGCGCAAAGCGGCATATGAGCACCTCTGTGGGGAAATATAAAACATATTTAATTAATAATTAATTTTCTTATATAATTTAAATTACCATTATTTACTGATATTTATTTAAATGTTTTACAGGCTCTATTGTTTCACTGACAGAACACATGTTTAACTAGATATTTGAAAAGTTACTTTGAAAAGTAATGCATTACAATATTCCGTTACTCCCTTAAAAAGTAACTACTGCGTTACATTACTTTTGCGTTACATTTGGTTTCTTTTTCTCACCTGGGCTGGGCTTGCTTATTATTATTATTATTATTTTTTTTTTTATTACAAAAAAGTTTTATTTTTGTGCAAATGTAAAGACCTCTCCATAACAAAATTTAAATAATAAGAGAGCGCAGCTCTGCCGTGCGGTGCAGCCATTCTGGATAATGGAAGAATAGGACACAAGAGAGAAAAGTTTTACCAATACAAACAAAGAATTTAGTAATTTTTGCTCATATATATATATATATATATATATATATATATATATATATATATATATATACACTCACCTAAAGGATTATTAGGAACACCTGTTCAATTTCTCATTAATGCAATTATCTAATCAACCAATCACATGGCAGTTGCTTCAATGCATTTAGGGGTGTGGTCCTGGTCAAGACAATCTCCTGAACTCCAAACTGAATGTCAGAATGGGAAAGAAAGGTGATTTAAGCAATTTTGAGCGTGGCATGGTTGTTGGTGCCAGACGGGCCGGTCTGAGTATTTCACAATCTGCTCAGTTACTGGGATTTTCACGCACAACCATTTCTAGGGTTTACAAAGAATGGTATGAAAAGGGAAAAACATCCAGTATGAGGCAGTCCTGTGGGCGAAAATGCCTTGTTGATGCTAGAGGTCAGAGGAGAATGGGCCGACTGATTCAAGCTGATAGAAGAGCAACTTTGACTGAAATAACCACTTGTTACATCTGAGGTATGCAGCAAAGCATTTGTGAAGCCATAACACGCACAACCTTGAGGCGGATGGGCTACAACAGCAGAAAACCCCACCGGGTACCACTCATCCCCACTACAAATAGTAAAAAGAGGCTACAATTTGCACAAGCTCACCAAAATTGGACAGTTGAAGAAAAATGTTGCCTGGTCTGATGAGTCTCGATTTCTGTTGAGACATTCAGATGGTAGAGTCAGAATTTGGCGTAAACAGAATGAGAACATGGATCCATCATGCCTTGTTACCACTGTGCAGGCTGGTGGTGGTGGTGTAATGGTGTGGGGGATGTTTTCTTGGCACACTTTAGGCCCCTTAGTGCCAATTGGGCATCGTTTAAATGCCACGGCCTACCTGAGCATTGTTTCTGACCATGTCCATTCCTTTATGACCACCATGTACCCATCCTCTGATGGCTACTTCCAGCAGGATAATGCACCATGTCACAAAGCTCGAATAATTTCAAATTGGTTTCTTGAACATGTCAATGAGTTCACTGTACTAATGCAAAAATGCAAAAAGATACGCAGACATGTTTATAATACACAAGCTTGTAATGTACACAAAATGTATCAATAATATGTTCAATGTCATCAGAATATAAAGGCTAGAAAGAATTATTTCAACAAAAAAAAGTGAAGATAGAAAAAAAAAGAACATAACATGAGGTTAAGATATTTATACATCACTTGGGTTATACAGATTAAAATCATTACAAATTGACGTTACAAATCGTTTTACTTGCTATTTACAGAGGATGAAATAGTGTTAAGATATATGTTCAATTCTTTCAAAAAGACACAAAAAATTGGTTTGTTGTTGGTGAATTTACATTTGTGGATATAAAATGTACAAGATACATTACATTTATAACAAAGTAAGCATTGCTTTTAAATAGTGACCGAAAATAGTGTCTTTAAAAGTTATGGATATGCCTTGCTGGATATTATCATTAATAAAAGCCTCAATATTTCTCCAAAGTTGTTTAGTATAATAACATGACCAAAATAAATGATAAACAGTTTCTGTGTGGGCTTGACAAAATGAACATCTCGTATCAATATTATTTTTAAATTTCTATATTAAATGTTTAACAGGGTAAAATGTATTTATTATTTTTGAAAGACACTTCTTTTACTTTATTAGTGAGAAAGTATTTCTGTTGCAAGGACCAAATCTTTTTCCAATTTAAATGTATAAATAAAATATTCCAATAAGAGATTGCAGGAGATACAGAGATGATATTTTCAAGAAAAAGGGATCTAACTTTATAATTTCTATCCTTTTTTTCCAGCAAAACATATTTTACCTAGGAGTTTCTATTCTATTTTTTTAAGAGCATAATAATTATCTGGTATCCCTCCCATAACTATGGCAAATTCTTTAGGGGTAACTGGCAAGTTATATTCTGAAACAAACTCAGTATAGGACATTAATAAACCTTGATTATTAAACAACTGAAAGCAAACCATTTTTGAACCACTTGTCAAAAAATAATATTCTATTTTTGTATAAAATATTTTGATTGGCTTTGATGTGGAAAAATATACCAAATGGAATGTTGATTTTTCAAATACAGATGAAGCCAATTTATTTTAAAAGTATAATTTAAAGAACTGAAATCAATAAGATTTAAACCACCTTGAAGTAGGTGTTTAGCATAACAGATCTTTTCATGTAATGACATTTGTTTTTCCAAACAAAATCTATTAGAGCTCTATCAATCGTTTTACCAGTAGGCTTATCAACATAAAGAGATTGGGCCACACAAGATTGACGAGATAGCCCCTCGGCTTTAGTAAGCAAAACTCCACCTTTAACTGACAGATCTCTTTGAAGCCAACAATTCAGTTTTTTCTTTGTGTTTGCTATAATTGGATTCAAATTTGTAGCACATCTGTTTTTATCTTTAGTTATTTCTATACCAAGGTATTTAATCATGTTTTAACAGCTATCCCGCAAATTGATGAAGCACTACAACTTTTAATAGGAAGTAATTCGCATTTATCAGCAGATTTTTATCTGACCAATTAAAAGCACCTGTGAAAATTCACTGGACATACAATGGTATTTAAAGGTAGGGTAGGTAAGAATTGGTTAAAAAACTTTTTTTCCACATTTGTTTAAACTTTCTTTATATATCAATACATAATTCAAATGTAAGTACTCTGAAAAAGAAAGTATAAAAATTGAGCGTCTGTAGACCTCTCACGACTGTTTTAAAGACAGCTCATTATTTCCATTCACTCCACCTTCTCCCTTCTGGGCTCTTTACAAAGCCACGCCCCCAAAACACATGAACGCGCGACGCCGACTGCTCAGCTGGAAGATGCGTTATTTACCTGAGAGGAGCGGAGACAATTACATCACCACATTTTTAAAATGTCTTGATTACAGATAAACAGAGTAACATACACTCAGACAACACCTTCTCACAACTGCATTGCAGACACAAAATAATAACACACACAACACAGTGTCTACGACACACACAGATACAAGATAAAAACATCAGTAAACATAGGTAGAGAATATAAAAACAAACCAAAGGTGGAAATAAACGTGCAGGTAAAGTTCCCGGTGAACATGGTAAAAGAGTTTAGACAGAGGGTAGTAGCTAAAGGTAACTTAGTTAAAAAAAAAAGTTCCTGGATGCGGTGTACTAGCTTTTACACATGCATTTTGTTATCTAAAGTTAAATTTTGCGCAATTCAACACGACAGCGATCAACTTGAGCTAAGCATATTGAGTATTTATCATCTCTACTAATGGCTCGCTAAGTGTATAACATTGTAACTTTATGCTAAGTAATGTTATGTTAGCTATATTAGGCAGCTACATGTGCTAGTGATACATGCTTCATGAAAACATAAACCAAAGAAATGTATAATCAA
The DNA here is from genome assembly GCA_023566225.1 of Romanogobio albipinnatus. Lineage (NCBI taxonomy): Eukaryota > Metazoa > Chordata > Actinopteri > Cypriniformes > Gobionidae > Romanogobio > Romanogobio albipinnatus. Next base: position 30,682,132 of record CM042263.1, on the reverse strand, counting down.
AATGAAAGATTACCTGTCCAGCAGAAATACAGCCATCAATGAGTCGCTTTTCAGCCCCTTGAAGGTCCCTCAGTTCTCGCCATCGTTGGAAAGCCACGCCGATATTTACTCGCGTTTGATTTCTTTGTTTATCCAAAGACTTTTTGTGCATTGCCTTTTCTTGTACTGTCTTCCTTTTTTTGCATTGTTTGCCTTCGCTGACAGCAAAACCCAGTACTGTGTATTTTAAATGCTCTTTCTCTGCCATTATTTTGCTCTTCCTAGGTTTCGTGCCTCTTGAACTCCTCAAATCAAACGGGTGCGCGCATGTGGGCAGATCCTGTCAAAAGTGGTGGTAGCCATGGTAGTGAGAGAGAGTGACAGTCGCCCAAGCCAATCACTTGTTTCGTCCCGGACGAAAATAATGAGCGGTGTTTAAAAAGTCTAGAGTCACTCGATTTTTATACTCTCTTTTTCAGAGTACTACATTTTAATGTATTGACATATAAAGAAAGTTTAAACAAATTTGGACAAAAGTGTTTTAGATAATTCTTACCTACCCTACCTTTAAAGGGGTACTTCGGCGCTGGGAAGATGAATGTGTATTTAAACTGGGTCATTTATGTAGTAGAAATGTGAAATTATTTTTGAATTTGGTGCCTTCTAGACTGAGAAAAGACAGAAAATGTTTGTCTCGTGGATGAAAGACAACAACTCCCAGAATTTACTTGCTTCGATGCCCTACGAGGCCACTCCCAAAGACACGGCTACTGGTTATCACTTGCCCACCATGACACCGCCCCCACCATTGTTTTAATCTTCATAATAATACATTAATTTCGTTCAGTTGGAGAATAAACACTACAGATAAAAACTGAACGTGTCTTTTCAATAACGTGAGTGAGCCGAACGAACATCACGGCACAGATGCAGCAGGAGTCAGATTTCATTCATCACGAGAGCGAAGAGCTGAGCAGAGCTGAGGTAAGCGCGGCAGTCATTCACAATGTGTTTTCTGATCGCATATGGAAACTAAACTTTCATAGGAATTCATTGAAAAGTTGAAACACTCACTTTGCTCCGCACTGCTCCATTATGAATGCCCGAGCCGAGCGGCCGTGCGCATTTACAATGTATGTGAGTATGTGAATGAGATCCCACCCATATGGGCGGTTTGAAAACATGCGGAACAGCTCCTTCTGCTGGCTGTAGTCTCTAGCCTCTGGCCAAAAAATCCTCAGATGACGCAAAATGACGATATTTGCGTCATCTGAGGATTTTTTCCAGAAATAAAATGCATAATTCTCTCATCTCAGCGGGATATGAGGGGGGAAAGTACCATAATTTGAATATACTACCGGGTTTCTACTGATACAAAGCTTAATGCTAAATCACTGAAGTAACCCTTTAAAAGCCTGGGAGCGCCTCTTCAGATTCAAGGACTGGAATGGTCGTATAAATAAATAGTCATTATAATAAATTATGTACTACTCACCAGTGACAGACACATTTCATCTCCTGAATGTGGTCTGTTTGTTGTAGGTGATCTGAGGATTTGATTTTGTTATAGATAATACAGTATGAACCAACAGATTTCACATGCCATGGTGAAAAATATAAACAATTTACATACAAAAGTATCAAACACTGATGTGTGTTACTAGGTCAGGAGGACATTAATAATCAGATTAAAAAAAGATCTGACATAGAAGATTAATATCTTTGTGAACATTTATTCAAACGACTTCCAGATGAGAATAATGCAAGCATGTGGTCCCATACTATGGTTCTTTAGGTACTGGTGTTGCAGAAGTTTAAAGTTTAAAGTTTTATTAATCAAGTGTTTTAGCATGAATAAGAAAGGCACTTTAAATTTAGGTCACATTAACAATTTGACATTCAGATCTGATTAGAGGACCAAGAAACATTCACTACAGAACATCCATCCATTCGTTCTCCAAATGGCTTGTCCGCTGTAGTCTTCTTGCTATATCAGCTGTAACACTTACGCTTTTGCCTTCTTAGTTCAGGAGCCCGTTTCAATAAGGACGTTCAACCAACTCTGAGATTAAACTTGAACTCTGAGTTGACTTACCCTGAGATGGGAAACTCTTGAGTTTTGGTTTTCAGAACAGCTGAATTGAGTTTGTTCAACTGACTCTGAGTACTCTGAGTTAAGCGCGTGCACCATGACTATGAAAAGCCACCATCAATGGAGCTCTGAAATTATTATTCACCATGGCAACAGCAAAGTGTGATGGGAATATGCAATGCATCCAACCACTGGAAACCCAGAGTTTCCCTTATTTCAGGGTTAACATACTCAAGAGTTTTCACTTAACCTCCTTTCTGAAACGGGACCCTGAACTATATTAACAGACAAGTGACAGAGATATATCAAACAAACACATGTGCAAACACGAATAGAACACAATGAAAACTAATCTAAAACTCAGACATTAAATGAATAGAGAAACAGATCAAAAACAAACTCTAAGCATGAATAATTCAACTCAAAATGTGACAATAATAAAGCATTACTGTCATCTGTTGTTTGCATTGACCAGAGACTTCCCTTTTAGACAAACAAATGAGTGAATGAGTGCATATTTTTAAATAAAATATTTGCAAAGCGGATTAACTATTTCATTTCTTTAAACCCCGTTTTTTAAACTTCAGCAAGCGTTCACACCGGACGCGATTCGCGCGAGTGATTTACATGTTAAGTCAATGCAGAGACGCTAAATGGCATTCTGCGGCGAGATTCGCGCAAATGACGCGAATTGAGCGTTTTGAACGATTTTTCAACTTGAGCGATCGCTCAAGTTGAAAAATCTGAACTCTGGCGGATATTTCGCGCCGCGTTAACCAATCAAGAGCTTGCTCTAGTAGTGACGCATTTACAAGCGGAGGCAGAAATCCCAACAACAATGGAGGACAAGATAATCGTGGCCGTATGTGGATACCCGGAGCTGTATGATACATCATCCTATCACTACAGGAACAGGAATAAAAGGAATAAAGGAATAAAAAGGATCTTGCTTGGAAGAAAGTGAGTTATTGTGAGCCATTGTGAGCCAAGTGAGCCATTTCACAACGAGACAGGAGCAGAAAAAAAGAGCCAGAGCCAGCGGCAAATGTGAGAAGGACTAGCCGAGGAAAGGCAGGTCTCCCCGGGTAAACGAGCGTGGAATGTCACTGATCGCCTGGATCTCACAACTCCGAAAACGCCAGATAAAATGCTCAAATAGGCACTCTTTTTATAAATTAACCACAGATTTGAGCTTTAAACAACTATATTATTGCCTGAAAAAGTCTTTAAACTACGTTTTGTCACACATTAATAGTAGTATTTTTTACAAAAAAGACGTCAAGTGACCGAGACGAGCTGGCTCATATAGGCTCATAAAGAAGCCCCTCCCATGACGCGAATTCGCGTCTGTTGTGTAGTTGTCACACGCGAATTTCATGAGCGATTCGCGTGAATTTCACACGCGAATGCAGCGAGTAAACTCAAAATGTTCAAGCGTCCACCTTCGCGCGAATCGCGTCCGGTGTGAACGCCACATAACGCTAACGGCATTGTAACGGAAGAAACAGTAATTCGTTTGATTACTCGTTACTGAAAAAAATATTTCCGTTAGTAACGCCGTTATTCCAACACTGATTACAATACAATATTACAATATAATATCTTAGATAAAATTACTGCTTAACAATATTGTACTTATAGCCTACATTATTTTACAATCTCTTATGTTACTAAATAAGATAAAACAGTATGTATAAACAGCACCAAAAATGGTTCTTATATGGCATCACTGCGAAAACCCACTTACACAGGGAATGTGTCTAACAAGTTTGTCATGAAAATAAAATTACTCTCAGAGAACAAGATAAAACACGCCTGAAACTGTCAAAATCACATTAGTGTTTTGAGTGTCAAATTGTTCTGTGTTTGGCTGTTTTTGCACCATCTTGACTGTGTGGAATTTCAGATGTAGTGAACAATGTATCGAGGTTTGATAGGTTTGATCACAGCTTTCTCAGTACTGAGGTTTGGTAACTACAGTATAGCACCACAGATCATTTGAGTGTCACACTTCCTGTTGCTCCACAGACAATACAAAGCATTTCCAGCATGTGGACAGTGAATGGTTATCAGTAGTTCTTCAGCAGTGAGATTAGTGTATGCAGGAGTATCTCGGCTGAACACGCGTCTTCTGTGACCTGCTGTTACTCATGTGCTCATCACACAAGAATTCATTCCAACTTTCCAACACATGGGTTCATTTCTCAGTTTCTCATAAAAGCAGAAATCTGTTGTTGAGCTCGATTGTTGATGATTTCACAGTGATTGACACTGGTGGGTGTGTCTTATCTCATCAAACTGAACTCGTCGCCTGCAGCTCATTCCCTCCATCAGGATCATCTCTCAAAAACGGCAAATCTTCCGTCGCTGATTCATTTGCTCCTGTTTCTGTGGTACCAGAGACAATCATAGAAATTAAAAGAGAGAAAGAACCTGCATATACGTTTACATATGGATGTTACAGCTACACAATCTCAAGAGTTCCTAAACATGCTGGAAAAATTAAATAAAACATGAATAAATGTTTTTATTTTTAATCACCACAATGTTCTCTAACTTAACTAAATGATTTTATTACTATAAAAATTAAAACGACGGTGGCCTGGGGCGGTGCCGCGGTGGGCAAGTGATGTTAACAGTGTTTTGCCTAATCTGTATTAAAGAGAAAATAATCACTTCATCTGATGTTTAAAGTGAATAAAATAGCATTGACAGCTACTTACAGGTGTTTCACAACTGCTGTCTGAAGAGCTTTGTTCTCTCCACAAACTTGTGTGGTAGTTTTTTAAGATCTATGGGTAGTTGAGGTACGCGGTGGATCAAACCACTGTTGGCAAGGGGGGAGGGGGGGACTCAAAATGTTTCTAAACTTAAAACGCATTTTTTGTCCCGTTTGCGTTTGTATTGTTTTACTACTTACACTTTTATTTTAAGTATATATCATTATATTATTTACAGTACTCAGCATGGTTTTTAGGGGGGGACAGCCCTCAGACTGGGACGCCCCTGAAGTATAGTAGGCTACAGTACAGATAAGCTTCACCACAGACATTATTTAAGCCATTTAACCAAAACCCATTAAAAAAAACATTGACTTTTGGACAAGGGAACAAGAAGTGCTAAAATGCTAACTCGCATCCGCGTTTTGGCCTACAAAGTGATGTCATACCTGCACCACTCTATTGACAAACGTGTTCACTGAACATGAGCTGCTCCTTTTAGAGTTTTTGTTATAATGACCATCTGACCAGTGGCGGCTTGTCAATAGAGGGCGCTGGGGCGCCGCCCCCATCAAAATTCCAGAAATATATATGTATACAAAAATTATATAAAAATAAAATAGTTAACTCATACGACGTGCCGGCTGTTAGTAAGAGCCTCAGAATTTAATAAAAACTGGCTTTGATCGGTTGACTATTTTATATGTTCTTCAATATGTTTCATGCGGTTTCATGCGCGAGGGACGCCGGACAAATGGATATCTGAGTCCAAAAATCTACGGGCAGCATGTGATCTGAAGCTGGTCTCTAATGGGTTTCTTAAAGATCCTCCTCCGGACGCAGGTCGCTGCGTCCCTGGCGAATCAGAATTGGATGCGTGTTATTTTATCCAATCTGATTGGTTCTCATCACCTGTCATTCAACTTTCCGCTCTTGGCCACTAAAGTGAAAGTGCGATATCGTCACTCCGACTCCGCCAAAACCCTGTTAGGATGATCACTTTTGTAGAGATGGCAGCAGTTAAACCAAATTCTTTCACAAGGGTTCGCTGGAAGAAAAAAAAGGATAAAGGATCCCGAACCGGACCAACGTGATTTACAAATCCAGCAGCAGGCCAGTGACTGTAGCAGTAGCAGGCCAGCAGCAGGCCAGTGACTAGTCTGTTGTTGCTGTTTTCTTTTGTTTTTCCTTTCCTCATTCAATTATATGTGGGAAATAAATGTGTAAAAAGATCAAAGTGAAGACACCGTGTTCTCTTTACTGCTTGAATTTAGCCAACATGCATCCACCCCCCCCCCCCCCCCCCCCCCCCCATCTGACCAATTACACAGAGAAACTACTGCAAAACCTCCACTGACATGATCACTGGATATACAGTGGGATCCAAAAGGTAGAGACCACATTGAAACTTGAATTAAAAAAATATCCTAGATAATCTGGAACATGCAAACAAACAAACAAACAAACAAACAAACGGTATGCATTATTAAAACACCACCAACCAATCAGATTCAAGGACCAGAACTGTTGTATAAATCAATGTATAGTTATTATAATAAATGTTGCTCCACTCACCAGTGACAGTCACATTGAATCTCCTGAATGTGGTCTGTTCGTTGTTGATGATCTGTAGTTTAAAATGTCCAGAGTCTGTAGTTCTGATGTCTGTGATGGTCAGAGATCCAGTCGTCTCGTCCAGCTGCAGTCTGTCTCTGAAACTCTCACTAATACTAGTCGTTCCTGATTCAGTTTTAACAACGAGACGGTTTTCAGGTCCAAACGTCCACAGTATCAGATCATGTCTCTGTATTTCAGTATCAGTCTTCAGAGGGACAGAAGCTCCCTCCTTCACTGACACTGTCCTCACTTCATGTCAAACAACACACAGAAATACAAGAAATAGAGATAAAACAAGTTTGATAGAATTTTTGGCAGTTTCAACATGACATACATTTAAAGTTAGTTATAATATAATGAATATGTATAATATTGCAAAATGTCACCCTCTACAGTTATTTTTGTATAGCGAGCTAACGAGCTTCGGACATTGAACAGCCTTCATGGGGAAAATGTGTGTGGCGTTCTCAAGCTCTTATATTGACTGTTGAAACACTGATTTGGCAATTACATGAGACAAGATTCATTTCAGTTGAACCGTTTTTATTCAACAGACCTTTTGATGTCTATTTATTTTTATTTCATGTCATATCTAGTAGTAAAGAGGAAACGATGATCGGTTCATGCTCACGCTGCATGCTTCATATTACAGAGCGCCAAAACCCACATTTATTATTTGAATTAAATTACATGGTAAAAAGGACACAATTTGAAACACTGTAAAAACACTGTCAGTTCTCCAATTGAAAATTTTCCAGTGACCGATCACATCACCATTTTTTAGTTGGCCAAATTGAAATTGAATTAAATTGCATCAATTCACAGAAATTCAATTTGGCCAACTGAAAAATTTAGATGTGATCGGTCACTAGAAAATTGGAGACCTGAATTTTTTTTACAGTGAAGGTGACAAAGCTTTTCTTGCAATTATTTGATGAGAGGCACGTTACAAATAGCTCACTAAACATCTGAAAACAGCAGTCTAAATAACTGTCAAAACTGTTCACTTAGAATGCTCTAAGTGAACGGTTTAGACAGTTATTCAACACATTGGAAGAGTTGATATACTTACCACTGACAGTAACAATGAATCTCTTGTATTTGGTTTTTATGATGCTTTTGCTGCTGCAGCCTCTTCTGTTGATGCTGCTGCTGCTGCTGATCTTGAGTATATAGAGTCCAGAGTGAATGGTTCTGATGTTACTAATAGAGAGATTTCCAGTTGTCTCATCCAGCCTCAGTTTGCTTCCGAATCTCCCATCAGTACCGGCCTTTGTAGATGACCCTCTGGTTGCTCCAATGATTTCAGCAATGAGATTGTTTTCATCTTCATAGAACCACTCAATCGTATTATTACCAGGTATTTCAGTAAGACCAGTAAATAGAGTTGGAGAATATCCCTCCTTCACTGACATGTCCTTCTCTTCACCTGTCACAGCAATGCATAGACATCTCAATTACTGTTCATTCATTCATACTATTTGAATTTTAAGTCTTCTATGTGAGGTACAGACTGAAAATTTGCTGACAATGCAACAAATCTCATTCTATTCTCTGCACACTCAGACTTTTTCCTTGTGCTTTGCTATGACATATTCATCAACCAATGCCATTTGGTGTCAGGGATGTTAAACCTGCCACAGCACATCAGAAGGGGAAAAGGTTACACCTTTTTATTTTAAGGTGTCTTTGTTACACTGTAATTATACAGTACATTTAAAGGTGCCCTGCCACACGTATTTTATTACTTTTATGGTAATGTCTGAAGTTCTACCAAATGCCTTGGTTACCTTGTTTCAAGCCATTCTAGCGGGGTATTAGCCTGACATTGTCATACTCATTCTAGTCAGAATATGAGTCTGATACTGCTCCGTTGGGCTGTGATTATGGGGGCGTGTTTCAACCGAACCAGGAAAGACCTCAATTGGATAGACCTACAACCAATCAGACGAATAGAGCGACGCATAACGTTAGTTGTCAAATGTCAACAGAACTCAACTGCACACAGTGTTTCCAACCCTGCCAAAAAACCCCACATATTTTACCCCCAAACGCCATTTTTTTCCGGAGAACCCCTCCGGAAAGCTATTGGGCTTATTTTGGGCTAGTTTTGAGTAGCAATTGGGCGGGTTTTGTTGTGAAAACTTGGCAACCCTGTCTGCACACACGCTGGAAGAAGTAGAAGAAGAAGATGAGTGTAAACAATATTTGCCGGTGTTGTAAAAAAGAATTTAAGGATACACAGAGTAATTACTAACATGATCATCATTTCTAAGAGATCTAGTGAAGGTGAACGCATATACGAACAAGTTCTCCATTTAGGATTAGAACAAATTTAACCCAAGCGCTCTTTGGTGATGTGGAAGCTTACGTTACTGTTTATCATCTGTCCATCATCGTATAAAGCCCGTCCTGACACTTTGATTGGTCTGAACAACGCGGAATCAATTCCAGACCGAACTGCCCGACCTCAAATGTTGTGGGCGGGGCTAAATTCGGCTGACATACAGACTAGCATGTTATGGAAAGCCTGCAGGAAGACTCAGCTCGATTTGCCAGTTCTCATTAATATTCAATGAGCTAAGCTGCTTGAAACTGATTGGCTAACAGCTAGCCAATGAGAGCCTGGCTATCAGCATCCTTTACCCAGTGCAACAAGTAGAAGAACTTTCTTTACTATTGTTTGTAATCGCTGCATAAATGGCTTCTTTCGTGCATAGCGCACAAGCCCGTTGACGTTCAGCCATCCTTGCTGTATACAAAAACTGTCACTGAGCTAGACGAATCCTGTGGGCATGGTCTCAACTGGGCGAGCTCATGAATAGTAATGAGCTCAGGCAACACCACGTCAGACTGTCCAGCTTTTGTAATCGGCCTGATTTCTCCGCTTATTTCTTTTCAGTGGCTAGAGCTAACAGAGGAGGTAGCAATTAATTTTCACATTCACAACATAACACAAACACATATGGACCTAACATATTTTTTTTTAAAAATGGTTTTGTGTGGCTGGCCACCTTTAAGTACAGAGTAGTAACTATATGTTCTTACTATAGGGTTAGGATTAGTGTTTGGTTTGGTTTAAGGTTAGTTGCATGTAATTATGCATATTTAATAGTTATTACAATAGTAACTACATGCAAGTTGTAACTTATGTAACAATGACATGATGACATGCAGAACAGGAATGCCTTGTTGAATTAAACTGAAATAATATTCTGTGCTGACAAGAAATATTTATTGAGACACTCATTGAATATTACAAATCTCACTAATACAGTGCTCACTAATACAGTGCTCACTAATACAGCATGAACATCCCCATGAGCGGTTTGATTTTAGAGAAATGGAAAAACAAGGGACTCAAAATAAGGACAAAAATGTACACCAGATCTCTTTAATCCTGATCCTGGACCCACTGTCCATGAGAGTTCAGCTCCAACTCTAATCAAACACACCTGAACCAGTTAATCAAGGTGTTCAGGACCACTTAAAAATTGGATGCTTCTCAAACGGAAGGCTGCATCCTAGTGCAGGGACGATCCTTAGCTCACGAGTCGGTGGGCAGGGCTACAGAAGCATATTTATCTGTATAGGCGGCGTCTAGGTCCTATTACGTAAGAGATCCGCATATTCTGACAGCTCTCGTTTTCTGGGCCTGGTGTCAATAGAAGCTTTTCTTTGACTAACAAGGAAGTTTTCAGCTCTGAAACTTACAGGATATTCTTATATTACCATGACCTTTTATATATCAAAAGCTCAAGGGAAAGTTGATTTCTCAGTTCATCTCCGCTTTAAGATTCTTGTCTACTCAAAGAGACACACTTAGGCTCAATCTCAATTCTATTTTATACCCCTGCAAGTGTGGGTATGTGGAGTGGCCCAAAGGTTGCCTAATAAAAATCCTTCAAAATTAGATCATGGTGATGGTTGATGACATGGCAGCCAAGATATGCAGCCTTACTAGGAAGCACCCATCCCCTTTGCACAGGGGCACAAAGCTCAATTCCTGGATGGCCACAGCCCTGCAGAGTTTAGTTTTATCCCTACTCCAACCCACATACCAGTTGTTTTCAAATAAGAAGTGTGCATTTAATTGGGGTTGAAGCTAAACTCTGACCCCCCCGCCCCCCCCCCCCCCCCCCCCCAAATCAAAGTTGGAAATCCTGTTTAAAGTAATACTTACCCATTTGCTTTTTTAATTTAGAGTTCCTTCTGATATAGTAAATCAGAGCAACAGCTGCAGCCACAAGCAGAAGAAGAGTAAACAAAAAAACAAGACTTATTCCTGCTTTCGCACCTGAAGATTGTTGTGAATCTGGGGCAGCTATTAAGAGAGACGGTGAAGATGTTAGTTAATGTGATGATCTGAAACTACTTCAAATATAGTCTAATCAGGGATTTAAATTAACACCCGCCAAACGCGGGTAACACTGTCAAATCACTAGCCAATTTGGAGGGTTACTTATTATGTTCACTCACTCTGCTGGGGAAGTTTGCGTAAGCCAAATCTGCGCAGATTTAGTGCAAATACTCAACATGCGAGTCATCATGATATATTAAATAAAGCGTATAGCGCAGAATCTGCACATATCTGGCTTGCTTGAACATATGCTTATTTACTATGACTGTCTATTTTTTTTTCTTAGCCAATCAGAACCATTCAACTTGCAGTAATGACAGGGCTAGACCTTGAAAACAGTATAACTTTTGAGAAATTGTATGTACGAAAGCTGGTAGAGAGAGGGAGTGCAGGCTACGAACTCCTTGTGAGACTTGAAGCTGGCTTCTGCTGTTGAAACTGCAAACTATTCTTCAGTAAATTTTTCTTTAAAGGGTTAATACTAAACCGAAACTAACACGATCATTCGAATATACTACCGGGTTTCTACTGATACAAAGCTTAATGCTAATCGTCTTGGTCTTCATTCTTCACAACTGGTCTTGGGTCACAAACTGTTACCCCCTAACACATGTCACTACGCAACAAATAATGGCGCACTCGTCATTTGCATTGAAGCAATAGCGAACTTTAAACAAATCAAAAACATTATAATGTTTAATGTTCTTTATACTGTATTGATCTATCATTTTTGGTGAAAAGGATGAGGATGAGGATGAAAGAGGAAGGGAAGAGATGGCTGGATGACAGGATTGTGTTTGAATAAGAAATTAATGTATGAAATCCAGATTTCAAAATAAATAAATATATTTATAAATGGCAAACGCAATCTGCTTAAGAAGGAGATTAAAATTTGCATAGATGTGAGCTCAAAATCTAAAAATAGCAAAGCAATTAAAACAACTGCAATATGATGTCCTTCATTTAACATTTTCATATAAAAAGTATCTATTTATGCTTGTTCAACAATATATAGATATATACCCTCTGTTGTTTTCTTTCTTTCTCTTTTCCTTTTCTCTCTTTTTTCAATTTCTATTGTATTGTTAAGCATATGATGTTCTTCTGGTGTAATATTGAAGTTACCCTTGTTGGTTTGCAGTGTGTATGTTCACTACTCTACTAATGTGTGTGTACACTAACTTGGATGGGTTAAATGCAGAGGACAAATTCTGAGTATGGGCTACCATACTTTGCCGTCACATAACTTTAATATACTTTTTTTTTATTTTATTAACTTCAATTTACATGCTATTTGTTGATAATAAACCATTGCAAAAATCATATATAAGCTGTGACATAGTTAATTTGGTTTATTTAAGTTTGGCTAGTAGAAGTTCTGAATGGCTGGTAACTTAAAAATTTAGTAGCCAAATTGGCAGGTGAGTGAAAAAGTTCATTTCAAACCCTGATGCTAATAATACCACATTTCATTACATTGAAAGACTTGCACATTCAGTAGCTCAGAGTTACTCACCAGTGACAGAAAGAAGGAATCGCAGTGAGCTGTCAATGCCTCTGATCTGTAGTTCATAAAGTCCAGAGTCTGTGGTTCTGGTGTTTGTGATGATCAGAGATCCAGTTTTATCCAGCTTCATTCGATCTCTGAATCTCTCATCAGCATCGTTTAATGAGGTCTCGTTAGTTTCAACATCGATTTTAGCCAGGAGGGTGCCTTTATCTCCAAACCTCCACAGCATCAGAGCATCTTTGTGCATTTCAGCATTAGTCTGCAGAGTGACCGACTCTCCCTCTGTCACTGACAATGACACTGACTTCACTCCATCCGTCTCACCAACCACGCCTGCAAAACAAGCAGAATGTTAATAAAAAAGTGTTTCAGAAATTTTGAATGAGTTAGTCCCATTATGAAATCCTGCTTGTGTGGTGCAAAATCTGGAAACTCTCTTAATAAATGCTTACACACAGACATGGGTCAGTGACATATGCATATTTTTGTGTCCAAATGCATTATTTACTTTAGAAATATTTTGATACATTCATGACAAGCCACTTTATTCTATAAACCTATTTAGTTTTAAATAATTTTCAGAACATTCAAATAATAAACATTTGTGTTTTGGTTTCTTAAAGAGCCCCTATTATAGCCTAGAAATCTAGACGTAATTTGCAGCCAGGGCGTCTAGCAACTCTCCGTTGGCTTGCGAGCTGGAAAAACCTAACTCTAGTCAGGCCAATCGCATCGTGTATAGAGTCGGTGGGCGGGCTTAACATAATGACGCCAGAGTAGGGTTCCGAGTGCTACTTGTAAACAATGATGCTGGCGAACAGCGGCCTTTCGAATTGGCTTTGGCTGCGACTCTGGAAGACTTGGAGTTAAGCTTTTCTTTGAGAAAAGAGCAAAGAACAGCACTGAAGTCATTCTTTAAAAAGGAAGATGTGTTTGGAGTTTTGCCGACCGGATACGGAAAAAGTTTAATCTTGCACCCCTTGCAATTCCTCCCTCGAGCACGGATTCACCCCACATTCCATGTGTCACTCCTGAAACCACATCACCCCTCTGTTTCTGTTTCCCCAGAGTCTGGCATTACTCCGGAACCCCCTCCTCCGCTTCTCCTAGACGACGTGGTGTACCAGGTCCAGGAGATCTTGGACTCCCGGAGTCGTGGTGGTCAGCTCCAATACCTAATCGACTGGGAGGGGTACGGCCCAGAGGAGCGATCATGGGTACCCAGGCACGACATCCTAGACCCGAACCTACTGGAAACCTTCCACGCTTCTCGTCCAGACAGACCAGCGCCTCGGGGTAGAGGCGTCAGGGCCCTCGGCCCTCAGGAGATGGCCGTGGAGGGGGGGAGGGGGGGGGGGTAATGTCACGAGCATGCCAGGCTCCCAGACACAACGATCACAATCACCCGAGTACTGATCACACACACCTGCACGTCATTATCACTGCAATCACCACCTGCACTTAAGCCCCACGCACGCACTCAGTCACTGTCCGGTATCGTTTGCACATGCTCACGATAAAGCTTGCTTCCACGGACTCACCTGACTACCTACCTGTGATCCCAAGTCTCCTGGGTTAGTTACGGTTGCTAAGCCACGATAGGCGGTTTTTGGGCGTGGCTTAGCAAAGGGTCAATTACAGTTGAAACATCTCATAATGTACCTCAAACTGAGTAGCATCACTGAGAAATGTCCTGCTCAAGGTTCGGCTTGAAAAATTAGTTCTTACGATGTTTCGTCATCGATTCGGACTCGCGCTGGGATTGATGTAAAATCAATGTCATCATTGCTGTCTTTACAGTGTGTACAAACGCTGAGCTTTAATACGCCTCCAGACGGAGCTTGAGTTCAGTTATGGTAATTGTTATTGTTTCTGAAATACGTGCTGTACGCGGTATACCAATCACAACAGACTGGGTCGTCTGACCAATCAGAGCAGAGTAGGCTCATGGAAAGGAGGGATTTAGAGAGACTGATTCATCCATCAAGTTGTTTGAGAATCATTGAACATTGTTCATTGAACAATGGTGGTGCAATGTATATTATGAGAAAATGAAACTTTGATTGATGTAAACATGTTGTTGGAGAAATAGCATAATGGGGCACTTTAAAGCCCCAGATTGCCGAGCAACCGAACAGACTAAGAAAACTATATAAATCTGTCTTTTAATAATAAGAAATTAAAAATAAAATACTATGGTATAATTTTATGTTTGAAACCTTTCATATACGTAAAACAAATGAAACTGATGAGATGATTGAAAAACTTTTTTTTCCCGGTAATTTGAATATTCTCAAATGTCAGGGTGGACAGCTGCAAACATGGCTCTTTTATGAATTGAAAAGGTAATAACAATAAGCATGATAATGCAGCATCCAGAGGAGGAGGTTCCCTTTCGAACCGTCAGTTCGTACTGCGTTGAAGTCTCCATGGGAATTCTCCTATTCTCGAATATACTGAAGTAATTTGTAAAATCACGCAGTGCTACTGCCAAAACAGTGTCGAGAAATCTCGCACACTATTGGCTGGCCAGTGGGAACTGCATGAACCAATGGCAGAACAGCGTAATCTGAGCGAACCAATGGGCACAAAGCCCGCAAAGCTGAGCGCAAGAGCCCGCGAAACGGGCATATAAAATACACTGTAACTGTCAAAAACGTCAGATTAATCTCCTTCAGTGACGATCTACAGTCCTCGATGATAAACTCGAACTACACTACCTTTCACCGTGAATTGACGAGCCTGCAGCGGAATAGCGAGCTAGCCAGCCAGCCAGCCAGCTAGATTTCCGTCCGAGCCTCGGCGGGAAAAAACGGCGGAGCCAGAGGGCTGAGTATACCGAGGCTAGCGAGTTCATGTCGGCCCAGTGCCCGCGTGCCTCCTCTTCGCCTCAGAGAGACGTTTCCCCTGTGACGTTCTCTCGATCGGACCTGCTCCCTCCACTCGACGGCGAGGGCCTGGTCTCATTTGGCGGCAATGAGGAAGATGAATCCGCATGATTACCAACGTTTCGCTCTTCCTTTTTCTCTCACTCGGGCCGCGCTAAAAAGGCATCGCAGACAAAGAATGCCAGAGTGGACGAGCGAACTAATGCCGAGCTTCCCGCATTACTCGCTTTCAGACTGCTGGAGATATTGAGAGCGCTGCTTACGTTACACTGTTGTCACTGCAGCTTGTGCGCCCTCTCTCTCTCTCAGCGCGCACTCACTGTGATCGTGATTTACGTCATTGCTGCCTCGCTGTCTAGCACATAATGGCGTCGTGAATGCCTTTTTCACTCAATCACTTCTCTCAGTCCCCTATTCAAGTGAATGGAGAGGTTCAACAGTGTGGTAAACAAGCACGCAAGTTTTGAAGCACGCACACCCTACACACCAAAACACCGTTGAGAGTGCGACTTACGTCATAGCCACGCTCTCTGCTGGTACGGTGCACTTTCGCACACAGGGTTGTCGGTTCGAGCCCCGCTCTCATAGGCTTCTCAGTGAGTCTCAATTTAGTGAATGGCGGCCAAGCCCTCCACCACTTCTCTTAGTCCCCTATTCAGGTGACTGGAGAGGTTCACCATTACAGTAAACGAGCCTGTTATAAAGCATGCACGCCTGTACACAAAACGCTGTATTAACGGCGATCCTAATAAACAATTAAGAGTTATTTCCTCTGTTATGACTGCAGGCAGTGCGCCCCCTACATAGGGTGTACCCCTGCATATAAGCACTGTTAATTCAGCACTGTCGAACCACTCAAAAGTCCTGCTGTGGCCGGATTACCACCACAGACTTCCTTTACATTCTCTAAATCCCTTCGGTTCAGGTGACTGGAGATGTAAATATTGCAGTCAACTAGCCTGTTGTCAAACACGCTCGTCTGCACACCAATGCTGTTTTTAACAACGACCTTACTAAAATATGTGCACCTTGCACGCAAGCACTGTTCTCACCGATTATCGCTCTCTTGCTCGTGCCACGAGCGCTCTATATGAAGAAAGTGCACCCAATACAAGTATGCGCCGCTACACATAAGTGCTGTCCACACAGTGTCACAAACACAAACCAACCGGCAGACATCTGAACAGGGCCCTTATCAAACGGCTTTCAGAATGCTGACAAAACTGAACACAGGAAGCCGAGGCCGGTCCGCCTCCCAAAATACTCAGAGTTCTCTCCCCACGGCCCGTTTTTGTACTGGTCAGGGAGAAAAATACTGTACGAGTCCGCTTTAATGTGTGCTCCCCTGCATTCTACCGCCATAAAGGCGAGTTCAATATATATATATATATTTTTTATTTTTTTTATTTTTTTTATTCAACAAATGAGTCTTCTTTCTCTTCTGCACCACATGGAAGTCGGCGCCCTGCACAACGTGGTGCCTTCTGACACTATAAAACCCCTGTGCGATCGGGCAGAGGCTTGGAAACCCATCCCCGGTGTGTCACAGTGCACAGCATAATGCACACTTAGGTGGAGAGCAACGTGACTCACGTCCTCAAAACCGAAGTAGAAAGCCTATTGATAATAAAAATAAATAAAATCGATAGAGACGGTGCCTCCAGCTCAAAGTGAGTCAGGGTTTTTACAGCCTCTACTTCCTTGTTCCCAAAAAAGTTAGCGGCCTCAGGCCCATCTTAGATCTCAGACACCTGAACAAGGCGTTCGACGGGAAGGCTTATCAGTACACAGTCCTGCCCTTTGGCCTGTCATTGGCCCCCCGCACTTTCACGAAGTGCATGGATGCAGCTCTCTCCCCCTTAAGACAAGCAGGAATGCGCATTTTGAACTACCTCAATGACTGGCTCATACTGGCACAGTCAGAAATCTCACAAATCTGTGCTACTCAGCCATCTAGAATGCCTGGGTCTCAGAATAAATACAGCCAAGAGCTCATTGCTTCCAAGGCAGAGAACCTCCTTCCTGGGAACGATTTTAGACTCAGCCCAAATGAGGGTGTGGCTATCGGACAAACGTGCTCTGACTACACAGCAGCTTGCACGTTCATTCAAAACGGGAACCAACAGACCCCTAAAACATTTTCAGAGAATGCTAGGCCTAATGGCATCAGCTTCTCCAGTACTTCCACTGGGTATGATGCACATGTGCCCCCTGAAGTACTGGCTGAAATCACGGGTTCCTTCCCAAGAGTGGCATTCAAGCCAGCTTTGGATCAAAGTGGGCCGCGGCTGTGTCAAAGCCCTGGCCCCGTGGTCAGTTGGGAACAGTGTCCAGACCACGGACGCCTTCAACTCGGGTTGGGGCGCTCTGTGCGAGGGCGAACTGGCCTTCGGCTCATGGTCGAGCACAGAGTCATGGTTGCACATAAACTGCTTAGAAATGCTGGCAGTAGTGCTAGCCCACGAGACTTTTCTACCATGTCTCTCAGGTCACCATGTTCTAGTCCGCACGGACAACATGACAGTGGTCTCCTACATAAACCAACAAGGCGGACTCAGGTCGAGATGGCTCAACCAACAGGTCAGACATCTCCTCCTATTGGGCAAACGGCAAATTACATTCACTGAAAGCAGTGCATGTGCCAGGCAGACTGAACCATGGAGCAGACATCCTCTCCAGGGGCCTCGTGTCCCCGGGGAAATGGGCCCTCCATTCCCAAATGGTTCAAATTATATGGAGTGTTTTTGGGAGGGTAGAGGTTGACCTCTTCACCTCCGAAGACAACTGACATTGCCCAATCTGTTTTTCAAAGAGCAAGGATGCACTGGCCCACGAATTGCCCAGGTGCCTACTTTATGCTTTTCCACCAGTACCGCTCATTCCCCAGATTTTAAAAAGGATCAGGGAATGTGAGCACACAGTCCTGCTAGTGGCTCCACTCTGGCGAACCCACATCTGGTTTCCCGAGTTGATTCAAATATCAGCAGACCCATAGGAAAGATCTCCCTGAGGAAAGCTCTCCTTTCTAAGGCGAACGGGACAATCTGGCACCCCCGCCCCCAACTGTGGGTGTTACATGTTTGGCCACTCAAGGGGGGCTCGAGAACCTCCCAGTGAGTGTCCTGAGCACCATCAGTGAAGCTAGAGCTCCGTCTACTAGACGTCTCTATTCCCTTAAATGGTCAGTGTTCTCTGACTGGTGTTCTATAACCCAGTGTCATGCGAGATATCACAGATTCTTGTTTTTCTACAAGAGTTGTTGGATGCAGGACACACTCCATCCACACTCAAAGTCTACACGGCAGCTATCGCCGCATCCCATGCACCGATAGCGGGCCAGTCAGTGGGCAGACACAACATGGTTATAAAATTCTTAAAAGGAGCCCGGAGGCTTAACCCCCCTCGCCCTCCTACGGTGCCATTCTGGGACATTTAATTGGCCCTAAGAGCACTAAAAAGACCTCCCTTCGAGCCGTTGCAGACAGCTGAATTAAAACCGCTTTCGCTGAAAACTGCCCTGCTATTAGCACTGGCATCTGTTAAGCGTGTCGGTGACATTCAAGCGTTATCTGTGAACGCATCATGTTTAAAATTGGCCCAGGCGATTCTAGAGCTATCCTCAAACCAGGGAATGGTTATGTACCTAAAAGTGCTTTCAACACCGTTCAAAGCACAGGAAATCACTCTCTCTGCCCTCCCCCCTTCGGAGGATAAGAGACAGTTACACCTGCTCTGCCCTGTTAGGGCGCTTAGAGCATATATTTAGCGGTCCTCCCCCTTTAGACAGTCGGAGCAGCTCTTTGTAAGTTTTGGTGGCTGAACTAAGGGACTTTCGGTCACCAAACAAAGCCTAGCCAGATGGTTAGTGGACGCGATAGCGATAGCATATGACACTATGGGCCTCCAATGCCCCAAAGGTGTCAAAGCTCAGTTTCTATGGGTGACATTAGTAGATCGGCAGGTTGGTCCTCACCATCTACTTTTACCAGATTCTACAGTATGGATGTCCCTGCACTGCAGGCACAAGTCCTCGCTGTATAAAAAAATACTAAGATGGCCTAACGAATATTAGACGGCCTTGTAAGCCCGTCCCCGTCATAAGTTGGCAATTGGGGCCTTCATTTGCTTCAATGCTTACACATTCCTTATAGTTACCGGCCTCTATGAGCCCAGTAGTATAAAACTTATATATTATATATTATGAATATATATTATATATGTGTGTGTACATATATATTATAAATATAAATGATGTGTCAATAACTGTAGTCTTGAACCCTTTCTAATAAGTGTTCAAACTTGAGGGAGTACATGTCACTGCGCTTATCATAGCACGGAGGGATTTTAAAGGTTCCCATGGCGTCTTCGACGCAGTACGAACTGACCGTTCGAAAGGGAACGTACTCGGTTACTTAACGTAACTCGGCCGTGCTATCGCGCTGACTCGGGTGATCGTCGCTTCAGTCGATTTTAACCTGACGTTTTTAAGTTACAGCGTATTTTAGTTGCCCCTTTCGTGGGCTCTTGCGCTCAGCTTCGCGGGCTTTGTGCCCATTGGTTCGTTGAGATTACGCTGTTCTGCCATTGGTTCATGCAGTTCCCACTGGCCAGCCAATAGCGTGCGAGATGTCTCGACACTGTTTTGACTGCACAGTAGCACTGTATGATTTTACAAATTACTTCAGTATATTCGAGAATAGGAAAATTCCCATGTCGTCTTCGACGCAGTACGAGTTTGAAAGGGAACCACGGTTATGTTGAGTAACCGAGTACAATTTGTAGAACCTTCTCAAATACTGATAAAATCAGCTACTTTAAAGTATGGGTAGGTTTGTACACTTTCCATGGTACAACTAATGTCATAAACTGTATTTAAATTGTTGTATTTAAATATTCTATGAATGAACTAGCTTAGGCAAAAGCTGACACAGACATCCAAATATAGAAGCCGGTTCAATGTACGATTAGTTGCAAAAGTCCGGTGGTCAGATGGACCAGGAAGTCAGATGGTGTAACCCCATGAAATAAAAAAATCTTTAAGCTAAAAAATACATTTAAGATAAGATTGGATATTTTTTTTATCACTGTTCTAAGATAAGTTAAAGATGTTTAACACATTCAATTATTTTCATGATAATAATTTGAAATGCCTCTATAAAGTAAAGAAAATGTGTCACACTTTATATTAGGTGTCTTTAAATACTATGTACTTGTCAGTGATGTTTATATATATATATATATATATATATATATATATATATATATATATATATATATATTGTGACAAGCGTCCCGAGCCTCCATCAGTGTCACCCTGGAAACAGACCAGCCACACCTGCACTCGCTCATCACGGGCTGAGCGGTCACACCTGCGAGTCATCATGCACCCGCTATGTAAACCGGAGAAACGGCCAGAGAGGTGAGAGATGTCTCCACAAGACTCGGCTAACCTTATCCTCTGCTACTGCCCACAAACAGCAGCGTGTGACCGCCAGCCACTACACGGGAGAAGAGCACGGACCCCAAATGCACTGCGCAACACCACGAGGACTGAAGACGAGACGCCGAGCACCGAGCACCCACCAACTGCACTCTACACTGCTTCCTTGCACTTCCACCCTAAATAAAATCCACCCCTCGGGAGACTCACCTGCATCCTCGTGTGCTTCTTCACCCCGTCACAATATATATATATATATATATATATATATGCATTATCATGCTTACTATTGTTATATTGATAGACTTGAGATACTCACCACTGACAGTAACATTAAATATCTTTGTCCTAGTCTTTTCTCTAGAGATGCTGAGTTTATATTGTCCTGAGTGTTTGATTCTGGTGTTTCTGATGGTGAGAGATCCAGTCTTTTGGTCCACCTGCAATCTGCCCCTGAATCTCTCATCATCAGTGACAAAAAATGAAGTCAAGCCACCCTTTCGCATTATTTGAGATATGAGAGAGTCTCTAGGTCCAAACAGCCACAGTATGGTATCATCGTTCAGTACTTCAGTAAGATTTGTGTGCAGAGTAACAGAATCTCCCTCCATCACTGTCCTTGTCTCAAATTCAGTTTCATCTGTCTCTGAATCAGACACACCTGGAGAACAAATACAACCAGTTTTTTAACATTTTTAACAATTTAAAAAAAGGAAATTTAAGAGTTTACAAAACAATACCCTTATGCAAAGAACATATATTTCCTTATATATGAATGATCAATATGTTGTATATTAGAAAATATACAGATTAATATATTGTGTAAATATATTACAACATATTGAATAATACATAAGGAATTGCCACTTTTCACACAAAAATATGTGACAATATATGCATAGCATACTATATAATAATATTTGTATTACTAATTTTATATTCAGTAATACACTTTTTAACATAGATGTACGTGTAATATAAAATGTGGTACTGCATTTGCATAAATATATTAAACATATTTACTCATGCAGTATGTATACACATATAGAAATATATCATATAATAATAATATATTTCTTATATTCAAAAATGATTTATATGACGTTTCATATATGTTTTCATGTAGCTAGTTAACAATAACACAAGCATACCTGCATGTACAGAAGTATTTAGCACAGATACTATAATTGTGCTGAAGAGAGCACAGCCAATTCCTTTAAATAAAGTAAAATAATGTCTTAAAGGGATAGTTCACTCAAAAATTTAATTTATCCCATGATTTAGGATAAACGTGCATCGATCCATCATATAACTGCTCCAAACGGCTCCGGGGGGTTAATAAAGGCCTTCTGAAGCGAATCAATGTGTTTGTGTATGAAAAATTGGCCGGAAGCTAGATCATTTACTTTACACAAACGCATCGATTTGCTTCAGAAGGCCTTTATTAACCCCCCAGAGCCATGTGGAGCACGTTACATGATGGATAGATGCACTTTTATGGACTTCAAAAACAAAGTCATTATAAAGCTTGAAAGAGCATTTTTATATTAATTAGGCTATAATATATATAATATATTCTGATTGTGTTCGTCTGAAAGAAGCATGTCATATAGGCCTACACGTTGAATGGCTTGAGGGTGAGTAAATCATGGGTTAATTTTTATTTTTGGGTGTACTAACCCTTTAACTCATTTAACAGTCAGAAGCAAGCACTCTGGGAACTAGAAATCTGCTGTAACTCATTCCGTGAATGTATGTGTGAACATACGGGAACATGTAAGTGCAAATATGTGTACACAATTAAGGATAAAACTATGAATATTACATGTAAGGCTATTTTTGTCTTCATTTCGAAATACTTTTATCAATATATCCATGGTCTATGCATATTGAAAAATATAAGCAGTAGTTTAAGCCAAGGAAATATATTATGTAATATCTGGCATTACATTTAGCGTATTATGCCCATTGATGTTTGGTAAGCATAAAAACAAGAACGTGTAGCCTATACTTAATAAGCAACTCTGCATGCGATTGAAACTTATTTTCATATATTGTATCTTGAAACTAAATATGAATAAATATAAATAATGTTTATCCTTAGTTTACTGTAGGCCTATACAGTGAACCAATAAACTAAAGATGCATTCTCTGAATCAATAAAGTCTTATTCTTCACGTTGCTTCTCAAATATCTTCTCGGGACAAAAATCCTCAACAAGAATAGGATTTGTTGCAGTAGTTATCTCTGTTGGATGTTTGCTAGCACCGCTCAACTGGGTATGCGTATAAAGTACGATTTTGTGTGTTTACCAAACTAGACTCGATCGATGAAGTTTACAAATAATTTAACGTAGAAATTACTTCTCATATGGAAACCGAAAGTAAGACAGAGGTTCAAAACTTACCGTAGATTAAGAATAAAAACAGAAAGAGTGTTAGCATGTTCCGCATGTTTTTTGTAGAGCTGTGAAAATCTGGATTCATAGGCTAAGGATGAACAGGTTATTTTAGAATCTCGCTGTTTGTTCGTTTTCTTAGAACCACGCCCAAATTTGGCTTGGTTCACTCGCTCAACAGCGAGTTTTGAGGAGGAGTATATTGACATAACTTCACTGTAAACCCACATGAAAAAGTACTATATTATAGTAAAATTACTCGGTATACTAGTGTTTTTGAACCATTTAAATTAGCAAAGTGTAGTAAATACTATAATATACTACAATGTACTACAATTTCCTGTACTGTATGGTTCAAAAACACTATTTACTAGAGTAATTTTACTATAATATACTACAGTATTTTTTAATGTGGGAAGAAGTAAGCTTAATATATCGTTTTCATTGTTGCAACATATGGCACTTCTTAACTAATTTACGTTTCCATTGTATGGACTTATTAAATGTATGCTACAATATCCCCCTTCCAAAACGTTTAGCCTACTTTAAGTGGTAGCTGTCAATAACTTGCCAATACATCCGCTAGTCAACCCGCAATTGGAACGCCTACTAGCGAACCTGTGGTGTTTTTTAGAGGGGTTTGCTGCGTGATAAGAGTGGTTGGTAAAACAAAGGAATATGGTTAATGCTTTTATTTTATTCTTTGTGAGCTTGTGGCGTCTGGTTGGTAAGTTATGAACGCTTTTCATTATAGTGGTTCTCATAAAAAGTGTACCTGCGTCAGGATAAGAGGAACAGATTTTTTTGTTCAATCTTTTTTTGCTACACTCAATTTGGGTATAAGGTGACCAGTCTATGTATTTTACACAACTACATAGGCTACGATTTTTGTGAAGACTTTTAAAGAAAATAATCAAATCAGTCACAAAGTGAATTACAAGTAGTCTACTCATACAATAAGTTGTGGTTTCTTAAATTTTTGCAAGGCAATGGGTTTCCTCGATTTTAAGGTGCTGTATGTAAGTTTTTGACTGTACTAAAGCATAAAAGTACCATAATACAGGTCCGTAGCCAGCCTGTGAAATTAAAAATGGTGAAATTAGACAAAGGTTTATTAGTTTGCCTGATTATTTTTGTAGGTAATTTAACATTTCAATCCTAAAACAGCTGCCAAATATGAATAGTTTAGTTTAGCTATAACTTACATCTTATCTTGCACTTTATGGCCATTTAATTGGAGCATCGCTTAAATGTAACTGTATGGCCATTTAACTGGAGCACCTTCAAATTTTGTATAGGTGCAACAGGGAAAAATGACTCACCGTGGGGCAACATATTGAGTTTCATGGTATTGCAATACATTTTGGGATAAGAGTGTCAATGTGGCACCAAGTATCACACTACTTATTTACTTGATATTTTAATGGATTTATTTTGGTTCATCTACACTGATATGATGATGATACTATGTTAAGATAATATGGAGCACAACCTTGTTGGGGTGCATGGTCCCCCAAGTAAATTTTGATTCCTCTGATCTACATATGTGCATTTTAAGATGTTTGAAGGCTAATATATATAACTCACCTAAAGGATTATTAGGAACACCATACTAATACTGTGTTTGACCCCCTTTCGCCTTCAGAACTGCCTTAATTCTACGTGGCATTGATTCAACAAGGTGCTGAAAGCATTCTTTAGAAATGTTGGCCCATATTGATAGGATAGCATCTTGCAGTTGATGGAGATTTGTGGGATGCACATCCAGGGCATGAAGCTCCCGTTCCACCACATCCCAAAGATGCTCTATTGGGTTGAGATCTGGTGACTGTGGGGGCCATTGTCTTATTGAACTCATTGTCATGTTCAAGAAACCAATTTGAAATGATTCGAGCTTTGTGACATGGTGCATTATCCTGCTGGAAGTAGCCATCAGAGGATTGGGTACATGGTGGTCATAAAGGGATGGACATGGTCAGAAACAATGCTCAGGTAGGCCGTGGCATTTAAACGATGCCCAATTGGCACTAAGGGGCCTAAAGTGTGCCAAGAAAACATCCCCCACACCATTACACCACCACCACCAGCCTGCACAGTGGTAACAAGGCATGATGGATCCATGTTCTCATTCTGTTTATGCCAAATTCTGACTCTACCATCTGAATGTCATCCAGTCTTCAACTGTCCAATTTTGGTGAGCTCGTGCAAATTGTAGCCTCTTTTTCCTATTTGTAGTGGAGATGAGTGGTACCCGATGGGGTCTTCTGCTGTTGTAGCCCATCCGCCTCAAGGTTGTGCGTGTTGTGGCTTCACAAATGCTTTGCTGCATACCTCGATTGTAACGAGTGGTTATTTCAGTCAAAGTTGTTCTTCTATCAGCTTGAATCAGTCGGCCCATTCTCCTCTGACCTCTGGCATCAACAAGGCATTTTCGCCCACAGGACTGCCGCATACTGGATGTTTTTCACACCATTCTTTGTAAACCCTAGAAATGGTTGTGCGTGAAAATCCCAGTAACTGAGCAGATTGTGAAATACTCAGACCGGCCCGTCTGGCACCAACAACCATGCCACGCTCAAAATTGTTTAAATCACCTTTCTTTTGCTTTCTGACATTCAGTTTGGAGTTCAGGAGATTGTCTTGACCAGGACCACACCCCTAAATGCATTGAAGCAACTGCCATGTGATTGGTTGCTTAGATAATTGCATTAATGTGAAATTGAACAGGTGTTCCTAATAATTCTTTAGGTGAGTGTAGATTAATCATCTTTTCTCTGTTACCTTTGTTCTTTGATGAACATTAATGGCAGACATCATCAGTGCTGCTGTCACTTTAAGATCGGCCGCTGCCGAACATGACGCGGATCTGACGCGCTGTCATGTGCATCTCATTTTCTCACGTTCATTTAAGAAGTTATTTAGCTCATTTAAGACTCCTATTATGAGAATACTCGACGAAACTGCCATTTTGGCAAAATTCTTTGTGTTGTTGTTATTGTTTGTTCAAGAGCGAAAGAGAACTCGATGTGTGCACGAGACTGCCGCAATTAGGGATCTAATTGAGAAGCAGCAACACAGTGCGTTCTCTTCTGTCTTGACGTATGTGTGTGTGTGTGTGTGTGTGTCAGGACACTGACATTACAGCACATTCTCTTGTGTCTTGTCGCGCTTCGATGAATCGCATTTACATGAATAAGACAAACGCTGCGTTAATTGCGTTAAATATTTTTAATGCGTTAAAAGGAAAAAATTAATCGTCCGCTTTAACGCGTTAATTTGCCCAGCACTAATATATACAACATTTTTTTTGTTTGATTAACATTAATGACATAGACGGGTACTTTAGGCTGCTGCCCCCTTTAAGACAGAATGCTTGGCTATAACACATACAATACACATTCACTGACACATATCCAGGGTTGGTTTTCACAGAGCTGTTTATGTTCTCCTCAGCTACACTGACTGTATTTACGTAAGTGACTCCATATGATGGGCATTTTGACAACCATGTGTGTATTTGATCATTGGATGGTAATTTTGTTATACAATGAGCTTGGCTGCTTTTGATAGGGTATTTTCATGTGACAGAAGACTACTACTCAAACTGGCAACCCACGTGAGCGTTGAGTCTGAGGAGGAAGGGGGCGGGGCAAACTATATTTTTAATTTGGACTGCAGTACCCATTTCAACCACTAGCTGTCATTCTTACATACAGCACCTTTAAAGGAAACACACTCCACTCTACTACTGTTAGCATCTTACCAAATTACCAAGGACTTTCAATATTTTTTTTAATTATTTCAAACTTGACTCTTCTGTAGTTTCATCGTGTACTAAGACCGACGGAAAATGATATGGCTAGGAACTATTCTCTAATAGTCGTAATAATCAAGGAACTTTGCTGCCGTCCCATGTGTGCAGCGGCGCAATGATATTACACAGCGCCTGAAAATATGCAAACTTCCGTCAACATAACCAACGTGACAACCTGCTTGCACAAGGAGCGTGCCTTGTAACCATGGAGACATTTGTGAGAGACGATTCAGAAGATATTTACTTTGGTGCAGATCCTGAACCATATCTATTTGAACCGGAATACCTGCAACAACACAAACTTAGTGCCGGTCATGTTGGAAGTTACCTAGCTGGGGACTATTTTCAGCCGCTGCGTAATATCATTGCACCTGCTGCACCCATGGTACGGCTGCAAAGTTTCTTGATTATTACGCAGGAATGAGAGTATAGTTCCTAGACTTATCGGTCTAGAAAATCATAACTTTTCATTTTCCGTCGGCCTTAGTACACAATGTAACTACAGAAGAGTCAAGTTTTAAATAGGAAAAATATCAAAACTCTTTGGTCATTTTTTGAGCGAGTAACGGTCTAATCCGATTCAATGATCTATCCTAAGCTATGCTAAAAGTGCTACCGCCAGACCCGGAGATCGGCTGAATGGATTCAAAAACAGTAAAACTCAACTGTTTAACTCTAGGGAAGTTGGAAAATGAGCCTATTTTCAAAAATAGTGGAGTGTTCCTTTAAGTAAGTAGAGAGAACTCAGAAAAAACTTTAGTTTTAAGTTAAGTAGTTTAACATTTTTAAGTTATTGCAATTTAATAAAATTAAGTTAGTCCAGCTTGAAATAACACATTTTCTTTTACTTGTCAGAATATTTGTTTTTTCAATTATGCATAAAGTTTCCTTAGTTTTAAGGCAACGGGTTTCTTCAATTTTTTCAACGGATCACGTTCTACAGTGTAATTTAATGTATTCGTTTTGGGACCTGCTGAGAAATAGAAGGAAGTCCGAAACAAAATCTGAAAGTTTTCATGAAAGTGAGTGCTGGAGAAAAAACACCTGGCACTGAATTCCTAAAGTTTATTCATCTCTAATAATATTTCTAATGACATTCACAGAGAAAAATATCTGCATAATGCAAATCACTATAACTGATATAGTCTGTTACAAAATATGTTCCCTTTTTTCTGTAGATGTGGCAAATGAAGTGAAGTCGGTGTCAGTGATGGAGGGAGATTCTGTCACTCTACACACTGATGTTACTGAAGTACAGCAATATATGTTTATACAGTGGATGTTCGGAAGCACCAGAATAGCAGAAGTGAGCAGACTCACGCAAACCAACTCGACGTATGATGGTCCGGATGGGAGATTCAGAGACAGACTGAAGCTGGATCAAACCGGATCTCTGACCATCACAAACACCAGAACCACAGACTCTGGACTTTATAAAGGAACAGTTATCAGCAAAGAGACCAGCTACATGAGTTTCAGTCTCACAGTCTATGGTGAGTGGAGAATAATATTAAATGGTTATTTTCTGCAGAATTATTGTGTATCTTGTTATATAGTGTTCTTTTCACTATTGCTCCATTGTATGATATCT
Source organism: Romanogobio albipinnatus (assembly GCA_023566225.1). NCBI lineage: Eukaryota > Metazoa > Chordata > Actinopteri > Cypriniformes > Gobionidae > Romanogobio > Romanogobio albipinnatus. The sequence continues at coordinate 30,653,723 of CM042263.1, read as the reverse complement.
TAATTGCTTTGGTTCCATTTAAAGTATTTATTCACTATAAATAAAGATCAGAAGTGTGTGATGAGACTGACGTCACAGTAACATCTGTCATTATCAGAGTCTGCAAAAAGTACTTCATCACCAGAAGGATCATCAAGCACCATTTTACTGTCATCCAGCTGTGCAATGAACAATTCAACCGTCATCCAGACTGAGAATGTCAACAATACTGAACTCCATCAGCCGTGTCCAGGTATGTAACTCTCGTACTCTGTTAAAATGTGTTATGTCAGTGTGATATATTTGTTATCAGAGGTGTTGTGTTGTGTCACTGCTGATGGGTGCTAAACCATCAACCACATAAGCCAATTCAAACAGCAAGATTTTGTTAACAACGCATTTATGCATTTGGCAGATGCTTTTATTCAAAGCTCCTTACATGGCATTCATTTTTGTTTGTTTGATCAGTTCATGCATTCTTTGAGAAAGATTGAACTTTGTGCACAAAAGAGCATTTGCTTTTTATGTGTGATTTAACTGGAACAGAGAACAGACCGCAGATGAGCAACAGAGACGTGAAGCAAGAGTATGAGCGTGAGTGGAGGTGTTGCTTTAGAAAACACAAGTGCTCGAGGCAAAAAAAATAAGATCTTGAAGAAATAGTAAAAAAAAAAACACATAGGCTTCTAAGAGAGCTGAGGTTAAAGAAGACTTTTAGAAGACTATTATTTTAAACAATACTATCAAAAAGTAATAAAAAGGGAGTTTTTCTTTTTTTCAGACCACATCCACTGTTGTGGTTTTACTGAAGCTGTGATTCGATTGGTTATCTCTGCTCTGGTTGGCGTGGCTACTGTTGCCGTGCTGGTTTATGACATCAGATCTACAAGAAGCGAGCTGATCAGAACAGAAGAGACCGGATATCAGCGTCAGACCCATGGAGTAAGATCAGACCAGTATGAAACGAGCAGAAGCTTTAGTTCCAGATATGTTTGCTAAAGTTTGCTGGTTTAATCACGAAAATAAAACATGCATTAATACTCAGATTTCCTATACTAACACAGCTGTTTATTAACAGATTGTTTTTATCCATTGTGCATTTATTGATTATATTTGCACTGTATTTGTATTGATATATTAAATGAATGGCTAAACAAAATAATAATTAGCACCACATGTGGTGACATAGAATGATTTCATAAGCTATTGTGTGTGTTGAAACCCTTGAAATGACTCTTGGTGAATGTTTTGGTGACTTTTAATAAAGATTTAGTTTTACAACAACTATTGTCCACTTTTATTACACCCTTAAACAATATAGTTCAAATAGAGGTAGTATGTGACTCACAGAATTCACATGATACACTAGCAGCTCCAGAGTATTTACATCTGCACAGCTGTGGTTTGATCTGATAGGTGGACACACTGTTTGTGAATGAGTCCAGCTAGTAGAAGAATTAAGGAGATTGGGAAATGAAAAACAGTTCATTTTGTTTAATGGCAACATACCTGCCCTTACGAAAAATAACCATGGTTTTATTATAGTAAAAGTGTAGTAACCATGGTTTTTTGGCTTATTGATTACCATTTATACAACCACAGTTTTACCACAAATACCATGGTTAAACTATGGTTAGAGTAGCAAAACCAATCATTTTCGTAAGGGGGATTAATAGGAATTAAGCAAACTTTTATGCAGATTTCAGAACCACATAGACTAGTTCCCATGATTTACAGCTATAAGTATGTTTATGATGTTAAATTTTTTTCAGAACTAGGGGTAACCGCCTGCTCTCATACAGTGATGCGCTGCACAGATGTACATTTTTTCAATAACAACTAATTTTCCTCGTTCAGACATCACGCCCATGAACCGTTGGCTGAACGTCTGATGCATAAAATTAAATGGTACTCACTGCAGAGTCAAATGACCTCCAGCTCCACCTCTCTGGACGTCTAATGGGGTGGAGATACAGTTGTGGATAGTGTTAAAGGTCCCGTTTTTCCAGTTTTTTTGAAGCTTTGATTGTGTTTACAGTGTGCAATATAACATGTGTTCATGTTTCGCTTGCAAAAAAACACAGCATTTTGCCACAATTTACGTATCTGTATACCGCTGTTTTCACTGTCCTAAAAACAGGCTGATGAGTTCCTTGTTCTATGAAGTCCCTCCTTCAGAAATACGTAATGAGTTCTGATTGTGCCAGCGGTTCCTGTGTTGTGATTCGACAGCAGCTTAGCGCACATGGCACGGTTCCTGTGTTGTGATTCGACAGCAGCTTAGCGCACATGGCACGGTTCCTGTGTTGTGATTCGACAGCAGCTTAGCGCACATGGCACGGTTCCTGTGTTGTGATTCGACAGCAGCTTAGCGCACATGGCACGGTTCCTGTGTTGTGATTCGACAGCAGCTTAGCGCACATGGCACGGTTCCTGTGTTGTGATTCGACAGCAGCTTAGCGCACGTGGCACGGTTCCTGTGTTGTGATTCGACAGCAGCTTAGCACACATTGCCCGGTACCAGAGATGCATGCGCTCAGTGTTCTAGTGATGTCATTAAAGAAGGAAGGAGAGGGATGTAGTCCTAATCGGCCGTTCGCTGTAGGCTTTGAAAGGGGACTTCTGTTAAATAAAATATCTCGCTTGGCATTGAACTTTGAGCTTTATAATTTTACAGGTATTATTTATGCTCTAACAGCAACATTACACACTAACTAAAGTTCGAACAATGGGATCACGAAGAACAGGACCTTTAAGAGTGTGGTGGATATTCTAGCTCCTCTCATTAGGCCCAAATTACATTTGCTCCTCCTTGCTGGATGTCAAGTAAATAGGCGCTAGAGTCTAGACAAAAGCGCCACCTATCTGTTCTGCAGTGAGCAGCCTCTCCAAATGTTGCTTTCTTTAATAGTCCATCTGGAAACAAAGTTATCATGATGCCAAACCCTCTCATGGAGGAAGCTGTTGTGTTTAGAACTGTGACAATGAGCGCCTAACAGGATCAACTAAACGCTGGATTTTCTAAAGTATGTGAAGTTTGTGGCACCACTGTTGCAGTAAACTTGCACAACATTCTTGAATTAATAATTTATTAGATGCACAATGAAACATTGAGTTTACATTTTCACAGCAACATCAAAACAAAAAAATAGAATAAAAGCATTACAACCTCTATCAAATTAAAATAATAAATAAAGTTAGCTTCAGAAGTCTGGTGTCATAATAACTTCAGGTGGTCATAAGGGGGAAAAAAAACATATTTCGAGATGAGAAAACCCACTTATGAAACCTTTATTTTTAAGAGTGAACCACATAGCTACCAATGTCAGTTAATGAGGGGGGAGGGGAGGGGGGATCACACTGTAATGTACAAGACACTCCTGAAACGGTCAAAATCACATTAGTGTTTTGAGTGTCAAATTGTTCAGTGTTTGGCTGTTTCTGCACCACCTTGACTGTGTGGAATTACAAATGTAGTGAACAATATATCGAGGTTTGATCAGCTTTTTCAGTACTGAGGTTTGGTAACTGTAGCACCACAGATCATTTGAGTGTCACACTTCCTGTTGCTCCACATACAATACAAAGCATTTCAAGCATGTGGACAGTGAATGGTTATCAGTAGTTCTTCAACAGTGAGATTAGTGTATGTAGAAGTAACTCGGCTGAGGAGTAACTTCTGTGGCCTGCTGTTACTCCTGTGCTCTTCACACAAGAACTCATTACAACTTTCTAACAAACGGGTTCATTTCTCACTCATAAAAGCAGGAATATGTTGTTGAATCGATGATGTCTTCCCCTGCAAATTAGATCTTGTGACTCAATACAATGTTTTAAATCTATGCTAAAAACACACCTCTACACGGTGGCATACAATTGCCCCTAGGTTTTGGGACAATGTTAAATGTTGTATTTGGAGTTGCTGTAATATGTGCTTATCAAGTCATTTTTAGACTTGTAAAGCACTTTAGCCAACTTGTGTTGTTTTTAAATGTGCTCAACAAATAAATGTTGATTGATTGATTGATGTCACAGTGTTCAAACTGAACTTGTCGCCTGCTGCCCATTCCCTCTATCAAGATAATCTCCATTCAACAGCGGTGTCACTACAGTTGCTTCTTCATTCACTTGGTTTGCTAAGGAATCTGACAGAAAATAAAGAGACAATCACAGAAATTAAAATAAGAGAAATAAATGATTTTGATCAAATTATAGGCTTGTTCGACACAGACCGATCGGCGGCTGACTTGAAGCAGTGCATGCCGGTTAGAAATTTTGTCCGACTTGAGGCAGCGCCAACGCCACGTGACAGTGACGTATGTCATCAAAGTGCCGCTAGAGCGATTCGAGAGCAGTCGGCTAATACAGCCGGTGCAGTTTCTCCAGAGCAGCTGCACGAGGCTGCACGGACTCTGATGATGACACAGCTGTTCCACGATTGGCCAGATTCTCCGCATGACAGCGATCACGTGTGTTTCGTGTTTATTATAGAACCTTCAGCTCCACTAATGCGCACAAATCTGTTTTTATAAATGTAGCTCCTCTCATGTAGTTGCGGTGTTATACTGTTATGTTTATCAAAATAAAACTGATAAAAAACGTAGACCCCACTTCATTGATAGTGTAGGCTTATATGTTAAACTTTATTCTACAAACACGCGCTGTATTAAGCAGTGCATGAAGTATGACATGACAATAATGTCTCTGAAACATCCGTGTATTGCCAAATATTGCATTTATTTCACTTCAGCTGATAAAGTATGCAAACACAGTGCGAGCGTCACAACGGGAAGCAGAAAGTGTCCGACTTCACATCTCCGTTTGCAGCTCCTCCCTGCCTGCACGCAACTACTCTCGCAGATCGGCCGCAGCCGATGTTGAACACACCTATCATCTACATATGGATGATGTTACAGGTTTAACATCACATTTGTAACAAAAAATGTAAAATATGTATAGTGATCGCGCTTAGGGCATCAAAACAGCCAGCAGCGGGGCTGTGTTCTGGGCTAAATGCGCTCGTTGTATGTGCGTAGCTATGTATGATTTTATTTTGAGCTGATATAAAATGTGTAAAGGAGTCAAAACAGCAGCAGGAATCCCTCCGTCACACACAAATGAAGATTTTCTGCGAGGAGATGCGGTTCTATGGCAAGCCGTTTTAATATTTAATCCTAAAACAAACTAATATCTATTTTCATACCTTTTTAAAGATATTAGTAGGCCTACTTATTCATTAGATACTAGTTCTTATATGTTCAGTATGGACTACCACAAGGCTCAGTACTAGGATCATTGCTTTTCACCCTGTACATGCTACCATTGAGAGATATCATTAGGAAGCATGTCGTTAGTTTTCATTGTTATGCTGACGATACTCAGCTCTATATTTCTTCTGCCTTGACGAAACTTACCAATTCAAATAATTAACGGAATGCATAGCTGATATAAAAAAATTGGATGACTAGTAATTTCCTACTTAATTGAAAAAACAGAGATTTTAATTATTTTCTCTGCACGCAGTAAACCTAGAATACTGCCTAACACTTGATGGCTGCTCTGTCAAGTCCTCGTCGTCATTTAAGAACCTGGGTGTGCTCTTTGATACCAATCTCTCATTTGAAAGCCACGTTTCTAACATCTGCAAAACTGTATTCTTCCTTCTTAAAAATGTATCTAAATTACGGCACATGCTTTCAATGCGAAATGCAGAACAGTTAGTTTACACGTTCATGACCTCAAAACATGCTAATTCATGCTAGCATTGTCTTTCTCTTTCACCTTTGCTAAATGTAAAGCTTATAAAACTTATATATAGCTTTTTCAAGCCAACATCAAACAAACTTTACACAGTAGTTACACTTGTTCATTAGTAAATGTACAATAAGAAACACTAAAAATCACAGTGTAAACGATGTTTGTCTGACAAACTACTGAAAAAATCCACTGACATGATCACAGGATATACAGTGGGATCCAAAAATCAAAAAGGCAATTTTGAAATGTAATACAAATTATTTTCATTCGCACTGCTCATATAATCCGAAACACACAAACATAGACAAGTGGAACACAATGTTGGAACACCATTGAGGTATATTGTTGCATAAATCAATGCATAGTTATCATAATAAATGTTGCTCCACTCACCAGTGACAGTCACATTGAATTTAATGAATGTGGTCTGTTCGTTGTTGATGATCTGTAGATTATAATGTCCAGAGTCATTGGTTGTGATGTTTTTGATGGTCAGAGATCCAGTCGTCTTGTTCAGCTCCAGTCTGTCTCTGAATCTCTCAGCAATATCATTTGTTCTTGAATCAGCTTTAACAACGAGTCGGTTTTCAGCTCCAAATGTGTACAGTACTAGATCACCTGTCTGTATTTCAATACCAGTCTGTAAAAGGACAAAACGTCCCATCTCCGCTGAGAAATACAGAAAACAAATGGTTGAATGAATTTAGTTTGCATTTTCAACATTACATACATGTAGATTTGATTTTGTTTTACTATTTTGGCATGTTCTTAATTTTTTTATTTGATATCTTCCCATAAGGTCAAAGTAAACTTGACATTCATGAAAAGAACCATCTATTTTTCTTTGGTATCTAATTAGCTATGCAAAAGTTTCAATACTTTTTACTGTTCGATGAGCAGATACACTGTTTGTATACACACTTTGATAGAAGGAATGCTGAATTAATGCTGGCTTCAACTGAACACATTCTAACATGAGCTAATGCAGAAAAATATAACATCAAACCAGATTATACAGCTCTCGTAGGAATGTGGTTGTAGTAAATGTATGAGAATTGTCTTTTACCAGAGCAAAATCATATTTTCAATTTTTTTCAATTAAAGTTGTAACATTATGAGAATAAAGTCATGACAAACATATAACAAAGCAGATAGCAGAGCAGAAGATTAATTCACAAATCATAAAGCAGAATGTGCTGTAGTATTTACATGTTCAAGCCATGGAAAGGTTGATTCATAGATTTATTAAAATAAATAATTTCAAACTACAAACTATATTTTATAGGGCTGGGCATTTGGACATATATAGAGACATCACTAAACATATAGCCTAATGAATATTTATTATATTGCAAAATTGCTCTCTAGTGTTATTTTTTTCTAGCGAACTACAAGACAGTGAGTGATTTTGATAAGGCTTTTTACGCGACATGTCCACGGCCATTTATCCTTGGAGAGGCGAGTTTTTTACAACGATACTGTTCCCGTCAACAAAAACAACAAAAATGTGTATTTTTGAAAACGACGACATCATGCACATGCATATTACATATTTAGCCTATAAGCGCGTAGTGTATGGTGCGTCTTTTACAAAGGAACATCGCCAGCTACTGGCATGGCATGCATAACACAGCATTTTTTTCGCGGATCCGTGTGAACAGGGAACTACCGTCTTTACGCACAAAAACCAAAGGAATAACTTTTCTGTTTTTAATTACATTGTTGTTCTGTTCGAGTACAGACGACAGTGCTGTCAAAACAATCCCTGTTCACACAGATCCGTGAAAATGGCTAAAAATGTTGTATTCTGCTGCCAGGCCAGTAGTTGGCGATGTCACTTTGTAAAGAAACACTATGTGCCTAAAGACTGAACACATAATACGCATGCACATGACATCACCGGTTTCACAAATTTGTGTTTTTGTAGTTTACGCGAAGACGATAACGGTATGGTTTTCCAAAACTTAAACTGTGAAAACTGTTTTGAAATGTTTGAATTTTCAGACCGCCAAAAATGTTGTTGTCATGTAAATGAATGGACAAAATGTATAATAAGGGGGTGTTCCCACTCGGTTGAAATCGAAAGGTCGTCATTTACACAAATTCACATTTTTGAAGTTTAAATGGAGATGATAATGTTTTAGCTAAAAACGGTGTTGTATAAACGGCCACTCGATATCATCATGTGAGTAAGGTGATTTAAAGGCCCAATGAAGTGCCTTGAACCGCTCAGAATTATTCAATGTGTTGATGTAATTTCCCCTGAAATGGCTCCATAAGCAGCTCCTCCCCTTTTTACCATGTGGAAAATAGTAAATGTGTGAACAACTGTACAAGATCATGTAAGCACCACAACGCATGCATGTGATCATGGGATCGTGCTCAGCCAATAGTGAGCTGATGTTTTGTACCTTTCTGGTAGTATGTAATGTTGCAGTCTATGAAGAGGTTAGAAAGCTCTCAGATTTCATAAAATAATATCTTAATTTGTGTTCCAAAGATGAACAGTCTTATGGGTTTCTGGTGAAAAACCATACGCAATTCGACTTACGGCATCGCAAGCTTTGACGCCTCTCGCAGATAGGGCTGGGCAACAAACTCAAGCCCCTTTTCTTTTATATTGTTTTAGATTATATATTTTATTTCTCTTTAAGAATTCTCGTTTTAGACTCTATTTCATGACCGGTGTTTTGTTTTGCTCTAGCCTCTGTGCTTCTGTGTTCGTCAATACGCATGTGTCAAGGGTTCAATGGTTACTCTTTCTCCGTAAATCGATGCGTATGGCAATCCGTCGGAAGTTAGTTATTTTAGTCTATAAAATTTCAAATATGGATATTTTTGCTCCACAAACGCATCACTTTGCTTCAGGAGGTCTTTATTAATCCCCCAGAGCCATGGGGAGCAGTTATATGATGGATAGATGCACTTTTATGGACAACAATTCACTGCCATTATAAAGCTTGGATTAGCCAGGACTTTTTAAATATAACTCTGATTGTGTTCGTCTGAAAGAAGAATTTTTTACACCAAGGATGACTTGAGGGTGAGTAAATCATGGGCTAATTTAAATTTTGGGGTGAACTAACCCTTTAACACATTGGAAGAGTTAATATTCTTTACCATCGAAAGTCTTTACCACCGTATCTACACCGTACGCGACCGTTGATGCGTCATGTCGCGCCACAACAGCTAGAAGCTGTCTACACTGGACATGACAAAGCGACCATTGCAAAGCATTTGTCCTTCATGTCATTACGTCATAAATAAAACGAGGCATCAGTTTACTGTCTGCGATTTGCTGTGTCGCGTCGTGCCGCAACCAGTGTAGACAAAATCACTGATTATAATGGGTTATATTGTCTTCCTTCGCATTGCATCACTCGCGTCTGGTGTATACACGGCTTAAGACTGTATTTGGTTCTTATGCTGTTGCTGATCTTGAGTTTATAAAATCCAAAGTAAATGTTTTTGATGTCACTGATTGTGAGATCTCCATTATCCTCATCCAGCCTCAGTTTGCTTCTGAATCTCCCATCAGCATCCACCAATGTAGATGGCCTTCTGGTTCCTCCATTAATTTCAGCAATGCGATTGTCTTCAATTTCATAGCACCACTCTATTGTATCATTACCTGGTATTTCAAAACGCTCGGTTTGTAGAGTGGCAGAATTTCCCTCTGTCTCTGTCACTGTCTCTTCGTTCTCTTCACCTGTCACAGATACACATTGAAACAGAGAAATGTTTTTAAGTGTGCAGGTGGACATCTCAATTACTGTACATACATTCATACCAATCACACCATATGACCATACCAATCACACCACATGACTCATGCTATATTCCAAGTCTTCTGATTGAGGAACAGACTAAAAAATTGCAGGTAATGCCACACATCTCAAATCTCATTCTCTTTTCTGCACACTCACAGTTGATCATTGTGCTTTGCTATGTCAGCGTTGAGTGAAGGGAAAGGAGCAAGTACTCAATTTGCAGGAGGAATGGGCTTTATTTAATAATATAAAACAAGAAAAAAAACTACCCCGTGGGGAAAAACAAGACTTGACTTAGACTTGGCTTAGCTTGGCTTGACACAAGGAGCAGGGAAACACAAGGAGCAGGGAAACACAAGGCACGTTCAATGACAATCCAGCACAGGACTGCAAACACAAGGAGATTAAATAGGGAGCATTAGGGTAACGAGGGATGACAGGTGTGGCAAATGAACCAATAATCAGGAAACAAGGTGGGCGGGGTTAGACAATAGACTTGAGCACATGGCACGAAGAAACACATGACAAGCCATGTGCTCACACTAAACGTGACATGAACATGCAGCTAATGAGAACTCATAATCTGCATGTTCACACAAAACATGACAACATGAAAGCACGCAACAAGTGAAAAACACCAGCAGCGTGCTACACAACACAAGACAAAACATAACATGAAAGCACACAGCCGATGTAAACGCGAACCGCATGCTACACAGAACACAACACACATGGACAGAAGAGTGCACGCTCACATGACAAGACAGAGCAAACAAAATGTGCAAATGCTCATTCCGTGCGCTCATGACAGAAAACAAACACGCAGAGCATGAATGTCTGAATCCCAACAGTAAACCGAAATCCAAATTAGACCGAAGTGCTGGGATCCAAACACCACACTCCGCACACAAAACTCACAAGGACAGAAGAGCACGCAGCTTGAGCATACTCAAAGCTGCACACTCACACAAGACAAGACAAACAATACAGGCATGTCAGGGCTCTGTCACAAACCAAGAGTAAGGTAGAACGAAGTGACAGAACCCTGACATGCTATGACATTGTGGTGAGGGGGGCGTGGTTCAGCGAGGTCTGCGATGGGAGAGAGAGCCGGGGAATGAGCAGCGTGTGTAAGTAGGTAAAGTACAAAAGACAAACACCTGTCTGGCCCATATTTTTCAAGCTTTTCCACACGAACACGGGTATTTTCAAAACCACATCTTTTTCTATGCGGTTTGGCCCATCGTCCACACCCAAACGTAGTATCCGTACACTGAAACCAAACTTTTTTGAAAACTCCTGCCAGGGTGAACATTTTAAGAAACTCCAGTTTTAGTGGTGTCGCATGGACAGTGAACCCGGAGATTTTGGTTGGTTGCGTCAGAACCGGAACCGGCAATAACCTTTTTTCCAGGCTTTTGATTGGCCAACATGGCTTTACGTTTAGGGTTATATCGCCACCTGTTGGTTTGGCATGCTCTTGACAGCGCTTCATAACGTTTTTTGTATAATTTTATGTGGACGCGTCCTTAGGCCCCGTCCACACGGAGACGCGTTTAGCTGTATACGTAAAAATGTTGTATCGTATCAGCGTTTCGAGCACGAGCCCGCTCCAACCTTCCACGAGCCCGCTCCAGGCTTCCAAGAGCCCGCTCCAGGTTTCCACGAGTCCGCTCCAAGCCTCCTTGTACCCGCTCCTAGTCTCCTGGACTCCGCCCCTAGTCTCCTGGATTCCGTTCCAGTCTATCGAGAGCCCACCCAAGCCCACAAGGTGGTCCCATTGGGTGAACCCTCCACACCACCCCTGAAGCTCCCCAACGAAAATTGGGGGGAGGGGCAAGAACCCATGGGTGGGGAACATGTGGGTGGGGCTCTTGTTCCGCCAGGTCTCCCGCTCAGCCCACGGCTCCTGACCCGCCATGGTCTCCCGAACACTGGCACCACCCTGGAGGCTTCCCAGCCAGTCAGGTCCCGGTGCTCCCACCTCGAGTACTCCAGGGTACCCACCCCCCCTCCCCCAGTTGGTCGCGAGGACGCGCCTACCGGGAGGGGGGCGTTATGTCACATGTCATGTCTGTCTCTGTTGTGTTTTTGCATTTGTCACATGTTTCTTTGTTCAGTTTTCCTGCCACTCGTTCGTTTCCCTGGTTACCCTCGTTAGTCTAGTCCTGTTCAGCTGTGTTTAGTTATCTCTATCTGTATCACCTGTGTCCCTAGTTTATCCAGTCTTCTGTGTTTGTATTTACACTTACATTTACATTTAGTCATTTAGCAGATGCTTTTATCCAAAGCGACTTACAAATGAGAGCAATAGAAGCAACTAGAACAGTCAAAGGCTACAGTATGCAAGTGCTGTAATAAGTCTCAGTTAATCTAACACAGAACACACAGGACACTTTTTTCTACTTACTTTTTTTAAATAAATTAGACAGACAGAAAATGAATAGAATGTTAAGTGCTATTCTTGATTGGTCAGGTGCTTCTGGAAGAGACGTGTCTTTAGCTGTTTTTTGAAAATTGCTACAGACTCGGCTGCTCGAATTGAGATAGGCAGGTCGTTCAACCAGGTGGGGGCAGTCCACTAAAGGTCCGTGAGAGTGATATTTAGATATTTAGTTCCTCCTGGTTCATTCTTTCCTTGTCTGGTCACGTTCATGTATAGTGTGTTGCTTCCTGTCTTGCTCCTGGAAATTGAACATTGTTTGAGTACTTCCCTGTCTTGCCTGCCTGCCTGAACACACTCGTAACAATTATAAAACTTGGATTAGCCAGGACTTTTTAAAATAACTAAGATTTTATTCGTCTGAAAGAAGAATGTCATTTACACCTAGGATGGCTTGAGGTTGAGTAAATTGGGTGAATAATCCCTTTAAGATTTAGTCCTACACTTCACTTAAATTACGACTTAGGCCCTGTCCACACGAACACAGGTATTTTCAAAACCGCAGCTTTTTCTACACGGTTTGGCTGTTCGTCCACACGCAAACGCAGTATCCGGTAACTGAAACCGTACTTTTTTGAGAACTCCAGCCAGGGTGGAGATTTTTAGAAACTCTGGTTACATCGTTGTCATGTAGATGGTGAAACCGGAGATTCTCTCCTTTGTTTGATGTCAGATTGTGCACCGTTATCGCTTTTGTTTACATGAGTGGAGTCTATGCAATGGTGGACGTAGCTTTTAATAACTCTGCTAACAGCGCTTATCACATGTATACAGATACATGCACAGTTATCTCATTGTATTGCAGAACAGAGGGGCCAGAATGCAATAATACAACATAGTAAGCCAAGTGTGTGAAGCTTCTGTCCATTTTGGCCCTGCCCTTGTGTACAGTTACCTGTCACTGAGTCCAAAGTAAACTTCACAAGTTCACACTTACAAAAAAGTCAGATAGAATGAATGGTATGTGTATTTGGGGTGCTGTACGAGGAGAGGGCTCCGAGCTCGGTATTTGGCCCGAACCAGAGTACTCCCCCCGTATGTCTGGTTTAGGAAGTAACAGGTGAGTGTGAGGAAGATGGGATGGTGGAGGGATGCTGCAAAACTTGTCGAGGATCATTGGTAAGTTGACTGGGTATTTATATGATCCCAACATAGACATGTTGATTACTGATTGCCGACAGCTGGTTGGAATGACATGATGATTAGATAGATCATTTGAACGTGCTCCTCCCGAACTTTATTACTGAAACATCATTTGCAGAAGGGTTACACTGAGCCCATGGCATCCCTCAGTGCATCGGTGCCGTGGATGGGACCCATGTGGAAATCAGGCAGCCAATCATAAGCCCTATTCGCAAGGGATTAGTATTATCTGGGGACAGAAATTACTCCCCCACATCTGAATTTTGCGTGGCGCATTCGCACGGGACAAGCAAGCCTGTGATTTTACTCGAATTTACGGACTTATCTCCTGGATATGATGTCAAGACTTGTAAATGTTTTTTCGTTATAGATATAGCTGTATGAAATTATAAACAGTCGTATCGATATCATTTTGATTGTTTTATAGTAATACAAATTATTTAGTTCAGTTAGAGAACCGACGCTACAGTTAAAAACTGAACTGAGCAATGATAACAATATACGGCGGAAGATTCAGTTTCAAACCTAAATGTAAAAGCGCCCATTTAAGCGAGTTTGTCATTGTCCTTTTCTGCTTTTGTGTTTTTCATTAAGAATAATATTAAACACACCATTCAAGCAATTTACTCCCAAATTGGTGCTCATTCTAAAGTGAAAGTATAATCCGCACGGCCGCACGGAATTCATAACGGTGCACATTTTATGCAGCCTAGCTCCATTCTTTGTGAAAGATAAAGATAAAGATGCGCACAGGAAACAAAAACCTTGCAAAAATGATATCCGATCCGCCTAATCCCGGCCAAATCACAGAGATGCCGATTCGCACGGGACTAATATTATCACAGGACCTCAGTGTTTGGCAAAATATGGTAGGTAATTTGCGGGGGAATTTTTACTTTACATATTACAGACATGGTCGATTCACAATTAAATTAAATTAAATCACCAGAGGTCCCCAGATAATACTAATCCCGTGCGAATAGGGCTTTTGTGTGGTTTTGCATTTTCATGTGGACAGAGATTTTTTTAAACCGTGCTTGTATGGATGTGATTGTTTTTTTTAAACGGAGTTAGTTATAAAAGTTATAAAAATACCGTGTATGTGTGGACTAGGCCTGAGATGCTTGATAACTAACTTTTAAGCGCAGCTTTGAGCCAAGAATTATTTTACTCTTAAGTCAATTCTTAGCAGTGTTATTGTGTCATTGTGTTAGCATTGTGTTATATAAGTCCAGACTTATTTTTAGATATAATAATCAACAGTCAAATACAAAGCCATTTTTAATGTTAAATGTCCGGGACTCCATTTCCCATGATCCTCCATGTCTCACACCTGATTGCACTTCCTCATCATCTCTCCCACTCTCCCCGGATTCCCTGCACCTGGTCCTCGTCATCTAGCACTCCCTTATATTGAACTCACTCCCTACACTCCTTGTTTGTTGTTGTATGTTATTCTTACGTGTAAGTATTCTGTATTCAGTTTGTTCATTAAAACCCATCTTTGTGGAAGCCTTGGATTTCCTCTTCTCTGCTGCACCACTACACGACCGTAACACATACATAGAGACATCACTAAGGTAGTTAAGTTAAATGTAGCCTATTGAATATTTATTATATTGCAAAATGTTCCCCTCTAGTGTTATTTTTTTTTTTTTATAGTGAACTACTACACACTGAGCGACTTTGAGGTAGATGTAGCTTTTTATGTGACATGGCCATGGCCATGGCTGATGAACATTGGGGAGGGGAGTGCATATTTTTGAAAATGATAGTTCCTCCATTGATTTCAGCAATGAGATTGTTTTCAGTTCCATAGCACCACTCTATAGTATCATTACCTTGTATTTCAATATGCCCGGTTTGTAGAGTGACAGAATTTCCCTCTGTCACTGTCTCTTTGTTCTTTTCACCTGTCACAGCTACACATAGAAACAGAGAAGATAAATGTTTATAAGTGTGCAAGTGGACATCTCGAATACATTCATACCAACCACACCATAAAGTCCACATGACTCATGCTATATTCCAAGTCTTCTGATTGAGGAACAGACTGAAAAATTTAAGGTAATGCCACACATCTCAAATATCATTCTCTTTTCTGCACTCACAGTTGTTCATTGTGCTTTGCTATGACCTATTTAACAATTGTCATTTAGTGTCAAGGATGTAAATCCTACAGCAGTACATCAACAATTTTAGCAGAATATTGGGGAAGGGGGTGATTATCAGTTGAATTACAGTGTTTGTTACACAAAATTGTCATCTGACGCAAGATGCTATATATATATAGCATAGTTTGGAAAAATGGTGCTTTTATTTTATTTTCCTTTTTAGAGCTTAAACGGTTGTCACTATAAAATGTTGTGTTGAAAAAAGCATGTTTGAAACAACATGACTCAAGTAAATGATGGCAGAATTTTCATTTTGAGTGAAATAGTAGATGGAATGGGTTATTGTAACACTACAAAGTTCAGTAAATTTAGTGCATGCATTTATATTGTGAAACAAATCACGATGTTCAAATTCATTTTTATTTCAATTCCTTCCATCTCCAGTCCATTTAATTTTAAGCGTTTGAATTCAAAAAGGGGAAAATGTAAAAAAAAAAAGAAAACCAATGAGGACAAGAGTAGCCAAAATAACTGCCTTTCACAACTGTGTCAAAAGTCAACTTTACACGGAAAGAAATGTAGGTGAAACTTTTTTTTTGAATGCTATAGTCAAAAGTCAGGCTCGGGTCCGTCCCTTTCGACTTCTCGTCTACCAGATCCACATCTCTCCCCGCGTGATCCCGAAGCACACTCCGGTGCCTCTTCGGCCCACGCACGGGAGGAGGAGGATATATCTCTTGGGTCTGCAGACTTCGAGCAGTTCCTCGCACGATAACAAATCCGTTGAGGAATTATTGGAAGTGGTTACTCGCGCGGTGGCCAGGTTGCAGATTGACTGGCCCCGTGAACAAGAGATCCCCAAACGCAGCAAGCTTGAGGTTTAGGTTTCTGTCCGGTGGCGGGGGGGAGAGAATGCAACATCAGTCTCTCCATTTGAGGACCTCCATGACGAACTATCAAAGTCATGGAGTAAACCATATACCTCGTGTGTGTTTGTGCCCTCGACATCGACTTTTTCGACAATCGTGGGTGCGAAAGCACGTGGGTATACGGAGATGCCACAGGTGGAAGAGACGCTCGCAGGCTATCTCTCGCCTGGTTCGGCATCTTCGCTAAAGAAGCCTGTCCTCCCCACGAAGCCGTGTAGAACAACTTCAACGCTTGTGGGAAAAGCTTATCCAGCTGCAAGTCAGGCTGGTGCTGCGCTGCACACCATGGCGGTGTTACAGGCGTACCAAGGCTGACCTTCTGAAGGATTTGAGTGCGGGGGGACGATTGATGAGGGAAGCTTTTGCCGAGCTTCGCCGAGCCACAGATTTATCTCTCCGTGATACCAAGCAAACGGCCCGTGCCATCGGCCATTCAATGTCTGCTTTAATGAGCACAGAGAGACATCTGTGGCTTGATCTTTCAGGAATAAAGGATAAAGAGAGAGTGCTTCTGTTAGATTTTGTAGTTCTTTGTAGTTTTCCCAGGTGTTTCCCATTCACCACTCCGCTTGTTATCTTGTTAGCCTTGTTCCCTTGTGTATATATATACCCCAGTGATTCAGTTGTTCTCTGTCTGCCATTGTTTAATGGCATGCAGGTTTTCTTTGTTCCCCGTGTTTTCTTTTGTGGTTTTTCTCAGTGTTATTTTTTTCCTGATTTGTTGATTGTTCATTTTCATAAAATTTTCCCTGCATTTGGATCCCTTATCTCTGCCTGCCGCCTGCTATTTCCCGTTTCCTGACAAAAGGCCATGCAAGACGTAGGCAGAAGTAACGCCCCCATGTTTACAAAGCGCTCGTATGAAGACTAATACAATCATCCTTTAGCAAAAAAGGTTAAACAACAACGTCGGACGATTCTGAAGTTGGAGATGGAGGTTTTTTGTAAAGGGCATTTGTATTAATCTTCGCACATTCGCTTGGGGCCGTACTTCCGCCTACGTCTAGCGTGACCTTTCCAACGTGATTACACAAATCCTGGCGCATCGTGGAGCAGCGCAAGATGAGCAATATAGGTTAAAATGTTTATAAATGTTTATTTCTTCTTGAAAATGGCCGATGGTTTCACTAGATAAGACCCTATTCATTATCTAGGATCGTGCAGAGCCTCTGAAGCCCTTTGAAACTGATTTTGACCTTCAACCTGTTGGATGCCATTGAAGTCTATTATCTAAAGAAAATTCCTGGAATGTTTCCTCAAAAACGTAATTTATTTTCGACTGAAGAAAGACATGAACACCTTGGATGAGATGGGGGTGAGTAAAATATCAAGACATTTTCATTTTAAAGCGAGTGGCGTAAGTCAGAGCAATTGTTTGTTTGCCATGGGGGCCGTAACAGAGGTTCTGCCACCTTGGTGAGACCCAATGAGACAAACAATGTCTCATTGGGTCAGGGATGCTATTGATTGTGTCTTAACTGTCAGACTTTAACTTATGAGTAGCTAGTAGCTTGTCAAACTACAGTTTCAGAGTAGCTTCCCCAACACTGGATTTTAAATAAAATGGAAAAACAAGTCATCCAAAACAAGGACTATACTGAACATCAATTAAAAATCAAAAGGAGATGGAAATTATGTTTAAAGTATATAATACTTACCTTTTTGCTTTTTTAATTTAGATTTCCTTCTGATGTAAATCAGAGCAAAAGCTGCAGCTACGGACAGCAGAACAAGAACTAAAACACCAACAACTATCCCTGCTGTAGCACCTGAAGACAGACATGGGACGGCTATAAAGGGAGACAGTCATGGTGTCAGTCAATGTGATGATCTGAAATGCCTTCAAATATATGCTAATAAAACTGTATGCCATTACATTGAGTTACTCAGATTGACTCACCATTGGCATTGACAGAAAGAAGAAATCGCTGTGAGCTCTCAATGCCTCTGATCTGTAGTTCATAAAGTCCAGAGTCTGTGGTTCTGGTGTTTGTGATAGTCAGAGATCCAGTTTTATCCAGCTTCAGTCGATCTCTGAATCGCTCATCAGCATCGTTTAATGAGGTCTCGTTAGTTTCAACATCGATTTTAGCCAGGAGGAGGCCTTTATCTCCAAACCTCCACAGCATCAGAGCATCATTGTGCATTTCAGCATCAGTCTGCAGAGTGACCGACTCTCCCTCTGTCACTGACACTGACTTCACTCCATCTGTCTCAACAACCACACCTGCAAAACAAGAAAATAGTTGTTTCACAACGTTTGATAAATTTGGAAATTGTTAATCCAATCATGAAATCCTGTGTGTGTGGTGCAAAACCTGGAAACTCTCACTCAATAAATGCTTAGACGTGTTGGATATTCAGATGTGTGGTTTGAAATCATGACACCTGAATAACCATAATTACTAACCCAGGGTAAATATGAGCAGTGTGAAATAATCCAGGGTTTAAAATGACCAAATTATAAACACACTGATCTATCTATTAGCTGCTTTTCCACCATCAGGCCGAACGGCTCTAAGAACAGTATTATCAGTTCCAGTTACATTTCTACTTGAGCATACTTCGGCACGGTGAGTTTACAAACCGTTCTCGGCCTGGAATTCTCAGCATGGTTGAAGCATGCTGATGGCATTGGTCAGGATTGGTCACTTGTCTGTTGCCTGGCTGACAGTTTCTCTGTAGCTGGCCAAACACATTATTTATGTAAATTTGTTTACGCCACTGAATAAAAAAGGTAATTGCGACTGTACAAAATTAAAAAAATTATTGCATTTCGGACATTTTTCCCTTAGAATTCCGTGATATAATCTTGCAATTATGAGTTGTAAAGTCAGAATTGCAAGATAAAAAGTCAGAGATAAGAAATTATCAGAATTGGGAGATGTACTATGATTCACTATTGTAAGCCCGTTATAAGTGTTTATGTTTTAGACGTAGCGGAATGGTTTTCACATGAAATTCACAATTGTACAAGGTCACAAGTGTAAGAAAATGTCAGAATTGTGAGCTGTTTTTCCCCCTCAGAATTGGACTTATAACTCACAAATATACAATTGTGAAAAAAGACCAAATTGCAAGAATAACTTACAATTGTGAGAAAAAAAACATCAGAATTGTGAGATATAAACTCGCAATTGTGGAAAAAAGAAAGAATTGTGAGATATAAACTCGCATGTGTGGGGAAAAAAAGTCAGAATTGTGAGATATAAACTTACATTTGTCAGAAAATGGTCAAATTTGTGAGCTATAAACCCGCAGTTGTGAGGGGAAAAAGTCAGAAGTGTGAGATATAAACTTAGAACTGTGAGAAAAAAGTCAGAATTGTGAGATATAAACTCGCAATTGGAAGAAAAATAGTCAGAATTGTGAGATATAAACTCACAATTGGAAGAAAAATAGTCAGAATTGTGAGATCAATTTGCAATTGCAAGTTGTAAAGGCAGAACTGCGAGAAAACAAGTTGCAATTGTAAAAAAAATGTCAGAATTGTGAGGTATAAATTAGAACACAGGTGGAGTAGATCATCAACACCTCCAAAGCATCACAGTCGTTTCCTCATCCTAGGTTAACATAACATTCAGTAACACTGGTTTGGATTTATATGCTGTTATTGTTTTGATTGTTTTACATTTACGCAAGCAATCTTCTATCACTTGTTTCTGCTTCTTCTTCCCCTGTGTTTTTGATCAGGAGATTCTGTACTAGAAGATGCATAATAGTGCCCCCTACCGTATAACAGTGAAAACATATAGACGGAAAATTCTGCTAATGGTGGGGAAAGAGTAAAGTAGATTTGAAGTAAACTCCTATGTACACTAAGTGGACTCATTCATTCATTAATTTCATTCATATATATTATATGGCCACCAGTGGACTAGCCTACACAAAAATTCAGATATTTAGAATTAGGAACAACTCTGCTTTCTTTATAAATCAATATTTTCAAAAAATGTAAGTTTTTAAGATTGTATGTAAAACTATGTGAAAAAAGTATATTTAATAGGCTGCTCAATCAAAAGAGTTGTTGAACTACAACAGTATACTTAGAATACTCAATTATACTTTTATCTCAGTCAAAAGATTGAGTGCAAGTATAGGCCAAATATACTTGTACTAAATCTTTTCTGTCAGTATACGTCAAGTATACTTAAAGGAACACGCTGACTTTTTGGGACTTTAGCTTATTCACCGTATCCCCCAAAGTTATGACAAAATGAATGTGTTTAATGAGATAAATGGCATATTTCACAATAAGTGTGCGATTAATCACGATTAAAAATGTAATCAATTGACAGCCCTAAACTATACACATCACAAAATGTTTGGTGTTATTTTGTCACTTATTGAGCAGTAGGCTAGCTGGAGCCGTTTACCTCCAGTCTTTGTGCTAAGCTAGGCTAGCGGTGGGTTCGTCAGACAGAGTTATGGCACGCACGGAGATGAGAATCGTATGTATGGACTTATCAAAATAATTATATGGTGAATAAGCTAAAGTCCCAAAAAGTCGGCGTGTTCCTTTAAGTGCAATTTAAAGTTTTTTTCTCAGAAATATAGGCTACATCAAGTATATTTCTGAGAAGTTCATAAAAAGTAGACAGTAGACTGAAAGTATACTTTCTCATGTTTAGTTTAAAAGAAGTATACTAATAGCACATTTGAATAAACTTATTTTTCGTTAAAGGTGACCTAGAATGATTTGAAACAACATTTTAAATTGTTCTCTGGTCTCTACATAGAGGGTATACGGCTTATTAAAGGTCAATAATTGTCCAGATACAGTTTTACAGGTCCATTTACAACTCTAGAAATCTTCCTCAGGATGAAATGGTCTGTTTTTGCCGTCATGAAAATGGAGAGATTAGGTATTCAGTCTTGTATGTTTGAGCCTGTTTCTGACGAAGATGCAGATTTTGAGGAACAACAACATGTTTTGAGATTGGAAATGAACGCTTCTGAATGTTAAGTTAAGTCCTTATTTTAATTAGGAACCTGCAAAATCATTACATCCATACCAGAACTTCAGCCTAAACGATAACTAGCATATAGCA
The DNA here is from genome assembly GCA_023566225.1 of Romanogobio albipinnatus. Taxonomy (NCBI): domain Eukaryota; kingdom Metazoa; phylum Chordata; class Actinopteri; order Cypriniformes; family Gobionidae; genus Romanogobio; species Romanogobio albipinnatus. The sequence goes on along the minus strand of CM042263.1, from coordinate 30,632,537 downwards.
TTAAATATACACATTCACAGTCAAAACTTTTTTAGCATTGTAAAAACATTTTAATTATTGTAACGTGTCCCTGTATGATTTTACAATGATAGCTTCTTCACTTTGAATCACAAACTGAACTGGGTAGCGCTTAAATATGTTGTTTGTACAGTAACGTTTGAGTTTGAGAGTAGAGTACTGATTTAAAAGTCTATTTATTTCGCCATTTAGTTATGTAAGCTACTTGGATTATCCTATTGTTACTGTACTAGCATCTTGCGTTGGATCTAGACAACAACAGGAATATTATCGTTAATGTTGACTCTCTAAGAAACTTTCAGTTTAATCAGAAATTGTTTAGACAGTCAAGAAGTGGAGTCGTTTAGACAGTCAAGCCTGCTTAATATTGTCCCAGGTTTGAAAAACTGTCCGTGGTGAAATGGGCTGAGCAAACGAACAACTTTGAATTAAATTGTTGCGGTATCCAATTATAAATAAACATCAACCATGCCTGTTGACATGTTTTATCTGTGAGAAGAGTATGAAACGTCTTCACTTCTGCACAGCCTGGAACATAACATTTGTTTCCATGATCTGCCATGTTCGCTATCCTCGCGTGACGCTTGTTTACCTGCAGAGATGATACGGCTGCGCAGTTTCGCCTGACAGTGAACATGTGCTGGCATATGCAAATGTTGGGGGCGTACATATTAATGATCCCGAGGAATTGCATCATTCTCGGTGTTACGATGAGATTTGCCTATTTTTCCATGGTGTTTTTCACAAACGAGATTTACATATGAAGGAGGAGGCAATGGTGTTTGAGACTCACTGTATGGGATTTACATGCACTGAACTCCTGTTATTTAACTGTGGCAAGGTTAATTCAATTTTTCATTCTAGGGCACCTTTAAGGGCCGGATCAGCACGGAATGGAACGGTTAAGCAATGGGAACAGTTTGGCTGAACGGTGGAAAAGACTTGAGATACTCACCACTGACAGTAACATTAAATATCTTTATCGTAGTCTTTTCTCTAGAGATGGTGAGTTTATATTGTCCTGAGTGTTTGATTCTGGTGTTTCTGATGGTCAGAGATCCAGTGTTTTGGTCCACCTGTAATCTGCCACTGAATCTCTCATCATCTTTGGTGACAGAAAATGTAGTCAAACATCCCTTTCTCTCGATGTGAGATATGGGAGAGTCTTTAGGTCCAAACATCCACAGAATTGTATCATCGTTCAGTATTTCAGAAAGATTAGTGTGTAGAGTGACAGAATCTCCCTCCATCACAGACACTGGCTCAGTTTCATCCGTCTCTGAAGCAGACACACCTGGAAAACAGAACCAGTTTCAGTGATACCACACTAACTGCAGCAAACAGATTCAACTAAAGTCATTGTGTGCTAATGAAAAGACAACCAGACCCAACACAACAAAGCTAATCATTGAAACAAGATAAATGTACTTGCAACACTATAAGCAAGTAAGACTTGTTTTCATAGACTGTATTTTGAAAACAAATATTTTGTCTTACTGCACTGTCAAGTGGATTTTTAGACAATAAATGCATTATCAGAATTAAGTCTTAAATGTTGCTCCTAAAATAGACCTAAATGCCTCATTTTTGAGAATAGGATTTTTTTTTTTTCTTAGATCAATTTGCAATTGTGAGTTGTAAAGGCAGAACTGCGAGAAAAGAAGTTGCAATTGTAAAAAAAAATGTCAGAATTGTGAGGTATAAATTAGAACACAGGTGGAGTAGATCATCAACACCTCCAAAGCATCACAGTCGTTTCCTCATCCTAGGTTAACATAACATTCAGTAACACTGGTTTTGATTTATATGCTGTTATTGTTTTGATTGTTTTACATTTACGCAAGCAATCTTCTATCACTTGTTTCTGCTTCTTCTTCCCCTGTGTTTTTGATCAGGAGATTCTGTACTAGAAGATGCATAATAGTGCCCCCTACCGTATAACAGTGAAAACATATAGACGGAAAATTCTGCTAATGGTGAGGAAAGAGTAAAGTAGATTTGAAGTAAACTCCTATGTACACTAAGTGGACTCATTCATTAATTTCATTCATATATATTATATGGCCACCAGTGAACAAGCCTACACAAAAATTCAGATACTCAGAATTAGGAGCAACTCTGCTTTCTTTATAAATCAATATTTTCAAAAAATTTAAGTTTTTAAGATTGTATGTAAAACTATGTGAATAAAGTATATTTAATAGGCTGCTCTATTCAAATTTAATTAAGTGTTGCTCCTAAAATAGACCAAATGTATATTTTTTTGAGAATAGGATTTCCCCTGTAGCCTGTGTTATCTCTATTTGGATTTGTTATATTTCTTCTGCCATCATTAAATCATCATTAAATCTTGACATCATCACAGAAGCTTGTCTATGTCTATCGAAACCGAAAGTAAAGTCGAGGTTCAACTTACCATACATTAATAATAAGGACAGAAAGACCAACATGCTCCACGTGTTTTTGTAGATAATGTGACTTTAAAAAAGATGATAAACGAGATTTCTATATTTTAGTGTTCCGCCGAATCTCCAGGTCCTAAAGCCGCACCGAGACTGACAAGCCTGAAAATTAAAATCAAAACACACACACACACACACACACACACACACACACACACACACACACACACACACACACACACAAAGAGCACTAAGTAGACGTCACACCAACTGACAATTACGACTTTTCTCAACGGTGTGAATGACGTTTAGAGAAGATTTTTACCCTTGAAAGAAATAGAACAGAAATGTCGGCATCTCTCCTGACAGGGCAGAGGGAGTGGCACGACGTACACGTCAGATTTCTAACTCTTGTACCTATTCCAGGCTATACAATTTCCTATAGGCTACTCTCGCGAGAAAACGTAGTGATGCCTGGAAACCGAGCGCAACAAACTGCCAGACTCAGATTTCACAATCGCGGCAGTGTTGCCAACTTAGCGACTTTGTCGCTATATTCAGCGACTTTTCAGACCCCTTTAGCGACTTTTTTTCAAAAAAGCGACTAGCGACAAATCTAGCGACTTTTAGGACAAATGTCAGCTACTTTATTTTACAAATGTCGCCAGTACTGTTCTGCGACCGCGAGGTCTTGCTTTCTCCCTGCCGACACACCTCTCTCTGCGTTTACCCTGTTCAGTGAATGGCTGTGGCTGAGAGGAGCAGCGCGTGCCGTTGAAAACGCACAGTAGCTGACAGACGTGAATGAGCGAGCTACACATGAGCACACAGTGTTGCCACGGACCAATCACTCACCTGCTTCCTTTTTTTTATATTTAAAGATTATGATTTCCATTCTTCTCGTGCTTATCACTTATATATATATATATATATATATATATATATATATATATATATATATATATATATATATATATATATATATATATATATATATATATATATATATATATATATAAATATCTCATTATCACAGAGCTTTAGTTCATCCAGTTTCAGACATCTCTCAATTCAGATTGTTAAAAAAAAAAATGTCATTATATCATACTTGTTCTACTGTATGAAAAAAAGATATAGGAAATGAGAACATATTTATTGGACAGTTGGCTGTATTGTATTATTTTAAAATGCAGTATATGAGCACGGATTAAGAGAGAAAGCACATTAGGCAGGCAGAACGCAAGGACGACGCGGTGACGTCACGGATATGCTGATTGACGCATGACGTCATCTAGCGACATTTAGCGACTTTTTGGGCAGGCTTTAGCTACTTTCCTTGGAAAATAGTTGGCAACACTGAATCGCGGCTTCCTTAGGCCTACGTCATTTTAATCATTCATTTACCAATTTTGTCCCATGAGAACCAGTCAATGTCTACGATTTTTTTACCTGATCTTAGTTTTATACATGTGTAGACATTTAATGACACACTTGTAGCTATAATACAAAGAGTGTTCACAGAAATAGTTCATAGACTTTCTCTCTCCTGTCCACCTGTAGCCGCGGTGTGTGGTGAGCTGAGCTATTGTCATCCAAGTGGATGCTGCTGCACACTGTTGGTGGTTGAGGAGAGACCACAGTGACATGGTTGTAAAGCGCTTTGGGTGTGCAGTAGTATCCACTTCATATTAAATGGTATTGTTTACTGCATTTATTAAATTAAAACATTGGGAATTGTAATAAAAGGTGTTGCATTTCCTCTGTTCTGTCCAGCAGGGGTCCCCAGCGTGTGGCGTTTCGAGTGCTTCGAAACTGAATCATTTTGAGACGCAATTGATTCAGCGTTTCGAAAAGCTTCGTTTCTACCATTACTATCCATTTATACCCCAAACTCCTCTAATACGCGTGGAGTATTAGTCTGTGTTTGACTAGGTAGCAGGGTGTTCCAGTGAAAGCAGTCAAGTAAAGTGAACTTCAACTGATATCCCCTTCTCAGCAAGTAGGGAGCAGTGAACACTGCACAGTGTCGTAGATATCGTGAAGTGTCATAGATAGCCTAGGCCTACTGACAAAAACTCAAGAACACATATTTTCCTAGTTCCTATATTCCATCTATCAGGGTTGCCAACTTTTAAGATCAGGTTGGAGTGAGTTTTCTTTTCTTTTCTTTTTTTTTGGGGGGGGGGGGTCGGGGGCTGTTGAGGGGCTAACGGTATACGACGGTATATCGATTTCGATTTCAGTATCAATTCATAGCCTACTGTACATATAAGGATATGTACGTTATTAACATTTTAAAATTTCACATTTAAAGAAATCTAGTGTTTGATCATATCTAAATATTTATTAAAATGCAAAACTGCAATACTTTTTGGAGCAACTAGATTAGATACATGTATATTGATTAAAGAGACATAAAGGCACCAGTGGGTAATGGCATTACAAATGGAAATTATTATTTTTCGAGCCACAAAATGACTCTAATTTGCCTCTTTGAATAAGAATTCTCTAATTTAACCTTAATTACTACACTAATTGTAATATTAATAATAAAAATATTAGAAGAAAAATATTTTAAGTGGTCGTTAATGGACCATAATTATTGCACAAATAGTATTTAGTACCAAAATATATCAAAATATTCAATAAATATTATTGAACTAAAATATAGAACATTTATTCAATTGAAAAATAGCTAAGGTGTATGGTCACATTTGACCATCAATGTGCATGAGTATGACCAATTAGTAAGGAATACCTGAGGACTAAATACAATAAAAACATTAACATTAATGTTAACATTGTTGCATCTCCATCACTCTCCATTATAAAACGATCATGTATGGTTGACGTAATAATCAATGCACACTGTGCTGTACTGTTTACCAAAACTTGCTGCAAACACCTGTAAAGTGGAGCTGTTGTGTATCAAGCCATTCAAATGTTTTGACACAGTGCTAGAAGAGAGCTCCGTGAAGCACGTGACCGCGCACGCCACCGGGAGATGAGAGAGCATGTCGCAACTCCGTTTTTCAACACTTTGGCTTTAACTGTTATGCCATATTAGCGCCAAAACGCTATGTATTGTTTGAATTTCAAATTAAAACTAAAATTTAAAAAAAAAGCTTAGACTTTGTTTAATATCAAAAGCAGGTTTGGCAATTTGGCGTGAGATTAAGTTGGGCAGCGTGAGAGCGTGAGACAGAGCCTGAAAGCGTGACTATCACGCCAAATGCGTGAGAGTTGGCAACCCTGCATCTATGTACAATATTCCTCCCCCAAAATGTAAACTTATTCAATGTCAACAACTTGCCATGGCATCCGGGAACGCCTTCTAGCGACAATGTAGGCCGGGGTGTCTAAACAATCCGGTGAATTTAAATGCAGACCAGGGGATGAATTTCAAACGACCCGGATCCCCAGATAGCACACATACATCTCGGAGACGTCTATTTGATGTGCGTGTTTACATCTGGAAGATGTATTTTTTAGTGTTTGCTCATCTGCAATACATCTATTGGACGTTTCCTGTCAGATGTCAAATAGACGTTTAAACAATGTCTTTAGGATGTTTATGAGTTAGAATGTATGAAAAACTGACATCTTAAAGACGTCTATAAGATGTTTGTAAACAGCAGATGCTTTCCAGATTAAGTGATCTTTAACAGACATCTTGCAGACGTATGTGTGCTATCTGGGGAGCTTGTCTAAATATAATTTATGTGGCCCTCAACAAAAAAGAACAAGAAACAAATAAAATAAAACAAAATAAAGGAGAGAGGGTACAGTCCTACATATAACTAGGCCTATGTTATATATTATACATATAATTAAATTTGTATTGCAATGCAATGTTAAGACATAAAATATAATTTGCATGTTAGCACTATTAAATACTTTTATTAAGGAGGAAGCATATGTTATTAGTTTTAACTGCTTTGCTATTTTTAGATTTTGACATCACTATACATTTTAATCTCTTTTTCAAGGACTATAAAAAGAGGTTTGCCTTTTGTAAACTTGCATTTATGAATGTGAAATTTACATAAAAATAAAATAAAATGTATAATAAAATCGACATCCTTTAAACAGCGTTCTTTAATATAATAACCCAAAATGACATGTTTATAAGATCTATAATTTTTTTTTTAAAGATTATCAGCAATGAAAACCTTCACATTATTCCAAAAATGCTGGGTATATTGACAATACTAAAACAAGTGAGAAATTGTTTCCGTGTAGCTTTCACAAAAAAAGCATTTTAAATCGATATCAATTTTATTTTTTGTAGAAAATCTTTTATAGGATAAACTCTATGATTTAATTTAAATAATATTTCCTTGACCTTATTAGTAAGGAGGAATTTTTGAGGTATAAAACAGAGCTATAGCCTACTTGTGCGCAGCGCAACTCGCGAGCTCTGAAGCGTTTTCTTGCTGACTGAGTGTCTCGATCACGCGACTACTCAGCCGGTGAGAAGTGTTCGAGGTCGGCGCAGAATTCTCCGGTACGAGCTGCAAATCTCTTGGTGATTTAATTTAGTTTAAAGCCAGTTGAAACTTGCATGGCTCCGCCCTCCTACGTACTTCCGCTCAATTTTCATATTCTTAGGTTTTCTCCGAACAAATTTTTACCGGTTCAATCAGAAAACAGAGGGAGTGGCTGAGAACGATGACGTTGATGTCGTGTGCTAGTTTGAGATGACATATACGTCACGACCAAACGTTAGCGATTGGTTATGGCAGATCCAGAGTGACTCTGGGCAGATCCAATAGTTTTAAACTTCAACAGGGTACCCGACAATATTTTGTTATAATCTCACAGTTTTGTGCATTTGTATTTATATTAAATGCGTTTAAAGACTAAATACCATAAAGCCATTCTAGATATAGAAACAATATTTTTACTTTTTACCATTTATAGTGAGGTGCCATATGTGGTTTTACCTGTGGTGATCTAAATAGAGTACTCGTTATACTTATTTAAATTTCAATATTTAAATTTCACAGTTTAAAAACAAAGGTTTTACAGATATTTTTGTGTATCAAATTTACATAGGCCTATGTGTCTATTCAAGCTACTCTGCTATTCTACTATATATATAGTAGAAAAGGAACCGGCCCCCAGGTGTTCCCACAACATCGAATCCGGCCCCCTTTTAAAAAGGTTTGTACACTCCTGCTGTATGCATTTGGTGACATACAGCAACAAAGTGGGCGCTTGGCGTGAACTGGCGGATTTAGAGTGGTTTACTGCGTGATTAAAGTGGTTGACAAACGACTAAGGAACATGCTTAATTCCTTTATTTTGTTCTTTGTGTGCTTGTGGCGTCTGGTTGGTAAGTTATGAGTGTTTTTAATTATGACGTCCGTTCATTTTTTATAAATAAACTCTTAACATTATGCTGGTTTTAATAAAATAAAATAAAAATAGGGTGAGTTCAGGGCGATTGGCACTTTTTGCCATTGAGATGACTTGGAAAAAGTGTCCCAATCACCCTGAATTCACCCTAGTATCTCTTTAATATATTTACAAATGTAATTTATTTGTTTTGGGACCTGCTGAGAATTATAGAGGAAGAAATTCCAAAAACAAAATTTGATATTTCGTTTTTAAATCAGTCTTATCCAAAAATAATTGTTGCAGTTTCACTTCTGTTTAAAGTGAGCGCTGGAGGAAAATTACCTGACACTGAACTCCTGCTGATATTTTATTGTTATTCTTCAAAAGTTTACTATTCATTCAACATTCACTAAAGAATATGTCTGCATAACACAAACTGATAACTATAAGTTTGGTCATCATAATTAATAACAAACATCATGTCTGTTACAAAATATGTTCCCCCTTTTTTTCTGTAGATGTGGCAAATGAAGTGAAGTCGGTGTCAGTGATGGAGGGAGATTCTGTCACTCTAAAACCTGATGTTACTGAAGTACAGAAATGTATGTTTATACAGTGGATGTTCGGAAACACTCGGATAGCAGAAGTCAGCAGACACACACAAACCAACTCAACGTATGATGGTCCGGATGGGAGATTCAGAGACAGACTGAAGCTGGATCAAACCGGATCTCTGACCATCACAAACACCAGAACCACAGACTCTGGACTTTATCAACTAACAGTTATCAGCAAAGAGACCAGCTACATGAGTTTCAGTCTCACTGTCTGTGGTGAGTGGAGAATAATATTAAATGGTTATTTTCTGCAGAATTATTGTGTTTTTTATTGTGTATCTTGTTTGTGTGTGTGTGTGTGTGTGTGTGTGTGTGTGTGTGTGTGTGTGTGTGTGTGTGTGTGTATGTGTGTATCTTGTGTTCTTTTCACTATTCCTCCATTTTATGATATCTCAATGGCTTTGGTTCTTATTTAAAATATGAATCCACTATAAATTAAGATCAGAAGTGTGTGTGATGAGACTGACGCCACAGTAACATGTCATGCTATAATATTCTTCATCACCAGAAGGATCATCAAACACCATTTTATTGTCATCCAACTGTGCAATGAACAATTCAACCGTCATCCAGACTGAGAATGTCAACAATACTGAACTCCATCAGCCGTGTCCAGGTATGTAGGCCTAACTCTCGTACTCTGTTAAAATGTGTTATGGCAGTGCTATTAGTTATCAGAGGTGTTGTTTTATGGCACTGCTGATGGGTGTTAAACCATCAACCACAAAAGCCAATTCAAACAGCAAGATTTTGTTAACAACGCATTTATGCATTTGGCAGATGCTTTTATCCAAAGCTACTTACATTGCATTCAAGGTTTATGTTTGATCAGTCCATGCATCAAGAAAGATTGAACTTTGTGCACATAAGTGCATTTGCTTTCTATATGTGATTTAACTGGAACAGAGAACCGACCGCAGATGAGCAACAGAGAAGTGAAGCAGGTGTCAGAGTGTGAGTGTGAGTGGGGGTGTTGCTCTAGAAAACATAAGTGCTCGAGTTAAAAAAAAGTCACATAATCACACAGGTTTCTAAGAGAGCTGAAGCTCTTAGAAGACTCTAGAATTATATGGTATTCGTTATTTTAAACAATACTAGCAAAAAGAAGTAAAAAAAAAAAGCTAAATACTCAATTCTGACTCTGAGTTTTCCTTCTTCTTTTTTTCAGACCACATTCACTGTTGTGGTTTTACTGAAGCTGTGATTCGATTGGTTATCTCTGCTCTGGTGGGCATGGCTACTGTTGCCGTGCTGGTTTATGACATCAGATCTACAAGAAGCGAGCTGATCAGAACAGAAGAGACCGGATATCAGCGTCAGACCCGTGGAGTAAGATCAGACCAGTATGAAACTAGCAGAAGCTTTAGTTCCAGATATGTTTGCTAAAGTTTGCTGGTTTAATCACGAAAATAAAACATGCATTAATACTCAGATTTCCTATACTAACACAGCTGTTTATTAACAGATTGTTTTTAGTCCATTGTGCATTTATTAATTGTATTTGCACAGAATATAGTTTTTTATTGATCTATTAAATGGCTGCAACCATAATTACACAGTTAATTTTAATAATTAGCACCACATGTGGTGCCATAGAATGATCTCATAAGCTATTGTGTATGTTGAAACCCTTGAAATGACTCTTGGTGAATGTTTTGGTGACTTTTAATAAAGATTTAGTTTTACAACAACTATTGTCCACTTTTATTACACCTTTAGCTCCAGAGTTATTTACATCTGTACAGCTGTGGTTTGATCTGATGGGTGGACAAGCTGTGAATGAGTCCAGAATTAAGGAGATTGGGAAATTAAAAACAGTTCAATTAGTTTAATGGCAACAGACCTGATTAATAGGAAGGCAAATGTTTATGCAGATTTGAGAACCACATTATCTTTACTATTTCTGCCATATAAAGATATTACTACTTATAGCCACTAGGTGAAGCTCCAACAGTGTCATTTGTTTCAGGAGATACCTGAAATGGACATCATGACCACAGCATGGCAGACACGATCATCAAATTATTGTTCTATAGAGTATATACTGCATGTATGTATATATAAGTGTCATTAATGTGAAATACTAAATCCTACCCCAAGGTTCTAATTTTATCTTTCACTTCAAAATAAAGACTTTTATACCACAAATCCAAAAACATTGATGGGTCCACAAATCACTCATTAACAAAAAACGTTGATATTCAACATAATACAATGTCATAGATCACTATTTTCCATAGACACAAAATTAGATCCATTAACGTCAAAACTCACAAATTTTAATATTCAGAATTAAAATAGCTTAGCCATTAATAAAAAGTGCTGAGAAGAGATTTTGTGTAATTTATGCTCAGGAGAACAAATTAAGGTGTGTGTGCGGGGTCATCTTGCCCCATGTTACCCTACAAAACTTTTTTTTTTTTTGTTCTTTTCTTCTCAATAACGGCACACTCTCACTGTAACATACCAGGTAAGGTTCAGGTTTGACTTGATGTAGTGTGAGATAATTTTCATCAAATGGTTTTCTTCTGTTGATTGGTAATCAGTTAGATTATATTACTACTTACGAACACTAGGTGGAGCTCCAGTATAAGATGTTTGCAAAAAAATGTATAAAAATGATCAGTATAAAAGGGGGTGTCTAATCCTGCTCCTGGAGGGCCACTGTCCGGCAGAATTCAGCTCCATTTAAACACACCTGAACTAGCTAATCAAGGTCTTACGGCACAGGGGCGTGCACAGGGGGGTGGCCCGGTGGCTAGACCATTAGGCCATGAGTCACGACTGCCCCTGTAAAAGTGTGTTCCCTGACCGGGAGGAGACAACAGTTCCAGAATGTCATCCTTAACAGGTAGATTATAAACTACAATCCACATTACAGAGAGTGGTTGATCAGCAGATTTAGTAATCTGGTAGTTTGTTTTTGTATTTCTGTCAGTAATGTTTTGCTCCTGGTCTTCTAATAGTGCTGACAACTTGTGCAAAATATCCACATTCTTGGAAGATCATTAATCGTCTAATCAAATGATTGTACCTGATCTAATATAAATAACACCAAATTTGCTGTTATCAGCACATTGTATCCCAAAAACAATGACTTCACAAAAAAGAAGACTAATGGACTCAAAAGGGGAGGCTAAAGTCAGTTCAACATTGCAAATATGGATTCAAAGCTCCAGCTAACCAGCGGGTAAATCATCATATAGCACGGGGTTTTCAAACTTTATGATGCCAAGGACCCGCAAATATGATGAATCTTTATGAGGGACCCCCTTCCTAAAATCCATCTATTTTTATGTACAAAAAACATGTAAAAATGTTAGATAAATAGTAAGGGTGACATTATAAATACAACATATTGTTCCCCAACTTATAAACCTGGGGAAAAAAAACACATTTTCAATTACAAATTATTTGTATAAGCAACTTTCACAATAAATGTATGTAAGCAGCTTACATACTGCGTTAAGAATACCGCCTTACAACCCCAGTGAGCAAGATAAAGGGGACTCTAGTGAGAAAAACAAACTAAAGAAACAAAGCAATTCTGGAATGTATACGGCAAGAAAGGAGAGAAACATTTAGAAATGCAACAGTTAGAATGTTCAGTAGACTTTATCCATTTTTGCTTTGACTTTTTAGTCTCTGAAATTTTCTGGGGACCCCTTAGAAACTTCTGGAGGACCCCAGTTTGAAAACCCCTGATATAGCATATTTAGCAGACAGTTTAACTCCTATAAAGTATATAGTGCCCCTTTTTTGTTGTGGGCCACTGCCCCTCAAAATGTCTGTGCACTGCCCTGTTACGGCATACTAGAAACTTCCAGGCAGGCGTGTTGAGGCAAGTTGGAGCTGAACTCCACAGGACAACAGAGTTAAACAGCTATTTTGAATAAAGAAGGATGCATTGTGGATCCTGATGATGTAGTTACGGCTTCTTCAGCTAGCCAACCAAACACTGATACGCTGATAGAAACCATCTGGACAGACAGGCTGTAAACCTGTGACCCTTGACCCGCAACATGCAACTCTGAAACATCATATTACACCGTTCTGACTGGCGCTTTTCAAGCATGCAATATTTACAGTCTGTTGCCCCAGAAAGTCACTGTGGTATAAACGATATGCAAGCTATTTTTTGTAATGCAACGACCGAGAAAAAAAGAAGAAGAAAAAGATAGGAAATTACATCACAGATAGGACCCCTGTAGACCCTCATGACTGTGTGTAAAAGTCAGTAAATCTCTTAAAAATGGCCAAAATAGTTTATATTCTGCCAAATGATAAAAACCCAAGAAACGTCATGATATTCACGATTCATGATGATAAAAATCAGGTGGGACGCCTGGTGCTCTTTTTTTGATTGCCTTTTTTTCATATCATATATTTAAGTAATTATCATAAATTAGGTATCATTTGAAAGCCTACAAACTCAAAATTCATCCTGTGAAAAACGTTTTGAAATCGGACATTGTGTTACCATGGAAACGTTACTCTTTTAATTATTCTAGCGGGCTCCTCCCCTAGTGGGCGGTGTCATGTTTCATATTACAACAATTATTTTAACTACTTTATATTCAAAATCTTTTCCAATCTTGACAAAATACATATTGTCGGAAAGGTCTGAGTCTCAAGGGTCCATATTTGATGACTGTTTTGTGATGGAAGTGATATTTGAACAGAAATTTACAGGAAAATGAATAAAAAAAACAATCAATGGAATTTGAATGACACCCGGTGGCTGTTTTTGGTACAGCACCTAAACAAAATCTCATGGGAACTTCAATTTTTGTGATATCAACTTCAAATTTGGAACACAAATTGGTTAGACATATGGCTTTGATTTTATAGTAATTTTATAGTAAATTCTTTTTTGTAAAATATATATTTATATGAAATAAAAATATTTAGTACAGTATTTTTCATTTACAGTAAATTTAAACTTTCATAACTCTTTCATACTTTCATATTTTGAATTGCTTTTATAATCTGCAGAGTGTCGTCTTTAAAACGAGATCAAACTTTGGTCTATATTCCAAAGCATTCTTGAATTACAGCCCTTTTAGTTTGGATAGTGCATTTTCATGTGTATTCTCAAAAAGGGGGGTGACAGTTAAAGGGTTAAGATAGCTAGGCCTACTCGTATATTCCAGGAAAATGCAGTTCTGTTCAAATCTATTGAATGTGAAATAGGATATATTTTGTGCATGTGAAGTATTTTTAAAAATGTATCTCCCTATACTGCATGTAAAACAATAGCTTGACCTTTAATGCTCAGCAATGCTAGTTTCAGTAGTTATTTATTGCAAAGGTTAGCAGAAATCACACCTAGACCCCGCGTCTTGCATTGTACCTTCTTGAAGAAGAACATCCTGTTTTTGTCTATCAATGTCTGAGACAAATTCAAATGTATAACATTTCAACAACACAGATTTCTGCAGTTTTCATCAAATAATCTTCATGCGTGTCAGTCATACATGTTGCAACTTTACACATCTTACACAACTCAAACTTTCTGTTCTTCACCAAATAATCAGCTAATTAAATTCACTTTTCATTATAGACGCTATTTTCAACACCTTTCTTGGACACCCTCCTTTGCCTTTGACCCATTTAACACTAGAGTATTTGTTGTGTAAAAGGAAATCAGTCTGCAAGGTTCATGCTATCAGAACAGGAAGGGGTTCACGGAAACCCTACAAGTTGTTTGTCCATCTATCAGACCAAAACCACATTTCTTTCCAGATATAAAGGAATCAGCGCACATCAGGTTTCGTTTTGACTAAACTAAACTTGTAGAGCGTAAAAAAAAAAAAAATTTGATGCATCATTATCCACAAGGAAACCACTGAGATGTCTTCTGTTGATCAGCCTTGATGTCTTATGATTACTACTTAAATGTGTAGTTTATATATATATATACAGATCAGGCATAACATTATATTGTGTTGGTCCCCCTTTTGCTGCCAAAATAGCCCTGACTCATCGAGGCATTGACTACACTAGACCCCTGAAGGTATGCTGTGGTATCTGGCACCAAGATATCAGCAGCAGATCCTTTAAGTCCTGTAAGTTGCGAGGTGGGGCCTCCATGGATCGGACTTGTTTGTTCAGCACATCCCACAGATGCTCTATTGGATTGAGATCTAGGAAACTCGTTGTTGTGCTCCTCAAACCATTCCTGAACCATTTTTGCTTTGTGGCAAGGGCGCATTATCTGCTGAAAGAGCCATGGCCACCAGAGAATACCGTTTCCATGAAAGGGTGTACATGGTCTGCAACAATGCTTAGGTAGGTGGTAAGTGTCAAAGTAACATCCACATGGATGGCAGGACTCAAGGCAGAACATTGCCCAAAGCATCACACTGCCTTCTGTTGGCTTGCCTTTTTCCCATAGTGCATCCTGATGCCATGTGTTCCCCAGGTAAGCGATGCACACGCACCCGGCCATACATGTGATGTAAAAGAAAACGTGATTCATCAGACCAGGCCACCTATATAGCCATCACAATTTGGCCCTTGTCAAACTTGCTCAAATCCTTACGCTTGTCCATTTTTCCTGCTTCTAACACATCAACTTTGAGGACAAAATGTTCACTTGCTGTCTAATATATCTCACCCACTAACAGGTGCCGTGATGAAGAGATAGTCAGTGTCATTCACTTCACCTGTCAGTGATAATGTTGCCTGTCATAATGTTATGCCTGAACGGTGTAGCTATATATACAGGTCCTTCTCAATAAATTAGCATATTGTGATAAAGTTCATTATTTTCCATAATGTAATGATAAAAATTAAACTTTCATATATTTTAGATTCATTGCACACCAACTGAAATATTTCAGGTCTTTTATTGTTTTAATACTGATGATTTTGGCATACAGCTCATGAAAACCCAAAATTCCTGTCTCAATAAATTAGCATATCATGAAAAGGTTCTCTAAACGAGCTATTAACCTAATCATCTGAATCAAAATTACACCTGCAAAAGATTCCTGAGGCTTTTAAAAACTCCCAGCCTGGTTCATTACTCAAAACCGCAATCATGGGTAAGACTGCCGACCTGACTGCTGTCCAGAAGGCCATCATTGACACCCTCAAGCAAGAGGGTAAGACACAGAAAGAAATTTCTGAACGAATAGGCTGTTCCCAGAGTGCTGTATCAAGGCACCTCAGTGGGAAGTCTGTGGGAAGGAAAAAGTGTGGCAAAAAACGCTGCACAACGAGAAGAGGTGACCGGACCCTGAGGAAGATTGTGGAGAAGGACCGATTCCAGACCTTGGGGGACCTGCGGAAGCAGTGGACTGAGTCTGGAGTAGAAACATCCAGAGCCACCGTGCACATGCGTGTGAAGGAAATGAGCTACAGGTGCCGCATTCCCCAGGTCAAGCCACTTTTGAACCAGAAACAGTGGCAGAAGCGCCTGACCTGGGCTACAGAGAAGCAGCAGTGGACTGTTGCTCAGTGGTCCAAAGTACTTTTTTCGGATGAAAGCAAATTTTGCATGTCATTCGGAAATCAAGGTGTCAGAGTCTGGAGGAAGACTGGGGAGAAGGAAATGCCAAAATGCCTGAAGTCCAGTGTCAAGTACCCACAGTCAGTGATGGTCTGGGGTGCCATGTCAGCTGCTGGTGTTGGTCAACTGTGTTTTATCAAGGGCAGGGTCAATGCAGCTAGCTATCAGGAGATTTTGGAGCACTTCATGCTTCCATCTGCTGAAAAGCTTTATGGAGAAGATTTAATTTTTCAGCACGACCTGGCACCTGCTCACAGTGCCAAAACCACTGGTAAATGGTTTACTGACCATGGTATTACTGTGCTCAATTGGCCTGCCAACTCTCCTGACCTAAACCCCATAGAGAATCTGTGGGATATTGTGAAGAGAAAGTTGAGAGACGCAAGACCCAACACTCTGGATGAGCTTAAGGCCGCTATCGAAGCATCCTGGGCCTCCATAACACCTCAGCAGTGCCACAGGCTGATTGCCTCCATGCCACGCCGCATTGAAGCAGTCATTTCTGCAAAAGGATTCCCGACCAAGTATTGAGTGCATAACTGAACATAATTATTTGAAGGTTGACTTTTTTTGTATTAAAAACACTTTTCTTTTATTGGTCGGATGAAATATGCTAATTTTTTGAGATAGGAATTTTGGGTTTTCATGAGCTGTATGCCAAAATCATCAGTATTAAAACAATAAAAGACCTGAAATATTTCAGTTGGTGTGCAATGAATCTAAAATATATGAAAGTTTAATTTTTATCATTACATTATGGAAAATAATGAACTTTATCACAATATGCAAATTTTTTGAGAAGGACCTGTATATATATATATATATATATATATATATATATATATATATATATATATATATATATATATATATATATATATATATATATATATATATATATGTATGTATTCTTTTAATTTATTTACCTCTTTTTGAATTTCATCTTTTAAATCTATTTAAATCAGCATATATGAAACCAACATAAAAAAAACAACTGAAAATGGAGCGCGATCACAAGCGCGCGTGCACACAATCACGGGTCACGGCGGCGCGCAGAGAACTTCATTTCAGTTCCTCTGACTGATAAGTTTCGACTCTCGATAGATGAGATGTGACCACGACGCTTCAAGCTTATGTTTAAATGCAGATAGATAGTATTTTAAATATAGTACTTTAAATATCTTAATAAACCCACGAGAGCCGTCGTCAGCAAAGCTTTAGGAAGTTCGTTTGTATTGCGGTAATTTTTCAGAAGTGACGTCTCAGTCAAAGAAAATGTTTTATACGTTTGTTTGGTTCTGTTTGTATTATGAGCGCATGTTTGGTAAGTAATTCGTGTTTTTTTGTGGTATAAGTTCTTTACATTAGAGAGTAATAAGCTATACACCATTAAGAATTGGGAATGAGGGGCACAAACTAACACTTTTTGACTTTCTCAGTTTATGTAAATCCACTTGTGGTTCAGAGTATTTTTTTTTCTTTACCACATTCATTTCACACATGTCTAGTTAAATTGTGTGGTTTTGTTTCATTAATACAGTGTATAGCCTACTTTTTTCTTGATTTACCCCGAAAGAATGGAAGTGAACTGTGACAACATGCCCCATATGGGGTACATTGTAACATGACCAAATTACTTTTTATCTGATACAATCAAAAAATACACTAGACAAACTAAAATATTTTGTTAGTAAAATACAATTATTAAAGTTTTCAAATAAAATAAAATAAAAATGATAATTAAAAAAAAACTTGAGTTTGATAAACACATCGCAAAACACAGCTGTACAGCATAGTTCAAAACATAATCATAATGAATATTTTCTAAACATTGGCTCACCTCTTTCTCATGTTTTCTCAATATAAATCATAAAATTATAGAATGTAATAGTGTAGTTTGAATAGGGGCATTGTAACGGAGTGTGACAACATGCCCCACCTGCAAGAACCATCTCAACTGTTAAATAACAGATATAAGATTAAAATAATATCAGATATGTCTAGTTTTAAATAAACACTAAAAACAGAGATGAAAAATTTACTTTAGCTATGGTTCAGTGATATCTTCTAAAGATTTTTTTTAATTTTGGTGCAATTTTTCCTCTATGTTTCGTCATCCTGGCATGTGTGGAAAGTTTTAAACCATGTGTGTTACAACTAACCCCGCGTTAGGTTGTGCCCCACTCACCCCTATGTAAGATAGGCCATAAATCAGGAGGGAAAAATCTCTTGGAAAGAATTCTAATAAATTTGCGAATAAAGCCAGTAGAGGTAGATGCTTTCAACTCAAGCTGATCATTAGCTAGCTACAAAAAACACCTTAAAGTGTCTTGTTGCTGGTCCAAGATGGCCTACCAGCTTGTACCAGGTAATGGCCAGTTTGGACCAAATAATCTGCTTGAGTGACATTTCCTGTTCAATTGTTTTCCAGGTGTGTTTGGTGTGGAGATGGTTGAAAACAAAAACGTGATGGAGGGCGATTCTGTTACTCTGAACATTAAGGTGCAAAGAAATGAGGATCTACTTTGGATGTTTGGACCTCAAGAGACTCTCATTGCTCAAATCAATAAGAAGGATGGCGTCTTCAACACATATGAAGGTGCTGATGGGAAATTCAAAGGCAGACTGGAGCTGGACTACGTTACCGGATCTCTGACCATCACAAACACCAGAACTGAACATGCTGGAGTTTATCAACTACAAATCATCAGTACTACAGTCTCATACAAGAAATTTACAGTTTCTGTCTATGGTGAGCAGAGAAACACAGGTCTTCATGTTTCACTTTATTTGTTAGAGACCACAATTCTGCACAATTCCTTTTAAAATTAATTTACTTGGATCACAAACAGTAATTTGATTTGTTTTCTAACTTCATTTTACAGCTTGGCTGCCCATTCCGGTCATCACCAGAGACTCTTCACAATGTTCCTCATCAGGATCATCAGTGTCCAATTGTTCGCTGTTGTGTTCGGTGTTGAATGTGAGTCACGTGACTCTCTCCTGGTACAAAGGAAACAGTTTATTGTCCAACATCAGTGTGTCTGCTCTCAGCATCAGTCTCTCTCTACCTCTGGAGGTGGAATATCAGGATAAAAACACCTACAGCTGTGTGCTCAACAATCCCATCAGCCACCAGACCACACATCTGGACATCAGTGGACTCTGTCGGCCATGTCCAGGTACAACAGTGGTGATATTAGCTACTATACTATATTATATATACTATACTATATTTAGTATCCAACTCTATTTACAATAATGCTACTGAAAAGTAGTAAAAATACATTTAAAGGGCCATATTTTAACAATCTAAGCGCAAGATCTAAAGCACACGACGCAGGTGTATTTAGGGTGTGCCGAATCCACTTTTGCTAGTTTAATGACGGGAAAAATGGTTGGCGCACACGGCGCATGGTCTAAAAGGGTTGTAGCTATTCTCTTAATGAGTAATGGGAGTGTTTTGGGCGTAATGTCCCATTCCCTTTAAAAGCCAGTTGCGCTTGCACCATGGCGGATTCACCATTTACATGAAATTTTCAAGCGGCAAATCTGCTAATCTGTTAATCCAATGACGCCACACCTGCTTGCTCGTCATTACTGCAAATAGGCTAATTCTGATACATTAAATGACTATCCATTATGACATGTAGGTATTTTTATAGTCATGTACACAACAGGGCCGTGCACAGACATTTTGAGGGGGAGTGGCCCAAACCAAAAAAAGGGGCACTGGGGTAGGGTGGCATTGGCGGTGAGTATTGGTGATTGTCCTTACAAATTATCCATCTTACTCTTACTAGTCAGTCAAAACAGTTTTGATTTAATTTTGTGTCTATCAAAAATAGTGATAGGCCACATTGTGACATTGTATTATGTTGAATATCAAAGTTTTTGTGTCTATTTGTTAATAAGGGATTTGTGGACACAATGTTTTTGGCTTTGTGGAGTAAATGTTATAGCTTTTATTTTGAAGTAAAAAGATAAAATTAGACTCTTGGGGTAAGATGACCCAGCCATATTTGGCACAGAAGGCCCCAAGTGGCATGTTGTTATTGTTTTTAAATTTAATACCTATTGTAATTAATGGGGCTATTATTTAATATTTTCATGAATTAGATGTACATTTCAGGCATCATTGAAACGGTTAATTGAGTGAATTCTATTATGACAAAATCTATTATGTTTTTTTTTAAACTTTTTATTATGACATATCTTCAATTAAAATATGGGCAATTGAATAAGTATATTGATATGCTTTTACATAAGTCATAAAAATGTTTAGCTTTCAGATTATTATCTTTTAATGGGATTCAGATTTTTCTGTTATCAGTTATTCAATTATTCTACTAAATTGTCTAAATAAAATTTTAAGTAGAATATTTTTAGTATAAAAGATATAAATAGTAATAAGAATTATATCAAAAGTAATTTATACATTCTGTAACAGTTTATGGGTTATTATATGAAATTAGGCCTATATATATATATATATATATATATATATATATATATATATATATATATATATATATATATATATATATATATATATATATATATATATATATATATATATATATATATATATATATATATTGCAGTGCACTTAATATATAAAGTGATATATATATATATATATAGAGAGAGAGAGAGAGAGAGAGAGAGAGAGAGAGAGAGAGAGAGAGAGAGCACAGAAACTCATTGTCAATCGCTGAAGTAGCTTAGAAAATCAGCCGTTATAGCATCTACCTTTTGAAGTACAAACCACAGCTTCATAATTAACAGAGATGGTATGACTAATTCACACACACAATCACTCCCTCATTAATGCATTCAAATACATGTAATGTAGGCCTACTGTGCTATTTATCTGTATCTGATGTACAAAAAACAGAAATCTGCCCCATAGACAATAACTGCTGAAAGTGAACCGACAATGCATCTGCTATAACAAGGAAGTGAAAATGATAACTGCGTCGGGCTGACAGTAGCAAAAAAAGCACTTGTGTCACGCCGCATTGCGCCGGATGTATGATAGGGCCCTACAACTATTTCCCCCTATGTTTTATGTCTAATTCTAATGCATAAGATTGTTTAAAACGGTGTGATTCCAGTAG
Source organism: Romanogobio albipinnatus (assembly GCA_023566225.1). NCBI lineage: Eukaryota > Metazoa > Chordata > Actinopteri > Cypriniformes > Gobionidae > Romanogobio > Romanogobio albipinnatus. Next base: position 30,611,521 of record CM042263.1, on the reverse strand, counting down.
GTGATATAGTAACCGTTCCCTGCAAACTGCACGTTGCGTTGATCACTTTGAGTCTGTGCACTACAATTTTAGACCACATGTAAAAAAAGAGTCTGTGAACATCTGGTTAATTTAATACTATGACTACATACATTGTGAACTCAGTTCTTTGTGAGGTTTCTCTCCATTCGCTCATGTTTTACAGCTCCTCTGCCGATTCCTGTCATCAGCGGTAACTCCTCACACTGTTCTTCATCATCATCAAATTGTTCGCTGCTGTGTACAGTGTTGAATGTGAGTCACGTGACTCTCTCCTGGTACAAAGGAAACAGTTTATTGTCCAGCATCAGTGTGTCTGATCTCAGCATCAGTCTCTCTCTACCTCTGGAGGTGGAATATCAGGATAAAAACACCTACAACTGTGTGCTCAACAATCCCATCAGCAACCAGACCACACATCTGGACATCACTCAACTCTGTCACACATGTGCAGGTACATATGTTGTGATATTAATACTGTATAAAGCATGCTGTTCTTTAACTTTTTTCAGTGTTTTTTTGTCTTTCCTCAGACCGGGCCCATTGTTGTGGCTTTACTGAAACTATCATCCGATTGGCTGGCTCTGCTGTGGTGGCCATGGCTATGGTTGCTGTGCTGGTTTATGACATCAGATCCAGAAGATCTTATCAGAAGAAGAGAGAGCAGCCTTCACCATCCCATGCAGATGAATATGATGATGTTGCGTTAGGTCACTAGGGGGCGATGATGTTGAGCTGTCCTTGATGTCCCTCGGGAAGGCATCTCAAGCATGTTGTCAATCATACAGAGAATATAAAATTATTCTCTAACGGACAGTGCGTTTCATAACCGATCATAATGCCATCTGGTGGCTGTTTTTTGGTACCTAATGTTTTGCTTTTACAGAACAGCAGCATCTCTGTTGCTCCAAACCTTTTCATTTACTTATAATGTAACATTTATATATTTTATACAAAGAAGAAATAGAAAATTGTTTTTATATTACATTTTTTACAGGTTGTTTTTTTATGTGAAATCCTTGATTGCATTGTATGAAAATAATGTCTTATTTGAATACCACATATTCATGTGTTTTTCTTTATTTTCAGTTTTACATATGAATTACTGTAACACCCAGCAAATTCATTAAAGTTAAAAATGTCTTGAGAATTGATCATGAATATTTTGATAACTGGCTGTCTTGCTTAGCACACACTGATATAAAAAACTTTTTTGGTGAAGTAAATACTACAGAAAAAACGAATGCAATTTCTACATTAGTACTTTAGGCATAGACATTTAAATATTAGTACTCAATTGTAGAAATTAACATTTGAGCTTAGTATATTTCACTTGGAGATGTTTACAGTGATTTTTTGAGTAAATATCAAAGTTAAAATGAACTAAAAACATACTCAACTGGTTACTCAACTTAATAAGGTTGCATTTTTCACTGTGTTCCAGTTGCATCTACACTGTTTTATTGTTGTTTTTGTTGTCTAGACTACTATCTTGCTGTTTTGGGACATCTGGGGGTTTATTTCCTACTCAAAATGACCCATTCAAATTTAAAATCCACCTCATTATCATGACATATATTGTGTAGATATGTTGTCTTACATAAAACAATAAATCTACTGTGTTGTTTACTTAAAGGGATAGTTCACACAAAAATAAATATTAGCCCATGATTTACTCACCCTCAAGCCAGAGGTGAAGTTATATTAAAAAATGTCCTGGCTCTTCTAAGCTTTATAATGGCAGTGAATGGCTGTTTCTGTGTTAAAGTCCATAAAAGTGCATCTATCCATCATAAAAGTGCTCCCTCTTCTCTTATATCGAAATCCTCCGGCATTTTTTTTTTTTTAATTCTCGTTTTCATGATCAGTGTTTTGTTGAGCCAAGAACCACTTTTAGTGCCATATAGCGCCTTTTTTTTTAGAGTGTAGTTTTAAATATGGATATTTTTCTCACACAAACGCATCAATTTGCTTGAAAAGGCTTTTATCAACCCCCCAACCCCAGCCGGAGCCGTGTGAAGCACTTTTATGATGGATAGATGCACTTTTATGGATTTCAAAACAGGAACAGCCATTCACTGCATTATGCTTGGAAGAGCCTTTTTTAATATCACTCTGATTATATTCGTCTGAAAGAAGAATGTCATATACACGTAGGATAATTTTTTAATTTTTGGGTGAACTATCCCTTTAAATGTTTCTAAGTAAAGCATACGCTTTAAAAGCATGGCTTATTTCTTTAGTGTGAGTAAAATGTACTTTAAATATAGTGTCAGTAAGTAGAAATTACTCAACAGACTGTAACTGTCCAAGTTAAATGTACTTATTCTCTTTGTTAAATTTACATAACCTATTTAGGTATAGAGTTTACTTGATTTCATACACGTGAAATTTACTAAAACATATTAGTACAAAGAAACAAATCAGTGTAGATTACAAACTCATACTTTTGGTTATGATAGGTTTGGTATGCTTAAATCGCCTGTTTTTTCTTTCTTTTTTTAGAAACAGGCAAGCATCATTGCAATTCCTCTTCTTGCACCTTGTGGCACCCAAAAATAACTATCAGAAATAGTTTTGATATCCACTTACAAGATTATTTTGTAAAATTTCAGTTTCAACCATTCAACCATTTCATTTGGATCATACTTTTTTATATGTACAGATAGCAAATACTCCATTATTTATGTAATCTATTACAAAACATTAAAATATAGATTAAAAGGACAAAGTGCAGGATTTAAGAAAAATATTTTATTTTCCATTTTCCACAACAGAAACCCTCACTGACAAACAGCAAACTCAAAATAAAGCTTAGACGGTCAATTTAGAGATGATAGAAGAATCAAAAGATATAAATGTAACATTTGGTTTGGTTTTACAAATGTTCTGAGATTCCTTACATTCTTTAAAGTCTTTGGACTCTGTCGTTTCTTCTTAAACAAAAACAAAGCTTCAGGTACAAAAATAAATGTCTCTCTTTCTCCATTTCAAAACTTGTTTCCAATCTCCACTCATCATCAGACGTCAGAAGCTGCTGAAACCCGGATGATCACGACTGCAGGAAAGACAGAAAAAGTGGTCAGGATTTTCCGACATATAATACATTTGTAGAAATAACAGCTTTTTCAATAGCGATTACAAGTCATATATAAATATTGATTAGGACTGACAGCAGGCAATAGTGAATTACAAAAATATATTTTCAATGTTATAAAAGCATAAACTAACTTTTATACACGCTAAAAAAAGAAAAGGTTCTATATGGCACCAAAAATGGTTCTTCGTCGTAATCATAGGGGAACCATTTTTGGTGCTATATAGCACCATATCTTAGCATGTTCTGTACATGGTAGCGGTGATAGCACCATAGTTAGCGGTGCTATATAGCACCTTAGTCAAAGAACTGGTGAAGAACCTCTGAAGAACCACTGAAGCACCAAAATTGGTGCTATATAGCACTTTAAAAGGTTCCCCTATGATTACGAGCCAAGAACCATTTTTGGTGTCATATAGAACCTTTTTTTTTTAGAGTGTATCTATTATCAGAGAGAGAATCCATAGAATGGCAATATATCTGATATCCAATCAGACCAAACACTATATTGATTTAGATGTAAATAAATCAATATCTAGTCTATAATGTGCTTAGTGCAATACAGCAGCTTTGAAGGAGGAAATATAAAGCTAAATTGTAATAATATCCGAATTGAAGGGAACACGTGAATGGAGAATAACAAAGGACCCAAGACTAAGCCTTGAGGCACACCACACTTTATCCATGTTACGTAGGACATGTGTTCTTTTACATAAATAACATGGTAGTTGTCGGAGAAATAATATCTCAAGCAGGCCTGTCCACAAATGGAAATACGATTCTATATGTTAAAAGGAAAGGGTCAATAATCTATAGGGTCAAAAACAGTGCTAAGTAATGCTAAAAAATAATATCACGTCAAGTGCTAAAATAAGTATTTTTACAAGTATAGGCCCAACTGGAATAGTACTAAACTAATTATTATTCTTAATGGCATTTCTTATGAGTTATTTCAATTAAAACCCCAAGATTTCCTCAAAGCAATTCTCACAAAACTGAGACTGATGTCTACTCATGTCCAGACAGCACAGGTGCACAAGTATTTTTAGGGTGGGGGGGGGGGGGGGGGGTGGCAGTTGGTTGCGCATGTGTGTTTTTTTGTACGGTAGATGGCGTTATGAGTCTCCCCGTCCCGCGTCACGTTACCTGCCAGACGGAAGATGCAGCCATTTCGAGTTGTGCGATCTCTTGTATTTGTATCCTTTTAGGGAACGTAAACCATTTCCCACATCGTACATATCGTAAGGAATATCACCTCTAAATCGCAGTCAATATAAACGTTTTTTATCCATTATTAACCGTTTTTTTTAGCAATTGTCTCTATCAATCTTGCTGGGTGCGGTTGAGAAACGACAGCACGACGGATTTATTTGGATATTTATAGCTACGATCTTCAGCGTTTTTAAGCTCCAGAAAATACTCAAAATGGGGAACGCGTACATGATGTTTCTTCTCTTGTTGTCCGTGGAAGGTAAGTAGCTAGTCATTTTATTTTCGTAGCTATAACACTTTCGATTTTAATTAATACAACCGGAAATAAAGAATGCGTATTTGCTTTTGTACACGTATGTTCGTATTCCTTGTTGTTGTTAACGTGCTCATAGCGTTCGCGTGTATTAAGATGCAAGACCGAGAATGGAAAAATTGTGTATGTTTTTTATTTATTTCGCGCTTTATCATTCTGAAGCCTCAGACACCATTGGGTTTCAAGTTCAGGCCTTAAGATAATTATTATTCAGTCTTTTGCAGATCGATGTCCAAATCACGTCGGGTCTTTGTGACATGTTTATGCGGTTGTGCTATTCAGGTAAATTAAATCTCTGTTTCTCGAGTCTATATTCGTGCTTTGTTTGTTTTTTTGTGTAACGTTAATATTTTTTATATAAATCAGACTTCCGGAGATGCCAATAGACCTTAACCCCAGTGTATCTAAAGCCGTTTGTATTGTAAATATTTGAATATTTAGGTTTAAGATTTAGGGGATTTTGTTTATGCAATTTGTTTAGATATTCAATGCTGTTTTAGAAGTCATTTTTTTCGCTTTAGGCCTATGTCTGTTGTACATCAGCCTTATTTTTCTCAAAGGTGTCGTATCATAATTTGTTAACAGCTTATAAACGCAAACTACATATGATGGTGAAATGCGTTAGGCAATATTTAATGTAGCCTATGTTACGCTAGTTCATATTTCAACTGCATGGTCCAGTTTTTCATGCATCCAGCTGAATCAACCGCATGAAAATAATACTAGGCCTATACATATAAGCCATGCGTTATTGCGTTAATTCTAATTCATGATAGGCAAATGGTGGAATTATAGTAATGGATTGTTACTATATTTATTTAGTAATATGACAATAAACATTTTGTACATCTGTAATTTTGTTTAGAAATAATGTCTTAGCCTGAAGTTCTACTAACATAGCCTATGCAGTGCAGCTGATTTTAACGTTTTAGTAAACACGAACGCGAAATACCTGCATCTGGCAGGATATACATCACCATGACAACTGGTGTGATAGCATTTTCGTGAGGATAGTTGTGTTTTTCTGACAGACTTCAGTACTCAAGGGGGCGATAGAGACACATTTCTGACATTACACCGGATGCGTTATTATCCAGGTGAGTTTCTATAAACATATCGACTTTATATATAGAATATAATTGATTAGAAAGACTATTTTCAATTTCTTGCTCCGCCATGGCATTAGTTAGCATACCGTAAATAAGTAAACGGAATTCAGCTACAGTTACTCTGGCAACGCTGTGAACGCAACGCGTTCTTGCGTTGGGGTATGAATTTGCGTAGCGTTTCTTCAGAATCCCACGGCTCGTGTTTCGCCCCGATGCGTTTTTTTGTAATGGTAGGGACATATTTATATTATTTCCATTATTTGCCAAGGCTGATTTTGTCTCCACCACAAAAAAAGACTTGTTTTGGTTGAAAAGGGAAGTATATAGCTTGAGTCAGGTATGGTTGCTATGCAAATGATTTGACAAACAGCAGTGCATTTCGTTAGTTTGTGTTATTGAGTGGTGATTTTGACGTTTGTAATGTTTTGTTGTGGTTTTTCCTCAACAGTGGATACTGACATAGGGTTTTTCAAGGTCATGGCTTGATTCCCAGAGAATGCATGAGCTGATAAAGTCGATTTGGATAAATATATCTACCAATTTCATAAATATAAATGTAGCCTAATCTATGCATGGCTTATCAAATAAATGTCATTTGAGGATTTCTGAACAATTTTCTTTTTTTAAGATCAATATGTATTTATGTAGAAACACTGCCGTTTAGTATGCTATTGCAATTGTTGTGTAGATTTTGTATGTTTTAGGTTTTAATGGGTTAGTTCACACTAAAATGAAAATTCTGTCTTATTATTGTCACACTCATGCTGTTTCAAACCTGTAAGACTTTCATTTATCTTTGGAACACAAATTAAGATCTTTTTAATCAAATCTGAGAGATTTCTGTCCCTCGATTGACAGTCTACGCAACTACCACTTTGACGCTTCAAAAAGTTCATAAAGAAAGAGATCATAAACCGAATCCATATGAATTGAGCGGTTTAGGCCTAGTTCAAATTTTCTGAATAGACTAAACCATTTTATATGATGGTTGAATTTAGGCTTTTATTTACATATACACATTGATCACGGAACATGAATGAACCTCATTGGTTCTCGCAGAAGCTCAAACATGCTGCGTAAAGCATGAATGAACCTCATTGGTTCTCGCGGAAGCTCAAACGTGCTGCGTAACGCATGAATGAACCTCATTGGTTCTCGCGGAAGCTCAAACGTGCTGCGTAACGCATGAATGAACCTCATTGGTTCTCGCAGAAGCTCAAACGTGCTGCGTAATGCATGAATGAACCTCATTGGTTCTCGCAGAAGCTTAAACGTGCTGCGTAACGCATGAATGAACTTAATTGGTTCTCGCGGAAGCTCAAACGTGCTGCGTAACGCATGAATGAACTTAATTGGTTCTCGCAGAAGCTCAAACGTGCTGCGTGACGCATGAATGAACCTCATTGGTTCTCGCGGAAGCTCAAACGTGCTGCGTAACGCATGAATGAACCTCATTGGTTTCTCGCGGAAGCTCAGACGTGCTGCGTAACGCATGAATGAACCTCATTGGTTCTTGCTGAAGCTCAAACGTGCTGCGTAACGCATGAATGAACCTCATTGGTTCTCGCGGAAGCTCAAACGTGCTGCGTAACGCATGAATGAACCTCATTGGTTCTCGCAGAAGCTCAAACGTGCTGCGTAATGCATGAATGAACCTCATTGGTTCTCGCAGAAGCTCAAATGTGCTGCGTAACACATGAATGAACCTCATTGGTTCTCGCAGAAGCTCAAATGTGCTGCGTAACGCATGAATGAACCTCATTGGTTCTCGCAGAAGCTCAAACGTGCTGCGTAACGCATGAATGAACCTCATTGGTTCTCGCGGAAGCTCAAACGTGCTGCGTAACGCATGAATGAACCTCATTGGTTTTTGCGGAAGCTCAAACGTGCTGCATAACACGATAATGAATGTCATTGGTTCTCGCACGTCATGTGAACATACTTGAGCTTCCGTTTACCACAACTGATGTGCGAGTTGATGAATGTTTGCATGTGAATAAAAGCCTAAATTCAATCTGTTCGCTTCAGAAAATGTGGGCTAAAAAGCTCAATTCATAGGGGTGTGCATCGTCACTGGTCTCACGATTCAATTCGATTACAATTATCAAGTCAACGACTTGATTTGAAATCACTATGCGTTTGTTCAATTTTCAATATTATTTTCAATGTATTATTCCCACTTATTTTACAGGTGGGTAAAATAAGTGGGAATAATATATTGAAAATAATGCATTTAGTGCATTATAATAATAATAATAATAATAATAATATAATAATAGTGCATTTTTTATTATCTCGCTTTTGTTTCTCTCCTCCCTCCACCATTTTACATTAGCGCGAGAAGCGTGTATGTGACAAATGATGTCAGAGAAACATCAGTATGCTATTATTGATTATGGTCTATTACTTCATCACGACATGGACGTGCAACAATGAATTTCAACACCCCTACAATTCATATGGATCTCTTTATGAGCTTTATGAGTGTCAAAGTGTCAGTTACGCGTAGCTGTCAATGAGGGGACAGAAAGCTCTCAGATTTCATCAAAAAGATTTGTTTGACAACATCACAACTAACGTTATGCGTCGCTCCGTTGCTCTGATTGGTTGTAGGTCTATCCAATTGAGGTCTTTCCTGGTTCGGTTGAAACACACCCCATAATCACAGCCCAACCGAGCAGTGTCAGACTCATATTCTGACTAGAATTCAGTATGACGACTTAAGGCTAATAAAAACATTGACAGCCAATCAAAATCCATCCTGCTTTAAAGGGATAGTTCACCCAAAAATGAAAATTACCCCATGATTTACCCTCAAGTCATCCTAGGTGTATATGACATTCTTCTTTCAGACGAATACAATTATATTAATACAGTTATATAAAAAAAAATGCCCTTGCTCTTCCATGTTTTAAAATGGAAGTGAATGGCAGGCCAAAATGTGAAGCCCATAAAAGTGTATCCATCCATTATAAAAGTAATCCACATGGCTCCAGGGGTTAATAAAGGCCTTCTGAAGCGAAGCAATGGTTTTTTGTAAGAGAAATATCCATATTTAACATGTTATAAAGTAAAATGTGTAGCCTCCGGAGGTAAAGCATAACTGGTGCGACGATGACATTGGACATAAGCGTTTTGAATTAAGAGAGTTACACTTTCTTCTTAAGTTGAATACTGAAGGCGGTCCGCCGGAAGCTACATATTTTACTTTATAACATGTTGAATATGGATATTTTACTTGCACAAACCCATCGCTTTGCTTCAGAAGGCCTTTGCTAACCCCCAGGAGCTTTTATAATGGATGGATACACTGTTTTGGGCTTCAAATTTTGGGCTGCCATAATAAAGCACATTATAGACATTTTTTAATATAACTCTGATTGTATTTGTCTGAAAGAAGAATGTCATACCTAGGATGACTTGAGGGTGAGTAAATTAAGGGGGGTAATTTTCATTTTTGGGTGAACTATCCCTTTAAAGAGCTTGAACATTTTAAGCGACCAAAGACAAAACAACAGCGTGCGCTTATAATAATGGAATTATATTGTCCTCTGCTGTGGACGATAATTTAGTTACCGTTATCTTTCTTGATGTGGGCCTTTACTCGTCACTGCAAAAGGCTTTATAATTTTTATCTTATAGCTGGACATCAAAAAACACAAATTTTGTCCATCCATTGATGTATCAATTGTCTTTTTAATTGTGGTCTATTTTCAAAAACGTCTGGTTATGAATGCATATTGTAAAATTGTGTAAAATTTCCAATTGGACAAACTTTTGTGGATCTATAAAAAAGTTGTTCCCAACAGGAAGCATGACATTTGAGCAGTTATAAAAGAGTTTCTCAAGAGCCCCTTCCCCCAGTCGGAGCCTTGGATGTTTGCATAAAATGGTGTAAGTGATAACCGGGAGAAAAGAGGCCCTTCTGTTCTGAATGGAAGTCAGTGAAGTAGAGGCCTCAGCATGCCCAACAAACTGCTTTTGTGTGGAAACGGCTAATCACTTGAAGGGATAGATCACCCCAAAATGTTTTTCACCCCTATTTAGTATTATTGAACACTAAATAAGTTAAATTGGCACTTCTCACCATGAAAAAGCTGGCATGACATGCGTGCTTGTTTGTCTGGATGCAGCATATTGCTACAAAATGGCACTGCACTTTAAACATGCTAAACTCCCATCATTTAAACAGCACTTGAATTATCCCTTATAATTATATGATTATTGTGCACACAGTTCCATAGCCTCATATCAGTCGGGAGGCTACATGAAATAATTGTACTTTTCATTTAAATTCATAAAGGTTGAATGCAATCCAAGAATAAGAAAGATGTTATTTCAAATAGTTTCAGACTACAGCACATCACACAGTAGGAGACCAATTCTTCTCAATGACGCAAGAGCAAATTAAAAACGTGTGCAAGCTTGTACATGCTTAGAAATGATTGACACATTTTACAATCCTCTTAAAATGGCCTGCAAGCATGCATGAACCCGTTGTTCTGCTTTTGTTGTCTTGGCGTTTTCATTTCCATGTGTCCCTTTCATACACAGTCTTGCTTCTCTGTTAGCTCTACATTTATTCCAGAATTATGTTGGCTATTTAAGTTTCTCAGTGTGATAACTCGTGTAAATCATTGTCTAGAAGACCGTTTATGGCGGTGTCACGTGGTGCCTGTTGCTTTTCTCAGCGGTGATTGGGAAGAACCAATCACAGCAATTTGTGATTTTATAGGATACGGATTTAAAAAAAAGAATTGTATGGAAATAGTTGGGGCGGGAATTTTATTTTATTTCTAAGTACTATTCTTGTTCCTAACATTTTTAAATAATTATACATTCCAATTGTACAGATGTCTATAATAAGGCATAACCCCTCCAGAGATTTGTATGCTAGTCAATGCAGAAATCGTTTTTCTGAACCGTGAAGCGCCCCCTCGTGGAAGAAACCGACTTGTATGGGAACACCATTTACCGCCCAAAGTCCGCTCTGGGAGCAAGAATGTCAACATAAAGAGAAAAATAACGTCCCTGTCTGTCAAATTGTATGACATATGAGTGTAAATTGTTGTTTTGGTCGAATTAATCCGGCGAATGCCACTAATTCACCCGGCTGTTGATTATTTCATAAAACTTTATCAGTGAATTCGTATCATCCACCATTTTTGTCCTATGACAGATCTCTGTCTAAACGTATCGCACTATACAGGGAATTTCCTCCGTGTTGTGGCACACAAATACAAAACGGCTTCGGTGTATATAAAAATCTTTTTCTTACCCGTATTTTGGTGACTATCCGTCACAACGTAGGTCCTATATAATGCATTATCCACCGCTTCGGTTTTCTATAAACGGGTAACGTTATAGGTTTCTATCAACATTTTACATTTCAAAAATAAACAATTACAGCTGTGCTTAGCCGTCTAAATGGATAAACAAAAACAACAAATAACGTAAATCCCTTATTAGTTGATTTATGAGGAGAAAAACATAATCGTCTTTATATATTACACAGCGCTACTGTATGATCCAGTTTCAATTTTAATATCGTAGCCACACAATCGCACACCAGTTTCCGCATTCTGTTCGTCCCTTATCTCGCGAGATTTCATTTAAAACTGACTACTTGTTTATGTCGAGTGAGGTTTTTTTATTCCCATCCAGCCTTACATAGATTTTCTCAAATTGTATAACAATTCCACTTTAAAATAATAGTCTGACCATAGTGTGTTTCCCATATAACATACAATAGCTTTTTAAATATGATTTTAAGTGATAATGTATTTTTGTGCATATATGCAACTATATTTAAAATATAAGTATATATGTCTCAAACAAATATTGGAATATAGCAAATGTCTATATTTAGAGTTCAGATAGCTACTGTATGTAGTGTGCATGTTTGGTTTAACCACCTTATTGTGCATTTTTGTACAAGTTTGGACCAGTAGAGCCCATTTATAGTCCTTAATAGTAGAAACTACATGTAGACGGTTGCAAATTATATAAATCGTTTTATATCAGCTGAGTCTGTTATAAAAGGTGTGTATAAATGTATGTTTCTGTTTGATCTCCAGGTGTGTTTGGTGCTGAGAAGACAATAGAATTGACAGAGGGAGATTCTGTCAAACTAGAAACTTGTGTTACCAAAATACAGAAAGATGATAAGGTGGAGTGGAAGTTTGGACCTCACGTCATAGCCACAATCAAAGAAAATAATGTCTTGTTATCTGACACTGATAATGCAATATTCAAAGACAAACTACATCTAGACGATCAAACTGGAGATCTAACCATCAAAAACACCAGAACCAAACACTCCGGCCATTATGAAGTGAAGATTGGCAATATCACCCAGACATTCAGTGTCACTGTCCTTGGTAAGTAGTCAATGGCGATATGGTCCTAATGGATGCTTCTGATTTAAAGGGATAGTTCACCCAAAAATGAAAATTGTCATTTATTCACCCTCATGTCGTTCCAAACCCATATGAATCTCTCTCTTCTGTTAAACACAAAAGTTATTTTGAAGAATATGGGTAACCAAACAATTGTTGGGACCCCATTGACTTTAAAAGTATGAGAAAAAATACAATGCAAGTCGGTGGTTACTGACATTCTTCAAAATGTCTTGTGTTCAGCAGAAGAAAGAAATGAATACAGGTTTGGAGCAACATGAGGGTGAGTAAATGATGACACAATTTTCATTTTTGGGTGAACTATCCCTTTAAAGGAATATAATTCCCTTTAAATATTCCTTAAAAATAAGATATTTGTTAAGGAAATGTTAGGATTCTTATCTGAATTAATATTTAAATCCTGAGAAGTGTTCTTTTAATACTTTAACCAAACATTTCTGGAAAATTTTCCCTCATATTGGGTAAACACAAAACGTTGCACAAATTTAACAAAGCGGATGAATAAATCAAACGGCCTTTACTAAAATAAAGGTAAAACAACGATGTCGGATGATTTTGAAGTTAGAGGAGAACATGCCATCGAAAGCCATCATATGGAGAAAAGTCCTGGAATGTTTTCTTCAAAAAGCTTAATTATCAGGAAATTTTCATTTTGAAGTCAACTAATCCTTTAACGCAATCAGTAAAGTCTGTTATTTCTGTGCATTTCAGACGCGATCCCTAAGAAAGTGTCAGTAACGGAGGGAGGTTCTGTCACTCTACAGCATGATATTGCTGATATAGAGATTTATGATGTGATCGAGTGGATGTTCGAAGATGGAGAGACTCCCATAGCTCAAATCAACAAAAAGACCAGTGAAAACCCCTCATACGATGAAACTGATGAGAGATTCAGAGACAGACTGAAGCTGGATCAGACCGGATCTCTGACCATTACAAACACTAGATCAACAGATGCTGGACTCTATAAACTAAAGGTGACCGGTCAAAACAAAGCAGTTAAATACAGAAAGATCCGTGTTACTGTCAGTGGTGAGTAGATCTCAATGAGTTTCTCAATGTAATAATTGTTTGTGCTAACGCACTGAAGGTTCATATTCATTTATTATTGAACTGACTGTCTCTCTTTGTCCGTTTCAGAATCGGGTGTGTCCACCGGTGTTATAGTGGCCATATGTGTGTGTGTTACTGCTTTAATCGTGCTGGTGGTTGGCATTTGGTGTCACAAACAACATGGTCAGCGAAGCCACTATTAACTTCATCTGATACTACAGTGAGGAAAATCGAAACTTTGTTGTACAAGAGTAAGCATTTCTACTTTATATACATTGACATCTGTGATTTGTTCAAACAACATTTACAATATTTGGAAATATTATTTCCAGAAATGGGTTCATTGATTGTGTAAATACTTGCTGTGTCATCGTGAGAGGTAGGGTATCACCAAAGGATGGATCGCTTCACAAATCTAGTCCAGGCAGAGATCAAGTCACTGGTTACTTTTTTAATTATCAACTCAAAACGTCAACTTTACAACAGAAAAAATTCTCTTCCAGCTTTTCTCTATATCCAGACACAGGCAGTCTCTCTGTTCTCAGCTCATTGAAGGGTTAGTTCACCCAAAAATGAAAATTGTCATTAATTCCTCACCCTGTGCGCTTCCGGCACCGAATAGAGCGAATAGAGCTATGTTTTTGCATAGCTCTCCACGAGTCTGTAATATTTTCTGTCAATATACCTTGTAGCCGCTTAATATAACAAGTTGCTAAAACTGAACATCCTGAGCCATGCCGATGAAGCACAAAAAGACTGAAAAATCAAACTCTGAAGAGCCGGGAGGTACGGATAATGTGCACGAGAAGCCGCCGGCTGATGCTAACCAAGCCAGCGCTGAAGCATCGGTGCCGACACGCGCAAACATAATAGAAGCAATAGCGAAATTGAGCGGCACATTTGACAGAAAGTTCAGGGCGGGCTTTATACGATGATGGACAGATGATTAATAGTAACGTAAGCATCCACATCACCAAAGAGCCCTTGGGTTGAATTCGGTCTAATCCTAAATGGAGAAATTGTTCGCATATGCGTTCACTTTTACTTTTTCTCTCGAAAAACGATGATCGTGTTAGTAAGTACTCCGTGTATCCTTAAATTTTTTTCTACAACACCGATGTGTCTGGGGTACTGTAAAACTGATTCCAGGTATTCTGAGAGGATTTTATGGTGGTCATACTCCCATTAAGTTACAATTAAAGTTAGTGAGTCCCTGCTAAAATTCAAACCGATATAACTAACTGTTCTCACGTCATGTAACGTTAACAGTGTAGGTCAAAAACATGAACAAAAGTCTACATTTCAGTAGCATGGTCTTACCAGACTCTCGTACATTTCATTTGTACATAGAGTCTGGCCACTCTCCATTGACAAGCGTTTACTTCCTTGAAGGCGGGTTCTCTGTTGAAGTTTAAAACTATTGGATCTGCCAAGAGTCACTCTGGATCTGCCTAACCAATCGCTAATGTTTGGTCGTGACGTATGTCACGCGTTGTTCGCCTTTGATTCTCACATTAACTGTGCACACCACCTCAGTGTCAGTGATAAAACCTTGTGCATTCGGATTGTGATTTATTTACGGTGGAGAGGAGAGTTTTGTGATCGGAACGCGCTGCTCTCGTGGTGCATATCTCGTGCAATCATAACATGATTGTATATGGTGTAAATAAAATGTCATATGCTTGGTATGATAAGAATAAATGCTGCCGTAAATAACAGCCCAATTCAAATGTTTACGTGCTTTTCTTCTTTTATTTTTTGAGCGGTGATGAAATATTTTGCACTTGTAAACACCTGCCAGCATTTAAAGAAATACAAGTCTAGAAATGCAAATTACAGCGAAGCGCAGCCATACGGTGCTCTGCAGGGGTCAAAAAAGGATATAAACAGTGAATTTTGAAGTGATCTATTCTTGAAAACTCAATTACATTACCACACGACCTTGGTGTTTGTCAAAAGCAGTCGGTAATTCAGCCTGGGTTTTTTTCGCGGGTGGTGGGAGACGGAGGGCTTCAGCCAACTCTAACGGAGCGAGCCGAAATAGACTTTTCCCGGACCACAACATCATGGCCACCAACAAAACTCAGCAGTGATTGTTCTTGCTCCGTGTAACGGAGTTTGTTTGGGAGGAGGCGGGAACCGGCGAACGTTTAACAACTTTTAATCAAATAATAAACACAAAATGAAAGTAAAAGCGGCAGCCCCTCACGGACGACTGCCGCGCACATATATAACAAAATGTAAACAAAACCCAACTTAAAATCCAGGCCTGGTCCTCTCTCGTCCTTCACCGGTGTCGCTCGTCCTTATATGCCTCCGTGCTCTCCCTCATGAGAGGTCTCGAGACCGGTGTGTGTCTCATTCTCAATCACGCACACCAATCTCGCTCGCTCATCCACCTCACCACACTCCGGCTTTAACTTCTGGACATTCGTCAGCGGTGCCACACACTCGCATCTTTCACCGCCGCCATTACTGAACTACAACTCAAACTAGCGCACGACATCAACGTATTTGCTCTCAGCCACTCCCTCTGTTCGCTGATTGGACCGGTAAAAAATTGTTCGGGAGAAAACCTAAGCATATACAGCAGTACCAGACGTAGTACTGAAGGAAAATTTAAATTGAGCGGAAGTACGTAGGAGGGCGGAGCCAGGCTAACATTTCAGTGCCTCTCCATATTAAACTGGTTAAATGTAAATTAATTTAATTTTACCCTGCAGTACATGAACAGTGTTGATCCTGGATGTTGTCATCTGCGATCGTGACGACCGTAATGAGGCTTATCCCATTTGCATTGTGATCGGTAAACCCTAGCTTCCAAATTAATCTCCCACCGTGATTTATCATCTAATTTTTTTATTTTTATATTTTTGATATTTCTGTGACTTTAGATATGTTTAAGGTCTGCATTATCTGCCTTACTAAGGACTCCTATTTTGGTGGGTATTATGGTCTACGGGCAGCAGTGATGCGCGGGTTGATCCAAAATGAGCAGGTGCCCGTGGTCACCCGCGGTTACCCGCGGTTACGAGTCATCCAAAAATATTTTTAATGATATTCGGGTCACGGTCGGTCGGGTCGTCCATAAATCCTTATTTACCTTTTGAATGTTGAGCGTTATTAACTTTTGAATAAATGCTGACGCGGGACAAAAGGCCCGATTTCCCAAAACGTTGAACTGAGCAATGCCATTGTACCATTTTAATAGGCTACTTTTAAACGCATATAGCTCCGAAAAGTCAGTTTTATGTATTTTCTGAGAGGGGGCGGGATTTTTGTTGGGAAAGTCGGGGGAGAGACGCACACTTCGATTAGACTGGATAAACACATGCAGCATCTTAATTGTTAAGAAAATGAAACAAAATAAATGAATAAATCAAGCCTGTATTACATAACACTAGGCTATATCATACAGCATTCAGAAAAAGAACAGGTTGCGCTCCTAAGGGCTTTCACACTTTTCCAAAAGTGGGCCTTCTCTCAGTTGACCTGCTGATGAACGTAATAAAAACATAAACATCACGTTCTCAATAATATGCATCTAGAGCTGAAATGGAAAATGATGGGCCGCCACAAGAACTGTCTGCTCTCGCCGCTGCACCTCTGAGCGCACCACGTCAGGGCCTGAAACATTTTCTCAATGGCCCAAATGACGCTACGATGAGCATTTAGCCTACTACTTTTAAAAAATGCGGGTCGGGTAGCCTACAATATTTTCTTCTTTTTTTTGCGGTCAGAGTTGCGGGCGGGTTAGTTGAAAACGTCGGTCGGGTGCGGGTTGTTTATACATTGAAATAAACAACCCGTTTTTATTTAAAACGGGTTGTTTTTAACGGGTTGTTTTAACGGGTTGTTTTAACTGGCAGTGAAAGGGAGAGCCAACAGTTTATCGGAGTTGTTTTCAGATACAAAGTTTACAGTTTATTAGCACCCCCCAAAAGGCATACGGTCTGTATATGTTTGTTTACTGTTAGTTTTGAGTGTTTTGTATAATTTGCTGTGTATGTTAATGATAATGCAACAGAGAGAGAGAGAGAGAGAGAGAGAGAGAGAGAGAGAGAGAGAGAGTTTGTGTATGAGACATTAGAGGGCACTTCTGCTTTGTTTGTTCAACTCTTACTGTGATTTTTTTTTTGGAGTGAAAAATGATGTAATAAACTTCATAAACCATCAGTAAAGTTTAGTAAAATCATTCAGACGGGGTCCGCTACATTCTGTCTCCAAAAACATCTTGGGATAAGGTTTTCACACTGACAGCTGTCATTGTAATTCTGTAAGCAACTCTGTTTTTTTGTCCGAGTTAGCAACAGTAACTAAGGGGGGTGGGGCTTACCGATAGGTCAATTGAGTGCAGAGGCATTTTTTTTTTTTCCTGGTTCGGTTGAAACTAAGCGGCAACCTCCCGCAGTTTCTCTTGAAGCCAATACGGAAGTGACTTAAACTGCAATTCATCGACTGGCCACTAGGGACAGGCTCCAGAAGGGAGCAGAATCTCATTGAGCCCCATGTTAAAATGCCCAACTTTACAGCAAAAGAACACATGTTTACAGTCTGGTACAAATTGTGATGACTCATTAGTTACCATTATATAAAGCCTTAAAGTTCTGCATAAATAAGGGCTTGGCCACTTCGAGTGACAGGTGGATAGCCATTTATCTGCTGTCTGTTAGTCATCGGGTCTCCGCGGCTCCGCCCACGTCCCGCCTCTTTGCCCATTTTCTGTTATCCATGAGTGACTTGTGATGACGCGCTGCCAAGATGGCAACGGCCAACTCAACCCTACTTTACGCTTCAAAACTGCTTTTCAGAATCCTATGGGTGATGTCACGGACACTACGTCCATATTTCTTTACAGTCTATGGTTGAAACACGCCTCATAATCACAACCCAATGGAATGGAGAACTAGGTGGCCATCTTGGTTTGTAGTCCCCATTGCTGCAACCACCTAGATGGCACATAGCTTCCCTCTGTGATACACCCTCTCACGATGCCACACTTGCATTTTTTTGTTTATCATACATTTCATTTGTATAGCTGCTGTAGGGAGTCATACTTGCTTTGTTTCTGTCTACTTTCAGATGAAGATAAAAGGAATGGGGTACAGGATCCATTGAAAGGACAGTATTAGTTCAGAGCCTCTGTCACAAACACGAGCTGCGGTTGAAATGAGTTGAACTTCTGTGAACGATGACTTTGGCCTAAACAGAAAACATGCTTATATGTGTTATACATCTGGTTTGCACTACATGTCGATCAATGAACCTGTTTTTTTTAGGGTACAAATGCAAATAATTACCTGTTTTGAGTAATCATGTTGGTTGGTGGGACTGTTCACTGCGGCTTTCTAAGGTTTTAGGTCAAATGACATCAACTACAGGTTTCTTTTTTCCACCAAAAGGTTGTTATCCTTTATCTAATTCATACTTTAGTGGGCTAAAAAGGGAATTTTGTGATTTTTAGATGTTTTTTTTCATGTGGAGGACAAGCCTGTTTTTGAGGTCTATAGAGTTCTATAGAGTTATGGAAACTTTGTGCCTCATTTTTGTTCTAAAGGTATATTTTAAGATGTATATTTTACTGTCACTCTGATACGTTGTTTACATTAGGATAGGTTATGTTTTCAGTCATGTAAGCCCACATACTATTTTTCTTTTAATGTGAAATTTGAGGTTATTGAAATCAAATTATTGAAGTAATATGAATGCTGACATTATTGCACTTATTGTAAATATGGCCTAATTGGTTAAAATGTAGCCAAATATTGTTTTACAAATCTCTGCTATGCTGTCATTTGAAAATTACAATGTCTTGATGCCTTTTTTGTTGTATATTGGGAAGTATTTGGAATAATAAAAAGGGAAAATATATGCTGCAGCGCAACAGCTAGGCCTATTTCATTTTTGTTTTTGTTTTTTCTTGACTTTATCTCAAAGCTCAGTTTTTATAGCATCTATTTACATATATGATATGCTACATATTAAAGGATTAATTAAATTGCTGTCTATGGAGGGGTCAGAAAATGACCTTTGGAGGTACTTTACCTTTAATGTAAGAAGCAGTTTGAGTTGTTATCTTCTGTCTGTTAATATGTTGTTTAATGTATGATGTTAATGTTTTAGAGGGCAGGTAAAATCCACAGTTTCAGATATTTGAGAATATAGTTTTTGAATCAGTTGAGATGGATATATTTCACTAATGTACCAAACTCCTTGACCACTCAAGGTGTTCCGTCTTATGCTTTGTTCTGTCTGGGTCAAGATTCTTCTGTTTCTAAAAGTAAACATTCTCAGAATGTAAATTTGAAAACTGTCATTTTCAGAACAAACACTGGAAACATCTGTGGTGCAAGAGGAAGTGGTACCTATATGTTCAATGGTCCAGTTTCCGTTGTTGTGTTTCGGATGACTTGAGTAGGCTACTACCCTTGAAAGACTGGTGAGATGGATCTCTACCACCTTAACTAGATTGATAAATTACCTTCACTAGGTGGCGCTGTCCAGCTAATCGCTTGTGCACGAGAATGCGAGCAGATGCTTTTTAATCGCTCTTCTTTCCCTCTCAAACACAAGTGCACTGATTTCTCTTAGCATCTTAGATATTGTTATGAAAAATCATCCCTGAAGCTCGGTGTTCAGTCGGTGTGTCAGTCTGTAATCCTCTCTGTCAGTCAGGGAGCGGCTCGGAAACAAACACTCAGAAACGGCTCATATTTATATAAATAATCGCTTTAGAAGCCATATTTTACTGTCGTGTTCAGAAATATGAAAAACCAAATTTTCCCCATTCTCTTAATTTTCGCTGAAGGTAAGTAATAATGTTTATTTGGAATCACTTTCGTTTTCACGCTTGAGAAACAGGAAGTGGAACGCACGCACGGTTTTATTAATTTCAAGGTGTTTACATGTGTAACATGTCTTTGTTCTGGTGCCGGTATTTTATGAATATAAATACATTTAGTTTCCGATGCACCGCGTGTGACTTGCATGTAGTCAGTGTGCGTGGGCGTATGTGTTTACGTTTAAACGTCATGACGCCATTGTAGTTTTCTTGGATAGTAGATGTGTATTTGCATTGTGTGGTGCATGCGTACAGTACACGCTTGTATTTACCTACGATATTAACATTAAAAACATAAATCTTAGGTAACACGTTATTTTACAGTGCCATTGTTACACGTGGTTACTTAACTATAAATTATGCATAATTACATGCAACTAAACCAAACCCTAATCCTAACCCTAGTAAGTAAACGTACACCTTAAAATAAAGTGTAACCAAATCTTCAAATAAGCATTTTATGCATATTTGTGTTACCTTTAAAAACAAAAGTGGTCACATTTTGATTCTGTATTGTTCAGCTTGATGTATGTTATGGTTGTTTAGATAGTTTTATATGTGATTTACTGTGTATATCTGTTCTCTAGGTGTGTTTGGCTTTGAGACGGATGGAGTGAAGTCAGTATCAGTGAAGGAGGGAGATTCTGTCACTCTACACACTTGTCTTAATCAAATACAAAAATATAATACGATAAGGTGGGAGTTTGAAAATGCTGTTATAGCTCAAATCAAAGACCAGACATCCCCGGCATCTGTATTTGACGGTCCTGATGGAAGATTCAGAGACAGACTGGAGCTGGACTTGGAATCTGGATCTCTAACCATCAGGAACATCAGAACCAACCACTCAGGACTTTATAAAGGGAACATAATCAGCACGAGTGGGTCCACAAACAAGAGATTCAATGTGACTGTAACTGGTGAGTAATGCAATAATGATGATAATTACCATCAATTTGAGCACATTGATTGTTTATCTGTTAATATGCGGTTTATTTGAATTTTTGAAATGATGTAGAAGGGTTTAAGAAGGTCACTAACAGTTACGGTCAATTAACATACATGACTAGAAACTCACCGTGATTACAAAAGCAACAACAGTATAAATAATGACAGAAAACTGATAATATAAAGAGTTTGATCTCACCCGCTTGGCCGTTCCATTGTAACTTTATTATAGGGACGATTTAATCCGCACGTGAAAGAATGTCATGATCAGCCTCAGAGTCCTACCAATGTCTTGTGGTGAAATGCCTCTGTCTAGGGTCGTGTAGTTCCTTCCTCTTGTCTGGCCTTAATCTCTCTCTCTCTCTCTCTCTCTCTCTCCCTCTCTCCTCTCTGTTGTCATGTGACCTACCAGCGCTGTCCCGTATTAGGAAGCCTACAGTTTGGGAGTTAAGGTTTTCGGATTATACAAATGTGGTTTGAAAGTACGACCTTAAAGGGATAGTTCTCCCAAAAATAAAAATTGCCCCATGATTTACTCACCTTCAAGCCATCCTAGATGTACATGACATTCTTCTTTCAGACAAATACAATCGGAGTTATATTAATAAATATCCTGATGCTTCCAAGCTTTAAAATGGCAGTGAATGGCAGCCCAAAATTTGAAGCCCAAAAAGTGCAAAAGTGCAATAAAGGCCTTCTGAAGCGAATCGGTGGGCCGTATTTAAAACTTTATAAAGTAAAATGCATTCACTGCCATTATAAAGCTTGGATTAGCCAGGACATTTTTAACATAATTACGATTGTGTTCGTCTGAAAGAAGAATGTCATACACTGAGTAAATCATGGGGTCATTTAGATTTTTGGGTAAACTAGGGTAAACGTACCTATTAAACTCAGGTACCTATTAAGCACACTACTATCTTTGAGCTCAGATTATAAAAAGAAGAAAATAATTTATCATCCTACTTGATGTCTTAACCAATTGATGTGTTTGTTACTATACACCTCCTGCAATTTCAAGCTAATCAGAACATTGCACACTGATATATGAGTATTCATGTGTTCACACTGAGATATAGGTATTCATGTGGTCACACTGAGATATGGGTTTTCATGTGTTCACACTGAGATATGGGTTTTCATGTGGCTGGCAATTTCGAAAGCTGTCTGAAAACTTTCACCAGAAGAGTAGCCCCTTAAATGTGCATTTTTTAGATGTTTAAGCCTATTTTGGACAAGTATAACTTCTTACTGCAAAATTAAGAGATTAATGTTTAGACTTTTACATATTATAACTTGGAACCTGGATGTGGGAAATAATTACAGTTCGATCCAAAAGATGATGCTACAGAACATGTTAGCTTACTAGCTGTATAAGATTGTGTTCTACACTAATATAATACTTCACAGGCATTACATTACTATCTATTATATTATAAATGTACAGTTTATTGATGTTCCGTTGGTTTACACTGCTGTAACTTGTTAGGGTGCTTAAAGGGTCACTACTGTGAAAGTCTCAGCTTCAGTGAGACGTCAATAAGAAAAAGTATAATTTCATAGATATTTTCAATAATAGCTGTTCATATTAAAATATGTATGAATTTACGAATACATGACCTAGATTTTTTATTTAGCAAAATTGTCCTTTTAAATGAAATATAATCATATTTATTAATAAAATAAGTTTGCTGTTCCAATTAAAGGGATAGTTCACCCAAAAATGAAAATTAGCCCATGATTTACTCACCCTCAAGTCATCCTAGGTGAAATGACATTCTTCTTTCAGACAAACACAATCTGAGTTATATTAAAAAAGTCCTGGCTAATCCAAGCTTTATAATGGCAGGGACTGTCCATAAAGAGTGCATCTGTCCGTCAAATAACGTGCTCCACACGGCTCTGGGGGGTTAATAAAGGCCTTCTGAAGCGAATCGATGCGTTTGTAAGAAAAATATCCATATTTAAAACTTTATAAAGTAAACTTCCAGCCGATCGCCTTCCATGGAAAAAGTGTTGAAAGTGCCTTCTCGCAATTCAAAAAGCGTACGTGACGTCTGACTAGCGTACCTGGTAGTGTAAGCCTTTTGAACAGCAGAGGAACTTTCAACACTTTTTCCATGAGTTGAATACGGAAGGCGATCGACCAAAACTTAACCATATTTAAAACTTTATAAAGTAAAGTTATTTTTCTTACATAAAGGCATCGATTCGCTTCAGAAGGCCTTAATTACCCCCAGAGCTTTTCTTCGTCTGAAAGAAACATCTATGTAAATACTTCATAAACAGACTTAAAATATTAACTGATGGTTGTCACTTCAAGTTAATCTTTATAAAAATTATTCTTGAAAAATGTTTTTTAAAAAACCCCAATAATTTTCCCAAAAAAACATGGTGTGAGCTTAATGGCAACAGGGGCGTACAAACACGTACCCTTTAAGCACAGCCAGACCTTTTGCATTTAATGATGTATTTCTTAATTGAAATGCTTTTGTCATTTAAAATAAAATAAAATATAATATTATTGTGTGAAGGATTAATATTTTATTTTAACATAACTTTTTGTACTCAAACCAATACCCTGTGCACTAAAATCTCTCAATGTAGACTTTAGTGAGCTTAATAGGTACGTTTAACCCTATCCCTTTAACCATACAACAGTGAATACAGGTGTAAACTTGTCCACTTTCAACCACTTCCAGAGGTAGTCGAAAACACATTCGACTGGATTGCTTCAATGGAAGAGAGTGAAGGCACGTCGTCCATCTTTTTTTACAGTCTGTGGTTCGAACAGCCACAAATGTCATGTGACCTGCCAGATCTGTCCCATATTAGGAAGCCCACAGTTTTGGAGATTTTGGACCACATTGTAATAGTTAGGTGGTTGGATTACACAAATCTGCTTTGTAATTATTATGCAAATGTACTGGGGCAAGTTGTCACGTGCAGTTTGGATGTCAAGTCAAGTCAACTTTATTTATATAGCGCTTTTAACAATGTAGATTGTTTCAAAGCAGCTGATGTCATCAGTTCATTTCAATTTCCATACGGTGACAGTGTGGGCTTTAGATCAATAATTAGATCAGTAATTTAGTTTATATGGTTAATTTAGTTTATTAATTAGATTTATTTCGATGTTTAGTTGAACCCTTTAAACCCTTATACATTTATTAATTACAATACCTGTTGACCAAAACATAAGAGTTTCATAATTGTTTTATTGTGAAGCTAAATTTAGGTTAAAAAAAGCTGTAATTATCCTATAATACATTTTAAATACAGATATGTCTGTTTTTAAACCCTGGGTCAGTGTGAATTAAAAAAACTGCATCTTTTTCCCTGATCAATAATAGGAAATAGGTTCTACACATTCTATAAATACTGAAGTAAAAGTGTGACAACATGCCCCGGTCTCCCCTGTGTATATTATTATGATGCGTTGCTGTGCAAATAATCAACTGTGAAACTTTTCCAGGTGTGTTTGATCCAGACGCAGATAAAATAAAGTCAGTGTCTGTGATGGAGGGAGAACCTGCCATTCTGAACACTGATGTTAGACTACAGACAGATGATCTGATGCTGTGGAAGTTTGCAAGGGCCACAAAAGGCAATCCAGTTCATCTTAACCCGTGTCAAAGCGACGCGACTGCCATCGCTAAAATTGATGGAGAAACTCTGGAGATCTCATTAGATGCTGGTGACAGTGAGCTATTTAATAACAGATTGAAGGTGGACAAACTGAGCGGATCTCTGACCATCTCAAACGTCAGATCTGAACACTCTGGGTTTTATATTCTACAGATTAGCAATAATGCTGGGACCAAATGCAGGAGATTCAGCGTTACTGTCAGTGGTGAGTGTGTATTTGTTTTGCCATTCTATTTAGTGTAGTTTATTTGAATAAGATGCAGTTGACTGAGATCCTCGTTGTATTTGTGCCAGTATGACAGTTAGTTTCCCAACACTGCGGTAATTTCAGATCTTTTTTTTTTAGATGTTACAAAATCCCACTCGCATGTCGTTTGGATGTCAATCGCTCTAGCACTTGTGTTGATAATGACGGTTGGCTGTTTGGCTGTGGGCATTAAAAACTGGAATGGTAAGTAACAGAAATTAATGATGATTTCTGAATGTTTTGTTAGGTGTGATGAATGGAATGATTTATTATGAAAGGAAATGCTCAAGTGATGGAAAATATGTTTACACCTGGTATTAAGATGCATTTTGGTAGATATGATCCTAAGTGGACAATGTTAAATACAGGTGTAAACTGGGTCTAAAAAGTTTTGATCTTGTAAGGCCCGCCCAATTGTCTCAATAACGGCTTACGATTAGCGGGTGAAGGTTTCTAGTGCGTTCAGTCTTTTCAGTGGGGCAAAGTAATTTAATTCCAATTTACTTTTATCTGACTCCATTTTATCATGACCTTGAATTTAGGTTAGAATGCCGATTGGTTATTAGGTTGTTTGTATAATAGTTTAACTATACATTTGATTAATCTGTTTAACTCTTTATTGAAATTATACCCGTTCATCCGGATCTCAATTACACTTTGAGTCTCGCACCGGCCGGATTACAATCTCTTTATCACAGACTCACCAGTCTTGGTCACTAGACCGAGGTGATTAACTGATATCCTAGATGCCCGTGCTCCACGTTGATCATTCTAGAATATTTTTTTCTTTAGTCCCCTTAAATCTGAACTCAATCAATGCAAGACTATATCCAACCAGAGGCCATGACCTTTACCATATAATACCAATCAACCAACTGAACTTCCTCTAATGGTAACTTTACATAATCATGCCGTTGTTTCCCACGTACACGTAATTAGAATAATTTACAATAATCAGGAGTTGAGGCTCACCCTATTTAGATTGGCCGAACAACTCTTTGTTGCTCTAAACAGAAGACCCATCTACAGTCTAAGTATATGTAACTAATGCCAATGTGTTAGTCGGCGCTCTAAAACATCAGTCTGGTGTGCCCTTATGCTTCACCGAAACTGTGCTCTAGTCCGTTACTAAAGCTGGGCATACACTGTGCAATTTCAGCAAGGCTCACGATTTATGTGCTCACACTGTGCGGTCCGATCATCGAGCCGACTTGTCTGTTCAATCTGTACGAGTGAAATATGCGCAATAAAACTCCCGTGCCTTGTTGCGACGATAGACCATGGTGTCAAATGCATCAGTTATCAATATCGAGAGGATTTAGCATTTACAATTTATGTATAAAAATGATATTATTATTATTATTATTAGGGTAGGCCTACTTTTATTATTAAATTGATATTAAATTTAATTTGCCCCCGCAAAAATTTCATAACGCATCAATGCATAACCGACAAGCTGCATAATAAAATAATAGATAGATTAGCTTACTCCTCATTATTTAAAAAACATTTAGCCCAATTCAACAAGAAATTATAGGCCCATAATTAAAATGATTATCAATCTGTAATATGTCAGAACACTGCAATAATATGTCTCAATGAAAAGTAAGAGCAGCTTTATTTCGAAAACAACTTGTTTAACACGAAATGGGCCTAGGCTACTTCTCTTCAATTTTTTTTCACAATATGAAACACGAGAAATATTAAGAAAATAAATTAAGATAAATTAAGAAATTAAATTAAGGCTATGTTATCAGCATATGTTAGATTTATCTCTTGTTGTCTCTGTGAAAATATGCGGCGAAAGCTCGTCAGATTTTACTTTCTGTAGTGAATAATTGACTGGGTTTTGCACATTTAAGTTTGCACATTGCGTGATATCCACTGACTCGCCTTCATGATCTAAACAGGGGAAAAAAATCAATATTGTGACGTGACATTTTGTGTCAAATGATGGACAACGGTTCACATTTCCAGTGATAATGTAATTAAGTAAATATTAAATAAATAAATAAAGTGTGAAAGTAAAACAAGTAAATTAATGATCAAGTAGCTAAATTAATAAAATAGGCACTGAATAGGCTAAAGACTTAGATTATCCATTTTGCAACACGAACTGGAGGTATGCAACAGTTTGCTAAATTTCTGCTAGTTTGATAGCTGCCTACAGAACTTAAAGATCTCCCTCTTTTCGTTTTTCTTTCTTGCTGCATTAAAGATTAAATGGTTGAACTTCTGCTTTGGCGCAGACGCAGTGAGGGGAAATAGAGCAATCAATTCGTAGCTCTGCTTCAGCTGTGCGATACCCTCACGAGGGGCGACCAGAATTTCTGACATGCCAGAAATTCATACGTCTATCCGATTGCTGATCGGGAGAGGTTTGTTGCCTCTCGTTTCCCCCTGTACACTGCACAAACACCTTACGACGCACGATAAAGCTAAATATCGGCCCGAGCCAGAATTTGGCTTGAAATGGGACGAAAATCGCACAGTGTATGCCCATCTTAACCTGAGCGTAGATTTGCGGTGTTATGGATTTAACGTAATCTTACTAGAGTTAATAATTCCAGAGTTAGCCAGAATAAATCAGTATAACAATTTATTATTAGTCGAAAATTAGAAAAGCGCTAGCCAGACGAGATTTAAACTTTATTGGCTGAAGACCCAAGTTTGGTTTGAAGGCGAAAAACATACCAAGCACAATGTTCTCTCACCACTCCTGATTTCTAACACACACACACAGCGTTCGGCTGGTCTTGCGCTGTCAGAGCAGAAACGAAAGTTGATGCTCTCAGTGTGTTTTTCTGTCGTCTCTGATCGCTTTCATATGTAAATTGCACAAGCTTATTTCGTCCATCAGATCGAAATATCTGAAAAAGCCCATACATTTACCCACCCATAGACCCTCCCCTTGTAGAAATCAGGACAGAAGTGGTTGAAAGTGGACCAAAGAAATCGGTTAAAGGGGTCATATAATGCCATTTTTGTACAAGTTAATATGATTCTTTAGCTTCTAAATGCAAAGTTTGTAATATACTTTAATTAAAAATTCTCATTAGTATTGTAAGAAAACACTCATTATGCCTGGTCAAAAACAGCTCTGTTTTCAGCAAGCCATTTCAGTGCATGTGACTTTAAATGATAATGCGCTTTGCTCTGTTCTGTGGCGCTTTTTGACCATAGACCGTAAAAAAATATGGACCATGATCGCCACCGGGGGGCGATCGAGGTGTGGAAGCTTCAATTTTTGAGATGAGTGCTGCAGGTTGGTTTTGACACAACACACTTGGGAGTGTTTCCTTGACAATAGTTGAGGGTATATTTTGGAGAAATGGCAATGGGAGTCTCTCAGGACACAATTTGAACCGGAGTCGGACCCGGAACAAGATGACGGCCCCAACCAAGTTCGACAATTAAGGTTTCTGACGTTTATAACGTTTCTGAATGATTGGTTAATTTAATGTCACTTTGATCTATCTTTGTATGTAACGTTACTGGCAGAGTAGCGTAGTGAGATACGAATGCTATGCTATGTATACGTTAGTTCATTGTTGCCACGTTAACTTTATCACCAGCGTACAGTTTGTAAAAACCATAACGCATTGTTAATTATAAACGTGGGATTATGAAGTATATAGAGAACGTCATACATAGAAAGCATGCCGTAATGTAACTTACCCTGTAAACTTTAGCTGCATTCATCGTGAAGCGTGCAAGCGATTTGCAAAGATGAATATAAAGGTTAATAAAATGTTACACTCACTTCTTCTGAAGGTGCAGCAGGAACACGAATAGTTGGTAGCGATCCTTTTTTCAGGAGCAGCTTCTTAGCAAAACCTGCTATAAACTGACCCTTGTTTATAAAGCAGTCTGGTGAGAAATGATTTGCGCAAACATGAAAGCATTGACGTTGATGGGGGGAGTATTCCCTTCGAAAAAAAAACAGTGTATCAACAATGGCAGACTATGATGACAGCTCGCTCAGGGCGGGTCTGTGTTGAAACGCTGCTGTCAATTAACAATCGTGGGAGGGGCGTCCGACTGCGTGACGTCACACGGTCAGACGGCTCGATTTGAGACAGGGGACAGCTTGAATCAGTCAGCCCATTCTCCTCTGACCTCTAGCATCAACAAGGCATTTTCCCCCACAGGACTGCCGCATACTGGATGTTTTTCCCTTTTCACACCATTCTTTGTAAACCCTAGAAATGGTTGTGCTTGAAAATCCCAGTAACTGAGCAGATTGTGAAATACTCAGACCGGCCCGTCTGGCACCAACAACCATGCCACGCTCAAAATTGCTTAAATCACCTTTCTTTCCCATTCTGACATTCAGTTTGGAGTTCAGGAGATTGTCTTCATCAGGACCACACCCCTAAATGCATTGAAGCAACTGCCATGTGATTGGTTGATTAGATAATTGCATCAACAGAAAGTGTATATATATATATATATACATATACATATACACTAGTGTCTGTAAATATTAAACTGCAAAACGCTATTTAAATATTACTCCTGCATGTTCTGCGTCTCTTTGTGAATGACTCCCTGTGTGTCGCTTTATGAGGACATGAACGCATAAACCATCACTTCATGAGAATTTACCGTTTCATTTGAGAAAACTTGATGAACGTGTTTGACCGGAGTGTAAATTAGGGCTGTAATCTCCCAGTCGATTATTAGTCGATACGTTCTGGCTCGACCAAAACTCTGATTGGTCGATTTTTTGCCGCGTTCATTTCATTAGTTTTGCCGCATTCATTTCACCAGTTTTGCCGCGCCGCGTTCCTTTCATCAGGGTGCAGCTCCACTTGTCCGTGCGACACTTCTGTCACTCCATACCCGACTGTATTCCTATGGGTGACGTCAAGCGACTTTAACACGCCCGCAAAGCATTCCGGGAAGGCGACGCTGCATTTGAACAAGAGTCTTTTGCTTGTTCTTTGTTTTTCATTCCCCGCTGGCTCAAATGCATGCCCATACTGGTAAACTTGAGAAACGCCCATCAACATACACATGAGGGGAAGCGTCACAACACCACGCTCGTTTTGCGTCGTGCCGCAAAAGTGGGTCTGTACTGTCAGTTTTGCCCTATTAGCACTAATTGCTAATGGGGGTGTTTTCAGAGCACCCCTGTTTCACAGGTAACATTCTGTCTTCAAAACACCCCCCTGGTTTTCACTTATTTTGGATTAGCCCAACCCACTGGAGAAGAGAGACAGATTGAAGTACCGGTAGGCTAGTATGCTGTATATTATTTATTTAATTGAGAGAGCGTTTTTTTCTGCTCTTGATCTGGCTTGTTTAATAAATATTCCTTTTTTTATTAAAGTGGACGTGCCTTTTGTGTTTAAGAGTAAAAGCTTTAAGTTAATAGTTTATTCGTGTCTCAGCCGCGAAGCTGAGCTGATCCTATTCAGAGCGGCTGAAATGATAGTGTCTGTCAGTTATTATAATAGATATGACAAAAACAATTGTCTAGATTATGTTGCATATTCCTCAAAAGTTCTTGTGATGATATCACTAGTTGACAACACAACCTATGATTTCTGAAAATATAGTACTATGATTTTGCGCAGGTGCACGTGATGCAACGCTGTCAGAGCCGACAGTCAGACTCATTTCAGTGCAAAATAATCGAGTCAAAAACGAATTAATATACTGCAAATAGCCTACTAGTTTTTTTATGTTTATTTATAATTAATTTAGGCAGACAACAAGGCTACCAAGTACTGCGCACAGTGCGCAGCTAATTAATTTAATGTTTTTTTTAATGTTCATTTTCATTTTTAGTCGAAAATTTCAGGACTTCAGTCGACCAAGATTTTCTTTGGTTGATTACAGCCCTAGTGTAAATGCACACGGCTGCTGCCACTCGGCTCGGGCATTCATAACGGAGCGGTGTGGAGCAAAGTGAGTGTTTCAACTTTTCAATGAATTCCTGAGAAAGTTTAGCTTCCATGTGCGATCTGATAACGCGCCACGCGTCGTGAATGATTGCCGCGGCTTGCGCTTACCTCAGCTCTGCTCAGCTCTTCGCTCTCGTGATGAATGAAATCTGACTCCTGCTGCATTCGTGTCTTGACTTTCGTTCGGCTCACTCACACGTTATTGAAAAGACACGTTCAGTTTTTAATTGTAGTGTCTGTTCTCTAACGGAACAAAATTATTTTAATACAATGAATATCAAAACGACGGTGGGGCGGTGCCGCGGTGGGCAAGACATGTAACCAGTAGCCGTTGCTTTTGGGAGTGGCCTCGTAGGGCAGCGAAGCAAGTGCATTCTGGGAGTTGTTGTCTTTCATCCACATGAGACAAAAATACATTTTCTGTCTTTTCTCAGTCTAGAAGGCACCAAATTCAAAAATAATTTCACATTTCTACTACATAAATGACCCAGTTTAAATACACATTCATCTTCCCAGCGCTGAAGTACCCCTTTAATATCAGGTGTAAACAAGGCCTTAAATACACAAGATGATGCTCTGTGGTTATTGTTCAGTGTTTTACCTTCATTCTCAGTTTTGTTCGGGAGAGTGAGGTCGTATAACTGCTTTCAATCAAAGAGGCAGCAGGAAAGGGGTGAGTGTTTCCTTCAGATAATACTGGGCTCCCTGTGCTTAACTAAATCAAAAGAAGTAGGTTTGTTTGTAATCATGTAAAATATGGGCAAAATGTTGTTTAATGGAATTCTGGCCTCATTTGTTGATTAAAACAGAGCCAAAGACAGTGATCGAGGGACAATCTCTCACTCTCGACACCAAACGTACTGAACTACAGAGAGACGATGTGATCGAGTGGAGGTTTAAAGGCAACGTCATAGCAAGAATCAGTAGAGCGGCCAATAAGACCAACAAGAAGACACATGATGGCGCTGATGGGAGATTCAAAGACAGACTGGAGCTGGACAGTAAGACTGGATCTCTGACCATCACAAACACCAGAGCCACAGACACTGAAGATTATCAACTTCTGATTGCCAACAATGGAAAATTGCAGTCCAACATAAAGTTCAATGTTTCTGTCATTGGTGAGTAGCTCAGGTTTGCTTTAATGTAACACCTTGTATATAAATAAAAAATATATAAATATAATAATCCAAAAATGTATGTATGACCTCATGTATCTTTGTTTGATATTAATTATTTTGTTTTCTTATAGATTCCAGTCAAAACAGACGAACTGAGTCAGAATCTCTATTGATGAGTGGGGAGAGATGCAGCAGATCCAGTATGGAGGCGGTATAATGTTATTAATATATAAGTAAAATGTTATGTGCCTCTAAAACATTTCACACTTATGAATGATCAAGGACTGACCTTATGAGAAATGTCATGTACTGTATAGATAATATAAGATGTTATATGCACCACACTTGTGTTTCCCTGACTAATGTGTGTATTTCTGTGAATATTCACTATATAAGCTCAAAAGATAAGTGCAGCTGATGAATGTGTTTGTTTGTTTTTGTATATATCTTTAATGCTGTATCATGCTGTGTCTGTTCGGGATTATTGTGATGCTTTTATTGCAGAAATAATCAATTTTTTGACTGCCCTTCACCATTCCAAATAGACTTACCTCTTCTGTGAGCGCTTAACTGACTTAATCGTATCTATAAAGGCCCTTTCTATGGATGTTTAAACAAATAATAGTAGAAAACGCTTATCTCCACTGTTCTCTACCTTCACTTCTGCTTTACCTCTATGCTATTATGAAACACTTGAAATTCAGTACTGTTATTTAAATTTTTTAAGTCGATTCTGATCAAAACATTTGCTGCTGAATGAATAAATGTTGATGTTTGTCCGGGGTTTCTTTTGTTGTTTAATATACCGGTATTCATAAAACATTTACACATGTTATTTATAGCCTCGTGCTTCTGGAGATCAGAAACTCATTCACTGCTGATCTATATTATCTCTTATTTCTCTTATCTTACTGGATATTTTTGTTTGTTTTTTACTTTCAACTCTTTTAAATATATGTAAATACATATGCAAATAAGGATAATTGTGATAAATAAAATAAACTGTCTAATGCAAGTGATTTGCGTTTTGTGTTTGTTCATTCATTGATATTTATACATGTTTTAAATATTTTTAATGACATTAAAAACTTTTTTGACTGAACATATTCCAAAAATGCAAGAAGAGACCATGTGAAAATTAAATTCACAGACGTTTGTGATAGGATAATTATTTGTGGCATAATTTTTTTACTTATCTCAAGTCCAAATCATTGGGATTCATAGATTTAAAAAGAATTACGTTCTATTGCAGAAATGAGAAAAGTGCCCGCTCGTCAACTCTGTAGTGCGCATGCGTCCATCCATGCTCACGGTTTGTGTAGACCGAGCGACACACGGAAAGCGTATAGGCTATATGGCAGGATAAACAATAAAAAAAGCATAAACAATTATTAGCATTGTTTATATAAAAGCATAAACAATGCTAATAATTGTTATATACAACAATAAACAGTAATAAACAATTATTTTTGGTAATGCCGCTTGAGGAAACCCCATAAGAAACCGTTTTCATCTGTCAACATATGCCGCCAAAAATTCCAAGCATTAAAGGGTTAGTTCACCCAAAATTGAAAATAAAGTCAGTAATTACTCACCCTCATGTTGTTCCAACCATGTAAGACCTTCGTTCATCTTCGGAACATAATTTAGTATATTTTTGATGAAATCTGAGAGCTGTCTCACTCCTCCATAGGCTTTCAGAGGGACTGAAACTTGATGGCCCAGAACAACAAAAACGCCACGACGCATGCGCGAAAACTGAGATCAGTAGTAGTAGAAGAAGAACGCCGTTTTCGCGCATGCGTCGTGGCGTCAGAGGCTCGAATTGAACAACAATAATAGTGGGATAAAGTCGTTATTTTTGTTGTTTTTCCGCTCAAAAAGTATTTTTGTCGCATGATAGACTTAATACAGAGCCACTGTAGTCATTTGGACTCCTTAAATGACGTTTTTACTTACTATTCTGGGCCATCAAGTTTCAGTCCCTCTGAAAGCCTATGGAGGAGTGAGACAGCTCTCAGATTTCATCAAAAATATACTAAATTATGTTCCGAAGATGAACGAAGGTCTTACATGGTTGGAACAACATGAGGGTGAGTAATTACTGACTTTATTTTCAATTTTGGGTGAACTAACCCTTTAAGTGAGCTTTGTTATTTTAATTATTTTAATGAAATGTGTTTTTATTGATTAAAGGTTTTTTTTGTCCCACATAATAGATTGTTAAGAAAAATGGCACTGTTTTGATGAACGGTGGGATCAATCTATGGTTGGTAAATACACTGCAAAAAAACCTTTTGACCTAGGGCTGAATCCGAAATGGCCCCCTAAACCCTCATTCCCTATAGTCCATTAATATAGTTCACTTGGAGAAATGAATGAAAACGAGTGCGTGAAGTCGGACAGCTGTTGAGTGTACATCTAGGGTTGTCACCTTCAGTGTGGCAAAATAAGGGACACCCATTCACGACCCACACCAACCCCTTCTTTATTTATTTCTAAAGAACTCTTTAGTAGCCTATTTGGTGCACTTTAAATGGATAGTTCACCCAAAAAATCGAAATTTTGTAATCATTTACTCACTCATGATGTTCCAAACCTGTACACAAAAGAAGATATTTTGAAGAAAGTTTGTAACAGGCTGCTTTAGGGGCACCATTAACTTCCATAGTAGGGAGTCTTCCTATGTGTTCAATATAAAGAAATGTATACATGTTTGGAACAACTTGAGGGTGAGTAAATGATGACAGAATTTTCATTTTTGGGTGAACTGTCCCTTTAAGCAGTCATTCTGAACCACTTTTTTGAATTTCAAAAATGTTTTTTTTATTTTTAATTAATTTACTTAAATTATGACTATATTATCATTGAACTATGTGTGGACCTAAATACGGGACAATTCCGTGTTTTACGGGACGGTTGGCAACCCTATGCTGTGCAATGTGGGATTGAATGAGTGCACTCAATAACGTCCACTATGGTTTCGGACACCACTACAAATAGCTGTCCCCTCAAATTATGTCCTATTTGAAGTTATAGGGGGCGATTTCGGATTCAGCCAAGGTTTCTTTGGAACTCTTATGACGTAACACATCCTTCGCCGAAATCACGTGACCGGGAGGGTTTGACTCGAGCCCATCATCATCATCAGTACCCTGGATCGCTTTCATTGAGTTTGGATGCAGTCAGAAGAAACATCAGTATGAGGAACCATTCTTCCCTTTTGTGGGTTGTATTACTCTTGGACGGTGAGTCACATTTATATTTGAAATTGTAATACTTTCGGTTTCATTATAAACTGGAAACAGCTATAATGCGCATTTGCTGTCATTATTTAATTTGTTTAATAGGCTAGCCTATATCCGTTTTTTTTAACATTCTTAACGATTATATATTTTTATATAAATAGATATTATGACAAATCACTGCGAATAATGACATGACAGCGCCATTATAAAGGTTTTTGGGACTTAAGTTGTTGGTGCACGTGTGCGTTTTGGTGAAAACTAGAGGGCGCTGACGTCTTGTCATGTCATTCTGTATCAGTATTGTGATGTAATATAATAGGTAGGCCTACTAAAGGCTTATTATTGATAACACAAACGCATTGGTTAAAGCTTAGCCGAACAGAACAGAAAATCATTCTTTATATTCTGAGAGTTATTGTGTAGCCACATCAGGCAGGGTGTGGCAGAATAGACAGAGCACATTTATTCATAAAGGTGTTTTTGAACTCCTTTTTCACTTTTCTTAATTTAAAGGAGTAATTCACTTCAGAATTAAAATTTCCTGATCATTTACAGCATCCATGATCTTCATGTCTTTTTGTTTCTTCAGTCGAAAAGAAATGAAGGTTTTTAAAGGTGCAGTGTGTAAATTCTAGCAGCATCTAGCAGTGAAGTTGCGAATTGCAACCGGCCACCAATCACCCCTGCCTTTCGAAGCGTCGTCTGGGCGAGCAGAGAGTGACTAGCGTCCGTTTAGCGTAAGTTTGTCCGTTTAGGGCTACTGGAGAAACATGACGGTGCAAAATGGTGACTTCACTGTAATGGGACGCGCGTTGTATGGAGATAGAAATGGCTATAAAAACATAACTGTTCATTATGTAAGAGCTTTATACACCACTGAAAACATAGTTTTGTATATTATATTGCATTTCTGTTAATAGATCATCATAAATACTACACCAAGTTCAGCCAAAATTTGAGCAGCAACCTCCCACAGTTTCTCTTGAAGCCAATACGGAAGTGACTTAAACTGCAATTCATCGACTGGCCGCTAGGCACAGGCTCCAGAAGGGAGCAGAATCTCATTGATCCCCATGTTAAAATGCCCAACTTTACAGCAGAATAAAACATGTTTATGGTCTGGTACAAATTGTTGTTTTGGTCTATACGACTAATTTTGCCCTTCATGACAACTGTGAGGGGGGTGATTTTTTTTATAAGTCATTCGTTTATATTATATAAAGCCTTAAAGTTCTGCATAATTAAGGGCGTGGCCACTTCGAGTGACAGGTGGATAGCCATTTATCTGCTGTCTGTTAGTCATTGCGTCACCTCAGCTCCGCCCACGTCCCGCCTCTTTGCCCATTTTCTGTTATCCGGGAGTGACGCGCGATGATGCGCTGCCAAGATGGCAACGGCCAGCTCGTCCCTACTTTACGCTTCAAACCTGCTCTTCAGAATCCTATGGGTGACGTCACGGACACTACGTCCATATTTTTTTACAGTCTATGGCAGGGACCCTGTCAAATGGAACATACGTTTAGTCTTTGCATGTTTGCTTTGTAAACACTTGATCGGTACTTTCGCCTATGTCAGGCGTGACCTTTCCAATATGATTATGTAATGCGTGGCGCATCGCAGAGCATTGCAAGACGAGCATTTGTGGTTAAAAAGTATATACATTTGAATATTTTTGGGAAAATTACTGATCGTTTCTCTAGATCAGACACACTTATTCCTCGGCTGGGATCGTTCTGACCTTTTTGAAGCTGCATTGAAACGGCACTTTGGACCTTCAACCCGTTGGTTGCCGGTGAAGTCCAATATACTCTGAAGGCATTAAAAGTGGTTCTTGGCTCGTAATCATAGGGGAACCACTTTTGGTGCTATATAGCACCATATCTTAACAGGTTCTGTATAGCGGTGCTATATAGCACCTCAGTCATCCCTAAGAACCGGTGAAGAACCACTGAAGCACCAAGATTTTTGGTGCCACCATAGGGTGGTTCCCCTATGATTACGAGCCAAAGAACCACTTTTAGGGTGCTTTCATCCTTGGTTCGATTGCCTGGACCGAACCCAAGTTCGATTGCTCCCCACTCCCACTCCCCCTCCCCCTGCCCCTGCTGGACAGTGTTCATATTATATTATTTGGGTCCGAACCGGGGTGCGTTTGCGTCATCAAAGCAGCAGCTGTTTAACCGGTTGCTTAGTAACGACAGCGAGCGTGAAGGCGGCGAAATGCATAGCGTTGATGTTGGTTTTGTTTCTAAAGCTTCAGTACGTAATGGCACTTGCGTCTATATGCAGCGAATGTACTGCAAATGCTCTAAAGAATGCTGAAGATGAGCAGATATGAGATCTACAGCTCTCTGCTTGCAGTATGTCAGTCACGCTCGTCAGGAAAATTAGTGAAACACACACAAACACACATTTTTATCAAATCATACGTCATTAATAGCGGTTCACTTCCGCGATTTAGTACAATTGCATTCACATCAGCAGTGAACCGTACCAGAGTTCACATGAACCGTACCCCAGACCACCCTTTTTATGCGGACTCTGGTACGGTTTGCGGGTGCGCACCCGAGTTCGGAAGACCGTGTTCACATCATCCAAACGTACAGAATTCTGACGTCAATCGAACCCAGGTGCGCACCAAAACAGCTAGTGTGAAAGCACCCTTAGTGCCATATAGCACTATTTGTTTTTGAGTGTATATGGAGAAAAATCCTGGAATGTTTTCCTCAAAAAAACTTTTCTTTTCGACTGAAGAAAGAAAGACATGAACATCTTGGATGAGGTGGGGGTGAGTAAATTACCAGGACATTTTGAAGTTTAATTTAATTTAATTTAATTTAATTTAATTTAATTTAATTTAATTTAATTTAATTTAATTTAATTTAATTTAATTTAATTTAATTTAATTTAATTTAATTTAATTTAATTTAATTTTAGCTTAGAAACTATGGCCTGTGGGGTATTTTAACAATCATGTATAAGTTTAATCTCTCACTTTGCAACACCTGTTTCTGTTTGTTCCACAGGTGTGTTTGCTGATGCAGATGCAGTGAAGTCAGTGTCAGTGTTTGATGGAGATTCGGTCACTCTATACACTAATGTTACTGTACAGAGCGATGATAAGATAGTATGGATGTTTGGAGTAGATAACGAAATCATAGCTAAAATCGAAGGGAGGGAAATCTCTAAAAATGTTTTTTCTGATGGGAGATTCAGAGACAGACTGGAGCTGGACAGTAAAGGTTCTCTCACCATCAAGAACATAAAAAAAGAACATGAAGGACTTTATGAACTAGACATCAGTGGCGTACATGAGACATCCAAGAGATTCAGGGTTACTGTCCGCGGTGAGTAACTCAAGTCTTACAGTGTGATATTTATATAATTGGCTGTATTTATATAATCTAAATACTGTGGAAAGATCATTAGTTCATTTAGTTTTTTTGTGTTTTTTTACTCATTTGTACATTGAACAGTGAAAAGCAACTGACAAAGTTTAGAGTTAGTGTAAAATTAATGTGATCTGTGACTATCATACCAAAAGTACATTCAAAATAAGATCACAGATACTTCTTTTATAATTTCATCCATTTATTTATTTATTTGCCGTTTTCAAACAATAAAAGACTCCAATTGCAAAAAAAAAAGTGGTGTTATCATTTCCTGATTGGCTGAAATGTGACCTATTCTAGAAGTAATGTAGAAATTTATATTTATTATTTAATGATTTATACTCAGGTCAGTTGAAGTCTGGAACCTTTTTTGGTAACAGACACCAACTCATGACTCCAATTTTCATCAACAGAACATCTTGAGTGAAAATTTGAAAGGTTATGATTTGTATATGATTTGTGATGTTCCACAGAGCACATTTTGATTCAGCGACTGTCACATGACCAACGCTCACTGACTTATACTTGATTAGTGACCTAAGAAGTGCAAATTTTAGACATTTTACATAAAAACTATTTAGCATTTTTAGTTTAAATAGGATTTTGGGTCAAAAATGTTCAATGTGGTCTCATACTTTTACACCTTACTGTATACATAGTTTAACAAGTATAATTTTCAAAAAATTGCTTAGTGTTATAAGAACAATCTCTGTTTTGAAGTGTTACTATTTGTTCTCCTCATGTGTCTGTTGTAGATAAAGATAATGTGGAGTCAGTGTCAGTGATGGAGGGAGATTCTGTCACTCTACACACTGGTGTTACTGATATACAGAGAGATGATCAGATACAGTGGAAGTTTGGAGATCAAGGCACCCTCATTGCTCGCTTAACCTGTTAACAGTCAACCCACAAGTTGAGCTCAAACCCAAATCTGACGTACACAAACTAAACATGTTGCAGTTTATG
The DNA here is from genome assembly GCA_023566225.1 of Romanogobio albipinnatus. NCBI lineage: Eukaryota > Metazoa > Chordata > Actinopteri > Cypriniformes > Gobionidae > Romanogobio > Romanogobio albipinnatus. The sequence goes on along the minus strand of CM042263.1, from coordinate 30,571,977 downwards.
AGCTCTTTAGACTACATGTGTAACTGTGGTCTCTTTTGAAAGATGACAGCTGTGTGTTTGTCCTTCAGAAATTAAAATTCATTATATTGCTATAGAAAAAGAGTAAGAGAAGCCTAAATGTTTTGGAAAGTATATATAAAATATTTTTTAAATCAAAATATATAGTAATTTGTATAGAAAACTGTGTCAGAGCAACTCAAAAAACGTAGACGTCAAAGCCACAAGTCTGGTAAATGTATACATTACATTTTGATGGGGTTTCATTTCAGAATAAGATTCCAGTGAGCTTTTTCTCCTATAGATGGTGCATTTAAAAAAAGGCACTCTGTGTAATTAAAATGAGGCTCAACAAAATTTACTCTGCCTCATATTCTGCAGTCCTCCATATCATTATTTCTCTGATTTTGTGCATATTTACACTTGTGTGGTATTGTTCATACAGCACTAAGCACCCAAAAATATACCTAGATTAATGAAACCAAGTAATCAAACATTATTGATTTTGCCATAGAACAAATTAAATATTTTATGATTAATTGCTGTAAAAAACAGTATGAATTCTTTAAACCATTCAAAGGTTGAATTTTCCCTTAAAGTGTAACACAATGACTCTGCGTTGCCTTTGCAATATTGTTCTGTTTGTTTAAATTGCCTGCCCAGCTTAACAACCCAATATTGGCTCAACCAATGGTATAAATTTGAGCGTGACTCTTTGTTTGTTCGACCAGTGAAAAAAAAAGGTGACACGTTTGGGAAACATGTCTGTATACAGTAATTATTTTTGCAATTCTGTTAAGTTACATTAGTTTTGCATAAATTACACCATGTAAATAGTAAGATACCGCTATTTTACTTCAAAACTTATATGCTTTAACATATACTTATGGCTAAATGCAAAATACAAACAACCCATATAATCTCTGATATGATCTATTGGTTGGCTGCGTTTTCTGTCCATCAGAACTTCACTAGCATTACACTGACAGAAAGTGTACGGTGATTATTATAGCTTGTGCATATTGGGCATCCCAACAGCCGGTGGCGCTGTTAGAATGTTTTCAATGATTGACTAATTAGGGCTGCAAAAAGTACGCTGGGGGCGGGGTCATTCTGATCGTAAGACTCTAACAAAAATAGTAATATAGCGTTTTACTACTGAACCAGCTTTGGAGTGTATAATTTATTGTAAAAACTACAAAGAATTATAATTTACTCTGAAGAAATAGTACGCAAACAAAGGCGAAATTGTCGTTATTATTTTAATATTTGGATAAAAAAATATTTCTGTGTGTGTTTTGTAATTTTGCCTTGAAATTAACACTGGTGTAAGCATGATCGAATTCATCAGTCATCGTCATTAGACAGAAATATCTCAAAACATTCGGTTTCAATGTTGCGTGAAGTGATGGCAAATCCTGATATGAATCAAAATGAAGTTATTGCTGTGACATTAGGGTCATAAATAGCGAATCCCGAGACTTTGAGCTTTTCAATGACATGTTGTTTGTCAATTTTATTTAAACGTGAATGTTAAAATCATGCAGTAAATGTAAATAAACAAACCTCGGAACCAGCGATGGTCTCGAGCAAGTTAATGGATTAAACGGCCCTGTTGACACGAGCAGGAAAAACATTCACCTGAATGATCAAACCGGAGATCTCAACATCATAAACATCCGAAGGGATCAGAGTGGAGTTTATAAAGTGGAGATCAACACCAGCAGTATGATCTTACACAGAAAATTATATATTGTTGTTGGTGAGTAGCTCTATTTTTATATTAGAGATCATTTCTATTATCATATTTCGACTCTTTAGCAAACAGTTTAGTAGCCTAGCAAATTAACACATAGGCTAAGATTACAATAACTTAAAAGTAATTTCAATGTTAAATATACAGTCTGCAGCCAAAAAAAATAGTAATAGTAAATAGTTGTAATGTATAGCCTAACATTTAAAACGTGACACAAATAAATACTCCTGTCCTGAGCACACAGTTTAATAGGCTACACTGTAGGGATTAAGTAAAAAAAATATGTAGGCCTATTCATTTCAAGGTTTTGAATTTTAAATAGAGTAACTATTCTGTATATTAGATTTATTTTTCTTTTAGGGGTGGATTTACAACGCCCTTTAGATGAATATTGATGAATAATTAGAGAATAATAGCCTAATTGACCGTTTGCAAAGACCCTCCCCCTTTAGTTACTGTTGCTACGTCCGACAAGCCATGGCGTTCTCACGCCACACACCATGTTCTCATGCAGTGTTACATTGCGAAGCAAAGAGGAGACTGACAACGCGCCGACAGACAGGACAGAGCAGGTTCCTTTTGATATGAAACAAAGTTTTGTAATTTATTTGGAAATATAAACCATAAATACCTTTTTGTGATTCTTTAATGTGTGGGCTTCAGTATTAATGCTGCTCGTGAAACAATCATCTCTCCCTGAACTTATAGCATCAAATAAACATTAGAAGGAACGTTGTTTCAACTGTGGAAATATGTCAGTTGGCTACACACCATTTTTCAAGTTCAAGTCCACCAACATTAATCTACGAGTACGAACTCTCCTGACTGCTTTGTCGGACAAAACGGTGGAATGGCGAATGGCGAATTATGATTGGTCAGATCGCCTGTCAATCAAACTCCTGGTGAAGGGTGATTTAAATTATTATATTAAATAGTGTACGCTTGTGGGCAAATAGAAACTTGTTCGTAATGAGACAAGTTGGGTCGCTGTATAATCGAAAATGGACCATAGCCCCAAATCAGCTGACATTATCTGGCCAGTGGATCAGAACGAAACCAGTCTTCACAACTAGGCCAGCAACTAAACAAGCAAGCTGAATTTTTTTTTGTTAATATCCTAAAATGGCAAATTGACAAATAATATAAATTCAACGACCAATGTCGACATGACTAATCAATATTAAATTGAATATTCATGAATATTGTATAAACAAATAGAAAATACATGCATTTTTTTCTGTTTAGAGATATTAGTTTAGCAATATGAAGTGTTGGAAGGAACTTAAGGAAGCTACTTGAGTCTCCTTTGTCTGTAGTTAGTAATAGTTTCTCATTCCAAATGTAGTATCCTCTCCACTGTACCACCGTGTCATATTAACTTTGTATTATATTCTGTAATGGTCAAACAATTTGGAAATATGTAATTGTGAAATAAAGTAATCTCCAGGTTGCTTATATACCTTATACATTTGGCCATTGCAGTGTGTTAGACTATAATGCAAAGTAGCATGACGTTTTTGTGTATTTGACTAATTGACACAGGCCTTGTTAATAATAAGTAAGATATTCCCAATGCCATATGAAACAATATTGAATCCTCTGTGTCTGTGATATGAATTTAATCTCTGAACCTGTTTGTTATCTGTATGTGTTTGTTGCTGTGACAGGTGGCGCAAAGAAAAAAATAGCGATGGTGGGAGAATCTATCAGTCTACACACTAGTGTTACTGAAATAAAGGGATATGATCTGGTATTGTGGGAGTTTGAAGACCATGTCATGGCTGAAATCGATATAGCAATCGGTCTGTTCTTTTTACATTACGCCAGTGAAGAGAGATTCAATGGCAGGCTAGATCTTGATCGTGAGACTGGAGATCTCATCATCAGGAGCATCCAAACCACAGACTCTGGAGTTTATTATCTGAACATGAGCAGCAGCTCACACACCTTACAGAGGAGCATCAATGTTACTGTCAGTGGTGAGTACATCAAATCTTTCAGTATCAATATCTTATTTACATCTGTGTTCTGGGAACAATTTAGATATCAAAATCAAAACAAATTTACGTTTCATTGAAAAATGTGTATTTGACAAACAATACAGTAGACATTCTGAAATAAATGTTATGCAAAAATGACACATTTGTAAGAGTAATTTTATTATTAATGTGATTAGATCAGCGCACTCCAGATCCAGGTCCTCACACAAATTATGAAGCACTTATAGTGGGTCTTGTGCTTGGGATTGGGCTTCCGGGTGCATTTGCATGTGCTCTGATTTTTTATTGCTACAATAAAAAACAAAGAGGTAAGTACCTACAGTTTATTTACAATTTTAAAAAAAACTTGCACTGTGAGCAGCATCTCTGTCAGTAGAAAACTCAAACTTAACACAGTTACTGCTGATATGATCCACGTTTGATCTCAGCATCTTTTTAGATGTTTGTATCTGTTTTAATGTATTATAGTTAAATAGACAGCGTAGACTCCAATCAGAACGAAATTGCTAAAAGAAGAGATTATAAAGTATGCGTGTAGATATTTTGTATCTTTGCCTGTGTTAATGGGGTTCAGCATTTATACTAGATTAAAATCTGTGTTTGTTTCCAGCAGAGATGTCGTCTAATTCCGGGGCCCAGCATGGTAAGACTGATTAATGGCCTTTCTTGATTATTTGTGATTAATCTCATTAGTCTGCCTATCATTAGTCCGTATCATGCGTTTTTCCAGACTGAATATTCATTAAGACAGACCCTATAATGTGTGTTTTATTTTAAATAAATTGTTAAAGCAGGTTCTTAAGATAGAGCTATGGTGGTCAGTGAGATGTTTTATTTATATGCAGGTATATAAGATCACTGACTTGTATCTAAGATCACAAGTTTTTACTTTGACTCTTTTTGTGTTTTTTTTAAGAAGATGAAGTGAATGTCAGGACCCAGTTGAATTACCAAACCGCAACAACATAACCTCTGTAATAATACAAAAGTGAGCCAAGCTGTATAAATTAACAAGAGCTGTATTTGGTACAAATATTGTTTAATGTATTGTTTGGATTGCACACCGATCAGTGTATTTAAGATCACTTTACAGATCCATGACTCGTATAGTGTAATCCTGAGCTATATGCAACTTTCAGTAGGAGAACCTTGTTTTTTATTACTTTTTATGCACATTTTTCTTGTGTATGTGATATTTTTACAGATAATGTTTTTACTGTTTTGATCATTTTTATAGATTTTTTTAATGTTTTGTATTCTGTTTGAGGAACTAAATATGACCGTTTTGTTTAAGTGAATCTGAAATCCTGAATGCTGTTTTACTGTTGTTCTACTGTCCGATCAATTCTGCACTCTGCTGAACAAACACTTTTGAAATAAACCAAATCAAGAAAATGTAGCTAAAATTCGTCCAGCTTTTAACTGAATATGCACTGTATATGAATGAGCATAATAAAAAAAAGCATAACTCAGATGCTGTATTCTTGTTCCAAGGTTATTCCATCTGATTATTCTTATGTTTTTCTGTCAATAAAACATAAACAAGTAAGGAAAAATAAATATTGAGTAATAATGTGAAATGAATTACATTTCTGATGGTTCTCATTGGTGTAAACTTTAGGCTGTTGGCATGGGGGTTTATGATTTATATGAGCAAAGTGTAATTACTGTGCCATTAGTAATTGCAAAGAAAAACAGACTATTCCCTAAAACCTCCAATATTTGCATCGTAATTCAGTAAACTACAAAAGTTCATATTCATGCATTGTATGATTGATCTTTGTGCAAATACACAATAAAGCCAATTGAATTCTTAAAACTGGATCAAACTAAGACTAGTGTGTAGTGAACAGCAAGATTGGATGGTTTATGTGGTGCAACTAGATATGTGCCGGTGTCCTGACATTACATCCTACCCGTCAGATTGTCCTACCAGGGCTTACTGCGCATGCCCACATCAATATTTTTTATTTTTTATATTTACATTTTGGGTAGGTTTAGGGGTAGGTATGGATGTAGGTATGGATATTAATGAATATTAATAAAGCAAATCACATTAATATGATTCTGGTAGCACAATCTGATAGTTAGCATTTTACATCCATATTTAATATTTGTTTATTTAAAATATTTACATAGTTTTAAGGGTAGGTTCAGGGAAGGGGTTGGTATGGATATTAATAAAGCCTCAAATCAGATGAATATGATGCTGGTAGCACAATCTGACAGGCAGCATTTTTTGCTGTCGAATTGTGCTACCTACTGTTTTAATGGGAGGTAGCAAAATCTGACAAGGGAGGACAAATCGACAGAACACCGGTACACGGTAATACGATATATCACAATAATGAACATGCACTATATTGTTACCGTGGGCACTTCAAAATACCGTAAATAATTATTTATTACATATTATTTCGATTTCTTATAATGCATTTTAAGAATACTTTACCCATCAACCGGATGTAAACAAACTCAACGTGCATGAGCACACGGCGGAACGAGTGAAGGAGGCGCTGAAGTGCACATTCACTCTCTGACAGCAGAGGGCGCTGACGGAACAGCCGTTTCCCCGGTAACCCTCATAAACAAAACCATTTTCTTTATTTGCTGTGGTGCTCATCACATAACCAAATACTTTAATACTTAAAGACTTAAAGGGTTAGTTCACCCAAAATTGAAAATAAAGTCAGTAATTACTCACCCTCATGTTGTTCCAACCATGTAAGACCTTCGTTCATCTTCGGAACATAATTTAGTATATTTTTGATGAAATCTGAGAGCTGTCTCACTCCTCCATAGGCTTTCAGAGGGACTGAAACTTGATGGCCCACAATAGTAAGTAAAAACGTCATTTAAGGAGTCCAAATGACTACAGTGGCTCTGTATTAAGTCTATCATGCGACGAAAATACTTTTTGAGCGGAAAAACAACAAAAATAACAACTTTATCCCACTATTATTGTTGTTCAATTCGAGCCTCTGACGCCACGACGCATGCGCGAAAACGGCGTTCTTCTTCTACTACTACTAATCTCAGTTTTCGCGCATGCGTCGTGGTGTCAGAGGCTCAAATTGAACAACAATAATAGTGGGATAAAGTTGTTATTTTTGTTGTTTTTCCGCTCAAAAAGTATTTTTGTCGCATGATAGACTTAATACAGAGCCACTGTAGTCATTTGGACTCCTTAAATGACGTTTTTACTTACTATTCTGGGCCATCAAGTTTCAGTCCCTCTGAAAGCCTATGGAGGAGTGAGACAGCTCTCAGATTTCATCAAAAATATACTAAATTATGTTCCGAAGATGAACGAAGGTCTTACATGGTTGGAACAACATGAGGGTGAGTAATTACTGACTTTATTTTAAATTTTGGGTGAACTAACCCTTTAAGGCTATATTTTAATCTGGACTACATGCCCTAGATATTGTTTGAATATGTTCTGATTTTTTGTTGTTGAGTCACACACTTTACAATAAGGCTCTATTATTTAACATTAGTTCATTCATTAAAAAACTGACAATGAAAAATACTTCTAAAGCATTTATTAATCTTAGTTAAATGAACATTTCACCATTTAATAACACATTATTAAAATCAAAAATTGTAACTGTATTATTTAATGGACCTGAGCTAACATTAACTAACAGTTGCTTTTTTTAACTATACGTTATCAAAGAATAATAACTTCTGTATAAATGTAGCTATTCGCTTTTGTTAATGTATTAACTAGTGAGACCTTATTGTAAAGTGTTACCTATTGTTCATTTAGCTATAATTCTTTAGCACTTTAATCTGTTTTAAATATATTTACTTTATACATTTTTATGTATTTCTTTATTATATTTAAATGTTCAGTTCTTTTGTTATAAGAAAGTTATTAAACCTGTTATAGTATGACAACACTTTTTTTGCAACAAATTCCAATACCGTGATAATACCGAATACCATAATAAAGCTTTTAATCAATTTAATTTTAGCAATTAATCGCAACATGAAAACTTGATACCGGCACATAGGTGCAACCATTGTGGATGGATTGGAAGTTGCTTAAATTGCCAAAGGCAAGATTAGGCAATATGTTTTCTTGTCTTATCATGGCTTATTTGCTTATCTGTAACCAAATGTCATTGGATTGACATCAGACTATAACGGTGGATAAATAATAAAAGAAATATGAGTAAAAAATGACCCAGAAAGAGAAATAAACAAAAAGACAAGCTATGTATTAATTATATACAACATCATGTACATTTTGTTTGCTTGTCTGTACTCTTCCGACTCTTCTGATGTCATTAACCAGAAGAACAACAGCAGCCACAGCAGCCACGCCCATCAGAGCAGTGACGACCAATCGGATCACAGCTTCAGTAGTGTCAAAACAAAGGTCGCAGTCTGAGGAAAGACAATAAAAAAAGATTGCATTATAAAATCTCTTTTACAAAAATCAACCAAATTGGATCCAGGGTAGCTACCTGAAGGTGTCTGACAGAGTTGAGTGATGTCCAGATGTGTGGTCTGGTGGCTGATGGGATTGTTGAGCACACAGCTGTAGGTGTTTTTATCCTGATATTCCACCTCCAGAGGTAGAGAGAGACTGATGCTGAGATCAGACACACTGATGTTGGACAATAAACTGTTTCCCTTGTACCAGGAGAGAGTCACGTGACTCACATTCAACGCTGAACACAGGACGACCCTTAGTGATCCTTCAGCCGATAAAGGACATTGTGAAGAGTCACTGAAGATTACAGGAATTGGCAGAGGAGCTACAAAATACAAGAAAATAATCAAAACTAAAGACTTATTTACAAATTCAACACGAATGAATACTCACCAAAAACAGTGACAGCGAATCTCTTAATTGACTTCTTATTCCTGATTATGATGCTCAGCTGATAAACTCCACTGTGTTCATTACTGACGTTTGTGATGGTGAGATCTCCAGTCTTTCTTTCGAGCTGCATCCTCTCTCTAAATTTCTCGTCATCATATGTAGTAACGTTTCCCGCCGCTATTCTGGTTATGCGAGTTCTGCTCGACCCAAACCTCCACTCGATCTCATCATCGCTCTGTATTTCAGTCAGACCAGTGCTGAGAGAGAAGAAACCTCCCTCCATCGCTGACACTATCTCATCTGTATCAGCACCAAACACTCCTGAAGAACAAGATTTGATTACATAAATATGTAAAAAAAAAAAAAAAAAAAAAAGTAAACCATTTGAATGCCCCAAAGAGTAACTGTGTACACAAAACACAAGTCATGTCTCTAACGTTAGAACTCACCATCCAGAAGAAAACAACATAAACAGAACAAAACAGCGTGAATCATTTTCTTCAACCGCTTGAGGTAAATCCGTCAAATGGCTTTACGCCTGAAAAAAACTCAAGTTGATTTCATGAAACAAGCCAATGTCGCGTGTCTTTAATATTGTTTCATTATCATAAACAATATCTGACTGTAGATAACTTGAGGGTTGGAGCCAGTCGGGGGAGAAAAACTCTTACGCCAATCAGAAGAAGACTGCTTTAGTTTGCTCGTGCAGTCTGCGCGCGGTTGTGCACACGAACGAGCAAAACAGCTCTGACGTCGTGGCTCAGTTTCGCATCCTGGTTTTTATTCCCTAGCTTTTAATAACACCGCAAAACAGAGACATGGGGTTATCACTTTTCTCCATACTCTATCGCAATAGGTATACTATAATGACTGTTTTTTTAGCGCAAGCTTACTATCTTTGACCTCTGACACAGCTCTCATTCTCCTGAGGTGCTGTTATTTTTCTCTCCATGAATGTTGCAGCACTTGTTTGGTTTGATCTACTGCAGTATTAGACAATAAGTCATGAGATATAGAGAAATATGAGCTGTTCAAGAATGCATGAAGGGTAAGAATTAGATGTAAGTGTTGATGGATTCACTACTTTTATTTTTTACAATGAATCAGTGTAAATAATGCATTTACCCATTTACCCATCAGTCAACCGCACACAAGCAATAATAAACAGGAGCAAGACGTTTGTCCGCTCAACAGAAACCACGTTCATTTGGGTCACTCTGACAGTAAATAAACTCAGACCACTGTAGGTTTCACTTTGACTTCAAAAGCATTCTGTGGAAACGAGATGTTTCTTGCATGAGAAGAATAACACTTTTATTTGATTGTTTTTATTTTAATAAGATCATGTTTTGAAGGGAAGTCATACAGTGAGATTTATGATAACAGTAAACGCCCTTCACTAAACATCAGACATCCTGGGGGAAATCACACTTTTTTTAATGATCACGTGTGTTGTTGTCTGTACTCTAATCTAAATGTAATGACTGCAGATTGTCTTAGTTCTTGTGGTTTATTTTCATCATCTTCTGTTCACTGCAGTCATAGGCCCTGGCTATAGGGAACACCAGCATTAACAAAACCAAACCTCTTCCTATTTCCAAACCTGAATGGAGATCGCTGAAGAACTGACTTGACTCAAGTTTGCACATTAATTCGTTTTTTCCACTTCTCATTTCATACTGACCAAATTTTTTGTCTCTTTGAGCTCCCACAGACCACATCCTGTAAAGATGTTTGACAGTATCTGTCTCAGCAGACACAGACTGACCCTTAATAATGTTATGCAGATTAGTGAGATTTTAAAGTAAGTTCAGATGTTGTTACCTATTAAATTAATCAATTAGTCATGACATTCTGCACTCTTTTTGCGGTTGAATGCTATTTGGGAGGGAATACTATTGTGCATTTTTAATATTTTGTTGCGTTGTTGTGTCTTATTATATTATAATTTAAAAAAATTAAATGAAACTACATTTAGCATTTTTTACTGCACTGCATTTACTCCAGACCTCAGATTTCTCGCTCCTAGTGACCAAACATTTACATATTTTCTGCAGTATCATTTTAAAAAGCTATTTGCAATGGTGCTTACATTTCTGTACAATTGTGGTGGTCCCAGTTTAGGGGATTGTGTCCCCTCTTCACTTTATTTTTAATTGTAGTATTTTATATTTGATTTTAAACTTTTAAACATTTTTCTTAAACAGTGATGCATGCTGGATTTTCTTAATATAGTCGAACATGGTTACAAGTAACATTAAATGCACAATATGTATGATTTTTGGATTAAAATATCCAAAAACCACTGGAACAGTGTTATATATAAGCAATTTTAACCAGGATGCGGACTAGTGATGTTCGGTTCTTGAACGAATTGTTCTTTTGAGCCGGTTCTCAGCAACTAATCGGTTGAGCCGGTTCATTAATCGAACTGAATCGAACTTTAGTTCCGTGTTGATGACACGAGACGCAAAAGCCGAAGAAGCACGTCCAACTAAAAAAGAACCAGGGCCCTGTCCCAAATGGCACCCTAAACCCTTGCGGTCTTCCTACGAGTCCACACTTTTCATAACACCGCTTTGACTGTTGGGAAGAAGTCCGTTGCGGAACCGGCACCAGTGTGGGCTCGGCTGAAGTGCGTATCGAGGGCGCATATTGACCGCAAAGGGGGCGCTCGCAAGCACCCTTCTGAGACCTAAAATGACAAATGGGACATTCTACGGCCATTTATCTGCTGTCTGTTAGTCATCACGTCACCTCAGCTCCACCCACGTCCCGTCTCTTTGCCCATTTTCAGTTAACCGGGTGTGACACACGATGATGCACTGCCAAGATGGCAACGGCCAGCTCGACCCTACTTTACGCTTCAAAACTGCCCTTCTGAATCCTATGGGTGATGTCACAGACACTACATCCATATTTTTTTACAGTCTATGTGCGAGACGCAAAAGCCGAAGAAGCACGTCCAACTAAAAAAGAACCAAAAAGAGCTGGTTCAAACATCTGCCGAAGTTTGCTGAGGATTACATAGGACTCAAAAGGAACTGAACAAGCCGGTTCAACCAGCTGTCGAAGTTTGCCGAGGATTACCGAGGATGATTGAGTTAGCGACTCAAGTTTGGGTCATGTACTGCAAATATGCTTATTATGACTACTGTCATTAAATAACATTTTATTAAAACCTGCAAAAACCTTTCTGTCGAAAGATTTAAATATATTTTACTGTAGTATATTGTGCATGCAGATTATATTTTAAGTTGTTAAGCAAAATGTATACGTTTATTCTTTCTATACAGGCTACTTTAGACATGAACATATCTGCGTTTGTTGATCAGTGCCAGTAATATGTAGCTACTGTAGTTACAATTTTCAGTCGAATCTGACATGAAGGATAAATGAATTAAATGAACACAAACACCATTAACTTAAGTGAATGAAAGACAATAATCAGCAAATGCATTCACGCAAATAACTTTACTCGATTGTTTCAATATGCATTGAACACAGATTGACACAGATTACTTTATTTGAATGTTTCCTTGATATAACATGACACTGAGAAATGCATAAAAAGCATAAAAGAAATGCATAGTGACATCATTGCATGATGACGTGAGGAACCAATGAATCGGCTTTTTGAACTGGTTATTGAGTGACGTCTCCCACCAGTGACATCATACCAGGCCTCATAGAAAAACACTAACATAGCACAATCAGATGCAGCTTTATTTTTAGTAATACAGCATTTTCTCTGCCATACAATGTTTTCAAATGAATTGCATGCAATTTAGCAACACAAGCCATCCAGCATTTATTAAAGGGATAGTTCACCCAAAAATGAAAATTATGTCATCATTTACTCACCCTCAAGTTGTTCCAAAGCTGTATGAGTTTCTTTGTTCTGCTGAACACAAAAGAAGATATTTAGAAGAATGTTTGTAACCATGCAGATAGAGCAACTATTGACTACCATAGTAGGAAAAAAAAATACTATGGTAGTCAATAGTTGCTCTATCTGCTTTGTTACAAACATTCTTCTAAATATCTTCTTTTGTGTTCAGCAGAACAAAGAAACTCATACAGCTTTGGAACAACTTGAGGGTGAGTAAATGATGACATAATTTTCATTTCTGGGTGAACTATCCCTTTAATATTATATTCTAATATCGATCTAGCTTAGGCCTACTGCATTGTGCAACAAGTGTCTCATAGCAGCCGCAGAGCGAATGCACAGAGTAACATTATAACATAATTTTCAACACACTCAGATGTATCTATGATAAAGCAGCGCTGCGTTACCCCACATACACATAACTGGAAGAAACAGAAGTGGCAAATGTGGCATAATAAAAGTTCCGCTGCTGTTTGCGAGGCGTGTGTCACGCTCGTCTCTCATTAGCAATCACTCCAGCGACCTCGTTCAGCTCCCACAGCACTCGGCCCTGCTCTGCTTCATACTACAGTAACGTTAATAATCTCATCCATGAACATGATTTCTGCCCGATTCTTTTCCACCGGCTATGAGGTGAAAAAGATCTCCCATGAATCCGTGCTCAATCTCGGCCTCATCAAGCTATGCCTTTGTTTTGAATAGGCAACCTCTAGCAGCAAAAAACAACATCTTTTGCCTTTAAGTACTTAAATCCTCTGAATTCAAATTCACAAATGCTGTCACAAAGGTGTCCATATATTGAGAAATGACAATAATACAGCAAATGGCTAACTTTTTAAAATTTCTGCAGGTTACATAATTACTCCAGGTTCAATCGTCTCAGTGGTTGCATCCGAAATCGCATATTTTCCCACTATACAAGTAGGCGAAAAACAATGTCCGAATTCACAGTACTCATAAAAGAGCAGTCAAAAAGTATCCGGATGACCTTCTTCTGCCGAGATATTGAAGTGTGCATACGATGGACACTTTACGATCCCATGAGGCCACGGGAGATAATTTATGAATGGAAGTGAAGCGACGCAACTGACGCTGGTAGGTCACATGATAATGACAACATGGCGACATGTAGTATGTCCGGATTACATTCATACTACACACACTCATACTACATAACATACTTTTTTTATCAGTTGCAAAGTAATCATTTATTCATATAAGTACCTACTTAACCCCTTAATATTTCTGTCAATTTTGCCTAAAACGCCTGAAAAAAGGCATACCCAAAATTAATTGCATACTGTTCTTGAACCATTTGGAGTATATGCATGGTTTTGGTATCTTTTGAAAGGTGACACTCTGAGGTTTGTTCCTAAACAGTCAGAATCACTCAAAGTCCTACTGGTGTTGAGTAATAGAATTTTGAACACACTGAAAAATGGAAAAAAAATATTCCGCCTACTTTTTTTTTGTAAACAGATGCCTGCAGATGACTATATTTGGCAGGTATTAGCTGGAAAACACAATGTGATTACAGCATGAAGCCTTACCAAGCTCAATTTCAAATTTGATAACAATACCTTAGAAAATGAGTGTTTTACACATGTTTATCTAAACTTATGTCTAGGCGCTCCCCAAAAAAGGCCACTTGGAGACTCCAAATGGCCCTTTGGAACCATAAACACATTACATGCTTTTATACTTGAATGCTTTGATGTACAGTCATAATTTTGGTCTCTAATGAAAGGTTACACTTGGAGCTATTATATTCTTTATCTAGATTCACTGTCAATGATTGCTGACACATAACTGAAACATACATTAGTGTTTTTTTTTAATTCTTGAAACTAAACTGCAAATAAAGAGACAAAACAAGTGCTATGGTATTAAGTTTTTTATTTTAAAACTTATATATATATATATATATATATCTCACATCTATATATCTCACATCTATAAATATCACATCTATAAATATCACAATATAACTATTTACACATTTTCCAAATATGTTTTTTTACATATTATTGGCAACATGTTGTGGGGTGTGCTTCCTCTTCTGATGTGCTGTCATGTCCCTCAGTTTGGAGTTTTGCGCTGACTGGCTCCCAGTCTTCATCCGTTTCGATGTCGGATGATTGTCTGTGATACAAGAAAAAAACAAAACAAAGAAAAATTATTTACAAAACATTTACACATTTTCTGTATTATACTATTGTTTACATGCTCACACACACACATATACATATATATATACATATATATATATATATATATATATATATATATATATATATATATATATATATATATATATATATATATATATATATATAAAAAGAAACACAAACACTCAAAAACCAGACATAAACACCGGTGCATGACACACACACGAACGCACACGAACGCAAACAAACAAACAAACACACGTGTCCAGGAGCGCCCAAACACACACAAGAACGCAAACAAACACACCTTTCCAGGAGCGCACAAACACACACACGAACGCAAACAAACACACCTTTCCAGGAGCGCACAAACACACACACGAACGCAAACAAACTCACCTTTGCAGGCGCGCACATACAAACACATACACTCCATGTACACTAAATACATAGGACACCTCAAAACACTAGGTAACGTTACATACAGTATATACCACATACAAATGTTATAAAATATGATAAAACACTTACTTGTCGAGAATGACATCTCCGCTATCGAGTCAACGAAGGAAACCTCGCTCTCATCTTCACTAATGTCATCATCCGACTCATCACTGTCACGCCGAGTGCATTGTTCCACTACTTCATCAAGTGAAAAGTGTGTTTTCGTCGTTCTCTTCGCCATTGTTGACTTACCAAACTTTCTCCAAACTACAACTCACTCCTAACTTTGCACACGTCGTCACTCTGCACCTGGACCAACGCGTCACTGTTTTGCGCACGGGCGCATGGATTGGTGTCACGTTTTGCGCACGTGTCTATATGCCGACAGGTTGAATCGGCCTGGTAAAGCTGCATACCAATCTTTTCAGAATTTAATTGGCTATCAGACAAGACCGTCATTTTCAAATTCTGATGTAATTGGATCAAACTACTGCCAATCAAAGTGAGGGTGGTACATCCTACATCTGGGGCGCTCGTTGGCCATTGAAGCCTGTTGACACCGCTTAGATACACCGATTGGTTCATATGAGGTGTCAATCTAAAGGGGAGAAGTTAGCGGTCATTTTGATATCCAACAATCGCGAATGTTTACATGTTTTCATAGAACTATAGACAGAATAATTCAATGTTTTGATTGCTCCATCGGCTAATTTGAAGTGATGCTACTATGATCCATGGATGTTTATTGACATATGCATGTGTTATGGACTAAATATCTCACTGAATTGGATTGACTGGACCCTGCACAGTGTAACCAGACCGTTTTTGGTGGAATGTTATGGATTAGTGGACTTGCAGGAGGCTTATAGGTGAGTTTCTTCAGTTTTTCTTCAGTATCTTCGCTTTTTGGTGGTCTGACACATCCAATGATTGTACCTGCTGTGTTGATTGTATCTTAAAATGGTTTACATCGTTCGAATCACAAGACTCTCAGCTTTCCGGTGATATGAGGCATGTTCAGCTTTTTTTTTTTTGAGTTTTTGTATTTCGCGTCTAAACCATGTCATACCGACTTCAACCACCAACGTGCCGCTGACGGCCCGTCGGCATGTTAACGGGTTAAAGGTGCACTATGTAACTTTTCCATCCGCTAGAGGTCGCCTATTCAAAACAAAGGTGTAGCTTGATGACACCAAGTTTGAGCGCAGAATCTTGGGACATGTGGTCTTCACCTCACAGCCGGTGGAAAAGAATCGGGATAGGACTCGAGCAGAAATCATGTTCATGGATGCGATTATTAACGTTAGTTTAGTATGAAGCAGAGCTGGACCGAGTGTTGTGGGAGCTGAGCAAGGCTGGAGCGATTGTTAATAAGATAAAGGCAACACATGCCTCACGAGCAGCGGGACTTTTATTATGACACAGTTGTCAGCGCCACTTCCGCTTTTCCGGTCATGAGTATGAGGTAAAGCAGCTCTGTTTATTATATTAGATACATTTGAGTGTGTTGAAAATTATGTTATGATGTTACTCTGCGTTCGCCTGGCGGCTGCTATGACACTTGTTGCACACTGCAGTGAGAGTAAAGCGTCTCTGCAAAATAAAACCGAGGGTATACGCAAATATGATGCAATTGACAGGCGACTCCCTCACACGTCCCGGTTCCTTGGTTAAAATAGCAATTTTCTCACAATTTACAAATAGGTGGAAACATTTGGGATATTGTAAGTACTCAACTGAACAAAATATATAACACTGGCCTAGTGGTTTTTGGCTATTTTACAGAAAATTTTTGCATCCCAAAAGGCTTCTTCAAATGCTACCTCCAAATGTGTCCTTAAGGATACAACAGATGGATCCTTCGTGGTCTTGCTTACACCAGAATTCATTGCGCACCAGTAACAACAAAAATTAGTTTTGAGAGAAATTGCCGAATTACACTTTTAAACACAAGTATTGAGTTTCAACTTCCTCAAATATCTAACAAATGTCACAAAAAAACTAAACAAAAATGAGATTATATACAGTTTACACTTATTACAATATACAGAAATGGACCATGGTGAACATATTTAGACAGGTTGTAAACCCAGTTTTGATTTCACACCGTTTAACTTTCGAAAAAGTCCAGTACAAATGTTACTGTCAATCCTCCGTAGGCTTAGCTAGACCGTCCCATTTAACAATGCTTGGTCCAACCTTTGTGGCCTTTGAAGGATACAACCTTTGAACTGGGACACAGCCCATATCTAATAGCCTAGAAATCTAGACACACCCTAGCGGCAGGAAATCTAATTTGCAGCCAGGGTAGTCTAGCAACTCTCTGTTGGCTTGTGAGCTGGAAAAACCAAACTCTAGTCAGGCCAATCACATCGTGTATAGAGTCGGTGGGCGGGCTTAACATAATGACAGCAGAGTTGACAAGGTTCCGAGTGCTACTTGAAAACAAAAAAGCTGGCGAACAGCGGTCTTTCGAATCGGCTTTGGACCTGACTCTGGAAGACTTGGAGTTACACTTTTCTTTGAGAAAAGAACGGCACTGAAGTCATTTTTAAAAAAAGGAAGGTGTTCGGAGTTTTGCCGACTGGATACAGCAAAAGTTTAATCTATCAACTAGCTCCGTTTCACCTTCTTCGTTGCTCTGGTTGGTTGTAGCACTATCCTATTGCGTGCAGAGGGAATTTGAAAGACAACCGTTTATCCCGTCCCTTGGATTGAGTCCTGCCAATGGTGTGCTCCCAGACCCAACATCTTGATGAGGGTCTGGCGTGTCAGGCTACATGTCTAATAGTTTGAGACTGAACTGAGGAAAATGTTTCCTGTAAGTGAACATCAGTGATTTTTGGGAGCTACTGGGGGAATTTCAAAATGACCGACTCCCAGCAAGTGCACTGACTACTCAACAAGATACGTACCTTTTGTGTGTTATTAATATACTAAATACAGCTGCAAGGAAACGTATAATTATTAAAATTTGACAAACGTTTAGTCGTTTGCATCCCTGGATAAACCCTTGTCAAATAGTAAATGTAACTAACATTGTGTCTCACACTTTTTGACTGTTACAACTGAAGCATCGCACTAGCCTGTCTTCTGTGATTTGATTGGTCATCTCAAACATTGACGCTACAGGCCGCTGAGGCAGCAAAGATGATAAAATGGATGATAAATGGTGTCAATCGTAATGGATTAATATCAGAATATAAAATTAAAATAAGTAATACACCATTATATTTATGAATATTGACATTCACTGTAAAATACATAAATAAAATATAAAAATACATTGTTTTAAAACAAATGAAAGCTTTAGAAACAAAAAAAGACAGAGACTGTTTCTGTTTTACAATATCCAGTACATTACTGTTTGATGAACTTAGTTTTCCTCTCCAGTTCAATTCTTCTGGATCTGATGTCATAAACCAGTACAACAACAGCAGCTACAGCAGCCACGCCCACCAGAGCAGTGACGACCAATCGGATCACGGCTTCGTTCCATTGACTCCAGTACTGGTCTGAAGAAAGAAGTGGGCACTTCTGTAAAAACTGCATTAACTCTTTCAAACAGACAGCTCTACTCTCTTTATTATCAAAAATGCACAGAAAAGCAACAGAACTATTTCTGATAAACCGAATAAACTTCTGAATAAACACTGTAAATGCTAAGAGAGAAGGTACCATTAAGTGAGAAACACTAATATCACCACTGTCCTACCTGATGTCTGACAGAGTTGAGTGATGTCCAGATGTGTGGTCTGGTTGCTGATGGGATTGTTGAGCACACAGCTGTAGGTGTTTTTATCCTGATATTCCACCTCCAGAGGTAGAGAGAGACTGATGCTGAGATCAGACACACTGATGTTGGACAATAAACTGTTTCCCTTGTACCAGGAGAGAGTCACGTGACTCACATTCAACACCGAACACAACAGCACACTTTTGGACACTGATGATGATGATGATGAGGAACATTGAGGAGAGTATTTGGTGATGACAGGAACAGGTACAGGAGCTGGAGACAGTAAACAAACAAAGCCAATAATAAATACAATTGACAGTAGATGAGAGCTGTTTTTTTTTTATTTTGTTTTTTTTATCAGTATTGGAATCAGGCAGTCACAAACAAATAACTTTTTTTCTATCTATCCATACTTTAAAAAATAAAACGATTTAGTATTATTACGATCTGTAACACTCACCATAAACAGTGACAGTGATTGTTTTGGATGACACAATAAGTCTGACAGTGATACTCAGCTCATAAACTCCACTGTGTTCCCCACTGACGTTTGTGATGGTGAGATCTCCAGTCCGTTTTTCGAGCTGCACTCTGTCTTTAAATCTCTTGTCAACACCATATGTAATGCTCCCCTTCTCTAGTGAGGTTATAAATGTTCTGCTCGACCCAAACCTCCACTCGATCTCAGCATCGCTCTGTATTTCAGTCAGACCAGTGCGGAGAGTGAAGAAACCTCCCTCCATCGCTGACACGTTTATCTCATCTGTATCAGCACCTATAGAGACCAAAATTATATGTAAATGTCTACGGTAAACGCAAATATTTAAGTAATGTAAATTTAATCCCCGAGCGAGCACATTAGGCTATACACTGAAGCCATAAATACATTTATAACTCACCAATCAGAGAGACAAAACATAAACAGAACAAAACAAGCGCGAGAATCATTTTCTTCAACCGTTTGAGATAGATCTGGATTTAATGTCTGGAGAAAAAAAAACGATCGATTTCATGAAACACGACAGGATCGCGTCTACATTGTTTCATCTTAAATATTAAGTGTAGATCATTTGCGGTGAGTCAAACAGAAAAAAACCTCTTCAGCCAATCAAAAAAAAAAAAAAAAAAAAAACTTTCAGTCTGCGCGCTTCCGTGAAGTGCGCGTGATTGTGTGGCTACATGAACGCGTCAGCTACTGTCGCGGCTTACTTTCGCATCTAGTTTTTATCACCGTAACATTTATAACCCCATCATGCAACAGCTCGTGTTTATAGCTTGTTTCCACAATAAAAACGTTAACCCATTATGTATGTAATACTGTTTTAGTGAATATGACCCCTGCCCTCACCCAGCTCTCCTTCTAGTGCCATGTTATAAGTTGAGAAGTAGAGAAGATCAAGGAAACACATAGTGCATTCATCTTATTACATTTAAAAACCGTTAATGAATTCACTACTCTGTTTTAAATAATATCTGTTGAGTGTAAATCTGACTTAATGTTAAATCATGTCTTTGCCCATTTACCCATCAGTCAACCACACACATGCAGTTCACGAGTTCACACTTACAAATAGGGATGGGCGATATGGCCTAAAATCCAAATTGCGATATACATTGCAGCCTCTTGCGATAACGATATATATTGCGATATAAAAATTATAATAGAACCATTTCAGAACGGGTTAGACCCTAAGGAAAGCCAAACTGCTAAATGTATTTTTTTTTTAAAGAAAGAAACGTATGTAGTTTTGAGAACATTTATTGTGCAAAACTGTAATTATAACATATTGTTGCAGATAAATAAAATTCAAGTACACTAGCTGCAGAGACTTTTACAAAAAAAAAGCTGAAAGTTTTAAAAGCGTACTGTACGCGCTTATCCATATAATGGCAGTGAATAGCGACCAGGCTAAAACTTTACAAAAATTATACAAAAGTATCACGCAATGATACAAGGAGATGCGTGCCAGATCTGTACCAAATTCGGTACCACAATTTATTTAATTTTATTTTATTTTTATTTAAGTATTTTAAAAAATTAAAAGCAATTCAATAAGTTTATAATTTATGATGATAATCATTATAAGTAAATAATACATAAACATTTAAAGGCTGTATGCTGTTTAAAAGTAAACATTGTTTATAAAAAAGATCAAGTGAAAAATAAGCAACCATCTAGGCATAATTTTTATTATTATTAGTTGAGACAAATTATTATTACATAGAGACAAAGTTAAATCTACTGTAGGCTACAACATATATATATATATATATATATATATATATATATATATATATATATATATATATATATATATATATATATATATATATATATATATATATATATATATATATATATATATATATATATTCTGAAAAATGTCTCACGTTAAACCAAACTTTTATTTTGACGGGTTGCCGTGAACACCTTTGAGTGTCTGTTCATTTTATGATATGGCAGTTTTCTCAAATGAAATGGTAAATTCTCATGAAGTGATGGTTTATGCAGTGTTTCCCAACCTTTTTTCAGTCATGGCACCCTTTGAAAATGTTCTCCATTTTGTAGCACCCCCTCGCATACGTTACGCTAGGGGTATAACGGTACAGATTGCTCACGGTTCGGTTTGTATCACGGTTTTAGGTTCACGGTTTCGGTACGGTTCAGTATTTGCTATGTTCAGGGAAAAAAGGACTACTGTCAAAATAAAAATAAAGAAAATAATAAGAACAAATAATTTAAATACAAGCAGCAGCACAAATAAATAAATAATAAACAAATAAATAAATAAATACTTTTTTAAATAAACTATGCTTTTCCGGTAGGCTACGTCTAACATTAGTTTTCAGGTACAGAAATTGATCAAATGTAAAATAACATTGCATATTTGACTGTATAAATGAAAGATTAATCCTATTAAACTTACAAAAGCATTTCAATCAAGAGCAGTGAGTGATGTCCTTGTCTTTTGTTGTTTGACATTAAACAGACAGCAGTAAAGGCTACTGCCCCTTTAAGACCTAATGCACGGATATGCGTCGTCTTTCTCGACTGTATAAAGTTTACTTAAGGCATATTCAGACGATGTCTGCTAGAATACTCATCAAGATGGACATGTTCACATACTTTTTGTGTGAGTTTGTCCATTCAAGAGCAAGACTTGAAAGAGAACTCAATATTGCGCGCTGTGAGACGTGTGCGCGCTTTCGGATGAGTGCACAGAGACACATTTTCTCACAGCGTGCGCGACTTCTCATTCGCGTCTTCTGGCACTACACCTGGGTGATGACGGCAAAAATGACTGGTCATATTCAAACACACGGCAGCACTCGCATGCATTGAACAAAGTTTACAAAGAGAGAATTATTTGAAAAATTTGAAAGAAAAAAAAAGGGTTTGGTTGGGAAACACTGCAGAGACTACAAAGACAGTGAGCGAGTGTGTGTGTGTGTGTGTGTTTGTGTGCGCACGCGCCCGCTCATCTGTGCGTCGGACGGCTTAAATCCGAACCAAGTCCAAACAATGGATGTTGCACCGGTCTTTTTTACCAGCTCCTCCGTTTCGCTTTCAGCTATGTTTACTCAAGATTACCAATACGATGATGCATTGCTGCCAGTTGCAGCACGTGGCTCTAAATAAATAGATTCTGTCATCATCAACGTGCATTATCACGATAGTGCAATAGACTTAAAATCTCTATCGTAGGCCAATTTTGTATCGTTTATATCGCATATCGTTTATATCGCCCATTACTACTTACAAATAACCAGAATAAAAGTATACGTATTTGGCATGCTGTCTGTCGGCGGGGGCTCGGAGCTCGGAATTTGGCCCGAACCCAGAGTATAGCCTAGACACACACACACATTATTCTGTGACTGAACTTTATTTTATCACTTTGAGATCCAATAGACCACATCCTGTAGAACTGTTTGATTGTATCTGTCTCAGCAGATGCAAATTGACCCTTAATGTTCTTTGTGTCTGTACTGGATTATTGTGATATTTAAGACCTTTTCAAACTTGGTATAGCCTACCTGAGTCATTCTAAACCCTGGATTCTAAATGGAATCCTGGGTTTTAGGCAGCGGCTATTTACACTAAGGCCCAATCCCAATTCTATTTTATACCCCTTCGCCTTCCCCTACCCCTACACCTACCCGTTCCCCTTGCCCCTTGATACAGAGTGCCAAGGCATGGGGTGAAAATATTCCGCTAAGAAATGGGACACCACTACTATACCATTACACGTCATCATACCCCGTTTCTTTTATTAGTGTCCTATGACATTTAACCTGTATGAACAGCAATGAAGTGCGTAGGCTATATCTAACAGAAATCAGGCACGAGCATGTTTAACAAATTACTCACTCTCAACAGAGCTTTGCACTGTATTTGGACTTAATACATTTTTTCTTAATTTTTATTGAAAGTAAATACCTTTCTGATGTGATATGTGATGGGAAAAGGGAGAAGAGCGAGCTCGCAAAAAGGCGGATGCGAACCTGGGTCGATCACGTCAAAACCTACACTCCACACCAGAAATCCCACACTGCACACCAGAGATCCTACACTCCACACCAGAGATCCCACACTGCACACCAGAGATCCCACACTCCACACCAGAAATCCCACACTCCACACCAGAGATCCCACACTCCACACCAGAGATCCTACACTCCACACCAGAGATCCTACACTCCACACCAAAGATCCCACACTCCACACCAGAGATCCCACACTCCACACCAGAGATCCCACACTCCACACCAGAGATCCCACACTCCACACCAGAGATCCCACACTCCACACCAGAGATCCTACACTCCACACCAGAGATCCTACACTCCACACCAAAGATCCTACACTCCACACCAGAGATCCTACACTCCACACCAAAGATCCCACACTCCACACCAGAGATCCCACACTCCACACCAGAGATCCCACACTCCACACCAGAGATCCCACACTCCACACCAGAGATCCTACACTCCACACCAAAGATCCCACACTCCACACCAGAGATCCTACACTCCACACCAAAGATCCTACAATCCACACCAGAGATCCTACACTCCACACCAGAGATCCCACACTCCACACCAGAGATCCTACAATCCACACCAGAGATCCCTCACTCCACACCAGAGATCCCACACTCCACACCAGAGATCCCACACTCCACACCAGAGATCCTACACTCCACACCAGAGATCCTACACTCCACACCAGAGATCCCACACTCCACACCAGAGATCCTACACTCCACACCAAAGATCCTACAATCCACACCAGAGATCCTACACTCCACACCAGAGATCCCACACTCCACACCAAAGATCCTACAATCCACACCAGAGATCCTACACTCCACACCAGAGATCCTACACTCCACACCAGAGATCCCACACTCCACACCAGAGATCCCACACTCCACACCAAAGATCCCACACTCCACACCAGAGATCCCATACTCCACACCAGAGATCCCATACTCCACACCAGAGATCCCACACTCCACACCAGAGATCCTACACTCCACACCAGAGATCCCATACTCCACACCAAAGATCCCTCACTCCACACCAGAGATCCCACACTCCACACCAGAGATCCCTCACTCCACAACAGAGATCCCACACTCCACACCAGAGATCCAACACTCCACACCAGAGATCCCACACTCCACACCAGAGATCCCACACTCCACACCAGAGATCCTACACTCCACACCAGAGATCCCACACTCCACACCAGAGATCCCACACTCCACACCAGAGATCCCACAGTCCACACCAGAGATCCCAAACTCCACACCAGAGATCCCAAACTCCACACCAGAGATCCTACACTCCACACCAGAGATCCTACACTCCACACCAGAGATCCCAAACTCCACACCAGAGATCCCAAACTCCACACCAGAGATCCTACACTCCACACCAGAGATCCCACACTCCACACCAGAGATCCCAAACTCCACACCAGAGATCCCAAACTCCACACCAGAGATCCCACACTCCACACCAGAGATCCTACACTCCACACCAGAGATCCTACACTCCACACCAGAGTGATTTTCTTTTCCGTGAAAAATGGAAAATGTCTAATTCTCTTTATGTCTAATTCTCTCACAAAAATCTCTTTCTAAAGCTAAAATCCACAATGTACACGGACCATGCACGAAATTGTGCACAGTTTGCTAAAGTCTGTTAACAGTCTTTTATTATTAGAATGGCAGTGGCTTTGCATAACGTCATGGGGAACATTGCGCTTGCAGAAAGTATAACACTAGCTTTAGAGAGTTTAAATGACTTTGTGAATTGCTATGTTACTACAAGTGATGGTTGCTGAAAATCTTATTTATGCTCTACTTTACATGTCGTGAAACAAGTAATACAAAATTTGCTCCATCTTCATTCAGGACGCCAAAAGGGCCAGACAATGATTGATCTGTGTTCAGATTCAGATTAGGAAATTGTTCAGAAATTGCATTTATCTACATCCATCGACCCCATCAATCATCTTTTCCCATAGCCTACTATTTTATTTGCTTTCATGTTTTCTAGATACAAAATCCAGCATTATGCATGTATGTACTGTATGTATGTATGTAAGATGTATGTATACAATTGTTCTTACATTATTATTTTGGTCTTATTCATTTGGTGGTCGAGAGAAGACATCAATGTGTGGAAATCAAATTGACGATTTCAAGTTTTTGACATCAGTTTGATTTCCATATTTGACCTGTTTTTTGACATGAATGTTTGATGTCAATTTGACATAGTTTCGACATCAACTGCCCGCTGGGTCTATTACCTGTTGAGACATGCCTTATAAATGTGGCTTATGTAAATTAGTCTACAGAAAACCACTTTCTCACAAATATTAAATGCAACCGTTGCATAACATGCCACAGCAGGCAAGACTAACTGTGTACGGCAGATTCCTGTTCTAAACAAGTTTAGCCATTTTTGTAATAACATAAAAGGGTGCTTGCTAGAATCCGGATAACCGCGTGAAGAAGAATGAATTAGCATATTCTTAATATTAGGAGAGTTAATGCATGACAAAACAAATCACATTTAAAATAATTATTGAAGGATTGTTAAACGTTAAAAAATGTATTATTAAAAAAGAGAATGTAGTGAATAAATGTGGATGCAAATTGTTTTAGTCTTTATTTTATATTTCCATTTGTTGTGACTTATTTTTGAATATTTTTTAAACAATATTATTTAGCATCATGTTAAAGAGACCACCTCCCAATTAATCAATAACACTTTCAACAAAAAAAAAACCTTTATTTATTATGATACTGCAATTATTAGGGCCTAAAATTATCACAAACTCGATTAAACATTTTATATTATGATCAAGTCTCTCTCTGAAGATACTTTATCTTTCCCCCCCGTCAAGGTGCACTTTGGAACACTTCAAAAATAGTATGACGTGCCACATCCGCCTTCAATAAATCACGTGACTAGGTTCGATACGAGCCCATCATCAGTACCTCGAATCGCTGCTGTTTCAATATACACCCAGTAAGAAGCGACAACAATATGAGGAATAATACTTCCTTTTTGGGGGTTTTATTACTCGTGCATGGTGAGTCAATTTTATTTTTA
The DNA here is from genome assembly GCA_023566225.1 of Romanogobio albipinnatus. Lineage (NCBI taxonomy): Eukaryota > Metazoa > Chordata > Actinopteri > Cypriniformes > Gobionidae > Romanogobio > Romanogobio albipinnatus. The sequence goes on along the minus strand of CM042263.1, from coordinate 30,545,509 downwards.
TTAATTCAACACTTTCGTTTTCGATATAAACCCGAAAAAAGACTAGCCTTTTATCTTCTTATTTTTAGATTTCTATTTTTTTTTAAACACAAACATGTATCACTCTTTATATAAATAGACGTTATGATAAATCACACTGCGAATAATGACAGATGACAGCATCATTTTAAGTGTATTTTGGGGTAAGTTGTTTGCACGTGTGTGTCTAGTGAAAACTAGAGGGCGCTGACGGGTTGCAATATTCTGAGCATTACTAGGCTATTTTACATGAAAACAAATGCAACACAAACGCATGAACTGATTTAACCGAACAGAACAGAAAAATTAAAATAAATAACTCTCTCTCTCTCAATAAATCAGCTACACAGGTGAAGCAACTCCAAACATGGAAAAGTAGGCCTATTTGCAAATATAGCATCAAGCTCGTATCGACTGTTGTTGTTGCAACCTGTCTGTCCATATGGGCGGGTTTGAATTATTGTGCCAATACATTTTACGTGTTCAAAGTAGTCATGCCATCCAACCCCACATTATTTATTTTTAATATATTAATTCCAAAAAGGTAGGCTAAATAAATAGGAAATATTTTACATTAAAACAGCAAATAAAATATATGCATTGTGCCATTTAGTTCAGTCTTTGTGCGTCCATGCGAAACCCTGTCTGCTCTGAACCGTGTTCTGTTCTGTTATTTAACATCCATTAAAGGGTTAGTTCACAAAAAAATTAAAATTAGCCCATGATTTACTCACCCTCAAGTCAACCCAGGTGTATATGACATTCTTCTTTCAGACGAATAAAATCGGAGTTATATTAAAAAATGTCCTAGCTAATCCAAGCTTTATAATGGCAGTGAATTGTTCTGTCGTTTTTGAAGTTCATAAAAGTGCATCTATCCATCATATAACTGCTCCACACGGCTCCGGGGGTTAATGAAGGCCTTCTGAAGCGAAGCGAAGCGATGTGTTTGTGTAAGAAAAATATACATATTTAAAACTTCATAAAGTAACATCTAGATTCCACCAGATTGCCTTCCGTATTCAACTTACGGAAAAAGTGTAGTGCCTCTCACAGTTTAAAGGTCCCGTTCTTCGTGTTTTTTTGAAGCTTTGATTGTGTTTACAGTGTGCAATATAACGTGTTTATGTTTCGCGTGTAAAAAACTGTATTTTTCACACAATTTACTTATCTGTATACCGCTGTTTTCACTGTCCTAAAAACGGCTGATGAGTTCCGTGTTCTATGAAGTCCCTCCTTCAGAAATACGTAACGAGTTCTGATTGTGGCAGCGGTTCCCGTGTTGTGATTTGACAGCAGCTTAGCGCACATGGCACGGTTCCTGTGTTGTGATTCGACAGCAGCTTAGCGCACATGGCCCGGTTCCTGTGTTGTGATTCGACAGCAGCTTAGCGCACGTAACTTGCATGGAAAGGTCACGCCTCTTAACGGGAGATGTATGCGCTTAATGATCTCTACAGCGTCCCTGGGAAAGCCAAACAAAGGTGATTTGACTCCGGGATGAAAATAACAGCGTCTCGACGACATGGCAACAAACACACTCAAACGCACCACTTCCTTTTCTCCACGCGAAACGTCCTCTTCTCCACGTGGGACAGCAACAAGACCACGCCCCCTTTTTCGCATATTCTTGTGGGCGGATGATAGTCTGTTCTACTGTTCTACTGACGTCATTAATGAAGGAAGTACCAGGATGTAGTCCAAGCCGGCCGTTCGCTGTAGGCTTTGAAAGTGAACTTCTGTTAAATAAAATATCTCGCTTGGCATTGAACTTTGAGCTTTATAATTTTACAGGTATTATTTATGCTCTAACAGCAACATTACACACTAACTAAAGTTTGAACAATGGGATCACGAAGAACGGGACCTTTAAAATGCTTACGCTACATCTGATGACATTGCACGGGTTACGTTTTTTTCCGATGTGGCGGAAGCTAGATATTTTACTTTATATTTTTTTTACACAAACGCATCACACCTGGACACAAAAATATTAATGTCATGTCATTGACCCGTTAGCATTGCACAAGAAAAGGTAACATTATGTAAACAAACAATACATTGCTTATGGAATTGCTTTCATTACTATACTGTATTTACATCATTACCATTTCAATATTGTATAAGCTTACAATTACAATATTATGTAACAAAATTGTTTCTGTTTGTTGTTCAGGTCTGTTTGGTTACACAGATGCAGTGATGTCAGTGTCAGTGATGGAGGGAGATTCTGTCACTCTAAACACTGATGTTACTGAAGTACAGAGAGATATAATATGGAAGTTTGGTAATGAAATCATTGCTAAAATAAACAAAGCAGAGGCAAACACATATGATGGTGCTGAGGGGAGATTCAGAGACAGACTGAAGCTGGATGAACAGACGGGATCACTGACCATCACGAACATCAGAACTGAACATGTTGGACTTTATAGTGTAGACATCAAGGGCGCAGATGCAAAACTGAAGACATTTGAAGTTACTGTCCATGGTGAGTAACTGTCAATCAATTGTCCGAGACCAGTTTAGATGCTGTGGAATGGTTACAAGTTTACTATAATGGCTTTAAGCTAGTTAAAGACAACAGTTAAACGTGAAATTTTCTCACTATTAAATATTCCACGGTCAACTGTTAGTGGCATTATAACAAAGTGGAAGCGATTGGGAACAGCAGCAACTCAGCCACGAAGTGGTAGGCCAGGTAAAATCAGTCAGTAGCTACAGACCAAAACCTTTGTCAGTACAGTGTATGTTTGGAAACAGTTCTTCTAACCCTAATTCATGGAGTGTTTAGCTTTTCATTTCTTAAACAGGCATGTAGGAAGATACATCATGGCCATATTCCAGGATGACAATGTCAAGATTCATCAGACCAGAAATTGATGAACTTCTTGATGGAAATAACATCACAACATGTATTTCCATCAAGAGGTGCATCAATTTTTGGTCAAGATCTTGTATTGACAATGCACTCTGTCCAGCAGCACTCTGTAAAGTCTCCTCCAGCACACCCCAAAGACTCTCAATGAATTTTAAGGTGCCAATTCATGTGTGAAAATGATTCTTCATGCTCCCTCCATACCTTTCTTTCACAATTTGAGCCTGATGAGTCTTGACGTTGTCATCCTGGAACTGTTGCCAAACATATAACATGCAAGAAACATAATAATCACTGCAATAATGATTCAGTCATTGACTCTTAAGCATTTATATTGTAAAATATAATGATGATGATAATGAAATGCACTGATCAGGCATAACATAATGTCCTAATATTGTGTTGGTCCCACTTTGCTGCCAAAATAGCCCTGACCCGTCGAGGCATGGACTCGACTAGACCCCTGAAGGTGTGCTTCGGTATCTGGCACCAAGATGTTAGCAGCAGATCCTTTAAGTCCTGTAAGTGGCGAGGTGGTGCCTCCATGGATCAGACTTGTTTGTTCAGCACATCCCACAGATGCTCGATTGGATTGAGATCTGGGGAATTTGGAGGCCAAGTCAACACCTCAAACTCGTGCTCCTCAAACCATTCCTGAACCATTTTTGCTTTGTGGCAGGGCTCATTATCCTGCTTAAAGAGCCATGGCCACCAGGGAATACCGTTTCCAGCAGAACATTGCCCAAAGCATCACACTGCCTCTGCCGGCTTGCCTTCTTCCCATAGTGCATCCTGGTGCCATGTGTTCCCCAGGTAAGCGACGTGATCCACGTGATGTAAAAGAAAATGTGATTCATCAGACCAGGTCACCTTCTTCCATTGCTCCATGGTCCATTTCTGATGATCGTGTGGCCACTGTTGGCACTTTCGGTGGTGGACAGGGGTCAGCATGGGCACCCTGACTGGTCTGCGGCTATGCAGCCCCATACGCAACAAACTGCGATGCACTGTGTATTCTGACACCTTTCTATCAGAACCAGCATGAACTTCTTGAGCAATTTGAGCTACAATAGGTCGTCTGTTTAATCGGACCACACGGGTCAGCCTTCGCTCCCCACGTGCATCAGTGAGCCTTGGCCACCCATGACCCTGTTGCTGGTTCACCACTGTTCTTTCCTTGGACCACTTTTTATACACACTGACCACTGCAGACCGGGAACATCCCACAAGAGCTGCAGTTTTGGAGATGTTCTGACAAGATGCTCGTCTAGCCATCACAATTTGGCCCTTGTCAAACTCGCTCAAATCCTTACGCTTGTCCATTTTTCCTGCTTCTAACACATCAACTTTGAGGGCAAAATGTTCACTTGCTGCCTAATATATCCCACGCACTAACAGGTGCTGTGATTAAGAGACATTCTGTGTTATTCACTTCACATATCATAATGGTCATAATGTTATGCCTGATCTGTGTATATTTAAAATATGAAGCATGCATGTTGGTATGAGACAAAAAAAATGTATGGCTTCAGAAAGACAGTGAAAGATCCAGCAAGTTTGTTTTAACCCTTTCCGGTATTTTGTATTTTTCGAACAATAAAAAACTGTAATTATAAAAATGAAGACGTGGTGTGTTGCACCATCATGTCTGGAATGAAGATGACTGATTTAATCTTTTATTTGCATGTACTCTGATGTTGTTTAAAAAAGTAAATGTGTATTTGAAGAGCTGAATCTGAAATGCTTTTGCAGTTTGAATGTATTATTGAAAAAGAAAAAGAACTTCATAGGAGCAATGTCTAATCAAATTGTTCAGTCTCAGATTTTAGACTCTTCACATGTATTTCAAAGTGTGACTGTGTGGAAGATTAATCTCTGTTTTAAACAGTTTCTTCTGCTCATGTGTTTCTTGTTGAGACAGATAATGTGGAGTCAGTGTCAGTGATGGAGGGAGATTCTGTCACTCTACACACTGGTGTTACTCAAAAACAAAGAGATGATGTGATACAGTGGAAGTTTGGAGATCAAGACTTAAACGGCCCTGTTGATGTGAACTGGAGAAACATTGATCTGAATGACCAGACCAGAGAAATCACCATCAGAAACATCCAAAGAGATCAGACTGGAAATTATAAACTGGAGATCAACACTAGCAGTATGATTTCACACAGGAAATTATTTATTGCTGTTGGTGAGTAGCTGTTCTATTGACTATGTGATGATGACTCTAGGCCTAAATAGTTGGATGCTCAAATTAACTCTTACGTTCACATTAAATTAGACCGAAATTTTATGTTTAAGATGCAGGAAAGCATGCAGGATTTATTTAATAATTTGCTGAGACAGATTTCCATTAGTTTATCATGTTCATCAAAAGGCACAAAGCATTGATACAAATGTTTATCTAAAATAAAATGTTTTTAATAATGTCTCTCTCTCTCTCTCTCTCTCTCTCTCTCTCTCTCTCTCTCTCTCTCTCTCTCTCTCTCTCTCTCTATATATATATATATATATATATATATATATATATATATATATATATATATATAATATATATATATATATATAATAAATATAGGCTATTGTCATTTAAATATGAAAAAATACAGAAACAATATATACATATATATATTTTTAAAGTAAAGATTCCTTAGATATTAAATGAGATCCCATGTTAATTTAGTATAGTTAATGTAATATTTTTTTAAATATGATTGTTTCATTATGGTGATTATCTCTGAGGTGGACACCCAACTTAATATATGATATTAACCATCTGAATCTAACCACCTAACAATCAATAAATAGAAAAGTCAGCACGCTATTCTTCCCTATTTTAACGATCTGAGCGCATGGTGCAGGTGCACTTAGGGCGTGTCAGAATTCACTTTTGCTATAGTTTAAAAAATGGTCGGTGCACAGGTGCATGGTTCAAAAGGGTTGTAGTCTCTTAATGAGTCATGGGTGTGTTTTGGGCGTAACGTGCAATGAACCAATCAGAGTCTCATCTCCCATTCCCTTTAAAAGCCAGTTGCGCTCGCGCCATGGCGGTTTCGCTATTTACATGGCGCAACTTGAGAGCGGGAAGAATGAACGCTTCTTCAAAGAGGAATCTTTTTATTTTGAATATTTGAAAATGTTTGTGTGCTGCTACAAATGTTTGTGTGCTGCTGTGTAATAGCGTTGTGCATCCGCCTATCTGCCTGGAATTTTGATGGGGCCGCCACTGGCCTATAGACAGTCGATTTCAGTTGCCTCAAAAATAGCAACGCGCCAACAATGCGCCTAAACACACCTCGTTTTCAGACCACAACACATGCACAAATAGACGGGCGCGAGTGCATTTGCTATTTAAACAATGTGACGCTGGGCGTGAAACTGCGTCAGGCCGAAACTAGCAAAAAACACTTGCGTCGCGTCTGGCGTCATATTCCGCTGGGTGTATGATAGGGCCCTAAATGTTATATCAAATTAGCACATAATCAACCTAGCGCTGCTGCCTGCGATCGTGTCAAGGATCAGACAAATTTCAATGTGAATCTTGAAAACATGCTTGTTTTGGAAAGTGCTGCGGCATGTTTTTGTTCCATTTTGGGGTTTAGAGGAAAATAAAATGTATCTTTACCTCTAGCCCCTGTTGTACCCTATTCAATATAAATATTCAGTATTGCTGCACTGTTTTATAGTCAAATTTAAACCTTTTAAGACCTGAACATTTAAAATTTGATACCATATGTCAACACGAGAATATACATACACTGTACAAATAATTACCTGCATATTATACTAATACCTATGTAAAATGTCATGTGTAGACATTATGGACATGTTTTCATTTGAAATGGACAACATATAAGAAGGAAATTCCCTCCTGCTTGAAGGCAATTCAACTATTTTCTGCAAGTCAGCTCAGATTTTACTGAATGGTATGCACGTCAAATTTTTTGTTCTCCTCCCTGACTTGCCTGTGCTTTACTTTCCTCCCCATTACCTTGTCCCAATTCTGCTTTTTGCCTGCCAATGAGACAAACAACATCAGCTGCTCTAATCTAAAGATGCAGTAGGGATAGAAGTGATTTATGTATAGTGCTGTACAATACGAGTTCATCAAGTCATTGAAATCACAAACAAAAATAAACATTTATAACAAAACAGTAATATCTGGGGAATTAACTACTTTTAACGACACTCTAAAAAAAAAGGTTCTATATGGCACCAAAAATGGTTCTTCGTCGTAATCATAGAGGAACCACTTTTGGTGCTATATAGCACCATATCTTAACATGTTCTGTATATGGTAGCGGTGCTATATAGCACCTCAGTTAGCGGTGCTATATAGCACCTTAGTCAAAGAACCGGTGAAGAACCTCTGAAGAACCGCTGAAGAACCACTGAAGCACCAAAATTGGTGCTATATAGCACTTAAAAAGGTTCCCCTATGATTACGAGCCAAGAACCATTTTTGGTGCCATATACAACCTTTTTTTTTTAGAGTGCAGTCATACCTAGATGCAAAATAATTATTCATATGTGTAGGCTAATCATATGTTCTTCATATGTCTTTGTTGCTGTGACAGGTGAAATGAACACCGTGTCAGTGATGGAGGGAGAACCTAGCATTTTATACACTGGTCTTATTAAAATACAAGGACATGATTTAATATTGTGGAAGTTTGAAGACCATCTCATTGCTAAAATCAATAAAAGTGGCAATCAGTTCTTAACATATGACGGGAAATTCAAAGGCAGACTGCAGCTGCATCAGGAATCTGGAGATCTCACTGTCCGTGGCTCCAGAACCACAGACTCTGGAGTTTATCATATGAACATGAACAGCAGCTCACACTCCTTACAGAGGAGCATCAGTGTTACTGTCAGTGGTGAGTAGATCAAATCTTCCAGTATTAATATCTTATTTACATCTGTGCTCATGGGAATTATTTAGACATTTAGAATGTTACACTTTAAATGGTTTCAAAATATAAGCATGTACAACATACACGATCAGGCATAACCCTGAATGACCCCTGAATGTGTGCTGTGGTATCTCTGCCGGCTTCCCTTCCTCCATAGTGCATCCTGGTGCCATGTGTTCCCCAGGTAAGTGATGCACACGCACCCGGCCATCCATGTGATGTAAAAGAAAACCTGATTCATCAGACCAGGCCACCTTCTTCCACTGCTCCGTGGTCCAGTTCTGATGCTCACGTGCCCAATGTTGGCACTTTCAGCGGTGGACAGGGGTCAGCATGGGCACCCTGACTGGTCTGCGGCTATGCAGCCCCATACGCAACAAACTGTGATTCACTGTGTATTCTGACACCTTTCTATCAGAACCAGCATGAACTTCTTGATCAATTTGAGCTACAGTAGCTCGTCTGATTGACCGGACCACACGGGTCAGCCTTCGCTCCCCACGTGCATCAATGAGCATTGGCCGCCCATGACCCTGTCACCGGTTCACCACTGTTCCTTCCTTGGAGCACTTTTGATAGAGACTGACCACTGCAGACCGGGAACACCCCACAAGAGCTGCAGTTTTAGAGATCTGGCCAGCACAAATTGGCCCTTGTCAATCTTGCTCAAATCCTTACACTTGCCCATTTTTCCGGCTTCCAACACATCAACTTTGAGGACAAAATGTTCACCTGCTTCCTAATATATCCCACCCACTTACAGGTGCCGTGCTAAAGAAATAATCAGTGTTATTCATTTCACCTGTCAGTGGTCATAATGTTATGCCTGATTGGTGTATATACAACACATTCTAAATGTGTGACATTTAGCAGACCCTTATAAACATCTCAGCCAATAGACCTTGATCACTAATGTAAAATGAGCTTTTGATAAGGAACAGATCATAGCAGAAAAATAAATGCCTCGGTTAACTTTCAACCATACAAAACTTCTGCCTTTTGTTGTATAATTCAGGTTATATAGTGCTGATGTTTATAGTGTGTTATAAATCAGACACACACACATTAATGTCTGTTTTTATCATTACAGTATCAGATCTTCACTCAGGTTATATAGTGCTGATGTTTATAGTGTGTGTTATCGATCAGACACACACACTCACACACACACACACACACTAATGTCTGTCTTTATCATTACAGTATCAGATCTTCACTCAGGTTATATAGAGCTGATGTTTATAGTGTGTGTTATAGATCACACTAATGTCTGTCTTTATCATTACAGGTTCAGGTCGGTCAGGTGCTGTATCAGGGATATCTGGTGCCAGTGTTGGTCTGATGGTTTGGGCTGTAACAGTTTTTTTACTGCAAAAAGTATAAGTAACCAAGGCAAAGTTGTAAGTATTACATACATACAAACAGCTTGACAAAGAAACACCATTATTTTGTTTTATAAACATATTGTTTTTACTGTGAATCTTTCTGTTTTTATAACAGGTTTCAGTGAAGATGAAGTGAATCACACTCAGGATGAGGATGAATAATGAGGAGAATCAACCGCAACCGTACATAATCATAATCTGTAACACAATGGCTTTGCATGACATACTACTGATCAATGTAGGGGTTATATGTAAGAATGTCCTTGTGTTAATCTCTTTGTATTGCCAATGTGTGAACAGCTTGTAACGAAACTTAAAAAACGAGAACTTTCCAGACTTCTTGTAGGTTGTCTATGAAAGCCAGACTTATTTTTATGTGAAAATCCAAATCTGAAATCCGAAAATCCGTGCACAAGCATTAAAGGATTAGTTCACCCAAAAATGAAAATTAGCCCATGATTTATTCACCCTCAAGTGTATATGAAATGTATAAAATCTGAGTTATATTTAAAAAATCCAGGCTAATCCAAGCTTTATAATGGCAGTTTTTGAAGTCCATAAAAAAATGCGTCTATCCATCAAATAAAGTTCCAGTTGATCGCCTTCCATTTTCAATTTATGGAAAAAGTGTTGAAAGTGCCTCTGCCGATTGAAAGACAAACGTGACCAGGTACGCTTGTCATGACGTCACGTACACATCTTGAATTGCGAGAAGGCACTTTCAACACTTTTCCATGGAAGGCGATCGGTTGGAACTACTTGATAGAGTTTTAAATATGAATATTTTTCTAACACAAACGCATCGATTCGCTTCAGAAGGCCTTTATTAACCACCCATAGCTGTGTGGAGCACGTTATTCGACGGACAGGTGCATTTTTATGGACTTCAAAAACAAGCAACGATTAGTGCCATTATAATGCTTGGATTTGCCTGGACTTTTTTAATATAACTATATAATTTTATTCGTATGAAAGAAGAATGTCATATACACCTAGGATGACTTGAGAGTGAGTAAATCATGGGCTAATTTTCATTTTTGGGTGAACTGTCCCTTTAAGTTGCTGGCTGCAGTTCACTTAATGGCTACTGGTGTCGCTAATAACAAGGGTTTCACAATTCTACTTAAAAAGACATCATTAACTCATCTAGTGTTTCTGGTACATTATTAGTTTTTTTTTATGTACATATTTTTTACATGAATCGCGCTTAAAGGGATAGTTCACCCAAAAATGAAAATTCTGTCATCCTTTACTCACCCTTAAAGGGTTAGTTCACCCAAAAATGAAAATTATGTCATTAATTACTCACCCTCATGTCGTTCGACACCCGTAAGACATTTGTTCATCTTCAGAACACAAATGAAGATATTTTAGTTGAAAGCTGATGCTGAGAAAGGCCTCCATAGGGATTCAGTACATTCACACTCACAAGACCCATAAAAGGCACTAAAAACGTCGTTACAAAGTCCATCTCACTACAGTGGCTCTACAATAATTTTATGAAGCGACGACAATAGTTTTTGAGCGAAAAAAAAAATCAAAATAACGACTTTATTCCACAAGTTCTGTCTTCCTCTGCCGTGAACTCACAAAGCAGCACGACGCATGCGCGAGAATATGACGCAGAACCGGCGTTCGGACACGTGACCCAGAAGCGAGGAGATTTGTTTACAACGAGCAGAGGAAGACGCGCCGTATCTAAGCTGTTGAATTCTACATTGATCGTGCTTTAGGTCTCGGCGTAGAGCTCAAAATGGGACTAAAGTGTGTATTTCATGGATTCCCGAACGCCGGTTCTGCGTCATATTCTCGCGCATGCGTCGTGGTGCTTCGTGAGTTCACGGAAGAGGAAGACAGAACTTGTGGAATAAAGTCGTTATTTTGATTTTTTTTTTTCGCTCAAAAACTATTGTCTTCGCTTCATAACATTATTGTAGAGTCACTGTAGTGAGATGGACTTTGTAACGACGTTTTAGTGCCTTTTATGGGTCTTGTGAGTGTGAATGTACTGAATCCCTATGGAGGCCTATCTGAGCCCTTTCTCAGCATCAGCTTTCAACAAAAATATCTTCATTTGTGTTCCGAAGATGAACGAATGTCTTACAGGTGTCGAACGACATGAGGGTGAGTAATAAATGACATAATTTTCATTTTTGGGTGAACTAACCCTTTAAGTTGTTCCAAACCTGTATGAGTTTCTTTGTTCTGCTGAACACAAAAGAAGATATTTTGAAGAATATTTGTAACCAAGCAGAGCAACCATTGACTACCATAGTAGGGAAAAAAATACTATGGTAGTCAATGATTGCTCTATCTGCTTTATTACAAACATTCTTCAAAATATCTTCTTTTGTGTTCAGCAGAACAAAGAAACTCATACAGGTTTGGAACAACTTGAGGGTGAGTAAAGGATGACAGAATTTTCATTTTTGGGTGAACGGTCCCTTTAATGTATTTTTTGCCTCATGCTTGATTACTAGAACAAAAGGGAAATTTGTCAACACACTGTTTTTTGTTTTAAAATTCTTGTCTTGAATCTGAATCCTTCTCATTTATAGTTTTCTGTATCACAGGTATTTGTAAAGCTCATATATCATGAGTAATCAGAAATTGGTGTTTCTTTTTAGCGTAATTTTAAGATTATTAGCATTGTGATTTGTGACTGATCTGATTGATACAAAGTGTAATTTCCGTTCCATTAGTAGGCCTATGTTCATATAGTGTTCATATGGATCTATGTGCAAATACACAATAAAGTCATGGCTAAATCTGGATGAAACTAAGACTATTATATCATAAAAATTATTATAATTTAACATATAATTACATATGTTTTTAAAACATATCCTACATGAGGTCATATTGTGACCGTTGCGGTGTGTGCGTTGAAAGAGCGGTAGGCTATTTCCTCCAGAGTGAGAGTGCCTTTCTGCAGATTCCGTTCATTTCTAAAGCTCATTCCGCTCAGCGCCGAGCGCTCAACCCAGAATGCCCTTTGTGACATACCGTATGCTGTTTCGAATACAGGCCTGTCTGAAATAAGTAGCTAGGACTGCCCCAACTAAAGTTTTTTTCTAGTAGTTGTTCATTTAAGCCGTTGTTCACGCGGCGCCGGCGGCTGTCATTGTCGGCTTACTCTGCTATTTATTATTTATTAAATCAAGGCAATCGGTTGATAAAAAAAATTATTAAAATTAAGATACAATTTATACAAAACACAATTCACTTTAAAGGCTTTCAACAAATGGAGTGGTCAAAATCATTTCTGACCCCCATGTCTGACATATTTCGCATCCGTGTCCTGTTCACTTTTCATTATCGTCAACGAAATAAAAAAAATAACATTGTAATATTTAAATATATAAAACTAAATACGTGTTTTAATGGCTACAAGTATATAGTCTACGCTACAGTACAGAGACATTTCATGTGGGAGCATCATTTTACCGGTGAGCTGTTCATGAGTGGAGTTCATGAGCTTCATGCTCTTGTAAGGTAGGCAGGTTTTTTTGCGTTCATTTTTTTAAAATACAATTTGCTCTTTTATTGTAGCTATATGACAGTGTAAACAGCTCAATAACCCTTTTATTTAAAGGTTTAATGTAGGCCATAGGCCATTACGGTTGCAAAAAGAATCAACAATGTCAAAAACGTGATGTCAGTCAAATGTCCCGGTGTGTCTATGTTTTTTAAACGTTACTTGCATATAACACGTTATAAAGTGCGTATCATATGCACGTAAAAACTCATTTTGGCGTATAAATCGCATGATAAATACAATTTGTGCTGTTAATTTAGATTAAGAATAACTAATTGAGTGATAACTTAATGATGGAAGTGCAATAATTCAAATAAGTCCAAATTTTTTTATTTTAAATAAATTAAATGAAAAAAAAGAAAAGAAAGATCATTCTTGCTGCCCCGACTGTGTTGCCGCCCTAGGCGGCTGCCTAGTTCGCCTATAGGCACGTGCCGGCCCTGATTATATGGTGTCAGAGTGAACAGGGTGGATGGATTGCAAATCGTTGAAATTGGTCATGGCAAAAAGAAAGATTATGCTATATGTTAACATGTCTTATCAGTAGAAGTGGCTCATTTGTTCTTTTTCCTACCTTGTACTAACCTAAATGGGATCTGACTGGCATCAGACTATAACACTGAACTAAATTATGCAAGAAATATTAAAAAAATAAATGTTGAGGCAGAAAATGGAGAAAGAAACCAGACAGAGACTGTTTATTATTGTTAAACAATATCATGTGCATGACTATTATTAACATTAAGCAGAAGAACAACAGCAGCCGCAGAAGCCACGCCCATCAGAGCAGTGACCACCATCATATCTGGTCCTTGGGTTTTTAACTGTAAATCACCCTACAGTTAATGTTACAGTTAAAGACCCAATGACCGGATATGATGAATGAAGACCAGGGGCCCTATTTTAATGATCTGAAGCATGGTCTGAAGCGCACGGTGCAGATACATTTTAGGGTGTGTCCGAATCCACTTTTGGATTCTGAATCTACCTGAATTACTGTTAGACCTGAAACTTCAAGCACTTAATTCTTAGCACTGTTCTTACTTTATTGCTGACTGTTAAATTCAATCATATTATAAATGTATTTTATTAGGGTCATAGACTGTAAAAAATATGGACGTAGTGTCTGTGACGTCACCCATAGGATTCTGAAGAGAAGGTTTGAAGCATAAAGTAGGGTCAAGCTGGCTGTTGCCATCTTGGCAGCGCGTCACTCCTTTATAACAGAAAATGGGCAAAGAGGCAGGACGTGGGCGGAGCTGAGGTGACGCAATTACTAACAGACAGACAAATGACAATCCACCTGTCACTCAAAGTGGACACGCCCTTAATTATGCAGAACTTTAAGGCTTTATATAATGTAAATAAATGAGTTATAAAGAAATTCACCCCCCTCACAGTTGTCATGAAGGGTTTAAGGGTTTAAGTCACTTCTGTATTGGCTTCAAGAGAAACTGGGGGAGGTTGCTGCTTGATTAGGGTTGTAGTTTTTTCTGTGGGATATCAGTTGGAACCGAGAATTGTGAAATTTCACTGGTATCTACAATTGTGGTTTTCTTATTTATTAGAATACAATATAACATCGGTCAAAACAATGAAAACAAATAAGTATTACACACACTTTCACGGTCTATGGACCCCTAAAGAAGACGTAGCCACCCTTTTGGCCACCCCATGTATAAAAGTCTAGTTCTGCCACTTTGTTATAATGCCACTAACAGTTGACTGTAGAATATTTAGTATTGAGGAAATTTCACAAATGGACTTATTGCACAGGTGGCAACCTATCACGCGCTTGAATTCACTGAGCTCCTGAGAGCGACCCATTCTTTCACAAATGTTTGTAGAAGCGTCTGCATGCCTAGTGCTTGATTTATACACCTGTGGCCATGGAAGTGATTGGAACACCTGAATTCAATGATTTGGAGGGGTGTCTCCAATATAAAATTTCTAAAGTTTTACTGTTGCTTTTTAAAAAAAGCATCTGCCAAATGCATAAATGTAAATAATTTTGAAAGATTTTTCAGTAAGAATTCAGTAACAGCAGACTCAAGAACAAACTTAACGAAGCCAGTCGAACTACTGCAGCTATTAGCACCCATTTATATATAGTGAGCCCATATAATGAACATCTAAATGGGCCCAAATTATCATGTGCTCCTTTGGGCCCATGTGGAGCCAATGGACATATTTCTCTGGGGCCTGTTTGGGTTGCCCATGCAGGTCCCAAGTGACAGCCTTCAAAAACCTACATAGGGACCACATGGAAATGTTGGGACGTTTATCTCATCTGTCTCTACACTTTACACCCCTGAAGAACAAGATTAGATTACATACATCTGTAAAAAGCTAAATCCTGAATGTTCCAAAGAATGCTCTTGAATGCTCCAAAGACTTTGTGGGGCATTGTAGCCTATTCACAACTCACCATCCAGAAGAAAAGAACATAAACAGAACAAAACAGCCCAAATCATTTTCTTCAACCGTTTGAGGTAAATCCGTCAAATTGCTTTACGGCTGAAAAACTCATGTTGATTTCATAAAAATGCCAGTGTCGCATGCATGTCTGTAATATTGTTTTAACACAATATCTGCAGATAACTTACAGTTTGAAGCCAATCAGGGAGAAACCCTTTTTACTCCTTAGCCTTTAATAACACAGCAAACAGAAACTTAATGTGTTTATCACTTGTTCAATAGAGAGGCTATTTCAATAGCTAATGACTAATTTATAACAGAGTTTACTACGCTTTTACCTTTGACCTCTTTCACAGCTCTCATTCTCGTCAGAGGTGCTGTTATTTTTCTCTCTGGTATGTTAATTGCAGCACTCGTTTGGTTTGATCTACTGCTGTAGTTGGCAACATGTCATGAGATATAGAGAAATATGAGCTGTTCAAGAATGCACGAAAGGTAAGAATCAGATTTAAGTGTTGATGGATTCACTACTTTTTTACAATGAATCAATGTAAATAAAACCTTTGCCCGTTTACCCATCAGTCAACCGCACTCATGCAATAGTAAACAGGAGCAAGTTTGTCCGCTCAACAGAAACCACATTCATTTAGGTTACTCTGACATATAAACTCAGACCACTGCAGGTTTCACTTTGACTCAGAAACTGAGCGGCGAATGTCAAAGGCATTCTGCCTGTTAAATAGATTTAACACATATTTTGAGGGGATATTTAAAGATTATATAGGCTTCTCACTCAATGCAATAGCCTACTCTTACGGATATTTGCTCTCTGATATAAAACTAATGTTTGCAGATGCATCATGGTCTCAATTTTTGCAGTTTATTTTCAGGATCTTCTCTTCTCTGCGGTTACATACCCTGTCTAGGGAACAATAGCGTTAACAAAACCTCTCCTTTATTTACAAACCTCACGAAATACACCGAATAGAGTGCACTGAAGAACTAAGTTTACACTCAAATTCTTTGTTATTTTCACTTCTCATTTCATATATTTTTTGTCACATTGATTTCCAAATAGACCACATCCTGTAGATGTTTGACAGTATCTGTCTCAGCATTTTATCATGACATTCTTTCTTGTTGAATTAAATTATATATACAATACATTTGGGGGTTGTGCATTTTTGTTGTATTGTCTTATATCATTTAAAAACATGAAAGTTCACTCCGTTTTTAAAATATTTATTCAGTCATGTTTTTTTTTATTCAGACCTCAGATTGTGTGCGTGTCTTGCAGATGAAGCTCATGGAGCGCCCCCTACTGACTAAACATGGAAAAGGCTGATTCATCATGTTGCTTATAATTCCAGTGGGATGGAATGCTCATAAAAAGGATTTAAAAAGGAATCATAAAATAATCACAACAAATGCACAACAAAATAAGAGTTACAATAAAAGCCAAGAATAAGACTGATTCAAATTGATTTATATGTATTAAAACTGTTATAAAAAGAAGAGGATACATGTATAAGATACAGTACAATCCGTTGGATGTAGCACAGAGTTCATTCAGTAAATGCACAGCTAAATGTGTTTTGAGTATGGATTTGAATACTGTTGGAGCACATCTAATCTCTCTGGTTCCAGCTAAGTGGCATAATGGCATTATGCAAACTCTCTTTGCTTTCCGTGAACCCTTGATATTTCTAACAGACTTGGTCCTGATGATCCGACTGATCTGTTAGGTTTATATTCAGTGAGCATATCTGCAATGTATTGAGGCCCCTAGGCCGTTGAGTGATTCATAAACAAGTAACAGTACTTTAAAATCAAATTTAAATGTAACTGGAAACCAGTGGAAGGGCCTGAGGACTGATGTGTTCACATTTTCTGGTTCAGTGTTCTATGAGCTGCAGATGTCTTATGGTCTTTTTTGGGAAGGCCGGTGAGGAGTCCCTTATGATAATCCACCCTGCTGGTGATAAAAGCATGAAACAATCTTGACTGAAAACAAAACATCTAATTCTTGCAATATTTTTGAGATGATAGTATGCTAATTTAGTTGTTGCTTTGACATGACTACTGATTGTGCAGCACGTTTGAGCTTCCTCAAGAACCAATGAGGTTAATTCTCGTGTTACGCAGCACATTTGAGCTTCCTCATGGACCAATGAGGTTCATTCATGCGTTACGCAGCACATTTGAGCTTCCTCAAGAACCAATGAGGTTCATTCATGCGTTACGCAGCACATTTGAGCTTCTGCGAGAACCAATGAGGTTCATTCATGCGTTACGCAGCACATTTGAGCTTCCTCATGGACCAATGAGGTTCATTCATGCGTTACGCAGCACATTTGAGCTTCTGCGAGAACCAATGAGGTTCATTCATGCGTTACGCAGCACATTTGAGCTTCCTCAAGAACCAATGAGGTTCATTCTTGTGTTACGCAGCACATTTGAGCTTCCTCAAGAACCAATGAGGTTCATTCTCGTGTTACGCAGCACATTTGAGCTTCCTCAAGAACCAATGAGGTTCATTCTCGTGTAACACAGCACATTTGAGCTTCCTCAAGAACCAATGAGGTTAATTCTCGTGAGCTTCCGCAAGAACCAATGAGGTTCATTCTCGTGTTACACAGCACGTTTGAGCTTCAGCGAGAACCAATGAGGTTCATTCATGCGTTACGCAGCACATTTGAGCTTCCTCAAGAACCAATGAGGTTCATTCATGCGTTACGCAGCACGTTTGAGCTTCCTCAAGGACCAATGAGGTTAATTCTCGTGTTACGCAGCACGTTTGAGCTTCAGCGAGAACCAATGAGGTTCATTCATGCGTTACGCAGCACATTTGAGCTTCCTCAAGAACCAATGAGGTTCATTCATGCGTTACGCAGCACGTTTGAGCTTCCTCAAGGACCAATGAGGTTAATTCTCGTGTTACGCAGCACGTTTGAGCTTCAGCGAGAAGCAATGAGGTTCATTCATGCGTTATGCAGCACATTTGAGCTTCCTCAAGAACCAATGAGGTTAATTCTCGTGTTACACAGCACGTTTGAGCTTCCTCAAGGACCAATGAGGTTCATTCATGCGTTACGCAGCACATTTGAGCTTCCTCAAGAACCAATGAGGTTCATTCTCGTGTTACGCAGCACATTTGAGCTTCCTCAAGAACCAATGAGGTTCATTCTCGTGTTACGCAGCACGTTAGAGCTTCCTCAAGAACCAATGAGGTTCATTCTTGTGTTACGCTGCACGTTTAAGCTTCCTCAAGAACCAATGAGGTTCATTCTTGTGTTACGCTGCACGTTTAAGCTTCCTCAAGAACCAATGAGGTTCATTCTCGTGTTACACGGCACGTTTGAGCTTCTGAAAGAGCCAATAAGGTTTGTTCTAGCGGGTCAAGCAGGTTCGGTTGAGCTTCTGTTTATGTTCGCTGATCAATGTTTGTGAATAAAAGCCTAAATTCAATCTGTTCATCATAAAAAGCGATCGTGGCTCTTCCGAAAATTTGGTCTAAACCACTTGATTCATATGGATTAGTTTTACGATCTCTTTATGAACTTTTTAAAGCGTCAAAGTAGTAGTTGCTAACTGTCAACAGAGGGACATAGAGCTCTCAGATTTCATAAAAATACAGTATCTTCATTTGTGCTCTGAAGATCAACGAAAGTCTTACGGGTTTGGAATGACATGAGGGTGAGTCAGGGCTGGATTTACCTCATAGTGTGACATAATACATTTCCATTGTAATTGCCCCTAATTTTTGGGCGAGCTAACCCTTTAACTTTTACGTAGTTAGCATTTAAGAAAAAGAAAAGTACTTAAAAAACGAAAAGATAGTTTAACATTTCGTTTTACAATATCTGGTTCATCGGTGTCTGATGTTGGTGTATGTTCTCTCCACTGCGGTTCTGGATTTGATGTCATAAACCAGGACAACTGTGGCAACCACAGCAGCCACGCCCATCAGAGCAGTGACGACCAATCGGATCACAGCTTCAGTAGTGTCAAAACAAAGGTCGCAGCCTGAGGAAAGACAAGAAATAAGTAAATAACACTAAGTAAATAACACTACTAAAAAAATACTCTACAATCACTCCAGACCTACCTGAACTCAACCAATTGAGATTACTGATGTGTTTGGTCTGGTGGCTGATGGGATTGTTGAGCACACAGCTGTAGGTGTTTTTATCCTGATATTCCACCTCCAGAGGTAGAGAGAGACTGATGCTGAGATCAGACACACTGATGCTGGACAATAAACTGTTTCCCTTGTACCAGGAGAGAGTCACGTGACTCACATTCAACACTGAACAAAGCAGTGAACATTTTGATGAAGGATTTTGTGTACAGTAACTAGAGATGACAGGAATGGACAGAGGAGCTGGAAAACACAAGAAAATAAAAAATGACAGTAAGTAAGAGGAATGCTTTGTCATGGATTCGTCAGTCAGTGAGTGTAAAGAGTGCACAGTCAGCATTGCTGATCCCTTCATCATGTTCACTCCTATCCTAAGTAACATTTATAATAGATGAGACACAAATGGCATAAAAGCAGTTTAAAAAATGATAAGTTCTGAAATATTATTATGGGTAAATGAGTACTGGGAGCTAGCATGCATATGAAAAGACAGGAAAATGCTCTCTATAAAACAGGTAGAAATCGACTCACCATAAACAAAAACACTGTAAATCGTGACTGGCTGCTTATTTCCGATCTTGATTCTTTGTTCATAAACTCCACTGTGCTCATGCCTGATGTTTGTGATGGTGAGAGATCCAGTGTTATTATCCAGCTGGATTCTGTCTTTCCAGTCATCACTATAATTTGTAGTGAAGATACCATTCAGTTCCTTGATTCTAGCAATGCGAATGTTTTCAAACCTCCACTCTATCTGGTCATATCCCTGTATGTCAGTGATATTAGTTTCGAGAGTGACAGAATCCCCCGCCATCACTGGCACTGTCTTCACTCCGTTTCTCTCAGCAAAAAGCACACCTGAAGAACAATATTAAATAAAGTAAATATAAAAAATATGGCAACACTTTACAATAACGTCCAATTTGTTACAACTATACTGCATTATGTGTCATGAATGGACAACAAACACCAATATTTACAGTATATTTAATCTAGATATACTGTTGTTCATTATTTTACATCATATGTGCTTATAATACATTAGCCTACTGTTGATTTATACAACTTTAATGTCTTAAAATTAACAGCAGGCCCAACCTAGACCAATAAAAGCTAATTATCTTTCATATGTGTTGACTGTTAACGTATTACTGTAGGCTACTATACTACCAAAAATGTAAACTTAAACATCATATGTGTGATTTCAGTGACGTCATAGACTGTACTTACCAACCAGATGGGGGAAACACAAACAGAACAAAATAAACGCGTGGATCATTTTCTCCAACCGTGGTCCGTTTGAGATAACTCGCTAGTCTGCAGCCGATTTCGACAGAATGTATAATTAAATGCAATGTGTAGAATACCCCGAAATACCATCTGTAGATAATTTGAGGTTTAGAGTCGAACAGAGAAACTCCTCTCTGTGCGCCTCCGCGAATATACGCGAGAACGCGCTTAGTTTCGCGTGGACAAGAACGCGCTCAGTTTAGCAGCTCAGCTCGACTGGTGTGGTTGCTCGTTTGTTTTATAATGTTGTCTTCGATCAGTCTGTGTTCCTCGAGATATTCAATAGAATGATGCTCTGTACTGATCTTTACTGCACCCTTATTTTAGACTAGATTTCTGTTCTCTATTTGTTTGCATTAACCCTTTCATGCATGAATTATGATAACCTTAGTCAGGATTTATTTCCTATGTGTTTTTATTGCTCTTAGGGCATGAAAAAGTTGAATGTTAAATGTTTTTTTATACATATTTTTCAAAGAGATTTTCAGATGTCCACTAGTGTGGACAGCATGCGTTTATGGTTTTAACTGAAGATATACTGTATTAAACAATACAATAATAACACGTCAATATTGTGTGTATTTAACAAATCAATCAATAAAATTGTATAAAATCATGTGAAAACTATAATATATATATATATATAATGAAATATTGCAAATGCAATTGAACTTTATACAGGTTGAACTTCATGTATCTTTGATCTCAGGCCTACTGATATCAAAGGTGGAGTTCAACCTGTATGAAGTTCAATTGCATTTGATCAATTGATCTCTGATGGAATCTCTACAACCTGTCAACTGTGGAAACCCAACTCAGATGCTCCCTCCAGTATGTCGATTTACCCTTATTAGCTGATAATTCTGATTATGTTCAAGATGGACACATTTCTAAAGCCTAGCGATCAGGTGTTTTCATTTTCATCTGAAAAGAGAAGTGTTGGGGGTAACGGATTACAAGTAACATGCATAACACAATCAGATTACATTTTGATGTTACGAGTAAAGTAATGCATAACAAGCAACCTGCATTATGTAATCAGATTACTTTTTGATCTAACAAGTAATGCATCACAAGCAACATACATTATGTAATCAGATTACTTTTTGATGTTACGAGTAAAGTAATACATTTCAAGTACCGTGCATTATGTAATCAGATTACTTTTTGATGTTACGAGTAAAGTAATGCATTACAAGCAACCTGCATTATGTAATCAGATTACTTTTTGATGTTACGAGTAAAGTAATGCATTTCAAGCAACATGCATTATGTAATCAGATTACTTTTTGATCTAATGTGAAAAGTAATGCATTACAAGCAACATACATTATGTAATCAGATTACTTTTTGGTCTAACGTGAAAAGTAATGCATCACAAGCAACATACATTATGTAATCAGATTACTTTTTGATGTTACGAGTAAAGTAAATGCATTACCAGCAACATACATTATGTAATCGGATTACTTTTTGATCTAACGAGTAAAGTAATGCATTACAAGCAACATACATTATGTAATCAGATTACTTTTTGATGTTACAAGTAAAGTAATGCATTACAAGCAACATGCATTATGTAATCAGATTACTTTTTGATGTTACAAGTAAAGTAACGCATTACAAGCAACATGCATTATGTAATCAGATTACTTTTTGATGTTACAAGTAAAGTAACGCATTACAAGCAACATACATTATGTAATCAGATTACTTTTTGATGTTACAAGTAAAGTAATGCATTACAAGCAACATACATTATGTAATCAGATTACTTTTTGATGTTACGAGTAAAGTAATGAATTACAAGCAACATACATTATGTAATCAGATTACTTTTGATGTTACGAGTAAAGTAATGCATTACAAGCAACATGCATTATGTAATCAGATTACTTTTTGGTCTAAAGTGGAAAGTAATGCATTACAAGCAACATACATTATGTAATCAGATAACTTTTTGATCTAACGTGAAAAGTAATGCATTACAAGTACCATGCATTACGTAATCAGATTACTTTTTAATGTTAATGCAAATTACATTCTAATAACACAAATGCATTTATTTACAGTCAAAAAAGTTGACAGATTAAAACAGTAGTCACAGTAAAATTGTAACTGAAATATAGCTATTGATGCTGTCCACTATAGTGGACAGATGATTAATCAGATTTTTTTCCCCAATAAAAATCAATACTTGAAAAATTTAACTGTGATATGACTTACTAGATATTGCTTGATGCTATAACATTTTTTTTTTACCTGCAAGAATCTCCTAGGATAGAAGGAATGGATGGATATTCCGGAGCAACTTGGAATTTCTGAATGGCCATTTGCCATCTTGTTTTGGAGGGGGAAAAAATCAACATACAATGACTTGCCACTTGGTGGCAATGTATAGGATGATGCACAAGGGTCCACTGTAGAGGTTGATGTGCAACTATGCCATCAAAACCTGTGTATATGCAAGAAAATGCTTTTTGAATAGCTGTCCACTGTAGTGACCTCTATGCATGAAAGGTTTAAGACCCTTGCCTTCTGACACACAGCTCTCACACTCGTAGAGGTGCTGCATGTGTCATTTTTCTGTTGCAGCACTTGTTTGGTTCAGTCTACCTTCAATAGTTGTGTAGAGTGGAAATCTGACTTCATGGAAAATAATGCCTTTCGCATAAACCGCAAGACGTTTGTCCACTCAACAGAAACCACATTCATTCGGTTCACTCTTCCATTAAAATGACCTGAATTGAACACACACTGCTGCAGGTTTCACTTTGTCTGAAACTGAGCTGCTATAATGCATTCAGAGGAAACAAAACTGTTCTGCCATGAATTTCACAGTAAAGCCATTTTGATTGGAAGTCACATTCAAGTTAGCAGGGAAAGAAGCCCTTTATACACACTAAACACATCTGTGATTGCATCTGTGTTGTCCTTTTTTCGGTTCTTCATTTTGCTTCTTGTTTCACATTTTGCCCACATTGGATTCTAAAAGTCCAAACAGCAGACCCATAATCATGTTCACAATAGTTTTAAGGTAACAATTCTGTAGCCATTGAATGCAAGTTATCTTAAATGGAAATCAGATGTATTTTCTGCAGAAGAGTTTGACTTGGTTCTTGTGGTTCATTTTCAGCATCTTGATCATTGCGGTTACAGACACTGTCTAGTGAACAACTGCGTTAAAAAAACACTTCCTTCATTTCCAAACCTCACAAAAGACACTGAATATAGTACAATAACGGACTGATTTGATTCAAGTCACATTATTGTACACAAAATTGTGTCTTCCAGTAGACCAATGACATAAGCTATTGGAAATTCTTGTTTAACATGACTGATGTCTCAATAATAATAACAACAATAAAAATCTTGTGTTGTTAAGTCTTATCCAGGCAAAAAAAAAAAAAAGGTTCAGTAGACCACATCCTGTAGACAGTTTCTGTCTCAGCACACATGAATACTCAATGTTCTTGTGTATTTAACCTACAATTTGTGCATCTATAGACTAACTTTTGGTCTGTGACTTTCATAAAAAAATTTCAGGACCTACGGATACTGTGTCTGAAACATAGGGGGATCACAATGATCCATCCAAATCCATGATAGTGCAATCTTTTTCCATCTTGTTTGGACTCTGTTTATTGCCAAGGGTATTCTGGTGGTGGTTTGGAAAGTGAGAAATGCTTTGGTAAACTTTAAAGGCACTTTAAAGACTTCTAACTGTATGAGTTCCACAGGGGAAAGAAGGGTGGGCCACACTTGTGTGGCCCCTCTGATGCCAGCAGCCACAGCATTGTAATGAAGATGCACCAAATTGCAATTTCCTCCTCATCGGAAAGGGATAATGTGAGATGGTGGTCCAGTGGGTTCAACCATGGAACTGATACGCAGAAGGTTGCTGGTTCGATCCCAGCAGTCACCACCAGTGTGTCCTTGAGCAAGGCACTTTACTCCATGTTGCTCCAGGGGGATTGTCCCTGTAATAAGGGCACTGTAAGTCGCTTTGGATAAAAGCGTCTGCCAAATGCGTAAATGTAAATGGATAAAGGTACCCCTTTCAAACAGACACTTCTTGTTCTGAGTCCCGTAGTCTCGTGTAGCCAGACCTTCAGACTAACGGCAGAAGGTCTGGACTCCACCGCAGCTTTCATTGGTCAAGGACAGCCCAGAGGCCGTCTGACTGACATGTAAAGCAACCAATCACTGTTCGTTTTACTCCGCGTCATGTTTAGGGGCGTGAAAACGTAAAGTCGATGCCCTGTGCATCTATAAATTTATTCAAGAATGTTGTGCAAGTTTACTGCAACAATGGATCTGTGAACTTCACATACTTTTGAAAATCCAGCGTTTAGTTGATCCTGGTAAGTGCTCATAAACACGACGGAGCTCCTCCTCCACGAGGGAGTTTGGCGTCACGGCATTTGTTTCCAGGCGGGCTGTTAAAGAACGCAACACACACGTCTCGCGGACATCCTGTAGAATTCAACCAATCAGATGACGACTTTGAAACTCCTGAAGTGTGCCATCCATGGGCGGGGGCGTGGGCGTGACATCTGAGGCTGAGACTATGAGTCCCAGCCTGCGAGGGTGAAACTGTAACAGATCAACCACGTTCTGAGTCTTCCATCGGGTGAGACATAATAGATACAGAGTCCTGTAAGGGGAGAGACGTTAACAGATACGATCACGTTCTGAGCCAGCGGCCCATTACTTCACTTCAAGGTTCCTTTGTCTGTGTGTTCCAGATTAAAGTATTAGTTCACTTTTAAATAAACTTTTGCTGATAATTTACTCACCCCCATGTCATCCAAGATGTCCTTTCTTTCTGCAGTCGAAAAGAAATTAATGTTTTGATGAAAACATTCCAGGATTTTTCTCCATATAATGGACTTCAATGGGCTCCAAACGGTTCAAGGTCCAAATGACAGCTTCAAAGGGCTTTAAACGATACCAAACGTGAATAAGGGTCTTATCTAGCGAAACGATCAGTTTCTGCGAGAAACCGAGCAGTATTTATGCTATTATTTTACCTCTTATCAGACGAACGTGATCATCTCTGAGCTCAGCCATAACTTCCGCTAAATTAGGTCAAAATACAAGCGTGGTCATAGATATTTTACATTTAACATTTAGTCATTTAGCAGACGCTTTTATCCAAAGCGACTTACAAATGAGAGCAATAGAAGCAACTAGAACAGTCAAAGGCTACAGTAATAAGTCTCAGTTAATCTAACACAGAACACACAGGACAGTTTTTTTTATTTTATAAATTAGACAGACAGAAAAATGAATAGAATGTTAAGTGCTATTCTTGATTGGTCAGGTGCTGCTGGAAGAGACGTGTCTTTAGCTGTTTTTTGAAAATGGCTACAGACTCGGCTGCTCGAATTGAGATAGGCAGGTCATTCCACCAGGTGGGGGCGGTCCAGGAAAAGGTCAGTGAGAGTGATTTCATGCCTCTCTGGTATGGCACCACAAGGCGTCGTTCACTGGCAGAACGTAAGCTCCTGGAGGGTGTTTAAGTCTGAACAAGCAAGTTTAGGTATATTGGTGCAGAGCCAGTGGTTGCTTTGAAGGCGAGCACCAGCGCCTTGAATTTGATGCGAGCGGCTATTGGCAGCCAGTGGAGATTGATGAAGAGAGGTGTGACATGCGCTCTCTTCGGCTCGTTAAAGACCACCCTCGCCGCTACATTCTGGATCAGTTGCAAGGGTTTGATAGTGCATGCCGGAAGGCCCGCTAGAAGAGCATTACAGTAGTCCAGTCCAGTCCAGATATATCTGGATCGTAGATGCCTCATTCTACTGATCCGTGCAGGCGCTAATGAGGCATCTCACTTAGCGGAAGTTATGGCGGAGCTCAGAGATTATTACGTTCGTCTGATAAGAGGTAAAATAATAGCATAAATACTGCTCGGTTTCTCGCAGAAACTGATCGTTTGGCTAGATAAGACCCTTATTCATCATCTGCTTTCATTTAAAGCCCTTTGAAGCTGTACTGAAACTGTCATTTGGACCTTGAACCGTTTGGAGCCCATTGAAGTCCATTATATGGAGAAAAATCCTGGAATGTTTTCATCAAAAACCTTAATTTCTTTTCGACTGCAGAAACAAAAACACATGGACATCTTGGATGACATGGGGGTGAGTAAATTATCAGCAAAAGTTTTTTTAAAAGTGAACTAATACTTTAAGGACCTTCTGCACCTACTTCAGGGCCTCTAAGTGTTCCAGATTTTAGGACATTTTGGTGCTCCAGGAGATCAGCATCCCATAGAGCTTTGTGTTGAAATGGGTTCCAGCTCCTTTTCCCACTGCATTGTCACAGGCGCATGGTCAAAAAGGGTTGTTCTAGTCGCTTAATCATGAGTCATGGGTTTGTTTTTGGCGTAACATGCAATAAACCAATCAGAGTGTCATCTCCCGTTCCCTTTAAAAGCCAGTTGCGCTTGCACCACGGCAGATTCGCTACTTACATGGCGGAATTTGCGATTGGAAAGACTGAACGCTTCTCCAGAGAGGAATCCTTTTATTTTTAATATTTAAAAATGTTTGTGCTGCTGCGCGTCCCTGTGTGTGTAATAAACAGAGTGAATGCACATTGTGTACCCACCTATAGGTGCATAATACTAACACATCCTTTAAATAACACAAAAAACACTGTGCTATTGACTTTAGACCAGATTTTTGTTGGTCAATGGTACAGTTGTTTTCAGTTGCCTTTAAAATAGCAACACGCCAACAATGCGCCTGAACAAACCTGTTTTTCAGACCAGCACGCCAATGGGCGAACAGGCGCAAGTGCATTTGCTATTTAAACAATGTGGCACAGGACGTGAAATGATAACTGCGTTGGGCTGAAATTATCAAAAAAACACTTGTGTCACGCCTGGCGTTGCATTGTGCCGGGTGTATGATTGGGCCCCCTATCAGTATATGATTTTCTCATTTTCATTAGACGTAATATAACTGATGCTAGTTAATAACAAATAATCTTTCATTTATTTGTTTGATGCATGAGGTTCTTTACCTTATTTTTTTTATTTAGAGAAACAACAGTTTATCTTTCCATAAGATAACGTCACTCTTCCATAGCCAACCCAACTTAATCACTTTTTTATTTTATGTGCGTCACTTGTTTATCTTTTTGATAATACAAATATTTTTTTATTACACCTGTGTCTTTCTTGTGCTGATATAGACGAGGCTTTACAAGTTAACAATATCTCACCAATCTTTCAGATATATCAGCTGACCAACTTCCTCCAGTTTACATTCATTCCAAATGATTGAACAGCTCCCCTGTTAGGAGTGTTCTCGTACTGCAAAGGTAAAAGGCCTTGACCGGTGCCTCAAACTATGAGTGGGGGAAGTGGTCATCTGATGTACTCATAATCACACCTTAAGTGACGTGTGACCCAATAATCACAACGTCAGCGGTGACGTAAATACCAATCACTGTAAAGTCCTCAATGCATTCTGGGAAGGTGACTTTGGAAATGTCATACATTGAAATGTCATAGATTGATTAGTTATAAAATGCAAGTAGTGTAACTATTCCAGTTGCTTTATTAATGTAACTGGTAACATACATTTAATTACGTTTCTGCATTTCTAAAAACTGTTTTCAATCCTTTAACCTCTAAAAAAAACAGATTTAAGAGAAAACACACTATTCTAGATCATTACTGAAGGGAATGTATGAAGGGAAAACATTATAACTCTGTGTATGTTGATCTTGTCTTGATTCTGTTGACAGGTCCAATTATTAGACTATGATACTGACCAGATTACGCAGAAGATTAGAAATATTTGACCAAGTCTAGGTTCACTTTGGGACTCTAGTATGACGACGTAACACACCCTCCACCTTCGCAGAAATCACGTGACCTGGTCTGTTTGACTCGAGTCCATCATCAGTATCCTGAACCACTGCTGTCATTCATTTGGATGCGGGCAGAAGTGACATCAAGATGAGGAACCGTTCTCTCATTATTGTGGTTGTATTACTTGTCCACGGTGAGTCACGTTCATATTAATTCGACACTTCCGGTTTTCAAAAGGCGCATGCTGTCAACTTCATGCTGTTTGTGTGTGTGTGTGTGTGTGTGTGTAAGAAACCAGTGTTTCTTACCATTCTTATCACCTTCCTACAAATAGACGTTGTGAAATCACACTGTGAATAATGGCAGGATGGGAGCACCAAAGTGTATGTTGTGCACGTGTGTGTGTGTGTGTGTGTGTGTGTGTGTGTGTGTGTGTGTGAAAACTAGAGGGTGCTGACGGGCTGCAATATTATTTCACTATTTTAAAACCGACCACAAACAGTGTTAATGCTTAGGCTATAGCGAAATAGAACAGACAAGAAATATATAGAAAATCATTCTCTATTTTGGTATATTTAGGTTTTGTGAGTTAGTTGTCAGTCAGGGTGCGAGAGAAACTACAAAAATAAATCACATTATTAACTCATCTTTAAGATGTTGGTGAAATGTGTTGCCTGTCAATATATAACCTTTTACCTTTTTGTTGTTGTTGTTAATTTAAGGATGATGCGTAACTAGTCTAAACCGGAAATAGAAAACATCATCAAACTCTTAAAATGAGAGTGCATTTTACTGCTGTTGTAACAGGTGGTGTGTGTGGGGTTGGGTTTGTATCATTGTGGTAATCAGTTTTATTTCTTCAGAATCGACCTCACCTAGTTTTTTTAATCATTATTGTATAATTGCAAGGATATGCCAGTGGCAGTACACTTGTGAATTATTATCATACAATCACACAGTGAGACAGTTTTAAGGGCGGGGTCGCTGGATGTAAGGAGAGTGTCAGGCATCAAGTTCTTTACAAATTTATGAAATTTACATTTGTGCAAGACAAAATGTACTAGAAAAAAAAAAATCCTTTTACATCTTTATCAAAGTTGTAACGAGCAAATAAAACATCTTTGTATAACAAAGACAAACTCTTTGATGAAACTGTGCATACAAAGATCCTCCCAGAACAAACTTGTATGTGTGCATTCCCAGAAGAGATGAGAAACGGATTCGTCTTCAGCACCACAAAAGCAACATGAAGTTCTGGTCAGTTATGGTCCTTATCTGTAATGCAGATCTAGGCCATCACATGATGGTCATTATTTGCTGTATGTGGATTGAGGAAAAATCTGGTTGAATTGGCTTTATGCACAGCTGCACTACTTCCTGAACTTCAGCCAGCTCCTTTGTTTCCTGTCTGCCATTATTGGACAAACTGAATAATCCAGGTGTGTCTGATTATTGTTGTTGTGACTACAGAGGTCAGGCACACCTGGATTAATCAGTTTGTCCAATAATGGTAGACAGGAAACAAAGGAGCTGGCTGAAGTTCAGGAAGTAGTGCAGCTGTGCATAAAGCCAATTGGGCCAGAAAATAATACTATTCGAGTTTCTTACTGAAGTTTATTTTTCATCTCAGTCTTTAGCATGGAAATGAGACAAATCTTGTATTTATTTAATCGTTTGGATAGTTTTTTTTAATGCTTAGCTAACTAGCAGAAGATGCTAGGTTTAAATCTTAGTTGCACAGGTGGGGCACAATGTTACATTGCGTTAAAAAAACGCTACTAGAACTATTGTATGTTATTCCATGAAGTTAGCAATGAAATTTACATAATTCACTTTTAAGAATTCTATTCAGTAATCATGAGAAACCTGTGAAGAAAGACTGAGGGGAAGAACCTAAATGTTCAGAAATTATTATTTCAAGAAACATAAAGCATTTTTACTGGCTTGTCTATTCGTTTTCGGTTCTGGGAGAGCTGTGTGTGTAAGGAGGGGTGTGTTTGTTTCAGCTCTGTGTTTTACTGAATGTCTGAATGTGTTTCTTCAACTATTTGCCCACATTATTTTGACCTATATACGGTATAGCTTTGTTTTGCAGTGTGTAAAATTATCAAACATTTTGTAAACTATACTAATTAAACAAGGCCACGTATTTGTATTAGACGTGTGAAATTAACATGGGAAAAAAATTTTTTTTTAGTCTGTACTATTAATATAAAATATATGTCAGGTTTGTTTATATGTGTGCGCTTGTGTTTGCGTGTGATCTTCCTGATACAGAAACTCACTTTTGACAGTTTACAAGTCATGACACGTTTAATAGAAAAAGACAAAAATGCAACAGATCTGTAATTCACAGTGGCATTTGTTACACTTTAAAATTGTCTCAGGATTGTCAGGAAATTTATCTTTCTTTTCCAAACTGTATATGTGTATATTGTTTAGTAAATGGAATGAACATCTGTCATAGTGTTACAGTTAAATACATACACTCACCTAAAGGATTATTAGGAACACCATACTAATACTGTGTTTGACTCCCTTTCACCTTCAGAACTGCCTTAATTCTACGTGGCATTGATTCAACAAGGTGCTGAAAGCATTCTTTAGAAATGTTGGCCCATATTGATAGGATAGCATCTTGCAGTTGATGGAGATTTGTGGGATGCACATCCAGGGCACGAAGCTCCCGTTCCACCCCATCCCAAAGATGCTCTATTGGGTTGAGATCTGGTGACTGTGGGGGCCATTTTAGTACAGTGAACTCATTGTCATGTTCAAGAAACCAATTTGAAATGATTCGAGCTTTGTGACATGGTGCATTATCCTGCTGTAAGTAGCCATCAGAGGATGGGTACATGGTGGTCATAAAGGGATGGACATGGTCAGAAACAATGCTCAGGTAGGCCGTGGCATTTAAACGATGCCCAATTGGCACTAAGGGGCCTAAAGTGTGCCAAGAAAACATCCCCCACACCATGACACCACCACCCAAGCCTGCACAGTGGTAACAAGGCATGATGGATCCATGTTCTCATTCTGTTTACGCCAAATTCTGACTCTACCATCTGAACGTCTCAACAGAAATTGAGACTCATCAGACCAGGCAACATTTTTCCAGTCTTCAACTGTCCAATTTTGGTGAGCTTGTGCAAATTGTAGCCTCTTTTTCCTATTTGTAGTGGAGATGAGTGGTACCCGGTGGGGTCTTCTGCTGTTGTAGCCCATCCGCCTCAAGGTTGTGCGTGTTGTGGCTTCACAAATGCTTTGCTGCATACCTTGGTTGTAACGAGTGGTTATTTCAGTCAAAGTTGCTCTTCTATCAGCTTGAATCAGTCGGCCCATTCTCCTCTGACCTCTAGCATCAACAAGGCATTTTCGCCCACAAGACTGCCGCATACTGGATGTTTTTCCCTTTTCACACCATTCTTTGTAAACCCTAGAAATGGTTGTGCGTGAAAATCCCAGTAACTGAGCAGATTGTGAAATACTCAGACCGGCCCGTCTGGCACCAACAACCATGCCACGCTCAAAATGGCTTAAATCACCTTTCTTTCCCATTCTGACATTCAGTTTGGAGTTCAGGAGTTTGTCTTGACCAGGACCACACCCCTAAATGCATTGAAGCAACTGCCATGTGATTGGTTGATTAGATAATTGCATTAATGAGAAATTGAACAGGTGTTCCTAATAATCCTTGTGAGTGTATACATAATGTGTAGTTTTAAAAGTGCATGTATATTGAAATCTGACAGCATTACAAGCTTTGGAAACTGTTTCTGTTTGTTCATCAGGTGTGTTTGGTGCTGGTGAAGTGAAGTCAGTGTCAGTGATGGTGGGAGATTCTGTCACTCTACACACTGATTTCACTGAAACAAAAGGATTTGATGAGCTGCAGTGGGAGATTCCAGGTGAAAACAAAATCATAGCACAGATTGATAGAGAAGCCAAAACAGTCTCAGTACCTGGGAATGAAGAAGAAAGATTCAGAGACAGACTGAAGCTGGATCCTCAAACTGGTTTTCTGACCATCACAAACATCAGAACCACAGACTCTGGAGATTATGAACTACAGATCAAGAGCAGCACGAATGTGAACAAATACAGATTCAGTGTCACTGTCCGCGGTGAGTAACTCAGTGTGATCATTATGTGGATTACCTGTCTGTGAAGATGTGTCGAAATAATCACAATAATACAAAATAATCCGTTATGAATAATAATATGAATGAAGTCTAAAACGTTTACTAAATAAACTACAAAATCATTTAATGCACGGATTGCTTCTGACAAGGCTGCGCGAGCTCGTGGCGCCAACAGTGGGACACTATTAGCATGTTAGCCAGGGTTCAAAAGGGTTCCGCAGATGTCCTGAAAAGTGAAGCCAAAGTGTCTCAATCACCCCCAGGTGGTTAGTCCCAGTATAGCTCATAACCCCCACTTCAAATAATTTTTTTTCCAAAGATGGTTTCCGTCATTTTAGGTAGTTTTTATCACACTGATGTAAATTCAAGTGTTCATTTTTTAAAATAAGTTTTGTTTTAGTTATTTGACGCTATACAATTGACAGCTTGACAGCTGTGATTGATAGCTTCTCTGAGTGAAGGCCCCAACAGACTTTTTTTCTGAATTTCAGGAGGAGATTGGAACATTAGCTTTAATTTCTACATTTCCATAACGGTTTATTTCACACTGATATGATCAGTTGTTCTGCAGTAAAACAGATACTGCGGGAGTGTGGGCGGGGTTTTGATATCGCGGCTCTACTTCCTGCTCTCTACTGCGCAGACACAGGTCCCAAATCAGTCCGCGCCATATTTGGACATTGACAGCTTCACTTTTCTACAATAGAACAGGGGTTTTCAAACTTTATCATGGCAAGGACCGCCAAATATGATGAACCTTTTATGAGGGACCCCCTTCCTAAAATACATCTATATAATTTTATGTATGAAAAAACATTTAAACTGTTAAATAAATAGTGTAACATTATAAATACAACATATTGTTTCCAAACTTAAATTGGCTATACTTATGTTGGATGTATAAACCTGAAGAAGAACATTTTCAATTAAAAATTATTTATATAAGCAACTTTCACAATAAATGTACCGTATGTAAGCAGCTTATGTACTGCGTTAAGAATACTGCCTTACAACCCCAGTGAGCGAGATAAAGGGGACTATAGTGAGAAAAACTCACTAGAAAGATATAAAGTAAACATACACAATTCTGGAAAGTATGTATATACGGCAATAAAGGAGAGAAACATTTAGAAATGAAATGGTTAGAATGTTTGGTAGACATTATCCATTTTTGCTTTTGTCTTTTTATTCTCTGAAATGTTCTGGGGACCCCTTAAAACCCCGGACCCCAGTTTGAAAACCCCTGCAATAGAAGATAGAAAAGGAACGTCGTCCATCTTTTTTTACAGTCTATGGGTCAAAGCACCAAATGGGAGTAAAAATTGCCATTGAAATGGTGTTACTGTAGTTATTAATAATAACGATAGCAAGAGCTGATACTAGACAGGTGAAAGTAATGAGTAAATATGGAAAACCAACAATACAGGAACTAAAATCGTACATGCGTGTTTCTTAGTTAAGAATTGCACATGAACGCCCTCCCATTTCGAAATTTGAAAGCGATGAGCTGATAATCTCGACTTCGGAACTAGAAATTATCAAATTTCCCATAGCACATGAAGGCAGCATACAAGCTCATCGCATTCAAATTTTGACTTGAAGGACATTCATGTCCAATTTTTTAATTTGGAAACTAACATCAATTTCGATAGCAAGTGAAGGCAGCATAATCACCAACCAAAACTGGACTTCAAAATAAGGGTCTTTGGGATCAGAGGCTTGACAGAATGTTCTGATAATTTTATTATTTATTTATTTTACATTTTTGTACTATTGTACTTTAAACTTTTTACAGCACTGGTAAAATGTTCAGTATTTTGGGAATTTTTTGTATTTTAATGTTTTTACTAGTGATTACTATAAGGAAGTTCAATCATTTAATTTAATTGCTGTAATTTTATGTAAATATTTCATTAGTATCATTGTAATTTAAACAGAAAGGTTTCATGAAATATTTCTACTAAGTATATTTGTTCTCCGCTTTGCATTTGTTCTTTTATATTTTGTATTCTTTAAACCATGAGGAAATAAATCCTGTTATCACAAATGAAGTCCTATGTCATGTTGCGTTACCTTTTTCTATTGGCTGAAATGAATTATGAATCATTTTTATTATGAATTCTGAGCTCCTTTATTTACAGATACCCTGAATTGAATGAGTTTTTATCAATAGAGTAGGTATAAAGGAGAAACACCATTTCAGTGCAAATCTTAAAAGTGGCACAAAACCTGATGATCTTGTTTAGCAGCATGTTTTGAGATGTTCCAATGAACTTCTTGAGTTTAAATGGAAGAAAGAACATCTAAAACCAAACTGAAGGTCACGGACACCCTAAGGGTTTATGAGTCAATGAAACCTAATATATTACATTATAATAATGTTAAATTTAAAATAGTTTTAAAATAAAAACACAAAAAAACTTAAAACTCTTACTAAATGAAACATTTTGTTTGTTTACCTGCACAATATGACCATTAACCAACAACAGAGAACCATGTTGCAAATGGGTTTTTAATTTAGTGAAATATTAAGTTAAAATCTCAGGGGTACTTCAAAAAGATATTTCCGGTCAAAGGGATCAGCTGACAAAAAAGTTTGGGAATCTCTTATCTGTACAAAAAGTCACATGACCAGTGTTACTCTTTTACATAGATTTGATTACTCACAAAATATCTGAAATATTTGTTGTTGGATCTTATTAAATCATATTTTTCTTTGTTTAAAACCTTTCAAATATCTTCTGCTTATTTTCACATTAAACTTTTTCACAAAGTCACAAATACTCAGGGTCCCAGGCACTTTTGCCCCATAATACATGTACATTTAAAAAAGTATTGGATGAAAATGACTTGCAGCAGATTAAACCATTTCTGTTTGTTCTCCAGATGTGTTTTTTGTTGATACAGATGGAGTAAAGTCAGTGTCAGTGACTGAGGGGGATTCTGTCACTCTACACACTGGTGTTACTCAAAAACAAAAAGATGATCTGATAGAGTGGAAGTTTGGAGATCAAGACTTAACCTGTTAACTGTCGCCCCCACTAGTTGAGCTCAAACCCAAACCTGACATACACAAACTAAAACAGTCCCAGTTCATCAACCCTCTGGACTACAGGTTTAATTCTGGTCTCTTTAGAAAGATCAGAGTTGTGGGTTTGATGTTCCAGTATCAGAATTAATTATATTACTAGAAAGAAATGGTAAGAGAGGCTTAAATATTTTGAAAATGCAAGTATTATTTAATTTGTATAAAATATATTTAGGAATAAACATATAAAACTGTGCCAGAACAACTTGAAAAGTAATAAAGTCAAAGTCGGAGCAAGTTATAATTGATATCTGAGGATGAAGACACTAAAAATTAGGTTCATGTAATAATTTTTCTTGGTGAAAGTATGTTTAAAAAAAAAAAAAAAGACATTTGGAGAAACCCAAAAGAACCATTAGCAATGAATAGAAGGTGAACCACAACAAAACAACATTTATAATTGAGCACGATTGGTAAAGCTGCAGTTTATGAACACTAAATCAGTTTTGCTTAGTCTAAAAAAGTTAAACTCTCTAAAAGCACAGGCTCATCACAAGTCACGAACATGACTAGATGTCTGACATTTATTTCTGCTCTTCTGTTCTCAGTTACATTTCAAAGTCTGATGCAAATGTTCAAATCTGTGATTCCAAACGGTTATTTTGTCATCCACTCTTCAGGCGTGTATCATAGCGCTAGTATTGCACATCTCACACTAACATTATGTAGCTGTCTCCGCTACTTTTCCAATAGCTACTTACACATAGAATGTAAACTCACATTCATGCCCGGCTCCATTCTGGTATGTAACGCCCACTTTTCAACATCCAATCAATTCTAATATCTAAAATCAAATCCTGATTTTTTTTTTTCTTTTTCTTTTTCTCATTTAATATTCTGTTTCACTTGGTAAAACACTACATTATAGAAGTAAAATAGGTTTGGAAATCCATTCCATGTTGATTTTAACACTTTTTAAAGTGTTGTTTGTTAAGGCGACAAGTGTTTTCAGTGTTTATAATCAGCAATAAATAATTTGTAGGTTGATTCCCAGAAAAGTTTAACACTGTGATGGATGATGCTATTGGTTGTTTGTTTGAGCATTCAGACAGAGCAAACGGACATAGCAACATTGGCTAAACCAATAAAGAGAGTTTGGTGAAAAAACAGGGGGCAAAACAGAGGTATAGGGAAACCTATTTGAATATTTAGTGATGGTCATTATTTTTGCGATTTTCATTTTAATGCCAGTGATGCATAAATGACACAATGTACCTTAACTATGAACACAAATATTAAAATGCATAACTACACATTTCTATGCTTGAAAACCTATACACACAGCTGACTGAGGAAAAAAAAAAAACAGAAATCCATATACTCTCTGTAATCATCTATGTGTAGGCTGCATTTTCCATCAATCAGAACTTGACTATCGTTGGACTGTCTGACTGTGTAGCCTACAGTGAATATTATAGGTCGGGAATATTTGGATGACACAAAAGTCGGTGGCGCTGTTTTTACAGTCTATGCTTAGAACGTTTTTAATCACTGACCAATCAGTGCCACTGCCACACAAAGAATGCTGGGGCGTGGCTATTCTGTACGCAAGATTCTAGCAAGCAGATGATGTAAAGTTGTTCTACTGAAATGCCTTTTGGAGTACATACTTTATTGGAGGATTGGCAAGAATTATAATTCTCTGTGATGATATGTTATGTAAATGAAGCAGATTTAAATGATATTCCTCTTAAATTAGCTCTTGTTGGACTAAACTCTTATCTGATTTTATGATCTAGATTACTGCCATTAAAACCACAACTGTTTTGCATGATTGAATGAATCTGTCATCTTCAATGGACAAAAATTAATTCAGAACTCCCCAATTTGATGCTACGTGTATTGTTACGATCTCTTGATATAAATTAAAATGATGTTGTCGCTGTGACATTACGATCGTAAATATTGATGCTCGAGCCTTTAAACTTTCAAATTACGTATTGTTTGTCAATATTTATTAAAAATTTGATAGCAAAATCATTCGGTAAATGTTAACTTACAAACGTTGGAACCAGCGATGGTCTCGCGCAAGTTAATGGATTAAACAGCCCTGTTGACGCGATGAGTAACATTGATCGGAATGATGAGACCGGAGAAATCACCATCAGAAACATCTGCATCGATCAGTCTGGAGATTATAAACTGGAGATCAACACCAGCAGTATGATCTTACACAGAAAATACTATATTGCTGTTGGTGAGTAGCTGTTCTGTTCAATTCTAGGCCTACTGACTCTGTGAGGACTAAACAGCAAACTAGCAAACAAACTCTTAAGTTTACATTAATTTAGACCAAATGTGTAATATGCGTTAAGCATGCAAAATTTAGTTAATAATTTGCTGAGACGGATTTCCGCTAGTTTATCTTGTGCTTAAATGTGTTAACATGTTTATTCTTTTTATATTCAAATGTTTCCAGTTAGACATACCCTTCTTATACTGAGCTGTGACACGCTCCCTAAAGATCAAAGCACCTCATAAAAAACACATGACAAAAGTACCAAACACGTCATAGAAATGATGTGTGTAGTGCTGTGCTAGCCTGACATCGTCATACTAGTCAGAACTTCCCGACCTCAAATGTTGTGGGCGTGGCTAAGCTCGGCTGGCATCCAGACTAGTGCTGTGCAATACAAGTTCATCAATTCATTGACATCACAAAATAAATAAAAAACATCATTTATTTTATAACAAAAGGGTAATATCTGGGGCATTAACTATTTTTAAAGGTGCCCTAGAATGAGTTGAAACAATATTTTAAATTGTTCTATGATATCTACATAGAGGGTATATGAGTTATTTACGGGTAAAAATTGTCCAAATATGGTTTTACAGGTCCATTTACAACCCCAGAAATAGTCTCTAGAATGAAATGATCTGTTTTTGCCTTATTTGGAAGGGTCATGAATATTAATGTGGAGTTCTGCTCTGATTGGCTGTTTCACTGCGCGGCTGATTTCAGTAGCTTCAGTGACAACAAACAGATCTACACTGTCCGTCATGAAAATGGAGAGATTATGCCTCCAACCTTATGTTTGATCCTGTTTCTGACGAATATGCTTTTTTTGAGGAACAGCTAATTGTTTTGAGATTGGAAATGGACGCTTCTGAGTGGTAAGTTTAGCCTTATATTTTCAGTAAGACCTGCAAAACGTAACGTCAGTACCAATAGCCTGACATGTGAACTAGCATATAACATTAACTTTTTAACATGTTATCTCATAGCTTCAGTAGTCACAGTAATCATTGTAATGCGTCACCGTATGATTTTACAATGATAACTACTTCCCTTTGACGAACTCTAAACAGCGAACAATAGATTAGACAGTCAATAAGTGGATAAAATCACTACTTACTGCTTGCGTGAATATAGTTTGAATTGCCGCTTCTCCAGTATCAGCCGCTGAGTGAAGCCTGTTTGATATTGTCCCAGCCTGGTTAGAAAAGCTGTGAAATAGGCCGAGCAAACGAACAACTTTGAATTAAATTGTCGCGGTATCCGGTTATAGATAAACATCAACCATGCCTGTTGACAGTTTTGTTCTGTGGGAAGGGTATGAAAAGTTCTCATGTCCCCTGCACAGCCTGGAACATAACATTTATTTCCATGATCTGTCATTATCGCTATCCTCGTGTGACGCTTGTTTCTTCACAATACCTGCAGAACTCTCAATGAT
Source organism: Romanogobio albipinnatus (assembly GCA_023566225.1). Taxonomy (NCBI): domain Eukaryota; kingdom Metazoa; phylum Chordata; class Actinopteri; order Cypriniformes; family Gobionidae; genus Romanogobio; species Romanogobio albipinnatus. The sequence goes on along the minus strand of CM042263.1, from coordinate 30,506,190 downwards.
TCGGCTGTGCAGTTCCGCTTGGCCTTACATGTGCTGGCATATACAAATGTTGGGGGCGTACATATAAATGATCCCGACGGTTGCGTCACTCTTGGTGTTATGTTGAGATTCCCCTGTTTTTCCGTGGTGTTTTTCACAAACAAGATTTACATATGAAGGAGGAAGCAATGGTGTTTGAGACTCACTGTATGTGATGTCCATGTTCTGAACTCTTGTTATTCAACTATGCCAAGGTTAATTCAATTTTTCATTATAGGGCACCTTTAACATCAGCCATATCCAGATGCAAAACAATTATTCAAAATGATTCCGATGTAATCATCTGTTCTTCATATGTGTTTGTTGCTGTGACAGGTGGTGTGAAGAAAGTATCTGTGAAGGAGGGAGATCCTGTCAATCTACACACTGGTGTTATTGAAATAAAGGGATTTGATCAGATATTATGGAAGACTGAAGGCGATCTTGTGGCTGAAATCAATCAAGTTACCAATCTGTTTTTATTACATGACAGTGGTGATGTGAGATTCAATGGCAGACTAGATCTTGATCGTCAGACTGGAGATCTCACCATCAGTGACTCTGAAACCAAAGACTCTGGAGTTTATCATCTACACATGAGAAGCAGCTCACACACCATAAAGAGGACCATCAGTGTTACTGTCAAGGGTGAGTAGATCAGATCTTTCAGCATCAATATCTTTGAACATAAGACATTATATGCAAGAAATTAAACATTTGTAAAAGAAATTAACATATTGTCAGAACCTTAGATTTGTGTTCAGTCAAATTCAGTGAAAACGGCATCTGTCACAGAAGAGCTTCAGTGTTTTTAATGTTGTATGATTGTCTCTCTGAATCAGCTTACTATTAATGTAGGATTGTTTCACTACTGTATTTCATGCTATAGGTTTGCTTAAATGGCTGAATGACAGTATTAAACCACATTTTGGTCTATTACCACCACCCTCTGCTACTTCTACCGATGATAGAAAAAGTCCAGTTAGAACAGAAAAATGTGTAAGCATTGCTAGTGTTTGATTAGTGTATTGCAACAGGTAACATTTAAATGTGGACATTGAATGAATAATGTAATTTGTATGTTGTAAGTGGTTTAATAAAGATACAGTCTTAAGGTTACACTTGAAATAGTTTCAAAGTATATGCATGAAATAATCCTAAATGTGTATATATACAGTTCATTGAAGTCAAGTGTCACTGTCACCTGAGAGATAGAGGGCCCTATCATACACCCAGTGTGCTGACGATTTGTGCTACTCGCTCAGATCTTATAGTGTGTGTTATAGATCAGACACACACACACACACACACACACACACACACACACACACACTAATGTCTGTCTTTTTCATTACAGGTTCAGATCGGTCAGGTGCTGTATCAGGGATATCTGGTGCCAGTGTTGGTCTGATGGTTTGGGCTGTAGCAGTTTTTTTACTGCGAGAAGTATAAGTAACCAAGGCAAAGGTGTAAGTATTACATAAAAACAACATCAAGAAACACAATTAATACAGAAATATTAAATACAGAACTGATCTTGTACTGTTTTACTTCAGACACAACTATTAACACAAATAGTAAATAGAGCTGATATGGTGATGTTTTGACCAAAGATCAGGACTGTATATTTTAGCCATCTAATATTTAGAAATTGTCCCTATTGATTGGACAACCCTAATTGTTTAATTGTTGACTGGTGAGCTAGTGGTCAAAAATACCTTTTTTATCTATTAACTGTCAGTGTTAATATCACTCTCCATAAATTAGCATCATATCAGGAATAAAAAAAAAAAAGACAATATGCATTTGAATTAAAATTCACAAATCACAATATATACTCCACAGTGTGTAATACATTATAATATAGGCTTGTAGACAAAACAATTGTAACGCAAGAGAACATATAGCTAATATTATTATCATCATTATTATCAACAATATTACAGTGACTCTTTCTGTGTTTTTATAACCGGTTTCAATGAAGAAAAAGTGAATCACTCTCAGGATGAGTAATGAGGAGAATCAACCCCAACAGTATATAATCATAATCTGTAACACAATGGCTTTGCATGACATACTGATCAGTGTAGGGGTTATATGTAAGAATGTTTTTGTATTAATCACTTTTTATTGCCAATGTGTGAACAGCTTGTAACAAACCTTAAATGAACGAGACCTTCCTAGGTTGTCTATGATTTTCATGCAAAAGACTCGGGCCAGTTTCAACGGCAAAATCTGAAGAATATGACGTGTACACACACTCCCAAGAGCCTCTCTTCTGTTCAACGACACCCGAAATGAATGATTATACAATGTTCAGGACAATCCCGAAAGAGCCATTCTGTACTGTAATGTCAATGTGTTAGGCAAAGAAAACGGATTAATTTAAAATATAGTCTTAACAGTGTTTTTACTTCTAAGCAAAAAATTAAAACAACTTCATTGTGAGTTTTGGAGCATCGAATCACGTTCAGTCTCTTGTCCGTTACGTGTGCACGAGTGTGAGCACGAGCATTAAAGGATTAGTTCTCTTCAAAATTAAAATTCAGATGATTTACTCACACCCATCTCATCCAAGATGTTCATGTCTTTCTTTCTTCAGTTGAAAAAAAATTTTTTTTGAGGAAAACATTCCCAGATTAATCTTCACATAATGGATTTCAATGGCAACCAACGGGTTGAAGGTCCAAATCAATGCAGTGTCAAAAGTCTTCAAAGGCTCTGCACGATCCCAGACGAGGGATAGGGTCTTCTCCAGTAATACCATTGGCCATGTTCAAAAATAATTAATAATTTATATACTTTTTAACCTCAAATTCGCAGCTTCTGTGTTTTTCTTCTTCACGGCGTATGACGTCATCACGTGGAAAGGTCACGTGTAATGGAGGCAGATGTACCGACCTTACTGTTACTGACCTTTTGTTTCCTGGAGAGATGTGAATTTGAAATCTTATAGTGATTATTACTTTGAGACCCATGTGGACATGAGTACAGATATACTGATGTTTATATGATCTTACTGCGCACTCTAGTGGACTGATTATACAAAAGAATATGTGATTTTATGAATCCCTGATTTTAAAAGACTACTGTTTGTTGCCTGGACTCCCAATTCTTGTCTTGAATCTGAATCTTTCTCATTTATAGTTTTCTGTTTCACAGGTATTTGAAAAGCTCATATATCATGAGTTAATATGAAATTGGTGTTTCTTTTTAGTGTAATTTTAAGATTATTTGCATTGTGATTTTTGAACTGATCTTATAGATGCAAAGTGTAATTTCTGTTCCATTAGTATGTTCATACAGTGTTCATATGGATCTATGTGCAAATACACAATAAAATCATGGCTAAATCTGGATCAAACTAAGACTATTATATGGTGTCAGTGTGAACAAGGTGGATGGATTGTAAGTCGTTGAAATTGGCCAAGACATAAAGAAAGATTATGCAAAATGTTAACATGTCTCAGGAGTGGCTCATTTGTTATTTTTAGACTATAACACTGAACTAAATTATGCAAGAAATATAAAAAATAAAAAAAATGTTGAGGCAGATGGAGAAAGAAACCAGACAGAGACTGTTTATTATTGTTAAACAATATCATGTGCATGACTATGTCATTAACCAGAAGAACAACAGCAGCCGCAGAAGTCATGCCCATCAGAGCAGTGACAACCATCATATCTGGTCCTTGGGTCTTTAACTGTAAATCACCCTACAGTTAATGTTACAGTTAAAGACCCAATGACCATATATGATGAATGAAGAAAGGGGCCCTATTTTAACGATCTGAGCACATGGTCTGAAGCACATTACTTTTGCAAGTTTAACGAGGAAAAAATGGTCTGCGTGCCAGGCGCATGGTCCAAAAGGGTTGTACTAGTCTCAATGAGTCATGGGTGTGTTTTGGGCGTAACGTGCAATAAACCAATCAGAGTCTCATCTCCCATTCCCTTTTAAAGCCAATTGCGCTTGCACCATGCCGGATTTGCCAATCCATAGTTTTCATGTGTTGTCACACGCTTATAACGCCCACCTGGAGGGCAAAACAAGGCTCTCCTCCATTGCCCGCTAGTCATTTTTACCAGGTTTGTAGTCAGTATTAATGTGGTAAGACAGTGACATTAAAATACCAAATTCAATATACACCGTATTGATGTTGCATACTTTGTACAGGAAAGCAGATGAACACAGAATATTTGTGCAACACAAGGTTTCTCGTTAGGTGTTTTCCTGATCGAAACCCATTATAAAGAAAACGCGTTGCAGTCATATTCTTGCCTCATCTACTCACCTGTATATAGTATGCATCATGAAAAAGGTGTAAACTGAATTTGATCTTTTAATATCAGTTTTAGTTCATTACAGCACTTTAAGGGTGGGTTGCACTAAGGATCGTCTAAGGTCGTCACTTCACCTCCGTCTGCTGCTTTATCAGCTCTATAACGTTTTACTGCGTAATTCATCTGTTTAAAATGAAGTGGTGCAACAACTTGATTTAAAATAAAACCCATATCAACAAATCCTTTAAACTTTGCTTAATTTAATCCTTATTGGTGCAACTCACCCTATAGTGTTTTTCACGTTAAGCGTTTTAAAAACGTCCCGCTGTTTTCAGTGACTGAAATACTGCAGCAGGTGCTGTATATGGATCATAAGTGCCCAAAAACGCGCATCTTGTTCACATATTTTTGTTTAAAGATGGAAGTTTGACAGGCTTGTGTTGCCGTTCTATGGAGTTCTATGGCGGTTTTGCCCTCCAAGGCTCCGCGACAGTCACGTGACTGAAAACTATGGATTACATGATGGAATTTGCGAGCAGAAAGACTGACCGCTTCTCCAGAGAGGAATCCTTTCATTTTTAATATTTAAATTTTTTTATGTTCTTCTGTGTGTCCCTGTTGTGTACCCACCTAAAGGTACATAATACTAGCCCTTTAAATAACACGATAATACTGAGCTATTGACTTTGGCAAGTTTTTGTTGGTCAAAGGCGCAGTCGTTTTCAGTTGCCTCAAAATAGCAACGCACCAACAATGCGAGAGTACATTTGCTATTTAAACTGCGGCACGCTGGATGTGAAAATGATAACTGCGTCGGGCTGAAACTATCAAAAAACATTTGCGACGTACCTGGCATCACTTTGCGCCGGGTCTATGATAGGGCCCCAGGAGTCAAGAGATGCAATCAATTGAAGACAATTTTTACTGAAGAATAATTTAGATTCATCAGCAGAAGTCAGCTTCACACTCAGCAAGGAGTTCGTAGGCCGCTCTATATACACACTCGTTACAGCCGCAATTATACTCTAACACAGGTCACTAAACTACATCATCATCAAGTTGAATGATTCTGATAGGTTAAGGCACAGATAAACGTAAAAAATTTCCACATATGGGCTGTGAGTCAGAAGAATATCTTCATTGATTATCTGGATGACAGGTGGTCATTTTACCTCCCCTGCGTGCCAGTTGTTCACCTCAGAACATCCTGTAGCAAAAGAGAGCTAACACACACATACAGTGAGGAAAATAAGTATTTGAACACCATGCTATTTTGCAAGTTCTCCCACTTGCATCTAATTTAGGATAATAAATGGAGTGGAGGTGGACATTTTAAAGGTAGACCAACAGGTCTTTGAGGGTCAGAATTATAGCTGATAGACAGGTGTTCAAATACTTATTTGCAGCTGTATCATACAAATAAATAGTTAAAAAAAGCATACATTGTGATTTTCTGGATTTTTTTTTTTAGATTATGTCTCTCATAGTGGACATGCACCTACGATGACAATTTCAGACCCCTCCATGATTTCTAAGTGGGAGAACTTGCAAAATAGCAGGGTGTTCAAATACTTATTTTCCTCACTGTAGTTACACAGCTTCTTCAAGGTCTGAGGTGTTCAAGCTCTTGCTCTGACCATGGAAACCCCAAAACATACTGATAACATGCACTTCCTCTCAGTAAGAGGTTCAGAAAATATTCATCATTATTCTTTAGTGATTGAAGATGAAAATGTTTGAAAAAGCAATTCAAATCCTTTGATATTAAGAAGCATAAATATTGATGAATAACTCAAAGGATAAACAATTAAGTGGCAGTGGATTTCGGAGTCCAACCCTTTAATGGCATCGTGTAACTGCCATAAATGTATAAAAACAGTTTTAACCATTGATTACATTTGAAGTATTTTGTTTGTTTTGGCATGCGTGCCTTCCCTCCAATCCCTACTTCTCATTTGAGAAACCCTCACTCACCACTTGAGCACTATCACCAGCATGTCAAGGGATATAAACTCTATTAAGGTAAGATATGTATAGTTCATTTTATATTAACCACATTTTACTGTTGATGTTATTTAATTGGATAATTTTGAAATATTTTGGAATTCAGTAATGGCAGACTCAAGAATTAACAAACTTAATGAAGCCAGGTCAAACTACCCCAGATAAACAGCTATTAGCACCCATTTGGGACCCCATATAATGAACATCTAAATGGGCCCAAATTATCATGTGCTCCTTTGGGGCCATGTGGAGCCAATGGACATATTTCTCTGGGGCCCATTTGGGTTGCCCATGCAGGGCCCAAGTGACAGCCTTCAAAAACCTACATAGGGCCCACATGGAAATGTTGGGACGTTTATCTCATCAGTCTCTACACTTTACACCCCTGAAGAACAAGATTAGATTACGTACATCTGTAAAAATCTAAATCCTTGAATGCTCTAAAGATTTTGTGGGTCATGTAGACCAGGGGTTTTCAAACTTTATGATGCCAAGGACCACCAAATATGATGAACCTTTATGGTGGACCCCCTACCTAAAATTGTAAAGAGTTAGATAAATAGTCATATGACATTATATATACACATTGTTTCCAAACTTAAATTGGCTATACTTAATGTTGGATTTATAAACCTGAAGAAGAAAATTTTCAATAAGAAAATATTTGTATAAGCAACTTTCACAATAAATGTATGTAAGCAGTTTCCGTACTGCCTTACAACTCCAGAGAGCAAGATAAAGGGGACTATAGTGAGAAAAACTCACTAGAAAGATATAAAGCAAACATATACAATTCTGGAAAGTATGTATACAGAAAGAAAGGAGAGAAACAGTTTGAATATTCGGTAGACTTTATCCATTTTTGTTTTGTCTTTTTATTCTCTGAAATTTTCTGGGGACCCCTTAGAACCTTCTGGAGGACCCCAGTTTGAAAACCCCTAATGTAGCCTATTCACAACTCACCATCCAGAAGAAAAGAACATAAACAGAACAAAACAGCCCGAATCATTTTCTTCAACCGTTTGAGGTAAATCCGTCAAATTGCTTTACAGCTGAAAAACTCATGTTGAAACGAACGCCAGTGCAATTGTTTCATTATCTTTACCACAATATCTGTAGATAACTTGCAGTTTGGAGCCAATCGGGGAGAAAAACTTTTCACTCCTTAGCTTTTAATAACACCGCGAAACAGAAACGTCTTGTGTTTATCACTTGTTCAATAGAGAGTCTATTTCAATAGCTAATGACTAATTCATAACACATAATTTACTACGCTTTTACCTTTGACCTCTTTCACAGCTCTCATTCTCCTGAGGTGCTGTTATTTTTCTCTCCGGTATGTTGCAGCACTTGTTTGGTTTGATCTACTGCTGTATTAGACAATAAGTCATGAGATATAGAGAAATATGAGCTGTTCAAGAATGCATGAAGGGTAAGAATCAGATGTAAGTGTTGATGGATTCACTACTTAATTTTTACAATGAATCAGTGTAAATAAAACCTTTGCCCGTTTACCCATCAGTCAACCGCACTCATGCAATAGTAAACAGGAGCAAGACGTTTGTCCGCTCAACAGAAACCATGTTCATTCGGGTCACTCTGACAGTAAATAAACTCAGACCACTGCAGGTTTAACTTTGACTCAGAAACTGTGCGGCGAGTGTCAAAGGCATTCTGTGGAATCACAATGTTTCTCGCATGAGGGGAAAAAACACTTTTTTTTATTTTGAGGGGATATTTAAAGATTATGCAGGCTGCTAATTCAATGCAATAGCCTAATCTGCTCTCTGATCTAAAGCTAATGTTTGCAGATGGTCTCAATTCTTGTGGTTTATTTTCAGCATCTTCTCTTCTCTGCGGTTACAGACCCTGTCTAGAGAACAACAGCATTAAAAAAAAACTTCTTCATCATTTACAAACCTTGTGAAAGACACTGAATAGAATGCAATGAAGAACTAAGTTTACATATGAATTCTTTATTGTGTTGTTATTTTCACTTTTCATTGCATGTATTTTTTGTCACTGAGTTCCCAATATAGATCACATACTGTAGAAGTGTGACACAGCAGACACAAACTGCCACTTAAAGGGATAGATCACCCAAAACTGAAAATGCTGTCATCATTTCTCGCCCACCATTGACTACCATAGGAAAAAAATACTATAGTCAATGGGGGCCAAGATCTACTTGGTTCCAAACATTCTTCCAAATATCTTCCTTTTTGTACAGCAGAACAAAGAAGACTTTACAGATTTGGTGAGTAATGTTAATGTTGGTAACAGAACATTAATTGGACTTTAATTTATCACTTTGCCACAACATTTTGCATTCTTCTTTCTTGTTGAAAATATAGCCTATTGATATGATAAAAAGCTTTTTGGGGGAAGTGGGGCGGTAACAGTGTTGCATTTTTGTTATTTATTTGTATTGTTGTGTCATCATTTAAAAACATATGAAACGATGTATTCTTTATTATTTTTAACTGCATTCAGACATAGTTTTTTTGACTTCGGACCTCAGATTGTGCGCTTGTCTTGCAGATGAGGCTCATGGAGTGTCTACACATGGACACATGTACACTACCAGTCAAAAGTTTGGACACACTTTCCCATCAAAGAGAATGGTCCAAACTTTCGACTGGTAGTGTTTTTCTGCAATGTCATTTATTCCTTATACATCATGTTGCTTATAATTCCAGATGAATGGATGTGGTCCGAGTTTAGGGGATCGTGGGCCCTACTTTTATTTTATTTTAAAATGGGTCTAGCTTCTTCCTCAAATGTAATCTTATTTAAACTTGAATTTTAAATTCACTAAATTGAATTGTCATCATTATCTAATTTAAAAACAGTAATGAGATCTAATAAGGGCATATTTTGAGAAATTACAATAATAGAACAAGCTCATTCAGTGAGTTTCGCTTTCTGCATGTTACACCATTAATCCTATAGATGGACACTGTGTGTGTTTTCTGTGTCTCAGCTAGGACTGGGCGATATGGCCCAAAAAAATTATCACGATATAGTTTTCCATATCAGTCGATATCGATAATTATCACGATAAATGTCAAATCTTTATTTCTTTAAAGTTTAAAGACATATTTTTGCTCCTGAGTGAAAGATGTAGAAAACAGACAGTTAATAGTGGGTTAACTATCCTTTATTGTCAAAACATGACAAACACTTCCCAAACAGGTGAACAATTTTAGTAGAATATAAATATAATATATAAAATAAATATCTATAGTAAAATCTAGAACTGTAATCATATAACATTTGGCTTTGCTGACTGCAAATGAAAAGTTCAAGTGCTTTAAAGATAATGTTTGTCAATAAACAAAAATAGAATAAAAAAAATCTTTCTGGTCAGCATGCCAAACCTTATAAATAAATGACATTGACAATATAAATAAAATGAATAAATAAAAGAAAAATCTTAAATGTGGTCAGCATTTTTTCCTCTACACTCTATATTATTTCTATAATATAATTATATACACTGAATTAAAATAATTGTTTATGTAGTAAAACCACTACTGGATTGGTCCACCGCACAACTCACCGACACACACACACGCACGCACACACACACACACCTGCAACGAGAGTACAAAGTTCCAGTAAGGGCTTGTAATGAGTAGAATTAGGTACTGCTCCTTTAAGGCGGAACGCACTCGCTGATGAGTGGGCTGTGGGCAGTAGTGATGGGAAGTTCGGATCATTTTACTGACTTGGATCTTTGAATCTCGTTTAGCAAAATGAACAAATCTTTTTTCAAGTCATTTCGTTCATTTCAGCAGAATCAAATTAAAACGTTATATGCTACATTTTTCAACACAGTTAGTACTTTTGGAATAAAAAAATAAACTATAAGCTAATGCAGCCATGGCCAAACTTTGAGAAATAAATGATTAATTAATTGCTTAAATTGCTTCAGTCTATGTATGCAGTCTGTTAGTTCACCTCACCTCCCGATCCAAATCGTGCTTTCCTTTGACACTTCACATTTAAACACGTCTGTTCCCTGGAAAGTTTAGTTCACCTCTCTTCGGGTATGAGCCGTTAGTTCCGTCATCATGTCTGATCTGGGCCGTGACAGCCTCATGTAATACATGCGTCCGGAAACAGAATTGATTAGTTCACCAGTCTTGAGTCTTCGGGTTCAAGTCATTCGTTCATCAAGTCCCAGACCCATATCAATATGCAGTCACCAGAAATAGAAAAGATTAGTTCATCTCTCGAGTCGTTCGTTCAAGTCCCCATAGGCTGAATGCAGAAACACAAGTGATTAGTTCATCTCTGGAGTCTTCTCGTTCAAGCCATTCGTTCTTTTTCACGTGACCGCTTTCCTGTTCAGTGTCTCACAACATATACAATATTACAGTCGTATTATTGACTGCATGTTGTAATATATTTATTATTATAAAATCATTAGAAGATATGTGCAATAAACATTTGTTATGCCTATACGTTCTGAACAACCCATGTGCCCAGGCTTCATAGGAAAATCAATTAAACTAGCTAAAAAAACTGAACTAAACAAACATAAAAAAAATACAAAATAAACTACTCACTTGTTTGTAAGGAATTGTGAATTAACCATAGACTGTAAAGGAATTAACTAATTTCTGTATCCAACACGGATGTCACTTGACAAAAGAATGAGACTCACTGTTTCTGCATTCAGCCTATGGGGACTTGAACGAACGATTTGAACAAGACTCGAGAGATGAACTAATCTTTTCTGTTTCCGGTGACTGCATAACCTTGCCTATGGGCTGGGACTTGATGAACGAATGACTCGAGACTGGTGAACTAATCAATTCTGTTTCCTGTTCATGAACGACACATCACTAGTGGGCAGTCCATGGATGGAACGTGAGCTGTGAGCAAGCGTCGCATGTGTGCGTGGGAACGACGCTGACAATAAAACCCCATGTGAAAAGTCAGATCGCCTACATGAGTTTTGTTTGCACTTAGCTGCAACTAACAGGTGATTCCTGCTGGATATTTTTCAAGGGAATCAAACCAATAATTATTCAGACATTTTTGATGAAAAATAAAGTATTTTGCGAGATAATTTTTTTATTTGAATTCAGAAACGAGCTAAGGTTACATAATATCTGGACTTTAATGAGAGTAAAATGTGATATATAACGAGAACGCTAATGATTGGTATTCGTTTTAAGGCGGTTATCTACAAATGCGTGTTCTCGCGACGAGGGTGCTTTTCATGGCAGGGGTGCCGTTTTCGGCACAACAGGTGTTTTCAGTTAAGCTACATGCTGTCAAGTCTTTTTTATTCACTTTAAACATCGGATTAAATTATTTTATTTCTCTTTTAATACAGGCGATGTGTTTTTAATAAATCCCCAAAGACAAAAAAAAATATGATACCAATGTATTTTTCCACAAGTCCGATGTTTTAGTGATCATAGTTTGGTAACAGCTTGTTGTAAGTCACCCTCAACTAACGAGGCGATAAGCGTGAACTGATATTAGGCTAATGTAGAGTTAGCGCTGTGTTGGGCTCAATGCTATATGGAAAAACTTTGAGGAAGCAAGATAATTGAATAATTATTTTACCGTGTGGTGGACCTATGATAAGCAGTGCACGTCGCTCTGGTCGTGAGCGCTGCATTTTCTTCACTATCGCTAATTTTTCTTGCTCCACTGCACTCTAATGCTCCAAGCCTGTCATCCGCTGTGACTGTCAACAACACCTCGTGCGGGCGGCCCCAGAAGCCGATCTGCAAAACGCATGCGCATCATTACGCATAGCGCATAAGCATTATATCGAGCATTTATCGAACTGTTGTTATCGTTTTATCGAGGAAAATTATTTCGCGATAATTATCGTTATCGTTTTATCGCCCAGCCCTAGTCTCAGCAATCATCTCCTCCATGTCTTTTGATTGAGACTGGGCTAAAGAAAACGTTTCCAGTAAGTAAACGTCATACTGATGCTCAGTGTTTTTGAGGTCAGTGGAGGAATTTTTAGGTTAAGTTAACCCTAAAGGATTTCAAAAATAGCTCCCTGGCTAGTGCACTGACTATTGAGTAAGATACACCTTATATGTGGTATTAACATTATAAAAACACAGCTGCAAGACAACGTATTATTCAGGGTCCCATTAAAAATTACAGGCCTATGTTTTTAATTCAAAACGCACAGGATTGGTTCACTTTTAAATAAACTTTTGCTGATCATTTACTCACCCCCATGTCATCCAAGATGTCCATGTCTTTCTTTCTTCAGTTGAAAAGAAATTAAGGTTTTTGATGAAAACATTCCAGGATTTTTCTCCATATAATGGACTACAATGGGATCCAAACGGTTCAAGGTCTAAATGACAGTTTCAGTGCAACTTCAAAGGGCTTTAAACGATACCAAACGATACCAGACGATGAATTAAGGTCTTATCTAATGAAACGATACGTTTCTGCGAGAAACCGAGCAGTATTTATGCTATTATTTTACCTCTTATCAGACGAAGGTGATCATCTCTAAGCTCAGCCATAACGTCTGCTAAGTGAGGTCAAAAGACGAGCATGGTCATAGATGTACACGTAGATGCCTCATTAGTGCCTGCACGGATCAGTAGAATGAGGCATCTACGATCAATATATCTATGACCACGCTCATATTTTGACCTCATTTAGCGGAAATTATGGCTGAGCTCATAGATAATCACGTTCATATAATATAATGAAGCCTCATATAGTCTCAGTCATTACAATTGCTTCACTTCAGAAGTCCTTTATTAACCCCCTGGAGCCGTGTGGAGTACGTTTATGACGGATGGATGCACTTTTTGAGCTGCAAACTCAATGGACCCCGCACTGCCATTATACTTAAATTATATATTACACATAATATTATACATTATATTTACTATAATATAACTCTGATTGTGAAAAACACTAAAAACACTCTATGATCTGAAAATTATCCGTAGGTTTATAAAGAAAGTCTTCAGTTGGGGAGAATAAACTCCTGCAGAGTTTCATGTATGAGAACAGTTCATGTATGAGAATGTGTTTCACACTCTGACTAGTCACATGATACAGTCAATGAAAACGAACATTTATGAAATCAATGTAATAAACCCCAAAGCATTGTAACCATAGTTCCCACCGAAATATAGTTAATCTTGTCATTATAAAACACATCTTGCAATGGTGCATGTTTTGTGACTTTTTTTCATTAGGCCTAGTTGCTCAATGAACAGTATCTAGTATGGCATAGACCAGTGGTTCTCAAAGTGTGGTACGAGCATGGGTACGAGCAGGGTTGCCAGGTTTTCACAACAAAACCCGCCCAATTGCTACTGAAAACTAGCCCAAAACTAGCCCAATCTGGTTTCAGGGGGGCATCTCCAGTAAAAATCGCATTTGGGGGGTTAAATATGTGTTTTTTTGGCATGGTTGCCTGCTAAAATTCGCATTCCCGGGGATAAATATCATATAATTGGGGTCGCTTCAACCCGCGGACATGAAAAACAGCCCGCGGCAACAGTGTTGAAGTAGCCCAATTCCGCGAGAAAACCGCGGACTTGGCAACACTGGGTACGAGTACCACTAGTTAGACAGAAAATAATCCGCACACATGGGAGCTCGAGGCGCAGTGCACACACACACACACACAGAACGCAGGCGCTCCAACCGGGGCGAACGCTCTTAAAGGGGCCACACTATTTTCCTACTCGTTACAGAGTGTTAAAACGCGAAAGACGAAGCTTGAATTTACGGGTATGTCCCTCTTTGGCTAATGTACTTTCAAGATGGAGGGGCAACATGGCGACCCCCATTCGAACCCCTTACCCGTATGTATTTTCAATGGCATATTATAAACTTACGAGAATACTTTATTACTTGAAAGAAGTAAATGTACATTAATGAGCACATATATTTTTGAAAGAACTAAGTGTTTTTAGCTAAGAATAAACTAAAAAAGTTACACAGTGTAGCTTTAAGTACTTGAAAAAAAGTCCTTAATCCTGCCTTCGTGGACAAGAATGGGCCCCCATAGGAATGAATGGAAAAAAACCCTGTAACTCCGATTTTTTATTATTTGCCGAATAAAAATCAATAAATCTAACACAATGCAGATCATACATATACACACATATGAAGGAGTGAGCCTATACAACATTCTCAATGTGGCGCACACACACACACACACACACACACACACACACACACACACACACACACACACACACACACACACACACACACACACACACACACATCCACATCCACATCCACAAAAGCATTGCATTGAAAGCCATTGAATTATTTTGCCATCTAGTGGCTATTGATATTTTAGCTTTAAAAATAAATTAAAACCATCATAGGTCACCAGATGTCACCAAAGTCACCACATTTTTAGGTTTTGGGTCTCTGGACTTGTTGATATGTTGTTGTTTTTTTTACTGAAGTAAAATAAATATTAAATATAACATAAAAATAAGCATATTTTACATAAAAAATATGGTACTTTTAGAGGTAAATAAATTCATTAATACCCCCAAAATCCCAAAAAAAGGCATAAAATGATAGAATTAATTTTATCAAAGATGGTGATATAACATTTATTTACAAATAATTTTGGTATCACACCTGAGACCTTCGTGCCCAAATGTGTCCACGAAGGCAGGATTAAGGGCTGTAAATGCGAGGCTGGCTTGAGGGTTATAGTGATTGACAACAATAAATATTCTTATTAGAAATAAACTGCCTCGTTTTTAACTGTGCAGAGATGTAGTTGAATAGTTAGGGCTACCACGCTACTGTATTTTAAAGTTGGTCATTATAGTGGTACTTGGAGAGTCAAATATTTTCTGAGGTGGTACTTGGTGTAAAAAGTTTGAGAACCACTGGCATAGACAATAGGGTCGTCATGTTTAAGAAGCATGTGAAACGTTATTTCATCTATTTTACTGGTTTCTGAGGTGTCATTTCACACTTGTTCATTTGTAACTTTAAGGGCCCACAACTTCCTACAGAAATGTTAACTATCATTTCCAGCAGAAATTACAGAATAGTTTTCGTTTTAAAATTACAGAATAGTAATGGAATCAGATGGCATGTGCATTGATATAGTCTACTAGGGGATGAAAGGACAGTATTTTCTGCAATAGCCTATTGAACATTAGATTTTTTTTCTTTTCTCACTTCTCATTTCACACAGAAGCAACATTCTGTAGAGCATTTTGACTGCGTCCATCTCCGTAGAAAACAGCCTGTATGTGTTGGTCTTATTTGGAACTGATAAAACTGGTCTCCCAGCTTCCAAAACCATAAACAAGACCAGCAGAACGTTAGCTCTCCTATGTCAAGTTGATCATCTTGTTCAGTCCCTGGCTGTGTATGAAATCGCCCTCATTCACTGCTCCACTAATACAGTCAACTTGAAGGAGTGAATGAAAAGGAGTGAGTGAATTCAGACACCATGTGTGCCGAAAGATCTGCCACTTTTGAATTGTTTGTGCTTGCTGTTTAATAATCAGTTGAAACTTAGCATAATAGCAGCTCCAAAAGTAATGAAAATATTTATCTTGAACTTTGTCATGGAAACTAGCAAGTATACACTTTAAATTAAAGAAAGATAGAATCACTGACAACTGTCAAAACCATAATCCTTCCCTAACTTGTTTTTGTCTCACCCTGGTTCACTATTAGCCTGTTATAAGTGTTTATATTTTAGACCGAGTGGGAAACATTTCACGTGAAATTGTGTACTTGCATCACTCGCCCGTGCATGTCTCATCACACCGTAAATAGAGAGTGGCTCCGGCTACTTTGACGTGTGTGAGTGGCATAGGTTTTGTGTCACAATGAAAAGGGTGACTTGCAGGAGCAGCTACATTTTGAACCTGCAGGGAATTGCCTGTTTTAAACAAATGCCGAACAGAGGAGAGGCTGCTGGCAAAAAGAGAATGTGACAGAACTTGTAATAAAAGCAGGGATGCACCAATAGGATTTTTTGGGGGGTAGATACCGATTTTAACAAACAATTATTGGCCGATACTGATACCGATATTTGTCACTTGCCCTCTTATCTAAAATGTTGTCAATAAAATAGTGTTTTGATCATGTTTTAAATCAGAAAAGTTACAAAAAAACATACATTAACTTATAGCCAGCTAGTTTATTGCTACATTATCAAATCATTTCTAATGAACATAGACTGGATCCATTTAACATTCAGCAGGCCAGCATAAATACATAAATACAACAGAGCTATAGGCTACACCTGAAATAAACAGTGCTTTTTAAGTAGGTTTAAAGGTCCCGTTTTTCGTGTTTTTTTGAAGCTTTGATTGTGTTTACAGTGTGCAATATAACATGTGTTCATGTTTCGCGTGTAAAAAAACACAGTATTTTTCACACAGTTTACTTATCTGTACACCGCTGTTTTCACTGTCCTAAAAACGGGCTGATGACTTCCTTGTTCTATGAAGTCCCTCCTTCAGAAATACGTAACGAGTTCTGATTGTGCCAGCGGTTCCTGTGTTGTGATTTGACCGCAGCTTAGCGCACGTTGCACGGAAATGTCACGCCTCTTAACGGGGAGATGTATGCGCTCAATGATCTCTACAGCGTCCCTGGGAAAGCCAAACAAAGGTGATTTGACTCCGGGATGAAAATAACAGCGTCTCGACGACTTGGCGACAAACACACTCAAACGCAACACTTCCTCTTCTCCACGTGGGAGAGCAACAAGACCACGCCCCCTTTTTCACGTATTCTTGTGGGCGGAGGCTAGTCAACAAACTGTTCTACTGACGTAATTAAAGCAGGCTGTACCAGGATGTAGTCCAAGCCGGCCGTTCGCTGTAGGCTTTGAAAGGGAACTTCTGTTAAATAAAATATCTCGCTTGGCATTGAACTTTGAGCTTTATAATTTTACAGGTATTATTTTTGCTCTAACAGCAACATTACACACTAACTAAAGTTTGAACAATGGGATCACGAAGAACGGGACCTTTAATGTTTAATAACCCTGCATATTTTTCACTGTATAAATTAAATGCATATATTATTATTACATTGAGATGTAGCTCAATTCTACTGTACAACATTCATATATTTCGGTCAACAATTAGGCCTACTTGTTAAACCGAACTTTTATTTTGACGGGTTGCCATGAAGAGCTTCGAGTTCCTATTTGTGTGTGTATGATACAGAGATATCTATGACGATAGATTTTGTCGAGTGAAACGGTAAAATGCTCATGAAGGGACTGGATATGCATTCATGTCCTCATATTGAGGCGGCAGATGATGTTCAGAGCGAGTTTCTGTGTGTGTATGGCGCAGATTCATATTTAAACTGCAGAAAAGAAAAAACTGTCCATTAACAGTTCTGTTTGAAAAGAAGGATAAAGGTCTGCAGGGGATTGTTCTTCCAAATGCTACTGGCTTGTCAGT
Organism: Romanogobio albipinnatus; assembly: GCA_023566225.1. Lineage (NCBI taxonomy): Eukaryota > Metazoa > Chordata > Actinopteri > Cypriniformes > Gobionidae > Romanogobio > Romanogobio albipinnatus. The sequence goes on along the minus strand of CM042263.1, from coordinate 30,488,446 downwards.
TTGTGAGAGAGTTGATAGAGAACTTCTTTTCTACAAAGACATGTCCCCATCAATGAAGACACTGCTCTTTGGTAGTGGGAGAGGAGAGATAGCCTGAGAGATAACCCTCCTACGTACTTCCGCTCAATTTTCATTTTCCTTCAGTACTCCGTCTGGGACTGTGGTATATTCTTAGGTTTTCTCAGAACAAATTTTAACCGGTCCAATCAGCGAACAGAGGGAGTGGCTGAGAACGATGACGTTGATGTCGTGCTCAAGTTTGAGTTGTAGTTCAGTAATGGAGAAAGATGCGAGCGAAGCCATTTACACCGTTGTGGCACTGCTGCCGAATATCCAGAAGTTAAAGCCTTTCCAGCTCGCTCCATTAGTGGTGAAGGAGTTGGCTGAAGCCCTATTCGGATGCTAATTGTTTCTCGTGGGGTCGGAAGGCACTGAGCACTGTGCGGTTGCGCTGTAATTCGGATGCATTTCTAGACTTGTATTTCTTTAAATGCTGGCAAGTATTTACAAGAGTAATATCGTTAGCCTCATAGCATAATTGCCCAGATCATATTTGGCCAACAAATGACTTAGGCAATTATGCTATGAGGCTAACGATATATTTCATCACCGCTCAAGAAATAAAAGGAAGAAAAGCACGTAAACATTTGAATTGGGCTGTTATTTACGGCAGCATGTATTCTTATCATACCAGGCATATGACATTTTATTTACATGATGTTACGGACCACGTGAGAAGCGCGTTCCCGATGACAAAACTCTCCCCTCCAATAGATCACAATCCGAAAGCACAAGTTTTAGGTTTTATCACTGAGGTGGCGTGCACAATCTGCAGTTATTTTTACAGATTTCCATTTGAGAAACAGAGGCGAACGGCGCATGACATACATCACGATCAAACGTTAGCGATTGGTTATGGCAGATCTAGAGTGGCTCTGGGCAGATCCAATAGTTTTAAACTTCAACAGAGTACCCGCCTTCAAGGAAGTAAACGCTTGTCATTGGAGAGTGGCCAGACTCTCTGTACAAATGAAATGAACGAGAGTCTGGTAAGACCAGGCTAGAGGAGAGAGGCATTGTCTGTAAGATTACCTGTCTGAATCTGTCCAAGCCTCTTCTATCCCTTCAGAAAGGGTATTCTCCACTGCTGGAGATACAATAAGTCAGGAAAGCTCCTGAATTCTCCCAGAAAATGCAGACATGTTTTTCAAAAGAAAAAAGAAATGTTTGTTGGATATTAAAATACTTAGATCCTCTGGAATGGATGGGGCACTACATTCTTAATACAGATACATCACCCATGTGTTGCACCCTTAAAACAGACTCCGTCTTCTCTTTTGCAACTTTATTTTGCCAGTTCTGTTGGAATTATTTTTTTACACAAAGCAACACAAAATCTTCCTGCATCAGTGATATTTTAGACGATCACTTCACTCGTTTCTGTTTTCTCTCTCTTCTCCGCGTGCGCTGGCCGATGACATCATCATAACTGAACTTTCACCTCTCAGTAACATATACCCGAATAATATCCAGAATATTTATCAAATGAAATTACAATGAAATTATAATACTTTCCCTTACAGAATTCTAAACATATACCCATTATGAAATTATAAACTTATAAAACAATACTTCTATACTTCTAGGTCGCAACACCCTCCCCCACTAAAAAAAAAAATGTCTCCAAACATTTTCTTTCCTATCTTCACATTATTAATCAACAATGTCTCTATAACAGAACACATAGTGGAAGGTAAGTAAACAGTTAAGTATTTCTGCACGCATCATACATTACAGGCTGGTCAACATATTATCTCTCAGTATTCTTTTTTTTCAAGTCTCTCATGGCACCACTACTAGACTAAGTATCCATAGTCCATTAGTATGAAAGGGTGAATAATCCATTGAAGTATTGGTGGGCCCCCCAATCTTCACAAAAGGGACAAGGAAAATACCATGTACACCCAAACTTATGTGTCTACATATTCAAAAGCCATGCATTTAGTAATCTATACCGTAAGTGTACATACAACTACTGTTCCTGTAACTACTGTTCGTATATTACACTACTGTCTTAATTCCAATATACTAGGATAATAACTCACTTCTGTACTTATTACTTAAATAACTATCCAGATTTCCTGTTCTGTATTACGTGTTAGCTATCACCATGAACTGTAACTTGTGATTGATAAACATTAACTATAAACTAACATACGAAGATTATCTGTTTTATATCTTTGCATGATAGAAAGGATACACAAATGATGATCTGGCAGAGTAGTCACAGGCAGTTCCTGCAGATGTCTTCACACCAACATGGTAAGTCTTCAGCTGTTGAAAGGTTGGCTGGCCTAGCTGGTCATAGGTGTAGATACGCCTGGGCTGCCTAGCTCTCCTTGGCCTGTTCCTCCACATCTCAGTATCACTTTGCTCATCCTCTGATTCAACAGCTGGCACCTCAATCTCTCTCTCAGAGCTATGTGTCTCCTCAATAGGCTCTTTTTCAGGCTGTAACTCTGGTACAAGCGCCCTCTCAGGCCTGTCTCTGAGTATCTCTGTTCCTGGACAGAACTCTTCTGCTTCAGCATTCAGAGGTGTCTCAGCATGTCTCTCTGCTGTCCAGAGACAATACTCCTCCTCACTGGAACTGTCGGTGTCTGTCCGGTAAGTATCCTGTCTGGCTGTATGATCCTTTCTTGTTGTCTGTTTTGCTTTTCTTCTTTTGCTTTTCTCTTCAAGGTTGGGTTCATGACTTTCTGGCTCGTCAACCAGATAAGGACATGGTAGAAGTAAGTTACGATGTAACACCCGTCTTCTCCCTGTTCCTTGGGATGGTTCAATCACGTATACTGGACTATCAGGGCCTTGTCTTCCCTTGACAACATGAATCATATCTTCCCAGTGGCTACGTAGCTTTCCAGTACCGCCTCTAGGCGTGAGATTTCTCACCAGAACATGATCACCTGGCTCCAGAACAGAACTCCATGTGCGCTGATTGTAATTTTTCTGTCCTCTCCTTGCACTTTTCTTCATGTTTTGCCTCGCAATAGCATAGGCTTCATGCATGACCTCTCTCCACTTCTCTGCATAGTCAGTCTGTGACTGGTTCCTTTCTCCTCCTTTCTTGGGGAACATTAGATCAACTGGTAAAGTTGGCTCACGACCAAAGAGAAGGAAGAATGGAGAGAATCCCGTCGCTTCATGAACAGTTGAGTTATAAGCATGGACCACTTTGTTTAGGTGTTCTTTCCACCTTGACTTCTGAGACTCTTCAAGCGTGCGCAACATACCCAGCAACGTTCTGTTGAAGCGCTCTGCAGGATTAGCTTGAGGGTGATATGGTGAAGTGCGTGAATGGCGGATACCAGAGTAGTCTTGTAGCTTACGAAAGAGAGTATTTTCAAACTCTTTTCCCTGATCATGGTGTATCTTGGATGGGAAACCAAAACGCATAATAAAATCATCAAAGAGTTTTCTGGCTGCGTTCTTCCCAGACTTGTCCTTTGTTGCGTAGGCCTGTGCGTATTTGGTAAAATGATCCACAACTACAAGTATATACTCCTCACCCCCTTTACACTTGTCCAAGTGTACGTAGTCAATGGATATCATTTCAAATGGTGCAGAAGTCTCAATGCTTTGGATAGGTGTCCTGATTATTCTGTTTGGTTTTTTCCTTTTTATGCAGCGACACATCTGGGTAACATAGTGTTCCATTGCCTGTCTCATTTTTGGCCAGAAGAACCGTTCTCTTGCGAGTGCCATCATTCGATCAGCACCTAAGTGTCCCATTTCCACGTGGAGATGTTTGTACACAATAGGCTTCAGGGACTCAGGAACAACTAACTGCTTTCTTGCCGCAGTCTCTCTTTTGAGGATGCCATCCTCATCAATCCTTAGACGGGGCCACTCTCGGAGAAGTTGTCTCACTGCGTCACTTTCTGCCAGCTTGTCTTTATGTTTCAAGGATGCATGTGTTTTTTTCAAAGCCAGAACTCTGCTAATGGCTAAGTCTGCATTTTGAGCAACTCTGATGTCTTCCACTGCAAGGGGCTGGATTGGCTCTAAGATGTTACACCCATCTGGCAGTGCATCAACGTTACATGTGACAGCAGAGATCCAATCAACATCCTCGGTTTTATCTTTTTCTACAGCGTTTCCGATGCATTTGATAGCTTCCTGAGGGCATTCCTCTGTGCACTCTCGCATGATCTCTTCAATGGGCTTTTGTCTTCGTGACAGGAAATCTGCATCCCTGTTGGCTGTTCCGGGTCTGTACTTTAATGTGAATCTATAATCCGCCAGCTCTGCCACCCAGCGATGTCCTGCTGCGTTGAGTTTAGCTGACCTTGTGACATAAGTCAAGGGATTATTGTCACTATATACAACAAAGTCGGGTGCATGGAACAGATAGTCACGAAAACGTTCCGTGATGGCCCATTTTAGTGCCAAGAATTCTAATTTGCCAGAATGTAGCTTGTAATTCTTTTCTGCCGGTGACAGTGTCCGTGAGCCATAGGCAATGACCCTAAGAACACCCTCTTGACGCTGGTACAAAACTGCACCTAAGCCCTCTTCTGAGGCATCCACGTGAAGAACAAAGGGTTTCTCCAGGTCTGGATATGCCATCACTGGTGGATTTGTCAGCTGGTCTACCATTCTGTTCAGTATGTCTTGGTGAATTATTGTCCACTGGACAGGATAGGACGGTGGCAACTGAGCAGACTTACGGCTTACATTCCTTCTCTTTTGGCTTTGCGTCTGTTCAGACTTGGGCTTTGCTAACAGTTCGTAAAGAGGCTTGGCTATCCTGGAGAAGTCTGGTATATAGGATCTATAGTAACTGAGGAAACCCATCAGCTTTCTCACCTCTCGCACAGTGGTTGGTGTCTCATGTTTCAGTGCTTGAACTGCTTCCCCCTCTTTGGGATTCATCTTGTATCCCTCTGCAGAGATTACTCGACCCACATAACAGACCTCACTTTTGAAAAAGTCACATTTCTTTGGCCTCAGTTTTATACCACTCTCTCTTTGCCGCTGAAGTACCTGTCTCACGTTTTGGATGTGTTGTTCAAAGCTGGAGCTAAACACTAACACATCATCCAAATAAGGGACACACACCTCATCTCTCAGATCTCCCAGGCATCCCTCCATGTAGCGCTGAAAAGCTGCAGGCGCATTAGTGAGTCCAAACGGGATCCTCACCCATTCATACAGTCCCCATGGTGTTATGAATGCGGTGCAGGGTCTGCTTTTCTCACTCATGAAGCCCTGGTGGTAAGCCTTGCCCTGGTCCAACACTGTGAACCAGGAGTTGCCCCCCAGGTTTTCCAGGATCTCCTGTATTCTCGGGATTGGATGACGATCCGGCTGTGTTTTCCCATTCAGCAGTCTGTAGTCTATGCACAGGCGTAGTCCTCCATCTTTCTTCCTGACACATACCACTGGTGAAGAATATGACGAACAAGACTTCTGGATCCAGCCTCGACTGAGTAAGTCCTGTATGTGAGTTTTCACTTCTTGGTAGAGGTGTCTAGGAATTGCATTGTATGTTCTCTGCACCGGCACATTATCTTTTAATTGTATGTCCATTTGCAAATCTTTGATACACCCTGTGTCCCAATCATCCTTTGCAAAAACATCACATTCCTCTCTGAGCATTTGTTGTACCTGTTGCCGTTGGTCATCCGACAGATGGCTCAGGTCTACAGGTGGATCCCAGGGCTCAGCTTGTGGTATCTGGCTGGGTTGCTGTGCAAATGAGGTGACACTACTGCTATCTTGTGCTTCAGGTCTCTGATCAATCGTAGACATCGTCTGTGACGGGTAAATGGCACCAACACTGTGCAGCCATCCAAGTGTTGTGCGACTACTCAGTATAATGTCATTGTCAGTCAGGTTTTCAACAGTAACTTCTATTTTACTGTTATCTTCTGAAGGGAGTTGGATTAACTGCTCTCTAATGACTAAACCTGTTGGCCATGGTGTCTCATGGTTCGGCTCCAACACTACATGTGACGAACTAAACACTCTCTTATTTAGCCGGCCACATGGTACTGCTACCACTTTGTTTTTTGGGATTGTCAATGGTTGTCGGCCTACTCTGGCTATGTGGGGTTGGTTCTCAAGCTTTTGTTTTCTTAAAACAGACAAGACAGCTCTCGCCGTTTTGCGCCCTACCTCCAGAGCTGAGCACAGCTTTTCCACCATGTGACCAGAAGGAGTACAGTCTCCACAGGTGTCATTTGTGAATGCTAGTTCTTCAATCACATTAAAGCCAATGATGGGGCGTTCAATGTCACTGCTGGCAACCAGGATTGGGACTACAACAGGTTTGTCACTCATCCCAGCCACAGCATTCTTAGACAAGGTGAATTCAACTTCCATCCATCCATCATAAGGAATGTCCGTTCCGTTCGCAGCTGAAAGCTCCAATGCTCCCTCCTCAAGCAGCTCCTCCACTGGTCTCACCTTGACATCTGGTAGGTATGTTCTTTTCCAGTTAGTTCCCACTATTGATACTTGTGAACCAGTGTCCCACAGTATTGAAGTGTCAACTCCCCCTAGGGAGGCTCGAACCAGACATCTTTTCCCTACTAGTTTGGCTGTTTGTCGTTGTTTACCAGTGAGTGGTGCTCTTAAGCTGAACAGCTCCACGTTTTCTGCGTTTTCGGCAGGATGAGAGTGAATTTCAATTTTGCTTGTATTGGCTGAGGTATTTCTCATTCTACAACCTGATGCCCAGTGTTCTGCGCTGCCACACTTATAACAGTGATTACATCTTCCATCCGGATTTGACAATTGACACTGCTGGCATTGTTTCATGTTTACAGTCTTTGGTTGTGGTCGATATTTTCGGTTTGGTGGTTCACTCACTCTCATTGGTTGGGGCTTAGAGGCCTGGTGAAGACTAGCAATTTGAGTGGTGAGGTCCTGAATAGCTTCACATATAGCTTTATTACCTTGGTCAACCTTTTCCATCAGTGTATCACGTTTGTTTGTCTCACAGTGTTTATTCTTATTGTTTGGTTTGTGAATGTAGCTTTCCTTTCCACATTCTTCGCTTTCCTCACCAACCGCTGCTATTTTTATTGTCTTTGTTTTTGATGTAGTTGACAACTTATTCTTTCTTTCCATTTCCAGCGTGTATGCAGCTGTCATTTTCTCCAAGAGAACTTCATCTTTAACTTTTGAATCCTGTAAGTATGGCTTTATGTCTGCACGGATGGCATCATCATGGAGGCCAGTGAGTATTGTTTGGAGAAACTGATTTTGGATTAGCTCAGTACTGTACTTCAAACCAGATTTAGCTCTTTCTGAAGCAAAGACAATTTGTTGTCTCAGATCCATTGCTCGCACTAGAAACTGAATGGGTGTTTCTTTTGAATCTTGAACAGCACGCGTGAGAGAGTGGTACAAGTCTGTAGCATCCCTCTCAATGTAATGAGTCCGTAATATCTGTCTGAGCGCTTGCAATGACAGATCAACTCTACTTTCAAGATAACTTTTCAGTTTTGTTCCTGGAGCTATAGCTTGAATGACAGCTTCTACGACTTCTCCCTCATCATATCCTTTTTTTAGTGCTCTTTGGATTTGTCTTTCTAAACTAGTGTATGCTAATTTATCCTTTTGATTTGGTTCTCCAATTTGTCCAATTATTTTTAATTCTCTTCTGTACAGTGGATGGACAAAAGAAACATTTTGAGAAGCTGCTCCTGTTGCATTTGGGCCAGAAACATTTTCTCCTTGTTCATTTGGACTGTCGGGTGCAATAACATTTTTGACCACCGGGCGGCGCTCTTCCGCGATTTGTTGCGGCTCGAATACTGTATTAGCGTCACTTTTCCTCTTAATTTCCTCGATTTTGTCATTTACTTGCAGCAATAGAGACATTCCTTCATCCTCTTGTGAAATAACATCTTCCCCTTCCAAATACTGAAGGATATTTCTCCTTAGCTTACGAGGTGGGTCTTTTTCACTTGTTTCCACGGTTAGACTGAGTGCCCAGCATACATCGTTCAAATCTGATGCTGTCAGTGTCAGTAACTTTTCTTCTATCTCAGCTACAAGCGTTTCCCACTCAGACGACATCTGTTGCACTTTTGACATGATAGAAAGTTTTTACCTTCACTGTTTCGTCTGGAGCACTGCAGTTTTTGAGGATGTTGAATCACTCGTGGCTCATCTTGCTTGCTTCGTGATTAACTCCAACTGGGTGGAAACACCAAGTTTATGTTGCACCCTTAAAACAGACTCCGTCTTCTCTTTTGCAACTTTATTTTGCCAGTTCTGTTGGAATTATTTTTTTACACAAAGCAACACAAAATCTTCCTGCATCAGTGATATTTTAGACGATCACTTCACTCGTTTCTGTTTTCTCTCTCTTCTCCGCGTGCGCTGGCCGATGACATCATCATAACTGAACTTTCACCTCTCAGTAACATATACCCGAATAATATCCAGAATATTTATCAAATGAAATTACAATGAAATTATAATACTTTCCCTTACAGAATTCTAAACATATACCCATTATGAAATTATAAACTTATAAAACAATACTTCTATACTTCTAGGTCGCAACACATGCAAGATGAAAGGTATACAGTAGGTGGCAGTAATAGTAATAGGGTTAACATTTTTAGCTTTTTAAACACTGTTTTAGCATAAGAAACAATATTTATCAGACAGTTCATGCTTTTGTTGCTTATCTGAAACGTGTTAATACATTTTGCGGTGTATTTTGGATGCCCCAAATAGCTCGCTGGCATGTTGCAAATATGGCCGCAGAGTGAAGACACATTACTTAAAATTGAAAAGCCCCAAAACCAATAAGATACTTCATGACTTTCAAATGTAATTAAAACTGAGCTGAAAGTTTTTTTCTGATGCAAGTAGAATAACATTGAGACCTCAAATGGAAGGAATATGGAGATGGAAAACATATGCATTTACTTGCAAACGTTTTTCTTGGGGAAATGCATGTATAACGTATAGCAATTAATATGCAAAACTAATATTATCTTTTTCTCCGATAATGGCTTTGTAGAATCAGCACACAATAAAACTGGACAATAAAAGTTGTTGGAAAAAAAAAAGTAACAAGTTTAGTCAAGAATTGGTTGAATATATAAAGGACGTAATAAATGTGCAAACAAATAAGATCTCTCTCTTTATTGACACAAAAGATATCTAAAGCGTCTCAAAAGAGAAGCGAATAATCGTCCAGTTGAAAAGCTACATAATAGTATCTTACATCTGCATTTGGTAAATATTTCACAAGTATCAGAGTAACTAGATAATCTAAGCACAGAAATAAAGAAAAAGTATATATCAGGTACAAGTCCTGCTTAAAAGTGTTAGAGACTCTTCTTCAGCTTCCTGCTAAACATGTGAGCACGAGAACATTCTTCATAATACAACATCATTTCTGCAATGTAATAAAAACATTATAATACATTTGTTCTTTTGGACTTGAAACCACGAGTCCTGAAGATGAACTTTGTTTACTGCATGTTTACTGTTTCGTTGTCCTGATTTCAATGGAAGAGCTAGCTTTTATTGCTCAACATGTTATCGGGTTTGATATTTCCATATATATATTTCCATACATCATATACCACGTTTGAGGTATTGTGTAGTTTGATGAGGGGGCAGCATTGAATTTGAAAGGGCTGGATCTGAAGATGAATTCATACATGTTATCATGATTTCAGACATTTGTTTTTGGTATGATTGAGTAGAGAAGATGAATGAGTGAAACTCTTGCCACATGGAATGCAGTGATACGGCTTCTCTCCAGTGTGGATCCGCTGATGTATTTTCAGGTTTCCTAACTGAATGAATCTCTTGTCACAGTGTGAACACTTGTAAGGTTTTTCTCCAGTGTGGATCCTCTCATGTGTTTTCAGGATGCTTGACTGACTGAATCTCTTGTCACAGTGTGAACACTTGTAAGGTTTTTCTCCAGTGTGAATTCTCTGGTGGAGTTTCAGTTCACTATCACTAATAAAGGTCTTCCCACAATCAAAGCACATGTGATTCTTCACACCGCCGTGTCTTTTCTGGTGTAGTTTAAAATAACTTATCTGACTAAAACCCTTTCCACACAAAGAACACATGTGAGGCTTCTCTTTTGTGTGAACTCTCAAGTGGATCTTAAGGTGATCTGCTGAAACAAAGTTTTTACCACACTGATCACAGTTATATGGTCTTTCTCCTGAATGAGAAAGCAGATGTGATTTTAAAGCGCCTGCCTGTCTAAAACACTTCCCACACTGATCACATGTGTGTGGCTTCTCCCCAGTGTGAATTTTCATGTGTAGATTAAGGGTTCCTTTTTGTGCAAAACATTTACCGCACTGATCACATGTGTGCGGCTTCTCTCCACTGTGAAATTGCATGTGAAATGTAAGACTCTGTTTGTATGGGAAGCTCTTCTCACACTGATTACATGAGTACGGCTTCTCTCCAGCGTGGATTCTCATGTGACCTTCAAGACTACTTTTTTGTATGAAGCTCTTCTCACACTGATTACATGAGTACTCTCCAGTGTGGATTTTCATGTGTTTATTAAGGGTTCCTTTTTGTGTGAAACTCTTCCCGCACTGATCACATGTGTGCAGATCCTCTCCCGTGTGGATTTTCATGTGTTTATTAAGGGTTCCTTTTAGTATGAAACTCTTCTCACACTGATCACATGAGTATGGCTTCTCTCCAGTGTGGACTTTCATGTGATACGCAAGACTTCCTTTTATTTTGAAACTCTTCTCACACTGATCACATGGGTATGGCTTCTCTTCAGTGTGGACTTTCATGTGTACATTAAGGTATCCTTTTTGTGAGAAACACTTCCCGCACTGATCACATGAGTGCAGTTTCTCTCCAGTGTGCATTCTCGTGTGTACATTAAGGTATCCTTTTTGTGTGAAACTCTTCCCGCACTGATCACATGTGTGTGGCTTCTCTCCAGTGTGCATTCTCATGTGTACATTAAGGTGTTCTTTTCGAGTAAAACTCTTCCCGCACTGATCACATGTGTGCGGCTTCTCTCCAGTGTGGATCCTCTCATGTGTTTTCAGAGCTCCTGACACACTGAATCTCTTGTCACAGTGTGAACACTTGTACGGTTTTTCTCCAGTGTGAACTCTTTGGTGCCGTTTCAGTTCAGCATCACCAAAAAAGGTCTTCCCACAATCAAAGCACATGTGATTCTTCACAGCGCTGTGTCTTTTCTGGTGCATTTTTAAAACATTCATCTGACTAAAACTCTTTCCGCACAAAGAACACATGTGAGGCTTCTCTTTTGTATGAAGTTGCAGGTGGTTCTTCAAGGATTTTGCCCAAAGAAATGTTTTACCGCAATGATCACAGTTATATGGTCTTTCTCCAGAATGAGAACGCAGATGTGATTTAAGAGCACCTGCCTGTCTAAAACTCTTCCCACACTGATCACATGTGTACGGCTTCTCTCCAGTGTGGATTTTCATGTGATACTTAAGGCTTTCTTTACTTCTAAATCTATTCCCACACTGATCACATGTGTATGGCTTCTCTCCAGTGTGGGTTTTCACGTGTTTCTTAAGGCGTCCTTTTAGTGCAAAACTCTTCCCACATTGATCACATGTGTGTGGCTTCTCTCCAGTGTGGATTTTCACGTGTACCTGAAGGTTTTCTTTTCGTGGAAAACCTTTCCCACACTGATCACATGTGAAAGGTTTCTCTCCAGTGTGAACTCTCATGTGAAGTTTAAGACTCTGTTTGTTTGGGAGACTCTTTCCGCACTGAGAGCAGGGGAAAGATTTGTTGGATCTTCTTTTCAGTAAAAGTTTTCTTTTAGTTTGTGAGCGACTCAAAAATTTCTTTCCACTTTTGGCATGTTTCTCTTCTGCTTCACTCAGTTCTTCACTCTCCTCCATCAAGTCTAAAATGAAAGTAAAAAGGTTTAATTTTCAGTAAAGCATAAAAAAATTAAATTATTATTTTTTCTTTAAAGGTCCTGTTCTTCGTGATACCATTGTTCAAACTTTAGTTAGTGTGTAATGTTGCTGTTAGAGCATAAATAATACCTGTAAAATTATAAAGCTCAAAGTTCAATGCCAAGCGAGATATTTTATTTAACAGAAGTTCCCTTTCAAAGCCTACAGCGAACGGCCGGCTTGGACTACATCCTGGTACTTCCTTCATAAATGACATCAGTAGAACAGACTAACCTCCGCCCACAAGAATACGCGAAAAAAGGGGGCGTGGTCTTGTTGCTGTCCCACGTGGAGAAGAGGACAGTCGCGTGGAGAAAAGGAAGTGTTGCGTTTGAGTGTGTTTGTCGCCATGTCGTCGAGACGCTGTTATTTTCATCCCGGAGTCAAATCACCTTTGTTTGGCTTTCCCAGGGACGCTGTAGAGATCATTAAGCGCATACATCTCCCGTTAAGAGGCGTGACCTTTCCACGTGCGCTAAGCTGCTGTCGAATCACAACACAGGAACCGTGCCACGTTTGCTAAGCTGCGGTCAAATCACCACATGGGAACCGCTGGCACAATCAGAACTCGTTACGTTTTTCTGAAGGAGGGACTTCATAGAATAAAGGAAGTCATCAGCCGTTTTTAGGACAGTGAAAACAGCGGTATACAGATAAGTAAGTTGTGTTAAAGATACTTTTTTTTTTACACGCGAAACATGAACACATGTTATATTGCACACTGTAAACACAATCAAAGCTTCAAAAAAACACGAAGAACGGGACCTTTAATACCTTTAACCACTATAGCTACTGCAAGTGAAACGATTTACTATGAACTATGTCATGGTTTTAGCAATTTCGGTATGGGCAAGTTTATCATAGCTCAAATACACACGGTTACCAGCAATACGAAAATGGCGTAATCTTGAGGGCATACGTAAAAATGACTCTTCAATTTGTTTGCTTAAAATGCTATTAAAATGCTTTAATTTCAGAGGTGGACAGTAACTAAGTACATTTACTTGAGTACTGTACTTAAGTACACTTTTTGAGTATCTGTACTTTGCTTGAGTAGTATTTTTTATAGAAACTTATGACTTTACTTCATACGACTATAACTTATACTTCCTATAATGGCAGTGAATAGCGACCAGGCTAAACCATTACAAAAATGATACAAAAGTATCACGCAATGATACAACGAGAGGCACGCCATATATGGAAAGTGTTCACTAGGTATACTATAAAGTTTTGCGAGAAAGAAACCGTATTATTCAGTCAAAATAATGAGCGTGGTCATTAGCGTTCCTGTGAGTGCTAGAGAGCCGTCAGCAGGTGCTTATTTCTATAACTCACACTGTTGTCATGGTACACAGGATAAGCACACACACACACACCATTTTGAGAAATCAGGCTCAATAGAAACAAACGGTACTCTTGGCTTTTCTATAAGGTATATTATAAGAAATAATACAATAATACTAATAATAGTAACCTCCTGAAGTGAATTTTGTGTGCATGAGTTACATGAGTGGCTGCTGACTTGCAGTAAAACAGCCAAACAGAGCAGAACTCTACATTAATATTCATGACCCTTCCAAATAAGACAAAAACAGACCATTTCATTCTAGAGACTATTTCTGGGGTTGTAAACGGACCGGTAAAACTGTATCTGGACAATTTCTGCCCTTAAATAAGTCATATACCCTCTATGTAGATATCAGAGAACAATTTAAAATATTTTTTCAACTCATTATAGGGCACCTTTAATTTAATTCCTGTTTAATTCATATAATTTTTTGGTTAAATGGCGATATGGTATCTCTGTTTTTTCTAGGTTTTTCTATTTGGATAAAAAAAAAAAAAAAATTTTATATATTTGTTTATTTAAAGTAAAAAATGTTATTTTACATCCACATTCTATATCCAATGCTGTCCTACAAACAATGTTGATATTGAAGGCTATGAAAACAATGTAATGAATGTAGGCTATGCAAATATGTGCAAAAAGGGGGTTAAAATCACATTACATTCTAACATTGTAACATTCTCTTGTATTCTATCCATCTAAAAACAAAAACAAATTTTTTTTTTAAATTCCCTAAACTAAAAATTTTAATAAAAACAAAAGCACAGACTAATTATAGTAGCCTAAATGTTATTATTACCCTATTATAATGGTATAATGGCACTTTCATAAAATTACACTTACTTGTAGGTCCAACAACAAATATTTTAGCAATATGTATATTTTAGTCAGAATTATTGCTCTCTATTGTTGGACCTACAAGTAAGTGTAATTTTAGTCTCTGCATTAAAGACCCATGAATGGGTCAATGTGCTAGGCCTACATTGCTCTCTGATATGGTAGGAAATTAAAGGGATAGTTCACCCAAAAATGAAAATTCTGTCATCATTGACTCACCCTCAGGTTGTTCCAAACCTGTATGAGTTTCTTTGTTCTGCTGAACACAAAATAAGTTATTTTGAAGAATGTTTTGTAAGCAAGCAGATAGAGCAACCATTGACTACCGGAAAAATGCCCTATCTGCTTGGTTACAAACATTCTTCAAAATATCTTCTTTTGTGTTCAGCAGAACAAAGAAACTCATACAGGTTTGGTACAACTTGAGGGCGAGTAAATGATAACAGAATTTTCATTTTTGGGTGAACTATCCCTTTAATTTGAATATGGAGGGTTGAGGATTTTAACAAACGAGTCTGTTAAAGATGATGAAGTAGTATGTCCAAAAGAGTACATACTTTTAGGTCGTATATAAGTTGGCGAATTGGGACGCAGCACATGTGATTCAAGGATAAACATGAAACAGCTCTTTTAATTTGTTCAAATAAATAATATAAAACTACATCAATTATTCTTATTAACTGACCAAAGTATTACAAAACAGGATGCAAAGGATAGGCCTTTAGAGTTAGACTTTAAATTTTAATTCCACTATTGTAGTATATATAATTGTTCTACAGTCTATACACAGTGTTTAGTTCAATTACTTGTGAAGTAGCTGCAGTTAAATTACAGAAAAGAGTAATTACTTTACTTTTTCAAGGGAAAAGTAATTAAATTACAGGAACTAATTACACCCAACACTGGTTAGGATCCCACATAAAAAATACTATAGTATATTATAGTAAAATTACTCTAGTAAATACTATAGTGTTTTTGAACCGTACTATAGTAAATATACTACAGTAAATTGTAGTATAGTATTTACTACACTTTGTTAATTTACTGTAGTATATTTACTATAGTACAATTCAAAACACTACAGTATTTACTAGAGTAATTTTACTATAATATACTATAGTATTTTTTCATGTGGGATGTCTGTTTTGGGAACTTGGCAGCGAGTGTGGCATAATTTAGAAGCAGCAATAAACTCTGGCTAGATAAGTCATTTTATGCAAATCCACAGACCTTTATCTACAGATCAAGTATATAATGGGAATAATGAATAATTTCGGAGCGAGTTTTACGCGTTGACTGTCGTAACTGAACGCAACACGCTGTTTGAATGCCGAATGGAGGATGGCTGATAGCCGCAACAGAGGAAGAGTTTCCGTGAACTTCAATGTTAATAAATTTTAAGCTTTCCAACACTTCAAGCTATCGAATGGCTTCGGGAGACATGGAACATAAAACATTTCAGAAGCTTTACTATGCGTGTTTGCCTTTTTGTTTAGCTTAACTGTGACAATGAGTAGCTATGCAAAGTATAGGGGAGAGCTGGGCACAACCTAACGCTTTTTGACTTTCTCAGTTTGTGTAAATCCACTTTGGGTTCAGAGTATTTATTTTTCCCACATTAATTGCACGTCTAGTACAATTATGTGGTTTTGTTTAATTAATACAGTGTTTACTTTTTTCTTGATTTACCCCGAAAGAATGGAAGGGAAATGTGACAACATGCCCCGTAGGTGGGGTACATGTGGTGGGGCACAATGTAACATGACCAAATAACAGCTTAAAATGTTATCTGATATAATCAAAAAAATATACAAGACAAACTAAAATATTTGGTCAACAAAATACAATTATTAAATTTAATAAAATTAATTAATAAAATAATGGCATTTTTTAATCATTAAAAATATAAGCATTTTTGAGTTTGACTATAAAACACATCGCTAAATACAGCTATAGGCTACAGCAGAGTTCAAAGCATAATAATTAATAATATCTGAACATTAACTCTCAGTCATTATTCACCATTTTCTCATGGTTTCTCAAAATAATTAATAAAAGTATAGAATATAATGGCATATTTCGAATAGGGGCTCATTGTAACGCAGTGTTACAACCCACCCATCTGCGCAACTGGGATTTAAATCTTGGCTCGTGTCTTCTGCTGGTTAGATCAGCATTAAATAACGATCTCAACTGTTAAATAACAGATAAGATTAAAATAATATCGGATTTATCTTATTTTAAATAAACACAAAAAACAGAGATGAAAACTAAACTTAAGTAAGAAATGTACTTTTGCTATGGTTAAATACATGTTCAGTAATATATTCAGAGATTTTTTAATTTTGGCGCTATTTTTTCTCTAAACAATGTTGATATGGCAACAAGTAAATACACTTTCCCCCGGTTTCACAGACAACGCTTAAGCTAGTCCTAGACTAAAATGCATGTTTGTGCTGTTTTAACTGAAAGAATCTTGCACTGACAAATCTTAAAATATGTCAGTGGCATTGTTTTGTCTCAAGATGCACACCTGTAATGTTTTTTTCTTGGGCACGTTTATAAAAGTTACTTATATGTCCTAATTGAACTAAGGCCTAATCCTGGCTTAGTCTAAGCCCTGTCTGTGAAACCGGGCCTAAGTTTCGTCATTCTGGCATGTGTGGAAAGGGTTAAAACATGCGCGTTACAACTAACCCCGCGTTAGGTTGTGCCCCGCGCTCCCCTATAATTTGATCGATACCTGAACCGACAGACATTGCAGTCTCAGAGCCGATATAGTCGGATAAGTGCATCCCTGATATAAATGTTTCTTAAACCTCTTTTTACTCACTGAACAAAAAAGAAAAGCAATTTTGAGTTTCAGATTATATTTTCTACCCAGTTCATGGAAAGTGCCCTGTACATTATTTGTACCATAACTATGTTATTTCACGGCTCCTATAGCGCTTTTCTTTCTTTTTTTCTTTTTTTACTACAACCACTAAATCAGGTGAACTGCTGGAAGTGTATAACCTTTAATGTTCTTCTGCATCATTAATGAAGAATCAAGAATAAACACAAACCTCTTTGTTCTCCAGTGTCTTCAGGTTCCATCCTGCAGGATTCTGGATCACTCATGCTCTCACTGTTCAGCTCTGTCTTCTTCACTCAGAGGCTGATGGGAATAATCCAGCATTTATTAGTGAACTGCTGTGGGAGGAGCTTCAAGTAGAATCATTGTGTGGTAGGAGGAGCAAATCTGCCAAAATTAAAAATAAATAAATTTGTGAACTGGTGTTTTCACCAGTTCACAAATTTTATGCATTTATGTTTTATGTTCATCTATCAATTTAAGTTACTGTATTTGTAACTGAATTACTGAAATTGATATTTTATGTTTTGTTAGTGAATGTACACTCTAAAAAAAAGGTTCTATATGGCACCAAAAATGGTTCTTGGCTCGTAATCATAGGGGAACCTTTTTAAGTGCTATATAGCACCAATTTTGGTGCTTCGGTGGTTCTTCAGCGGTTCTTCAGAGGTTCTTCACCGGTTCTTTGACTAAGGTGCTATATAGCACCGCTAACTAAGTTGCTATATAGCACCGCTACCATATACAGAACATGTTAAGATATGGTGCTATATAGCACCAAAAGTGGTTCCCCTATGATTACGACGAAGAACCATTTTTGGTGCCATATAAAACCTTTTTTTTTAGAGTGTAGCCTATCTATTTTTAACATTTTTATACACGTACAAGTTTGTAGTTGTTTTTACATTAAACATGGTTTATCACACACTCTAAAAAAAAAAAGGTTCTATATGGCACCAAAAATGGTTCTTGGCTCGTAATCATAGGGGAACCTTTTTAAGTGCTATATAGCACCAATTTTGGTGCTTCAGTGGTTCTTCAGAGGTTCTTCACCGGTTCTTTAACTAAGGTGCTATATAGCACTGCTAACTAAGTTTCTATATAGCACCGCTACCATATACAGAACATGTTAAGATATGGTGCTATATAGCACCAAAAGTGGTTCCTCTATGATTACGACGAAGAACCATTTTTGGTGCCATATAGAGACTATAAGAAAATAAAGTGTAGATATCAAAAGTGGTGATTATGCAGTCTGTTGACACCAATGAAATGAGCTTTAAGTGGCAGTTTACAGGTGATCTGAGCACATCAGTATAATGAATGAGGTGAAAACTGGAACTATTGATATGAAATAGAGACTTTCAGCAGCTGTCGACACCTGAAACAAGCCTTACAGGATCATCAGCAGAGATCTCACCTTAGAACCCAGTTAGCTGGGTCATCATTTTACTCAATTAAAAACTGCTGTCATAATATTGTTTCTCACATTCTGAGACGAATAAAACCAGTAAAACATAAAAACAAATTAATACTTTTTTCTGCTTCTTTTATGTGGAGACACATAATGTTTCATTAACCGCAACGGATAAATAACAACCATAAGATGTTAATTTGAATACACCTAAATAGTTCAATTTTAGAGTTGGACTCAATATAAAGTATTTAGCAGTAACACTTCAAGTATTTATTTTCATTATAAAGTTACTAAAGCGTATTTTATGGTTGTATCCAGTGTTGGGGGTAACACATTACAAGTAACTATTACAATCAGATTACATTTTCAAGTAACTAATAAAGTAACACATTACTTTTCAAATTTACAACAAAATATCTGAGTTACTTTTTCAGAAAAGGATCACAAATTACTTTTTCACATTTATTTGACTGACAGCTCTTCTGTCCCCATGTTGTGTGAATAAGCGCAGAGGCGTTGTGTGCAAACATGATGGTTATTGTAGTTCTAGACTAAATGTGAGCATTTATTTATCTCACTTGCACAATAAAGATTCAGTACTCCTCAAAATGAATAAAATCAGTCAAATGCTAAATCAGAGTATGCAAACCTCCAATAATTACATGTTAAATAAACAACCAACAGGATTATCTCATCTTAAAGGAGCAGTTCTCTTCAGAATTAAAATTTCCTGGTAATTTACTCACCCCCCATCTCATCCAAGATCTATATGGCACCAAAAATGGTTCTTCGTCATAATCATAGGGGAACCAATTTTGGTGCTATATAGCACCATATCTTAACATGTTCTGTATATGGTAGCGGTGCTATATAGAAACTTAGTTAGCGGTGCTATATAGCACCTTAGTCAAAGAACCGGTGAAGAACCTCTGAAGAACCGCTGAAGAACCACTGAAGCACCAAAATTGGTGCTATATAGCACTTAAAAAGGTTCCCCTATGATTACGAGCCAAGAACCATTTTTGGTGCCATATACAACCTTTTTTTTTAGAGTGTATCTTTCTTTCTTCAGTCGAAAAGAAAAGTTTTTTGAGGAAAAAATTCCAGGATTTTTCTCCATATACACTCTAAAACAAATGGTGCTATATAAAGCACTAAAAGTGGTTCTTTGGCTCGTAATCATAGGGGAACCACTTTAAGTGCTGTATAGCACAAAATTTTGGTGCTTTAACGGTTCTTTGGGATGACTGAGGTGCTATATAGCACCGCTACCATATACAGAACCTGTTAAGATATGATGCTATATAGCACCGCTACCATATATAGAACCTGTTAAGATATGGTGCTATATAGCAATGCTACCATATACAGAACCTGTTAAGATATGGTGCTATATAGCAATGCTACCATATACAGAACCTGTTAAGATATGGTGCTATATAGCAATGCTACCATATATAGAACCTGTTAAGATATGGTGCTATATAGCACCGCTACCATATATAGAACCTGTTAAGATATGGTGCTATATAGCAATGCTACCATATACAGAACCGGTTAAGATATGGTGCTATATAGCAATGCTACCATATATAGAACCTGTTAAGATATGATGCTATATAGCACCGCTACCATATATAGAACCTGTTAAGATATGGTGCTATATAGCAATGCTACCATATACAGAACCGGTTAAGATATGGTGCTATATAGCAATGCTACCATATATAGAACCTGTTAAGATATTGTGCTATATAGCACCACTACCATATATAGAACCTGTTAAGATATGGTGCTATATAGCACCACTACCATATAGAACCTGTTAAGATATGGTGCTATATAGCACCGCTACCATATACAGAACCTGTTAAGATATGGTGCTATATAGCACTGCTACCACATACAGAACCTGTTAAGCTATGGTGCTATATAGCAAAACTATCATATACAGAACCTGTTAAGATATGGTGCTATATAGCAACACTACCATATACAGAACCTGTTAAGATATGGTGCTATATAGCAAAACTATCATATACAGAACCTGTTAAGATATGGTGCTATATAGCAACACTACCATATACAGAACCTGTTAGGATATGGTGCTATATAGCACCGCTACTATATACAGAACCTGTTAAGATATGGTGCTATATAGCATCGCTACCACATACAGAACCTGTTAAGATATTGTGCTATATAGCACAGCTACCACATACAGAAACTGTTAAGATATGGTGCTATATAGCACCGCTACCATATACAGAACCTGTTAAGATATGGTGCTGCTATATAGCACCGCTTCCACGTACAGAACATGTTAAGATATGGTGCTATATAGCAACACTACCATATACAGAACCTGTTAAGATATGGTGCTATAGAGCACCGCTACCACATACAGAACCCGTTAAGATATGGTGCTATATAGCAAAACTATCATATACAGAACCTGTTAGGATATGGTGTTAAATAGCACCACTACCATATACAGAACCTGTTAAGATATGGTGCTATAGAGCACCGCTACCACATACAGAACCCGTTAAGATATGGTGCTATATAGCAAAACTATCATATACAGAACCTGTTAGGATATGGTGCTATATAGCACCGCTACCACATACAGAACCTGTTAAGATATGGTGCTATATAGCACCGGTACCACATACAGAACCTGTTAAGATATGGTGCTATATAGCACCGCTACCACATACAGAACCTGTTAAGATATGGTGCTATATAGCAACACTACCATATACAGAACCTGTTAAGATATGGTGCTATATAGCACTGCTACCATATACAGAACCTGTTAGGATATGGTGCTATATAGCACCGCTACCATATACTACGCTACTATATACTAGGAGCTTCGATGAAGATGAATCGTTGTGTGGTAGGAGGAGCAGATATGAAATAGAGACTTTCAGCAGCTGTCGACACCTGAAACAAGCCTTACAGGATCATCAGCAGAGATCTCACTCACTTTTTCCATAAATTGAATACGGAAGGCGGTCGACCAAAACTTTAATTTTAAGTTTTAAATATTATAGCTGTGAATGAGAGAATACATTAAATATGTTTTTTGTGTGGCTGCCCATTTGCTCAAATAGCAAAAGAAAAACTTTTCACAACTTTTAAAAAGAGTGAAAAAATAGAGTGAGATTGATAACGGCAGTGAAAAGAGAGAAAGATGTTCATTTATCACTCCCATAGACACTGTATAAGAAACACCCTCACAGCAGCGGTAACTTGTTATTGTAATTTGATGCAAAAGTAATAAAATACAAAGTATTAGTGTTATAAATGTACATATATTTTTAAAAATGAAAATACAAAAAACGCTGCAGGATTTACGATATTGATGACCGTTAAAACGCGTCATCACAGTCTGTGAAAAGGGTCTACTATTTGCAATAAACAAGTGTAAATTGTGAACGAATAATTTGTAGAGAATTGCCAGAAGAAGCTGCCATGATGAATAGCCGATTTGTATGGAGGCATCTGATGACCACGAACAGAAAAATCAAGTAAGCCCAGAGCAGTTTGTGTTCAGGGGGGTATTCCAGAAAGCAGGTTATGTGACATACCCGGGTATGTTTAAGAGTAAGCAAGTGGATAACCTCAACTTTATTTTCCAAAAATGGAGGTAACTTTCAGGGTATGTAAGTAACCATAGCAACTCACTCTCTGAACATAACCTGCTCTAAAAGGGGAAGTAGAATGGTAAGTAGCTTTTTCTTAGTGTCTGTTTCCATGGTGAATCATCGATTCGTCGTTCTGTTGAGAATGTCTTGTGTGTTAACCGGGAACATACTCTGTCTGGGTTGTCTGAACTTACTCCGGGACTCGTTTTTTGGAACCAGCATACCTTGAGTAAGCAAGATTTGGGTTAATCAACCAAGAGTTCAGGGTATTTGTGACATGGTAAGTTAACCTTGCTTTCTGGAATACCCCCCAGATTGCATGTTTTTAGTGAACCAAACTATAAGATGAGATCAAACCTTACCCAGACCACTTCCCAAGATGAGATCTGTTTGTTTGGAGTGTTCACATATGGGCCAAAAATCACACAAACCACACTCAGACCCCTGAAAAGGACCAAGTGTGAAAACACCTTCTGAGTGATGGAAGCCCTTCAAGAAAGCAACAGAATGCTGAAGATGAATCCAGAATTGTGAGTGTCATTATATATTATTCTATGTGCAGTACAAATATTAACTGACGAATGAACGAATGAACATGAAAAGTTTAAACGTAACTGGGCAACCATACAATATCTGCACTGAAAAAACAGGAAAACACATGTTGTCCAATTTACTTAATCGTATTATTTGTGATCTACGCACCAAAATTGTGTTTCTCTTCTAAACATGATTTCATTGCTTTTGATTAATGTAATTCTCTAAAATGTGCAATCTACTAGATTCAATTATTTGGGGTGAATGTGAACCAATTAAGTACTCGAAAATGACTTTTGCTGAAACTGTAGTTCCCAGCATGCTTTGCTTGGGACTTGACGACTATAGTAAAAAAAAATTTAATTAAGTGTTATTTTGTGTGTTTTTGGGCAAAATGAGAAAAGGGGGAGACTTTATATTGTTTATTAGTGTTTAATGTTTAATTATGGTGGAATTATTAGAACCATTTAAATTACACTGGGTTACCATAGTGGAGAAGAGCGGAGCGATTGCTTAGGCTGTGGACTGACTCAGCACATGTCATTAAAGAGCATTTCACACTTAGCATGTATATGATGTGCTATTGCTGGCAAATACAATGAAAACTACTGAGTATAGATCAGTCAAGTCACAACAAAAATATAAAAAGAATTTGATTAAAGAGGCAGGGTCTCAAGCCCCCGTGTGCACCACTGTTGTTAGGGAGCCATATTAAAAACATTGTGAGACTACTCAATACGGTTACTTAAAAATTACTTAATTCCATTATGTTGGAATTATGTGAACAAATTATGTTTGTTTAACTTAATTGATTCATGTGGAACCGATGTACATGATTAAATCATGTAAATCTAACACACCATATTTTTCAGTGTGCCTTTATTAAGACCTGTAATTTACGTGTCTTGGGTGATTGATTGTGTGTCTTGATTCATGATGACAATCACTCTCATCGTGTTTATTCAAGATATTAAACTGAAAAAAGTTAAAAGCTAAGTTGACCCAAAAGTGTAAAATTGTTGTCATTTCTCACCCTCATGTCATTCCAAACCCGAAAATACTTTTTTTTTTCATCTTCAAAACTTCTGTCTTCAGAGATTTCTGTCCCTCCATTGACAGTCCACGCAATTACCACTTTACCACTTCAAAAAATTCCTAAAGAGATCAGAAAACCAAATTTTCTGAAGACTCGATCGCTTTGTGTTGAATAGGTTTAATGTAGACTTTTATTCACATATAATCATTAATCAACGGACATAAACAGAAGAAAAAGAAAAGTTGGACTAAACTGCTTGATTCATAAGGATTAGTTGTACGATCTCTTTATGAAGTTTTTGAAGCATCAAAGTGGTAGTTGCATAGCTGCCAATTGAGGGACAGAAAGCTCTCAGATTTAATCAAAAAGATCTTAATTTGTGTTTCAAAGACGAAGGAAAGTCTTGCGGGTTTGGAACGACATGAGGGTGAGTAATTAACAGAATCTTCATTATTGGGTGAACTATCCCTTCAATAAAAGCATGTGGCCTAGACCTCATCAGAACAGTCGAATCTCAATGGGTCTTGGGTGCGTGTAGTTGTTCACTTGTGCACCACCCAAGATGAATGTTAATGCCAGGTGTGAGTGAACGGTGCTACTCTGTGACTAAACAATCACCTGAACAGAATGGTTCCTGAGAGTTATGGTTGTCATATGCTATGTAACTGTTTGGTGATGTTTTTGTTTGTTTTGAATTTTGGTGAGAAGACCTCAGCTTAGTTCCTGGAAAGGCTTCTCCCAAGACCTTCAAGGACCTGATTGACTGCGGAAGAGAATGAAACCGATGATTCAGGTTCGACTATACAGTAGTTCAGAATAAGATTATCGATACACATTCATGCATTTTTTGCTGAAGTTGTCACATCTGTTATTTAGACTGGGGCAACGATCCTGCATAAATTTGCCTCCTCCTTCATTTGATTCCACCATCACCACAAGACTGCAAGATACCTGGAAAGATGTCCTCATATCAAGCTGAAAAACACCATGTCATCTTCAAAAAGGTACATTTGGACATTTCTGTCACACTACCTATTGTCTGCCTCTAAATATTGCCTGATGGGTTGATTGTATTTTGGAAAACTAATATAAAGACAGCCAATTAGAGAGCTGACTTTGAGTGTTATTTTTGTCTTTGATCTTCAGGCACTTACACACAAGAACACCTTGATTGAATTGAAGAGACCACACAGCCATACCTGCTCGCTGATGGGACAGAGGAACAGCATTCATGGAGGCTACACAACTGTCGACAAGTAGCTTTCTGCAATCTTGTCAAAATCTACAAGTCACAATGTTCATGTCTAGGCAATTTTTTCTGTGCAACATGAATGTGATTGACTAATTGACCTTTACACATCTGACATGTTTTAAAGTAGCTGCTTTGCCCATTTGTTAAATAAGCATTGGATTTATAGTAGCTACCAGTGATGCGCGGGTCAATGTATAAACAACCCGCACCCGACCGACGTTTTCAACTAACCCGCCCGCAACTCGGACCGCAAAAAAAAGAAGAAAATATTGTACCCGACCCGCTTCCTGACCCGCATTTTTTACAAGTAGTAAATGCTCATCGTAGCGTCATTGGGCCATTGAGAAAATGTTTCAGGCCCTGACGTGGTGCGCTCAGAGGTGCAGCGGCGAGAGCAGGCAGTTCTTGAGGCGGCCCATCATTTTCCATTTCAGCTCTAGATGCATATTATTGATGAACGCGATGTTTATGTTTCAACCCGGCTTGAAGAATTCATCAGCAACCCCTTAGGAGCGCAAACTGTTCTTTTTCTGTATGATGCTGTATGATACAGGCTTGATTTATTCATTTATTTCGTTTCATTTTCTTAACAATTAAGATGCTGCATGTGTTTATCCAGTCTAATCGAAGTGTGCGTCTCTCCCCCGACTTTACCAACAAAAATCCCGCCCCTCTCAGAAAATACATAAAACTGACTTTACTGAGCTATATGCATTTAAAAGTAGCCTAAAATGGTACAATGGCATTGCTCAGTTCAACGTTTTGGGAAATCGGGCATTTTGTCCCGCGTCAGCATTAATTCAAAAGTTAATAACGCTCAACATTCAAAAGGTAAATAAGGATTTATTGACGACCCGACCGACCGTGACCCGAATATCATTAAAAATATTTTTGGATGACTCGTAACCGCGGGTGACCGCAGGCACCCGCTCATTTTGGATCAACCCGCGCATCACTGGTAGCTACATCTGTCTGAGGACTCTTATACTCTTAACACTTATAGTGCAATCCAATGGAATTAAATCAACACTCCATAGTGTAAAACTTAAACAACAATTGTAAGTGTAACACTTTACACTTGCAGTATAAATTTTCTTAACTGTAAGGTGCTATATTAAAGGTCCACTATGTAGGATTTTAGTAGTAAAATATCCATAAACCACTAGACCAGTGTTATATATTTTGTTCAGTTGAGTACTTACAATATCTCAAATGTTTCCAACTATTTGTAAATTGTGAGAAAATTGCGATTTTAACCGAGGTACCGGGACATGTGAATAGGAGTGAAGGAGTCGCCAGTCAATGGCGTCATTTCCGCATTACCCTCGGTTTCCGCTCGGTTGCCGTAGAAACCATGGCAGCATATAGTCTCGTGGACAAATGCGGACGGTGTAGCGTCTATCAAGCAACTACCGGTAGTTTGTTTCGCGCAGTCGTTATGGAACACAATTATTCTTTGCCGTTTGCAGCTGATTCTGTCGACAAAGACAAGTCCCATAAACGTAAACGTCAATGTATAGGTCAACCAAATGACCCAAGACGATTTTGGGACAAGAAGAGAAATAAAACCAGGATCAACATCGGTGTGGCATTTTCAAAATGGAGAGAACTTCGCGAAAAACTTAAACTAGACAGAGACGCCGATCTTGCATGTGTTTAATAGACAGGTGAGTAATTGGTTTAATTCCTTTACTGACAGAAAACGTGTGATTTGTTTATATCAAACAACAGTGCTAGTCTTATTGTTTGAATGGCTTATTGTCTATGCATATGATGTGAAACATGGTGAGGTCATGTTCACTGTGAATACTTCAAGGCATGTTAAGAACTGGTAAATGTAAATTTGTTGTTTATACTGTAGCTTTAGGTTTTTTTTGTTATTTTTGTTTTACCAAAAAGTTAGTTTTGAATTGAATTTGAGAAATACAGTAACATCTATGACAACCAATTAGTATTAAACCTTACTTTATTTGCGGCTAATTCATTATAGTGAAAGAAAATCATGTCATCAAACGCAACATTTATAAAACTATTACTTTACCTCATCCATGAGCATGATTTCTGATTCCCGTGTGATTGATTACCATCAGCGGTGGAGTTGAAGACGACACTCACATCGTCATCAAGCTAAGACATTGTTGTTGTTTTGAATGTACGCCCTCTAGTGGCGAAAAAAGTTACATAGTATACCTTTAATACTGTAAATTCAACACTACAAACGGTGTACTATTTACACTAGATAGATTGGGACCATATATAGTAGTGAAGTAGTGTTAAAATGAACACTTTAATTGTTAATTTGACATTGAGTTGTCTCTACCTGATATTCAAATAAAATCCACTTATCAATACTTTCTTTGCTGTTTCACTGCTAACTTGACATTACAGGCATTAGATACCTCATGAATAAAACAGCTCAGTGTTAACAAATCAAAGGCAGAGGAGGGGTGTTGATGCACCAATGAGAATGATTGGTAAATGTTTAAAAAGTATTACATTATTTTGCTTGTATACTTCATATTTTTGATGCTATATTCAGTTCATATTAGGGACCTTATTAAATGTTTGATCTTTTCCCACTGGTTTATGCAGTTATGTGCTGAGATTGGGAAGGAAAATAGGCCTACCCCCTAGAAATGGCTAGACCCAGCCTGATCTGCTGGCGATTTGATTTCGCCCTGCAACTCAGTCTGGAAACCTGTACATTCATTTCTATTGCTTCTGTTACACTTTTGCAGGAACCAATCACAGACTGGCTTATCCACCTGGCGCGCTATTGGCAGGTTTAACACGACGACGGATAGAAGCGGTGGGTCGTTGCCCATTGATAACGCCTCTTGTGGTCTGATTGGTTGAAGGACTATCTAATTGCACACAGAGTCATTTCATTTATGCTCATTTATCAGGCCTCTTGTGCAGTAGAAAATACATAGCAGGCTCCACAGACCAATGTTCAATCTTAAATTGAGCTTGGGTTGGTGATAGCCAGACAAAGAAATGACATCTATATTCACCTAATTTCTTTATTTTTAAATTGAACACAGTGAACAAATACACATTCATGATGGAATTCATTAAACAAACAGGTATTAAGCAAAGAACGTATCATCTTAAAAAAAAATTCACAATTATTTTAATAAACCACCAATGTCTCTTATTATTGCTGCAATTTTCTGGGCCTTTTTAGTGTTCATACACTGCAGTGATGGAAAGTAGCTACAAATAAAGTATCCTTTAAAATATGGTTTTGTCTTCATTTTAGATTTATGAATAAAGTCTATGAATAAAATTAGCAAATAATCAACATTACATTAATGGAAAATTCAGTTTTTTTTTTTTTTTTTTCATCAAACAGCATTCCAAATATATTTTTTCTAACATAAGTGGGCAGTGACTATATTGTTGTCTGCAGGTTTAATATGTAGTTTTGTGGCTATAACAGCTTCAACTCTTCTGGGAAGCCTTTCCACAAGGTTTAGGAGTGTGAATTTTTGACAATACTTCTTGAAGCACATTTGTGAGGTCAGGCATCAGGACGATAAGGCCTGAGTCGCAATCTCCACACCGAACTCACTCATCCATGTATTTATGGACCGATGCTTTGTGCACTGGTGTACAGTCATGTTGGAATAGAAAGGCACCATCCCCAAACTGTTCCCACAAAGTTGGGAGCATGAAATTGTCCAAAATGTATTGGTATGCTGAAGCATTAAGAGTTCCTTTCACTGGAACTAAGAGGCCAAGCCCAACCCCTGAAAAACAAACCTAATCCATAATCCCAACAGCATTCCAAATATAGGTTTTCTAGGAAAAGTGGGCAGTGATTATATTGTTGTCTCCAAATAATAAAGCATACACTATATTTGCAAAATTTACACCTGCCTTTACATAAACATGAACTTTAATAAATTGGTTGAATATAAATTAAGTAATAAATATGAAATCAAATGAGATTCTCTCTTTATTGACATCATAGACTGTAAAAAAAAGATGGATGATGCCCCTTCACTACAGGGAGTGCAGAATTATTAGGCAAGTTGTATTTTTGAGGATTAATTTTACAACATTAATAATTAAACAACAACCATGTTGTCAATGAACACAAAAAACTAATTAATATCAAAGCTGAATATTTTTGGAAGTGGTTTTTAGTTTTAGCTATTTTAGGGGGATATCTGTGTGTGCAGGTGACTATAACTGTGCATAATTATTAGGCAACTTAACAAAAAACAAATTTATACCCATTTCAATTATTTATTTTTACCAGTGAAACCAATATAACATCTCAACATTCACAAATATACATTTCTGACATTCAAAAACCAAACAAAAACAAATCAGTGACCAATATAGCCACCTTTCTTTGCAAGGACACTCAAAAGCCTGCCATCCATGGATTCTGTCAGTGTTTTGATCTGTTCACCATCAACATTGCGTGCAGCAGCAACCACAGCCTCCCAGACACTGTTCAGAGAGGTGTACTGTTTTCCCTCCTTGTAAATCGCACATTTGATGATGGACCACAGGTTCTCAATGGGGTTCAGATCAGGTGAACAAGGAGGCCATATCATTAGATTTTCTTCTTTTATACCCTTTCTTGCCAGCCACGCTGTGGAGTACTTGGACGCGTGTTATGGAGCATTGTCCTGCATGAAAATCATGTTTTTCTTGAAGGATGCAGACTTCTTCCTGTACCACTGCTTGAAGAAGGTGTCTTCCAGAAACTGGCAGTAGGACTGGGAGTTGAGCTTGACTCCATCCTCAACCCGAAAAGGCCCCACAAGCTCATCTTTGATGATACCAGCCCAAACCAGTACTCCACCTCCACCTTGCTGGCGTCTGAGTCGGACTGGAGCTCTCTGCCCTTTACCAATCTAGCCACGGGCCCATCCATCTGGCCCATCAAGACTCACTCTCATTTCATCAGTCCATAAAACCTTAGAAAAATCAGTCTTGAGATATTTCTTGGCCCAGTCTTGACGTTTCAGCTTGTGTGTCTTGTTCAGTGGTGGTCGACTTTCTGCCTTTCTTACCTTGGCCATGTCTCTGAGTATTGCACACCTTGTGCTTTTGGGCACTCCAGTGATGTTGCAGCTCTGAAATATGGCCAAACTGGTGGCAAGTGGCATCTTGGCAGCTGCACGCTTGACTTTTCTCAGTTCACGGGCAGTTATTTTGCGCCTTGGTTTTTCCACACGCTTCTTGCGACCCTGTTGACTATTTTGAATGAAACGCTTGATTGTTCGATGATCACGCTTCAGAAGCTTGGCTATTTTAAGACTGCTGCATCCCTCTGCAATATATCTCACTATTTTTGACTTTTCTGAGCCTGTCAAGTCCTTCTTTTGACCCATTTTGCCAAAGGAAAGGAAGTTGCCTAATAATTATGCACACCTGATATAGGGTGTTGATGTCATTAGACCACACCCCTTCTCATTACAGAGATGCACATCACCTAATATGCTTAATTGGTAGTAGGCTTTCCAGCCTATACAGCTTGGAGTAAGACAACATGCATAACGAGGATGATGTGGTCAAAATACTCATTTGCCTAATAATTCTGCACTCCCTGTATCTTCTATTGGAGGAAAGTGAAGCTGTCAATGTCTGAATATGGCGCTGACATCTTGCACTGATTTGGACCCTGAGTCTGCGCAGTAGAAAGCAGAAAGTAAAGCCGTGATATCAAAACCACGCTCACACTCCCACAGTATCTGTTAGCTGGAGAACAACTCATTATGTTGGTGTGAAATAAACAGTTATGGAAATGTAGAAATTGAAGTTAAAGCTCCAATCTCCTCCTGAAAATCGCAGAAAAAATCTGTTAGTGCTTCAGTGACTTCGCTCAGAGAGGCTGTCAATCTCAGCTGTCAATCATGACGTCTTACCCCCATTTTTATAGCAAATAACTAACTAAAATCATTATTTTAAAAAACATTTTTTTAAAAGAAACACTTGACCTTACATCAGCGTGATAAAAACACCCTAAAATGACAGAAACCATCTCTGTAAAAAAATATTTGAAGTGTAATTTGATTGTTTATTTTGTCTTACGTCACATTAAAATACATCAGTCTTGAAGATGAACTTTGTTTACTGCATGTTTACTGTTTCTTTGTCCTGATTTCTATGGAAGAGCTAGCTTTTATTGCTCAACATGTTATCACGTTTGATGATGGGGTATTGTGTAGTTTGATGAGGGGGCAGCATTGCATTTGAAAGGGCTGGATCTGAAGATGAATTCATACATGATATCATGATTTCAAACATTTGTTTTTTGTATGATTGAGTAGAGAAGATGAATGAGTAAAACTCTTGCCACATGGAATGCAGTGATACGGCTTCTCTCCAGTGTGGATCCGCTGATGTATTTTCAGGGTTATTAACTGAATGAATCTCTTGTCGCAGTGTGAACACTTGTAAGGTTTTTCTCCAGTGTGGATCCTCTCATGTGTTTTCAGATGTCCTGATCGACTGAATCTCTTGTCACAGTGTGAACACTTGTGAGGTTTTTCTCCAGTGTGAATTCTCTGATGCCGTTTCAGTTCACTAACATTACTAAAGGTCTTCCCACAATCAAAGCACATATGATCCTTCACACCGCTGTGTATTTTCTGGTGTCGTTTTAAATAACACATCTGACTAAAACCCTTTCCACACAAAGAACACTTGTGAAGATTCTCCTTTGTGTGAACTTTCAGGTGGATCCTCAGGGAATCTGCCAAAAGAAAGTTTTTACCACACTGATCACAGTTATATGGTCTTTCTCCAGAATGAGAACGCAGATGCGATTTAAGAGTGTTTGCATGTCTGAAACTCTTCTCACACTGATCACATGTGTGCGGCTTCTCTCCAGTGTGGATTCTCATGTGTACATTAAGGTGTCCTTTTTTTGTGAAACTCTTCCCACACTGATCACATGTGTGCGGCTTCTCTCCAGTGTGGATTTTCATGTGATCCTTTAGATCTCCTTTTCGTGTGAAACTCTTCCCACACTGATCACATGAGTAAGGCTTCTCTCCAGTGTGGATTTTCATGTGATCCTCAAGACCTCCTTTCTTTGTGTAACTCTTCTCACACTGATCACATGAGTGCAGCTTCTCTCCAGTGTGCATTCTCGTGTGTACATTAAGGTATCCTTTTTGTGTGAAACTCTTCCCGCACTGATCACATGTGTGTGGCTTCTCTCCAGTGTGCATTCTCGTGTGTACATTAAGGTGTTCTTTTCGAGTAAAACTCTTCCCGCACTGATCACATGTGTGTGGCTTCTCTCCAGTGTGGATCCTCTCATGAGTTTTCAGAGCTCCTGACACACTGAATCTCTTGTCACAGTGTGAACACTTGTAAGGTTTTTCTCCAGTGTGAATTCGCTGGTGCTGTTTCACTTCAGCATCACTAAAAAAGGTCTTCCCACAATCAAAGCACATGTGATTCTTCACAGCGCTGTGTCTTTTCTGGTGTACTTTTAAACCATTCATCTCACTAAAACTTTTTCCACACAAAGAACACATGTGAGGCTTCTCTTTTGTATGAAATTTCAAGTGGCTCTTCAAGGATTTTGCCAAAATAAATGTTTTACCACACTGATCACAGTTATATGGTCTTTCTCCAGAATGAGAACGCAGATGTAATTTAAGAGTATCTACCCTTCTGAAACTCTTCCCGCACTGATCACATGCGTGCGGCTCCTCTCCAGTGTGGATTCTCATGTGATACTTAAGGCTTTGTTTACGTCTAAAACTATACCCGCACTGATCACAAATGTGTGGGTTCTCTCCAGTGTGGATCCTCATGTGTTCATTAAAGTGTCCTTTTTGTATAAAACTCTTCCCGCACTGATCACATGTGTATGGCTTTTCTCCAGTGTGGATTTTCACGTGTACCTGAAGCTTTTCTTTTCGTGTGAAACTCTTCCCGCACTGATCACATGTGAAAGGTTTCTCTCCAGTGTGAACTCTCATGTGAAGTTTAAGACTTTGTTTGTATGAGAAACTCTTTCCGCACTGAGAGCAGGGGAAACATTTGTTGGATCGTCTCAAAGATTTATTTCCTGTTTTGACATGATGTTTCTCTTCTGCTTCGCTCAGTTCTTCACTCTCTTCATTCTCCTCCGTCAAGTCTAAAATGAAAGTAAAACACTTTAATTGTCAGTCAATCAAAACATATCAAAGAGAAATGTGAAGGGAAAGGACATGAACCCTGGAAAAATGAACCCTGGTGTAAAAAGAAAGTAGACCGATTTTTTGATACAAAAGTTTTTATGATATAGAATGCAACCATCAACTCGGTTAAAGTTACCATGAAACAGAACTTCTGTAGCAATGAATGTCTTGCTCATAATTAATGACAAATCAAGTTTATCACAAACTGTTAAAAAGGCTTATTGAATATATTTATTATATATACGAAACCTGCAGCGTCCGTATGAATCCCATGCCAAGGAAGCGGAGCAGATGAGCTGAGCAGACGCAATTAACACAGTTTCCCAGAATAATCTGACCGTATCAGAAGTTTACTGATATAATATCATGTGGATTTGGATATAATGTGGATATTGTAATTTGTAATAACAAATTAAGTGTATTTTGTTAGTTCTTATTGAAATATGTTGATTATTTCACACCGCGATTAAAATGCATCTTACATTTACGCATTTGGCAGACGCTTTTATCCAAAGCGACTTACAGTGCACTTATTACAGGGACAATCCCCCTGGAGCAACATGGAGTAAAGTGCCTTGCTCAAGGACACACTGGTGGTGACCGCTGGGATCGAACCAGCAACCTTCTGCGTATCAGTTCCATGGTTTAACCCACTGGACCACCATCTCACATAGCACTCTTGCTATGCGCTATTGCGCCATGTGAATGTGTGTTTGCTGTTATCTAATTCATTCTGCTGCACTGTTGTTATTTTTTTCTTTAATCTTCTTAGCGTGCAATTTCATGATTGACACACATCTATTTGCATAAAGTAAACTTTCCTGGCTAACCAACAGGGTATGTTAGGATGTCTGTTCTGGGAACTTTCTGGAAACCAAACACTTGATCTTGATACAATATTAATTTATAGCCTACTGTACATATAAGGAAAAATATGTTTTCCCTTTTAGCACTATTTTAAAATTGTCTTGGTTTAAATTATATTTGCTTTCATTCATTAATATTCACTTGTGTGCTTATATAAGTATCATTAAAAATATTAGGATGCAAGTTATTAACATTTTTAAATTTCACATTTAAAAAAAAATCTAGTGTTTGATCATGTCTAAATATTTTTTAAAATACAAAACCTAAGTAAGCAGTTATGATCTACAATACTTTTTTGAGCAACTAGACTAGATACATGTATATTTATTAAAGAGCCATACAGGCAACTAGTGGGAAAACAATGGCATCACAATGAAAATTATTATTTTTCCAGTCACAAAATGACTCTAATTTGCCTTTTTGCATTGTACTTTTCAATTGTAACCTTAAATAGGCCTACTACACTAAATGTAATATAAATAAGAAAAATATTTCAAGTTGTCATTATTGGACCATAATTATTGCACAAATAGTAGGATCTCCTCAAAATATTAAACAGCCTAAATATTATTGAACTAAAACATAGAACATTTATTTAATTGAAAAATAGTTAAGGTGCACATTAAGCATGCCAAAATGGTATTTACTGTTATAATTTGAAAAAAAAAATTGTACAATGAATTGTAAATGCTTAGACTTTGTTTAGTGTCAAAAGCAAGGTTACCAATTTGGCATGAGATTTGCTTGGGCAGAGTAAGAGCGTGAGACAGAGAGAGCCTGAAAGCATGTCTCACGCCAAATGCGTTCGAGTTGGCAACCCTGCCAAAAATTGTTAGCTGGGCATCCGGTAATGAGTGTGGCATCATTTAGAAGCAGCAATAAACTCTGGCTCATTTTAAGCAAATCCACAGACCTATATCAAGAATAAACACAAACCTCTTTGTTCTTCAGTGTCTTCAGGTTCCATCCTGCAGGATTCTGGATCACTCATGCTCTCACTGTTCAGCTCTGTCTTCTTCACTCAGAGGCTGATGGGAATAATCCAGCATTTATTGGTGAACTGCTGTGGGAGGAGCTTCAAGATGAATCATTGTGTGGTAGGAGGAGCAGACCTACCAAAATCCAAAATAAATGATCAAATTGAGGTTTTCACCAATTCACAAATTGTATGCATTTATTTTTTATGTTCATCTATCAAAATGTAAAGTTACTGAATTTGTTTTTTTAAAAACATTTGTATTTTATGTTTTGTTAGTGAATTGACCATTTGCTTTTATACATCTTTCTTTATCTGCCAAATGAACCAATGGACAAAGAAATATAGAAAAGTATGAATAAATAGAATTAAATAATTGAAATATCTAAAAATGTAAGAATAAAAACACAGTAAGATAAATTAGATTAAATAAAAACATGTATTAACATATTTTTAGTTTGTAGTTGTTTTTACAGGAAACATGGTTTATCACAGACTATAAGAAAATAAAGTGTAGATATCAAAAGTGGTGATTATGCAGTCTGTTGACACCAATGAAATGAGCTTTAAGTGGCAGTTTACAGGTGATCTGAGGACATCAGTATAATGAATGAGGTGAAAACTGGAACTATTGATATGAAATAGAGGCTTTCAGCAGCTGTTGACACCCTTACAGGATCATCAGCAGAGATCTCACTCATTTGAGTACTTAAAAACTACTCTGTCATAATATTATTTACCACAAGATTAAAACACCAGTAATACATAAAAACAAATACAAATGGCATACGTCTGCTGTAGTTTTTTTCTGTTTCTTTTATGTGGTTTCATTAACCGCTACAGCATTCCAGGCTAAATACTACCATATAGCAGGATTATGTGTTCAGTTTAACCTTAATATAGTTCGATTTTCTGATAATTAGGCCTACATTATCAATAAAGGATTTATATAATTAATTTCCCCACAGACTCAATATAAATGACAGCTGCAAGCAGTGATGAAAGGGCCCTCACACCCAGGCCACTACCATCCGGTGGCTTTAGGAAAACAGATATGCATTTAAACATGTAACATTTGGAGAAAAATAGCAAAGTCATTTGATGTGCCACACTTCCTGTTGCCAGCAAGTGGTGCTTTAATTATAACTGAATATTGCCATGTAGATGTCTTCAGGTCAGGACTGTAATCAAACATGTGAAGTTTAGGGCAGATTGGACATTGTTTGTCTGAGTTAAAACAACTTCCTGTTTCGTGGCGTTAATCACATACATTAGCACTTAGCCAAAGTGCATGATTTAATGTGTTTCTAGCATGTTTGGCACTTCATGGCATATTTAAATGTGTTTCATGGAGTGAATTACAGTGTAAAGCATGCCATTTCCTGTTTCCAGAAGGTGGCGCTATGACTAACTGAATATTGGGATTAAGATGTCTTCAGCCCCAGCCTGACAAGCCAGACCCACATCAAGATGTTGGGTCTGGGAACTCACCATTGGCAGGGCTCAATCCGAGGGGCGGGATAAACGGTTGTCTTTCAAATTCCCTCTGCACGCAAAAGGATAGCGCTACAACCAACCAGAGCAATGAAGAAGGTGAAGCGGAGCTAGTTGATAGATTAAACTTTCACCGTATCTGGTCGGCAAAACTCTGAACACATCTTCCTTTCTTAAGAATGACTTCATGCCGTTCTTTGTTCTTTTCTCAAAGAAAAACTTTCGACTGTGCCTGCTCCGCTGCTCTGCGCTGTTGTGAGTCGGCCAAAGAAAAGCACGTGTTTTTTCATCATCATGCCACCGAAGAAAAACCCAGTGGGGGAAGATGTGGACGAAATTAGAAAGGCACTAGACTTTCTTGCGGAGAATGTATCTGAAATAAAGAATCAACAGAAACAAATCCTCAAACTGCTGGAAGTTAAGATACTGCATATTCAAAACGCAGAAAGGATAAAAAAGATAACGGATCTGGAGGATTTGGAGCAATACTCCAGAATTAACGACAGGGTCATACCAGGCTCAAGATCAATTCCCGGTCTTATGCCCAAGCAGTGACCACGTTTACAAAAATCAAGTTGTAGAAACACCTCAAAGATAGTCAGTGGAAACAGGATGCACCTGAGCTCAATTTTGAATGCCATGGCAAAGGCTGTGAATGTACATGTTTTTTTTGTGAAAACTTCTTTCACGTTGTCATTATGAGGTATTGTTTGTTAGCCTGGCTCTGCCCTCCTACGTACTTCTGCCCAATTTTCATTTTCCTTCAGTACTCCGTCTGGGATTGCGGTATATTCTCTGGTTTTCAGCGAACAGAGGGAGTGGCTGAGAACGATGACGTTGATGTTGTGCGTTAGTTTGAGATGACACACGTCACGACCATACATCAAATCAATCAAATCAAATCACTTTATTGTCACACAGCTATATGCACAAGTGCGACAGCAGGTGAAATTCTTGGTGCAGTTCCG
This sequence comes from Romanogobio albipinnatus, assembly GCA_023566225.1. Lineage (NCBI taxonomy): Eukaryota > Metazoa > Chordata > Actinopteri > Cypriniformes > Gobionidae > Romanogobio > Romanogobio albipinnatus. Next base: position 30,451,067 of record CM042263.1, on the reverse strand, counting down.
AGCAACATAGCAGTCACGACATGACATGTACAACATTTAAAGCAGCATCAGATTACACATCTGATGCGCCCACAATTACTCACAGCACAGTAAACTCTACAATAAACAATAAATAATTTACACAATGTGAGTGTAGTTCTCACAGCTTTAACCAATATACACATACTTACAATATACATATACTTTAAACAATATACACTAAACATACATTAAACAGTATACATTAAGCTATAATAATAATAATAATATACAATGTACAGTATACATTATTATTCACAGTAGAGATCCAATTATGTACAATAGGTGCTATATGATAAATGATAAATAATAAATGATACATAAATGTGTATATAATGTGTGTGTATCTACAGTGGGTTGTGCTGAGTGATATTCTGTCCAGTGTGTGTTATGATCCTGATGGATCAAGAGTTAAGTAGTCTAATTGCTTGTGGGAAGAAGCTGTTCTGGAGTCGGCTGGTGCGTGTTCTGATGCTGCGGTACCGTCTGCCTGATGGCAGCAGTGAGAGCAGCCCATGGTTCGGGTGGCTAGAGTCTCTGATGATCCTCTGAGCTCTCTTCACACACCGCCTGGCGTAAATGTCCTGGAGGGAGGGAAGCTCACCTCCGATGATGCAGCTGGCCGTGCGCACTACCCTTTGCAGGGCTTTGCGGTTGCGGGCGGTACTGTTGCCGTACCAGGTGGTGATGCAGCCAGTCAGCAGGCTCTCTATGGTGCAGGTGTAGAAGCGTGTGAGGATGTGGCGGTTCATTCCAAACCTCCTCAGCCGTCGCAGGAAGAAAAGGCGCTGATGAGCCTTCTTCACAACGGCCTCAGAGTGGACGGACCATGAGAGTTCCTCTGTGATGTGGACACCGAGGAACTTGAAGCTGCTGACATTAGCGATTGGTTATGGCAGATCCAATAGTTTTAAACTTCAAAAGAGTTCCCGCCTTCAAGGAAGTTAACGCTTGTCAATGGAGAGTGACCAGACCAGATCTGTACAAATGAAACGTACCAGAGTCTGGGACCAGGCTAATTGTTTGTAGAATTTTGAGGAAAATAATTAATTTAAAGGGTGGTAAACCACAATTTCACTTTTCTAACTTTAGCTAGTGTGTAATGTTGCTGTTTGAGCATAAACAACATCTGCAAAGTTACAACGTTCAAAGTTTAAAGCAAACGGAGATATTTGCTTTTAAAGAAATCCATTTCTAAGGACTACAGCAAACGGCCGCTAGGGACTACTACACATTCCTCCAGGGTCTCTGACATCACCAGCCCCAATATTTACATAAAGCCCTCCTCCGAGAATATTAAATAAGGGGGGCGAGGCCATTTTGTATCGCAGCAGGGAAGCGTTGTTGTGGTTAGTAGGCGAGAGAAAGAAAGAAAGAAAGAAAGAAAGAAAGAAAGAAAGAAAGAAAGAAAGAAAGAAAGAAAGAAAGAAAGAAAGAAAGAAAGAAAGAAAGAAAGAAAGAAAGAAAGAAAGAAAAGGCCCTTCTCATTCTCTGGTATAATGTTGAGGTAATGCTGAGATAATAATCTATCGTCACTTCAGGGCACATAAAACTAACAGTTATTGTAATTTAATATTGCATTGCAACCCAAATGGTACTACATAAACAACAAAAGTGTTGACTTTCTTCTTCTCTATGATAATTAATTTGGGGATGAGCTCATTCAAAAATATACTGGGTCAGCGTGGAATCTGGGTCACAATTTATGTCTTATCATGGTAAAACCTGAAAGCCAAAGAAAGAAAACATCAGTATTTTTTACTTTCTTTAGACAATTTACAATATTACGGTGACGCATTGCTGCCAAATACATTTTTCTTTCCCTAATTCATCTAATTCATTCTGCTGCACTGTTATTTTCTTCTTTAATCTTCTTAGCGTGCAATTTCATGATTGACACACATCTATTTGCATTAAGTAAACTTTCCTGGTTAACCAACAGGGTATGTTAGGATGTCTGTTCTGGGAACTTTCTGGAAACCAAACACTTGATCTTGATACAATATTAATTTATAGCCTACTGTACATATAAGGAAAAATATGTTTTCCCTTTTAGCGCTATTTTAAAATTGTCTTGGTTTAAATTATATTTGCTTTCATTCATTAATATTCACTTGTGTGCTTATATAAGTATCATTAAAAATATTAGGATGCAAGTTATTAACATTTTTAAATTTCACATTTAAAAAAAAATCTAGTGTTTGATCATGTCTAAATATTTTTTAAAATACAAAACCTAAGTAAGCAGTTATGATCTACAATACTTTTTTGAGCAACTAGACTAGATACATGTATATTTATTAAAGAGCCATACAGGCAACTAGTGGGAAAACAATGGCATCACAAATGAAAATTATTTTTCCAGTCACAAAATGACTCTAATTTGCCTTTTTGCATTGTACTTTTCAAATGTAACCTTAAATAGGCCTACTACACTAAATGTAATATAAATAAGAAAAATATTTCAAGTTGTCATTATTGGACCATAATTATTGCACAAATAGTAGGATCTCCTCAAAATATTAAACAGCCTAAATATTATTGAACTAAAACATAGAACATTTATTTAATTGAAAAATAGTTAAGGTGCCCATTAAGCATGCCAAAATGGTATTTACTGTTATAATTTGAAGAAAAAAAATTGTAAAATGAATTGTAAATGCTTAGACTGTGTTTAATGTCAAAAGCAAGGTTGCCAATTTGGCATGAGATTTGCTTGGGCAGAGTAAGAGTGTGAGACAGAGAGAGCCTGAAAGCATGTCTCGCGCCAAATGCGTTCAAGTTGGCAACCCTGCCAAAAATTGTTAGCTGGGCATCCGGTAATGAGTGTGGCATCATTTAGAAGCAGCAATAAACTCTGGCTCATTTTAAGCAAATCCACAGACCTATATCAAGAATAAACACAAACCTCTTTGTTCTTCAGTGTCTTCAGGTTCCATCCTGCAGGATTCTGGATCACTCATGCTCTCACTGTTCAGCTCTGTCTTCTTCACTCAGAGGCTGATGGGAATAATCCAGCATTTATTGGTGAACTGCTGTGGGAGGAGCTTCAAGATGAATCATTGTGTGGTAGGAGGAGCAGACCTACCAAAATCCAAAATAAATGATCAAATTGAGGTTTTCACCAATTCACAAATTGTATGCATTTATTTTTTATGTTCATCTATCAAAATGTAAAGTTACTGAATTAGTTTTTTTTTTAAAACATTTGTATTTTATGTTTTGTTAGTGAATTGACCATTTGCTTTTATAAATCTTTCTTTATCTGCCAAATGAACTAATGGACAAAGAAATATAGAAAAGTATGAATAAATAAAATTAAAATAATTGAAATATCTAAAAATGTAAGAATAAAAACAGTAAGATAAATTAAATTAAATAAAAACATGTATTAACATATTTTTAGTTTGTAGTTGTTTTTACATGAAACATGGTTTATCACAGACTATAAGAAAATAAAGTGTAGATATCAAAAGCGGTGATTATGCAGTCTGGTGACACCAATGAAATGAGCTTTAAGTGGCAGTTTACAGGTGATCTGAGGACATCAGTATAATGAATGAGGTGAAAACTGGAACTATTGATATGAAATAGAGGCTTTCAGCAGCTGTTGACACCCTTACAGGATCATCAGCAGAGATCTCACTCATTTGAGTACTTAAAAACTACTCTGTCATAATATTATTTACCACAAGATTAAAACACCAGTAATACATAAAAACAAATACAAATGGCATACGTCTGCTGTAGTTTTTTCTGCTTCTATTATGTGGTTTCATTAACCGCTACAGCATTCCAGGCTAAACACTACCATATAGCAGGATAATGTGTTCAGTTTAACCTTAATATAGTTAGATTTTCTGATAATTAGGCCTACATTATCAATAAAGGAATTATATCATTAAAGGGGTGGTAAACCACGATTTCACTTTTCTAACTTTAGCTAGTGTGTAATGTTGCTGTTTGAGCATAAACAACATCTGCAAAGTTACAACGTTCAAAGTTTAAAGCAAAGGGAGATATTTGCTTTTAAAGAAATCAGTTTCTAAGGACTACAGCAAACGGCCGCTAGGGACTACAGACATTCCTCCAGGGTTGCTGACATCACCAGCCCCAATATTTACATAAACCCCTCCTCCGAGAATATGAAATAAGGGGGGGTGAGGCCATTTTGAATCGCAGTGAGGAATAGTTGTTGTGGTAGGCTAGTTAGTAGGCTGGAGAGTGTTGTTGCCAATGCCGACGAAATCAAAGCACGAGACAGACAGGGGTCAGAGGAGAAGACCAGAAAATGTGACATAATGGACAATATTCGTCTGTATTTGCTATACAGGAGCTGCGGTTCAGATGCACAAGATAAACCAGCCAGTGTAAGCGCCGCTGATCCGCTGGAGCTCACAACTCCGAAAACGCCAGATAAAATGTACTATTAGGCACTCTTTATATAAATAAACCACAGATTTGAGCTTTAAACAGCTACATTATCGACTGAAAAAGTCTTAAAACTCCGTTTTGTCACACATTAACAGTACATTTTAACAAAAAAAGACATAAACACAGCCCATGTCAGTCATTTCTCACCGAGACGAGCTGCTGGCAGAAGTCCCTCCTATGACGAGAACTCGCGTCTGTTGTGCAGTGAATGTCACGCGCGAATGAAGCGAGTAAACTCAAAATGTTCAAGCGTCCACTTTCGCGCGAATAGCGCGATTTATTCACGTCCGGTGTGAACGCCGCAAGAGACGGGCGCGCGCGGATGACCGCGGCTCATCTCACGGAGCAAAGCTTCCACAATCTTCACGAGCGCTATGAAAGCGGAATTCGCACAACGGCTTGTCCTGAAAGATGGATTAAAAAGAAGCTGTTTACGTGCCACAAACTGTAAGTAGGATTTATTTTTCGTCTATGTGTTTTCCTGTAATAGTTTGTGTTGTTAATTGTACGTTGTAGCAAGGAAGTACACAGATGACAACGCTGTTTGTCTCTGCAAACCAGTTTGTTAAATGCTCATTCATATTAACGTTATCCGAATAACACCTCACGTTACAAACGTTTTAAAATCTCAACAGCGAACTTGGCATTAGTGTAAATTATTCTTTGATTAGAGCTTTTATGTATTGTTTATCTACAGGCATGCTAAACATGGTTCTGTGTTTGATTTGGATACTATAGTAAAGCTAATGTTTAGTGTTCGTTCTTGCGACAGATATTTGGCAAATCGATCACTATAGATCCGCAGTCTTTACTCTTGAGGACTGAACAGGTTCTGCTCGATCATCTTCACTAAAATTGTCTGGGTCTGATTCGGGCTCAAATTGGTATGGTTTTATTGATGCTATTGTACCCGAAGCACAGCTGAGGCTACCGGCGAAGGTAAGGGGCGTGACGTTCTGATAAACGTGCTCAAGGCGGGCGGTTAGCCAATCACAACACACTGGGCCAGCTAATCAATCAGAGCCCATTGCGTATTTTTGAGGGACTGGCTTCATAGAATCCGGAAACCATCAGAGCGTTTTTACAAGGAGGGACAGAGCAGTGTAGAATAAAGGTAAAATATATGAAAAATAATGCAATTTTTTAAAAAAGAAGCATGAACACGTTACAGTGCACCCCACAAACCCAATCAAGCCTTCGAAAGAATGTGTTTTACCACCCCTTTAATTTCCCCACAGACTCAATATAAATGAAAGCTGCAAGCAGCGATGAAAGGGCCCTCACACCCGGGCCACTACCATCCGGTGGCTTTAGGAAAACAGATATGCATTTAAACATGTAACAGTTGGAGAAAAATAGCAAAGTCATGTGATGTGCCACACTTCCTGTTGGTAGCAAGTGGTGCTTTAATTATAACTGAATATTGCCATGTAGATGTCTTCAGGTCAGGACTGTAATCAAACATGTGAAGTTTAGGGCAGATTGGACATTGTTTGTCTGAGTTAAAACAACTTCCTGTTTCATGGCGTTAATCACATACATTAGCACTTAGCCAAAGTGCATGATTTAATGTGTTTCTAGCATGTTTGGCACTTCATGGCATATTTAAATGTGTTTCATGGAGTGAATTGCAGTGTAAAGCATGCCATTTCCTGTTTCCAGAAGGTGGCGCTATGACTAACTGAATACTGGGGTTAAGATGTCTTCAGCCCCAGCCTGACAAGCCAGACCCACATCAAGATGTTGTGTCTGGGAACTCGCCACTGGCAGGGCTCAATCCGAGGGGCGGGAAAAACGGTTGTCTTTCAAATTCCCTCTGCACGCAATAGGATAGCGCTACAACCAACCAGAGCAATGAAGAAGGTGAAGCGGAGCTAGTTGATAGATTAAACTTTCACCGTATCTGGTCGGCAAAACTCCGAACACATCTTCCTTTCTTAAGAATGACTTCATGCCGTTCTTTGTTTTTTTTCTCAAAGAAAAACATTCGACTGTGCCTGCGCCACTGCTGCTGCTCTGCTCTGTTGTGAGTCGGCCAAAGAAAAGCTGCGTGGAAAGACCCGTGTTTTTTCATCATCATGCCACCGAAGAAAAACCCAGTGGGGGAAGATGTGGACAAAATTAGAAAGGCATTAGACTTTCTTGCGGAGAATGTATCTGAAATAAAGAATCAACAGAAACAAATCCTCGAACTGCTGGAAGTTAAGATACTGTGTATTCAAAACGCAGAAAGGATAAAAAAGTTAACGGATCTGGAGCGGAGGATTTGGAGCAATACTCCAGAATTAACGACGTGGTCATACCAGGCTCAAGATCAATTCCCGGTCTTATGCATGTAGCAGGTGAGGTTGTTAAGACCGGAAGAGGGTATGAGGGCCTAATTGGCACTAATTACTTGATCAGGTGGCTGCAGGGCGCTTTCTTTTTAATGTGTCCAAGACGTGGACGGGTGAACAATAGTGTGGTGTGCGTTCGAGGAGTGAGCCTTGGAGTTAAGCTGTGCGGTCAGGAGAATCTCGGCCTGGTGTCTGGTGCATATGGTGACCAGTAAATGGTACACGCAGTTACAAGTCTCTGTTGCTCACAGTATAGCGAGTAACGTTAGTGATTCCATACGGGTTTGCAGCAACAAGCAACGCTGACGTTGGTGAGAGTGTGCTCAGCTAGTCACCCACACTGTTAAACTTCATTGGCTTTATAGCTTCTAATTCATCTACTGTAGGCTGGCTTCAACTGAGGATTACTTCGTCTGTCCAACTAGCCACTGTTTTTCCTGGGTTTAACCATCCTTCACACTTTTATTGCTTTGAATATACGTGCTACAACTGTGTTCTGACCTGGAGCTTGGTGGGCTAAAGGGGGAGGCCTGCTAAGCTTAGCCTGCAAGCTTCATTGTTTGTTGGCCTGTTTGTTTTGTTTGTGTCTTTCTTTCTTTCTTTGTCTGTTTGTTTTGCAATCATTGTAATTTGGTATCTGGGCATTGTGCAATATTTCTTGTGGGGCAGTGGAAACAGGATGCACCTGAGCTCAATTTTGAATGCCATGGCAAAGGCTGTGAATGTACATGTTTTTTTTTTTTTTTTTTTTTAATTAGCAAAGATTTCAAACAAACTTCTTTCACGTTGTCATTATGGGGTATTGTTTGTTAACCTGGCTCCGCCCTCCTACGTACTTTTGCTCAGTTTTCATTTTCCTTCAGTACTCTGTCCGAACAGAGGGAGTGGCTGAGAACGATGATGTTGATGTTGTGCACTAGTTTGAGATGACACACGTCACGACCAAACATTAGCAATTGGTTATGGCAGATCCAGAGTGGCTCTGGGCAGATCCAATAGTTTTAAACTTCAACAGAGCCTTCCTGCCTTCAAGGAAGTTAACCATTTTTAGACTTTATGTCTCAGTTTTGCCCCTAACGTGTTCTATATTTGATGTTATATACACTGTAAAAAAAAAAATCCCGTAAAAAAACGGTAAATCTCTGGCAGCAAAGTTTACAGACATATTCCGTCAAATTACAGTAAAAAACCTTTTCACAAAATTACATGCAATAAACCGTAAAAATACAGACAATATTTTACAGTCAAAATTAATCAAATTACAGTATATTGCTGTTAATAATAATTTATTAAACTGTGTAAAAACTGATAAATTATGTAAAATTACACATAAATCAACTAATTTTCACGTTAATCTCTGAAAATATAAGGTTTTTATGAGTTATTTTATAAACCTGCTCTGTCCATCTACAGTAATTTACTTTTAAAATATAGGTTTTCCATGTACAATAACTAAGACATAATTTATAAAAAGGCAGTAAGCACATACATTAAAAAACAAATGATTGCATATTTACAGTATTAATCTTTATTTTTACAGAACCACTCACAACTTCAACCTCTAAATTAAGGCCTACTTATACATAAAAAATAGCAACCTTTACAGCCAATTTCTGTTAAATTTACAAAATATAGTAAATTTGATCAAAGGAACCTGCACATTTACAGTATTAGTAATTTTACATAACACATATGTCAAGTTACTTGAATTATAGGAAATACAAGCTTAGTATACAAGTTAAAAATTAGTAAATGTAATAAACAAATTGTTTTATAAATTTTTGTTATAAGTATTAATTTTAAAATTAAACAAAATAAAAATGACCGTACTTTTTACAACTATTTATAAGATAAGTAAAACAAAATAAAATTTAAATTAGTGCATAAAATAGATTGGAAGAAAACATTTGTATGTACACATTTATTGAGCTGAGCAGGGAGGTGGTGCTGCTGGACCTGGATGGGCTTCCACAATAGAGACCCAGCACTGCGGCATTTGAAAGCGGGACATCATCTGGGATGAGTGCATATTTCCACTCTCAAACAGGTTTGCAGGGCTGACTCAGGTGCCATGTTGCTAAGATGTTTTCAGAAAGAGGGAAGAATAAATTAAATTAACATCCTCAATAATCATAAAATATTTTAACATGCAAAACCATTCTATGAGCTAAACTCTAAAGGACAGCGGCCCTCAAGACCAACGTTGCCAATCCCTGATCTATAAGACATGTTTCTATTATATACTGTTCATATTTTTTTGTATTCTCTTAAGCCACTCTTAAGGCTACCGACGTTGCCTATCCCTGATATATAAGATTTTTAGTGTTTCTATTAGGCCTACTGTTCATATTTTTTTAAACAATATACGTGATGTCATGTCGAGCCTACCTGGTCGCGTTAGTCTTTCGATCGGCAGGGGAACTTTCAACAATTTTTCCATAAATTAAATAGGGAAGGCGGTCGGCCGAAAGTTTCCATATTTAAAACTTTATAACGTAAACTTTCGGCCGACCGCCTTCCCTGTTCAATTTATGGAAAAATTGTTGAAAGTTCCCCTGCCAATCGAAAGACTAACGCAACTAGGTAGCCTCGACATGACGTCACATACGCATCTTGAGTTTCACTTTCAACATTCAACACTTTTCCACGGAAGGTGGTCAGCCGAAAGTTTACTTGATAAAGTTTTCAATATGGATATTTTTCTTACACAAAAGCATCGATTCGCTTCAGAAGGCCTTTATTAACACACCAGAGCTGCATGGAGCATGTTATTTGATGGGCAGATGCACTTTTATGGACTTCAAAAACAGAGCAACTATTACTGCAATTCTAATGCTTGGATTAGCCTGGACTTTTGTAATATAACTCCGATTTTATTCGTCTGAAAGAAGAATGTCATATACACCTAGGATGACTTGAGGGTGAGTAAATCATGGGCTAATTTTCATTTTTGGACGAACTGTCCCTTTAAGGCTAATATTGCCCACAACCCATTGCGCTTTGGAGGAGGATTCGGTTCAGAACTACAAACATGAGTCAAAAGTGTTACAAAAAAAACTACAAAACATGGCGGGTATGCGCGACCGACGGTGAGATAAAGGTTCGAGTGATGATATTCAAAGTTTAACCTTATAAAATATTTATTTAAATGTTATCCATGTTATATTTCATCTGCAATAACAAAGTGGACTTTTATAACGATCCGTTTGTCCATTAATAGCCTATGAGGAGAGTTCTCTACATGAAAGACCTGCGCCTGCAGATCAACGCTACTGTATTTCTCTCCGATACGGTAGGAAATCAAAGAGGAGGATTTTAACTGTGACAAAATGATTGACAGTCCAGTTTTACAGTATGCCTACTAGGATGCGTGTCAGGATGACACAGAGCAACCGTTAAAGACGCAATTTTATGATGTAGGCTATGTATGTGACGAGTATGTCCCAAAAGCTTGTCAACTCTTTTACACACTCAAAAGTACATTTCCTTCACAAAATGTATGTTACCTTGCATACAATTAAACGATATACAGCACAATAAAGAATTTATAAATAAAATAAAATGTACACAAACCTGTATTTTACCGAAGACATGCACCAATTTGACGGCACTCACTGCACTGTTCTCCCCTGAAGAGGTCGCAAATGATCTGCGGCTGCGCGCTTCAGAAGCGTCCACATGAGGTTGTGTGGTAGTCTAGGGCAGTGGTTCCCAACCACATTCCTGGAGGACCCCCAACAGTGCACATTTTGCATGTCTCCTCAATCAAACACACCTGATTCAGGTCATCAGCTCATTAGTAGCTACTCCAAGACCTGATGTGGGTGTGTCAGACAAAGGACACATCCAAAATGTGCACTGTTGGGGGTCCTCCAGGAACGTGGTTGGGAACCACTGGTCTAGGGTGTGGGCGCTTGGTGTCGGTAGACATATTTAAAAAATCAACTTGTTTTCTGCAAACTCCACCCGATTCTTGTTCTATATCTCCTAAAGTACCACTGTGGTGTTTTCCATGTTGTTTAACTGTTTTATTATTTAATAATTGCATGCCAAAATCATGAAACAATACTATTTATTTTTTAATTATTTTTAATTATTATTTAAGACACAAAAACACACTTAACATACGCTAAAAATCTAATATGCACTCTCGCTCCTTTTTTTTTGTGTGCAAATTTTTGCTCCAGCTCTGCATTATTACAGAGGCAGTTCATACCATAAGAGTAAAGGAGAATTATCAAAGTGTTAAGCCAAACATAAAAAAATAGGCTAAATAGTCAAGATCAAAACTTGTTGGTTATCCCAAAGCCAGCCAAACATATAAAATCTGAGATTAATACAAATTCACAACACTTTATATATATATATATATATAATGTTATAATTTTGGCATGCAATTATTAAATAACGAAACCATAAATCAACATGAAAATCCCCACAGTGGAACTTGGGGAAATGTAGAACAAGAACCTGGTGGAATTTGCAGAAAACTATTTGATTTCATCTTTCTATGATTTTTTAAAATATGTCTGTATTGAGGTAAATAGTATTGGTCATGACTTTGGCATGCAATTATTAAATAATGAAAAAGTTAAACAACATGAAAAACACAGTGGTACTTTAGGAGATATAGAACAGGAATCGGGCGGAGTTTGCAGAAAACAATTAATTGTATTTATTTTTGTTATGAATTTTTAAAATATGTCTATCAACACCAAGCACCCACACCTTTAGCCTCATGTGGACGCGCAATGCATTTTAAAGCGTAGATGGCGTGACCTCAGTCGCAAACTGCTTGCAATAAATAACTCAACCCCTATATGTTATGTCTGACCAGGATATGCATTCTGCATAACATAAAAACTGAAAGAAAAAAATAATAATAACCCCAGAAATACTCAAAAGGCTCATTCCAGGATTTGGGTAGAAAAAATAACCCAGGGTTTTTCTAGAGTGAAGTAAACAGGAGCAAACGTTTGTCCACTCAACAGAAACCACATTCATTCGGGTCACTCTGACAGTAAATAAACTCAGACCGCAGCAGGTTTCACTTTGACTCACAAACTGAGCTGCAAGTGTCAAAAGTATTCTGTGGAAAGCATTAACCTCTCCATCATTTACAAACGTCGCGAAATACACTGAATAAAGTGCAATGAAGAACTAAGCTGAATTCTTTATGTGTTGTTATTTTCACTTTTCGTTTAACATATTTTTGTCACTTTTGAGTTTCCATAGACCACATCCTTTAGATGTTTGACAGTATCTGTCTCAGCAGACACAAACTGACCCTTATCATGTATTAAGTGAGTTCTAGTTTTTTTTTTTTTTTTCAACAGTGTTGTGCATTTTTGTAATTTTTGTTGTTGTATGGTTGTGTCTTATAATTTTGTCATATAGGTGTTTTGTGTTTTTTTTTTTACTTTGGACATGGACAGATGTATTTTCTGCAATGTCATTTTTTGCTAGTGTTGCTTATAATTCCAGTGGGATGGATGTGGTCCTGGTTTAGGGGATTGTGGCCCCTACTCACTTTTATTTTATTTTAAAATGGTCTTAAGTTTTTCCTAAAATGTAAACATATTTAAATACTTGAATTTTAAATTCATAATTAACCACGGGACAATTAAAAGCAGAGATATTACCATGATAGAAAACACATGAGATCTAAAAAGCGCATAGTTTGAGAAATGACTATAATAGAGCAAAATATTTTATTTTTTAGAATTATTTTGCTCAGTCGTTGTCCCTGTATGTTACATTATTAATCCAGTAGATGGAGTCAAGTGACTGTGTGTTTTCTGTGTCTCAGCAGTCATCTCCTCCATGTCTGTTGACTTGAGACTGAACTGAAGAAAACATTTCTGGTACGTGACCGTCGCACAAATAGGTACATACTACTCTTACTATATTTTACTATATATTTATATGGCAGGAATACTAAGAGTGGGGGCTTATTATTTCAAAATGACAGACTCCCCAGCCAACACACCCCTGTGGGGCCCAGAGGGGTTGCACATTGCCTGATATCTGGGGCCATGGAGGTTTCCTTGGAGGCCCCACATGGGTTAGCCCAGATGGGTTGATGATGGGTCTCTTGATGGGCTCATATCGGGCCTTATGGGTAACCCAGGTAGTACCCATTTGGGGCCTACATGGGTCTTCCCATAAGGGTTGATGATGGGACCCAGATAGGTGTTATGTAGGGCTTTTTTGGGCCACAGCGTGTATATATATATATATATATATATGGGCTAGCATATTTTCTGTTTAGGTTACCTTATTTTAGAGTAAACCCCTAAATACAAACATTACATGTAATCCACTAAACTACACTAAAATGTTAAAGGTATTCAATAAACAGAAACCAGTAGTTCATTTTTTACTTTATTAAGCAAGGTTAACCCCTTTGGGCCCCACATGGGTGTGTTGGCTGGGACATGGGGAGCACAGCTGGGTTTGCCCATGTCGGACCTACTTTGTTGACCCAAGTTGGCCCTAGATAAGATGCCCATTTTGAGCCCATGCCCACTCTGTACCCCTGTAGCCCATGTTTAACCCATGTGGGCCCCACATACACGTGTTGGCTATAGTGCACTGAAGATAGACTACTGAGGATAGCCTACTTGTGTGTTATTAATATAAAACAGCTGCGTAGAAACACATAATAGCCTACCAGAATCAAATTATACAGATTATTCAGTGGTGAAATTTAACAAACGTCCACCTGCACTAGGACATGATAGCCCCTCAACTACAGAGGAAGTATTAAAGGCCAGAAACATAGTTTGCAACCCTAGATGTTATAACATCAGACATGAGAAAGGTGGTTATGGTATTGTACAACATATTTGTGCAGCACTAAAGAATGGATGTTAATATTAGGCAATTATTTCACAAATTTATACACCTTGGAAAAAATAACGAGGTCTGTGTGTAGCCTACAGCCATGACTACACAATCTAACGTGGAACAACGTCACCAGTGTAATCCGATTCACGAACGAATGATTCTAACGAGTCGATTTGTCTTAGTGAATCAAAAACATAGCCTACAGGTCAACCAGTGTAGTCATATTCATGAACAAATTACTTTTTGAGTCGGTTCTTTCTAGTGAATCATACATGGCTATAATCTACAGCTCATAGTGGGGCTTTATATGGAACAGAAAACAGCTTTTGACCAGAAAATGACACCTCTGACCATTGCGTTGGGTCGTTTTTCCAATCACAGATACTGTACGAACAATCCGACCCTATACGGCTCAGTTTTTCTATATATCTTGCTCTGTTGAGCGGCAGAAGTGATTTAATATAGGCTATACTTGGGTTGACTCCTTGCATTTCCAGTGTCGGGGAATGGACTGTTTTCCCCCACGCCACACCCCCAACTATGACACGACGCCGACCAAGTCTATGACATCTTTGTCTTCCATTACATTGTGAAATTGGATGAGCTCAGTGCCGATTCATTTTCTGCTAATTCTTTCTCATGAATTGGAATGTATGCAAAGGATTGTGGGTGATTGGACAATGCGAAGGATACACTTGATGCATCCTTCAAAATAAGCTGAATGAAGGACACAAAACAAACACTGCATCTGAAATCACATGCTTTCCTATACTAGGCAAAAAACAATATGTGACCAAAATTAGTATGTCCATATCACTGTACTAATAAAAGTAGGCAAAAAGTGCACGGATGACCAACTACTTCCGGTAAGATTTTGAAGTGTGTATAATGATTTCACCATGTGCAACAACCAATCAGACTTTAGGGACAAGTTTACAGTTTATTTCAAATTTAGGCTTACAACCAGGGTCAGGTGCTTCTACTTCAATGTTATTCTCCTATCATTTCCCTCTGATTTTAGGGATAACTAAACCAGGGGTGGCCAACGTTGGTCCTGGAGAGCCACAGTCGTGAATAGTTTTGCTCCAACCCTGTTCAAACACACCTGGACCCTGGACAAGTTAATCAAGGTGTTAAGGGTCACCAGAAAGCTACAGGCAGAAGAGTTTTTATTTAGTTGCTTTCCAGGACCGACGGTGGCCACCCCTGGTTTAGGTTATGGGATATGGTTAGGATTCAATTTTCAGACAGGAATGTTGCTCCAGGATCAACAAAATATGTTTTAACTTGGCAAAATCAGGATGTGGGTGCATTATGGACACTTTACTATCCAATGAGGACACATTAGAGGATTTGTGAATGGCAGTGAAGCGTACACCACTACATCCACCATGTTATCACTGTCATGTGACCTACGGCATGGTCACATGACAGTGATAACATGATGGATGTAGTACATACGAATCTCATTCATGCTATAGACATTCATACTATATAGAACATACTTTTTTAGCACTCACAAAGTAATTGCTTATTCAAAATAAGTATCTACTCAAGAGAGTATGCGATTTCGAATGTACCCCAGGGCTATCTTTAAAGGATCCTTCAAATTGAGATGTTCTTTGACAGAGCTTTATGATGTGGCAACCATTTGAGACCCAGACACATCTCTGATGTGCTTTTAAATACATAATTCATTAAAGGGATGGTTCACCCAAAAATGAAAATTAGCCCATGATTTACTCTCTAATCTCAAACTTCCACTAACTGTCGTATGCACATTCACGAGAGACTGGCGTTCCAGTGAATGAAGTAGGACGCTCCGGTGAGAATATGCTAGTCCTTACGAGAACCAAGTTTTGTTTTGCTTTATCCTCTGCACTTCCGTGTTCATCACCGGAAATTACGCAGCCTGTGTCCTACTTCATACGCTGGAACAACAGTCTCTCATGAACGCACGTACGACAGTTAGCGGAAGTTAGAGATTACAGTTTGTAAAGTTTTAAATATGGATATTTTTAATATCAAAAGTTAAAGGCAGACAATTGACCCTTCGCTAAGCCACGCCCGAAAACCGCCACAGGCCAATCGTGGCCTGGCAAACGTAACTAGGCGTAGAAGGTCTGTCAAGCTTTCGAGCGAGGGAATTTTTTTCCTTCCCCAAACCTAAAACCCAATGGGAGAAATGCCGGGCGTGGATCAAGCAATGTTGGAGGCCCCATTCACAACTAAAGGATTAACAAAAACACCTACGTTTGCTCTAACGAACTGAAAAAACCAAGGCTTTTTATTACGATTTAAATTATTACATATGATACAGTATATAGACTATAAAATGATCTTGTAGCTTTATTTATTCATTAATTTTGTATTGTAATCTATTTAGACAAATTGTTTGCAAATTAAGACCTTCGATCATAAGGATTGTTGCAGTGGCTGTGTTATTTATAAAATTAATAAACCACATCATGTTTGAGAGAGTGACACCTTTCTGTTACAAGGCTGTATTTCATTAAAATATCAGCATCTCTGACTCTTGCTAGATCAAAGGCGTAGAAAAGACCCACGAAGTGTGAGCAGTAGCCTGACACTTATACACTAAAAATATAAGTGGGAGAACTTTATCATTGCAAAAGGGTCAGGCTAATGTCTTGTGTTTATTCCACAAGATTTATGGATAAGCTGTTTGATTTATAATTATTAGATTATTTTCTAATTTCACTTACCCTGCTGTGCATAAACATAGCTGTGCTTCAATTTGTGTGTTAACCCTTTGAATGGTCAGTATGCTGCTTGCGCTGGGACCTATAGGCTTTATCTTCAATTTTGATTAAATTATTCTCTAATCGGTTGCATATTATGTCATGGATATATCCCGTGAATGCATACTGCATTTATTGAAGCATACCATCTATACATTTTAAAGTTGCAATTTTTGCTACATTTCCTTTGAGAAATTCCGACCAAGAATATTTAAATTCCACTACCACTAAACTCCATCACAGTGATAGTGAAGAATTGGATGATTAAATGAGACTTTGAAAAACACTTGAGACCAGATGTACCTATCGCACTTGCTGACATGAAGCCACTTTATGTTTTTGTTTTGTTGCATTTTGTGTTCTCATGCATTTCCCAACAGCCTAAAGTTCATTAAGTCATCAGTGTTCAGTCATTAAGTGGCCATTAAGATGCTTTTCAGGTGACCCACACCAAACAGCGTGCAACTATGGAGAAGCCTTCCACCCCCTTAGGAAACAAAAATATATTGCAGTATATTGGAAAATATCATGTAATACATTAGGCAATATATTACCATATATGGGATTTAATGTTTATATTTTCCAATATATTGTAATATATTGAAAGCGGCAATCATTTCTATATTTTGCAACATACTGCAATATATTACATGAATATGTAATATTTGATATATATATATATGTACCATCAATATATTTACAATATATTTCAAGTAATATATTGGTAAATATATTTTCCTTTCGTAAGGGCCTATTGAAGTCTGCCCAGATAACCGCACCGTTGGAGGTAAGAGGATTGGACAAGGAGGGTCAGATTATCATCGGGAAGGTGCTACAGAGGCAGAAGTTTCTCTATAAAGGAGGGACATGTTAACTGAACAAGTCACAAGGTCCAAGACTGACTCTATGAACGGTGCCCACTGTGCTGTGCTGAACCACAGGTAGAACACCTGAACACATTCTTCAGTCCCCTGAAGGTCTCTCCAGCTGCAAACATTACAAAGACAATTTGCATCTCAAAGACTACAAACCAACGTCTAACTGTGACCCCATGGGACCCACCAGAGATTGACCCAAGGGATCAAGAGGTGGACTGTAAGCCATAATCATCAAAATTATAACAAATAAAGGCTTGAAATATCTCACTTTGCATGTAATGAGTCTATATAATATATTAGTTTCACCTTTTAAGTTGAATTACTGAAATAAATGAACTTTTCAACAACATTCTAACTTATTGAGATGCACCTGTATATAACTAATTTAGTCATATTAATTTAACTACATTAATTATATAACACATCTGAATACCTCTTATACAAACTAACCCTGGAACATAACCTGCTCTGGAGTTGCTATGGCTACTTAGATACCCTGAAAGTTACCTGTTTTT
The DNA here is from genome assembly GCA_023566225.1 of Romanogobio albipinnatus. Classification (NCBI taxonomy): domain Eukaryota; kingdom Metazoa; phylum Chordata; class Actinopteri; order Cypriniformes; family Gobionidae; genus Romanogobio; species Romanogobio albipinnatus. The sequence goes on along the minus strand of CM042263.1, from coordinate 30,433,275 downwards.
GGTACTGAAAATGGTCAAAGTAAGGCGGAGTATTTCTGTGCCAAATACACTCCTTTAGGATTCAAACAAGTTTCTGAATTTTTTTTTGTGAGTATGACCCTGTATAATGTCATAAGGGACATAAAGGTCCTTGTATGGACACTTCTCCTGGATGAACGTGTGTGCACATCAACCAGAGCTAGGGCAAAAGTGCGTCGACAACAAGCTTTGTTCGGGTTACAGGAGCTGTCGGCAGAGCTGTCATTTTATTTAAAGACCACAAATCAACAATGTCACTAACGAAGTGTATTTCTGGTTGTGAGGGAAGGATAATCTTCAGCTTCCCAAATAACCCAGCGTTAAAGAAACGGTGGATGCAGTTTGATTTTCCGGAGCAGCAACGGCGTTCTGTAAGTGTGTTTGTTTGTTCCCGGTCACGAGTCAAAACCACAGACAGTGAGTGAGACTGCATCAAATGTCTGTGTTTTGTTGGCTATCGCCTCGTAAGTGCATATAATGTAACACAAACGTATAGTGAATCGAAAGTTATCTAGGGATAAGGCCATGTATTGTGTGTTTGTGCTTGTGACTCTTTAGCTCCGCCCACTGCACGCCGCCACGAGTTCGGCTGTTTTCGGAAAGAATCGGTACAGCATATCTGTCTTTTATAAATAATAAAACAAAGACTCTTCTGAGATATGAAGGATGCAATACTACTCTAGGTACTCAAGATTAACATCTGGCAGAAACTGTGTGTGTTATGTTTGTACCCTTTAAACATACCCAGGTATGTCACATAACCTGCTTGGAATACCAAGCCAGTTCTTTCTTTAGGGAGATAATAACTTTAGTGGTTATGCACTTTAATCTTTAAAATTCGCAGACCTTTTACATTCAATATAACAGCTAAATAACACTACATGAAAGGTCCATCCATCTTCTTCCGCTTTATCCAGGGCTGGGTCACGGGGGCAGCAGTCTAACAGACTTCCCTCTCCCAAGACACTTCTTCTAACTCCTCCGGGGGGACACCGAGGCGTTCCCAGGCCCGGTTGGACATGCCCGAAACACCTTCCCGGGAAGGCGTTCAGGAGGCATCCGGAACAGATGCCCGGGCCACCTCAGCTGACCCCTCTCGATGTGGAGGAGCAGCGGCTTTACTCCGAGTTCCTCCCGAGTGACTGAGCTTCTCAAACTATCTCTAAGGGAGCGCCCAGCCACCCTGTGGTGAAAGCTCATTTCGGCCGCCTGTATCCGGGATCTTGTCCTTTCGTTCATGACCCAAAGCTCATGACCATAGGTGAGAGTAGGAATGTAGTTTGACCAGTAAATCGAGAGCTTCGCCTTACGGCTTAGCTCTTTCTTCTCCACGACAGACCGGTACATCGATCCTTCTGTCAATCTCCCGTTCCATCCTCCCCTCACTCGTGAACAAGACCCCAAGATACTTGAACTCCTCCACTTGAGGCAGGAACTCTCCACCAACCTAAAGTGGGCAAACCACCCTTTTCCGACTGAGGACCATGGACTCGGATTTGGAGGTGCTTATCCTCATCCCAACCGCTTCACATGCAGCTGCAAACCGTCCCAGTGCATGCTGAAGGTCCTGGTTAGAAGGGGCCAACACGACAACGTCATCCGCAAAGAACAGAAGCGAAACCATGTGGTCCCCAAACCTGACACCCTCCGGCCCCTGGCTGCGCCTAGAAATTCTGTCCATAAAAATTATGAACAGAACCGGCGACAAAGGGCAGCCCTGCCTGAGTCCAACATGCACCGGGAACAAGTCTGACTTACTGCCGGCAATGTGGACCAAACTCCTGCTTCGGTCATATAGGGACCGGACAGCCCTTAGCAAAGGACCCCGGACCCCATACTCCCCGAGCACCCTCCACAGGACGCTGTGAGGGACACAGTCGAATGCCTTCTCCAAATCCACAAAATACATGTGGATTGGTTGGGCAAACTCCCATGAACCCTCCAGCACCCCGTAGAGGGTATAGAGCTGGTCCAGTGTACCACGGCCTGGACGAAAACCAGACTGTTCCTCCTGAATCCGAGGTTCTACTATCGGCCGTATTCTCCTCTCTTGTACCCTGGCATAGACTTTCCCGGGGAGGCTGAGAAGTGTGATCCCCTGTAGTTGGAACACACCCTCCGGTCCCCCTTCTTAAAAAGAGGGACCACCACCCCGGTCTGCCATCCCAGAGTTACTGTCCCCGACCTCCACGCGATGCTGCAGAGGCGTGTCAGCCAAGACAGCCCCACATCATCCAGAGACTTGAGGTACTCAGGGCGGATCTTATCCATCCCCGGTGCCTTGCTACCGAGGAGTTTCTTGACCACCTCGGTGACTTCAGCTTGGGGGATGGACAAGTTCTCCTCTGAGCCCCCAGCCTCTGCTTCCTCAATGGAAGATATGACGGCGGGATTGAGGAGATCCTCGAAGTATTCCTTCCACCTTCCGACGACATCCCCAGTTGAGGTCAACAGCTGCCCATCGCCACTGTAAACAGCGTTGGTAGGGCACTGCTTACCCCTCCTGAGGCGCCGGACGGTTTGCCAGAATCTCTTGAAGGCCAGCCAATAGTCCTTTTCCATGGCCTCACCGAACTCCTCCAAGGCCCGAGTTTTTGCCTCCACAACCACCCGGGATGCAGTCCGCTTTGCCTGCCAGTACCTGTCAGCTGCCTCAGGAGTCCCACAAGCCAACCAGGCCCGATAGGACTCCTTATTCAGCTTGATGGCATCCCTTACTTCCGGTGTCCACCACCGGGGTTCATGGATTGCCGCCTCGACATTCACCGGAGACCTTGCGTCCACAGCTCTGAGCGGCCGCTTTGACAATGGAGTTGGAGAACATGGTCCACTTGGACTCAATATCTCCAGCCTCCCTCGGGATCCGGTCGAAGTTCTGCCGGAGGTAGGAGTTGAAGATCTCTCTGACAGGAGACTCGGCCAAACGTTCCTAGCAGACCCTTACAGTACACTTGGGTCTATCCAGCTTCCTCCCCTGCCATCGGATCAAACTCACCACCAGGTGGTGATCAGTTGACAGCTCCGCAGAATCCAGTCGAACTACAGCTAACGTTCGCAGACCAGCCTCCTAACTAGTTAAGATGGGTTCATGCAAGTTTACAACAAATGGCAGCATCATATCACAAGAATGATTATTCTTATTTTATTACATTCAGCAATTAGATAATGGATAGTGTATTTCTGGTATCAGTGTTGCGCTGTTGTTGAGGCTCGTGCTGCCTGACTGTTTGTGAGAAACTCATGGAGAAATAAAATTAGCGTAATGGCAAACGTAAAGAAATTCACAGAAGAAACATACTGAGGTAAAAATGCAACATGTTTAGTTTATTTATAATATAGTCCTGTAGTTAAATAATATACCATGACAAAGGAGCTATTTTGCTGAGTATTTTCACGAGTTCACGTTACATTACAAGTTCAACAAACAAGTAGTAAAGTTACTTAAATTTTAGACACAATATTCACTGTTTTGTTCAGTTTCACCAGCGAAAAATAAAGATGACCGCAGAAGTAAGATATTTTGCGTTCTCCCAGCGACACCGCACTTTTTTTTTCCCAGCGCTTTGAACCAGTCGGTTGAAATGAAGTGACTTACTGCCACCTACTGGTGGTTTAGTGTATTTAAATGTAACGTTATGTGTTTAATCATTTTATTTGTATAGGCCTATTCAAAATTGTATTTAAAACATTAATCTCATAACATCATTTTTTGCAGTTGTAATTTTACACTGTAAATTATTTAATTTGATTGGTAACAGCCCTATAGTAAATTCTTGAAATTAAGCTGTACTTTTAAGAGCACTGATGAATGTAGTACTTCAGAATAAATTGTTAATACCACCAAAAAGCTTGGTGATATATGATACTTTGTGGGGATAAATTGGGCTTTTATTGTTACATTACACTGTAGTAGACATCAGTGAACCTCTCAACTAGCCTGTGTTATGAAAGATACAACAGAATGATTTGATTTTACTTTATGCAATATGTGTAAAATGGCCATACATAAATTAAAAAAGAAGTGTACTAATGGGAGTAGTAATTGGCAACATTTTCATTAGAATATCTAATTTATCCTGGGAATATTGATATATAATTTATTTTTCTGTTCAGTCTTTCTGTCTTCCAAAATGCCTGATTTACATGCTTTAAAGGTCCCATGGCATGGCATTTTTCTATTATTTTATAATGTTTCCTGAGGTGTACTTATATTGTTAGTATGATTTTTACATCATAAAATGTCATAATTTAGAAATAAAAGGCATTTTTTCTATACTGCTGTTTGCCCTGTGGCTGAATGCCCTGCTTCAAGAGGCGTGTCTGCTGTGAGACTTCAGTAAAAACGCCCACTGTTGTGATTGGCTGACATCTTTGCATTTTAAATGAGCGGAGGGGGCGTGGTTTAACGAGGCACGAGCAGGCACGAGTCTGCCAGAGACGGATGGACCTGAGTTCACTTCTCATCAGTTCTCAGTCTCAGTTCAGGGTGAACTGTTGTAGTTACTAGCATATACTTCAGGTTATTAGTCTATTTCTAGTCGGAGGGACTGTCACTCATGTCAGAAAGTTAGTAACTTTAGTAAATTATGGATCAGCGCTGACTCGAGACGCGAACCGTTTAGAACGATTCAGTCCGATTTGGTGAACTGGTTCGGTTCACTAAAAAGAACCGATTCAAAAGAATGATTCGTTTGCGAACCGGACATCATGGAGATGGAGCGATTGCTAACAAAGTTATTTATAGTAACTTCTGAGTTATGAGAGCGCTGTCAGTCAGCGCTGTGAGTTTATTGTGTTTGTATCTGAGAGTTCTGAATAAACACGAGTCCCAGTCACACCGAGTCCGTCTTCATCATTATTCTACCAACTTTGTAACACATGCAATGTACCATTACAGCGAGATGAACGAGTTAGTAAGTGTTGAGTATAGCATTATTTCTAGATATGTTCCAATCATATGAATAGCGTCAGTGACGCGCATTGAGTAACGTTACACAGCGCAAACAAAGACACAACAGCTGTAATCGAATGTAATCCAGTTTATTGTGGGGAAAGATGGCTAGCCTAGCCCAGATATGCTCACGCTTACCCTCCTTCTGCTTAATCTCACGCCGCGCTTGGTGCCTCCGCTGTGGGCCAGATGCAGTACTGGGGGTCGGGGATATTGAAGGCCGAGCTTCGGCGTGTGTGAGGTTTATCTCTAAAGATGTGACTGCTGATGTTAAACAGAAAAGACTATGCACATTTTAGAACAGATAGACGCGACGAGGACGTACAAAAACACTGACTCACGAGATAGAAAACACCGTTCTGTCTGGAGAGAGAGAAGCCGCTGCGTGTGCACGAATAATAAATAATTAGCTACACATAAGAGATCACTGATCACAGATCAGAAGGAACTGAAGAAAGACTTCTGTTTTCATTTGTACATCCAAACACTGAGAAACTGCCAGCATCACAAGTAACGTTAATGATCTCGAGCGTTTGCATGGGCGTGCCAGATTCTCTGGGCGGAGGAAAGGGAGGTAACCCTTCCTGCTTGGACGTCAAAACAGGAGACTTCAGGATTGGCTCGTCTGGCCTGTCATTTTCTCAAAGGCAGAGAGAGACAGCCAGAACTCGGGTTTACACCGATCAACATTTCTATCCACTTGGGGACAATATTCAGGCTAGGGGAACTCATATTAATGTTGAAATACCTCATAAAATGAAAATTTCATGCCATGGGACCTTTAAGCCGTGTAACACAGCTGCAGAATAAGTTCAAAACATTTACATGCGCGCTCGTCCGAACTGCTTCACTCGCCTCTCGCTTCCCGAATGAAAGAATAGCTGACTTCTATTTATATAATGTTTTTCGTTCGCCCGGCAGGCTCTGATAATTACTACTTAAATGCCCGTGAATGGCTTCAAATCAATACCAATCTCTGCCTGAATAGGACAACTTACTTAAGTGCAAAAAGGCTCGTTCAGTAATAATGAGCATTGTTTCTGACCATGTCCATCCCTTTATGACCACCATGTACCCATCCTCTGATGGCTTCTTCCAGCAGGATAATGCTCCATGTTACAAAGCTCGAATCATTTCAAATTGGTTTCTTGAACATGACAATGAGATCACTGTACTAAAATGGCCCCCACAGTCACCAGATCTCAACCCAATAGAGCATCTTTGGGATGTGGTGGAACGGGAGTTTCGTGCCCTGGATGTGCATCCCACAAATCTCCATCAACTGCAAGATGCTATCCTATCAATATGGGCCAACATTTCTAAAGAATGATTTCAGCACCTTGTTGAATCAATGTGGCATTGATTCAACAAGGTGAATTAAGAATTAAGGTAGAATTAAGGCAGTTCTGAAGGTCAAACACAGTATTAGTATGGTGTTCCTAATAACCTTTAGGTGAGTGTACACTGCTCAATAAGAGAGGTATAACCCTTTTGGACAATGCATCAACCATTTTTTCCTCTGTAAACTAGCAAAAGTGGATTTGGACATGTCCTAAGTGCACCTGCGCCATGAGCTTCAGACCATATATATATCTATATAGGGCCCAGTATGTGTATGAACACATTCGCCTGTAAATGTTCAATAAAAAGGTCCCAATTTTTTGATAGTTTTTTAAAGCCTTTAGTAGACCATCAGTAATTTGCATAGTCATTTAACACATTATTTTGACACATATCAGAGGGAATTAGCCCATTATGCATTGTTATGTCCCCATTTTAGTCTAGTTTAGTTTAGTCTTAGTCTTTTACGTTAAAAACTAATTATTTTACGTTACAAATGTGGCCAGATTCCAAGGCTTCAAGAGGGGGTATGGCCAAAACAACAAACATAAACCCTCTAAGTAGTAGAGAGAAACTAAGCTAAAAAAAGAAAAGTACAATAAAAACACACTAACTGTCTACCTAGCTTAAACAGGAGAAAACAAGGTTGAATGGAAATGGCACCCACCTCTCTACCATTCCTAAATAGTGAACAATATTAGGATGTAACAAAGATATAACAATATTAACAAACTTATTAGGTAAAGAACAATAACAAAAGTATATACAAACAAATAGTAACTTACAAACCAAAAAGGATTTCTTGTAATAGGCGCCACACACACACACACAAACAAGCTCTGTGGAACGGTGCTGCTTAAATCCCCAAAGCTTCCTCTCAGTATAGTCAAAGCATTTGTCTTGGACAGGTGGCAGTATTGCACAGCTTGAGTGAGAAGTTTGACTTTTTAAAGGGAGGCCATCCATACTTTTTTTGTTTTCTCATCATGGTTGAAAAGAAACAAAGTAATGCAAAACGCAAAAGCACACCAAAACCAAGCACACAGACTGTTCACTCTTGTTTTAGAGTATCAGATCCCTCATTGAGAGTCTGATGTCTCTCCTCTTCAACTCTTCTGGATCTGATGTCATAAACAAGCACAATAAAAGCAGCTGCAGCGGCCAGACCCATCAGAGCAGTGACGACCAATCGAATCACAGCTTCAGTGCTTTCACAATAACTGACTTCATCTGAAGAAAGAAATTAAACTAATTAAATATACATTAATCACACTAAAGTATCTGACAGAAACTGGTTGAGTACATAAATGATAACATCGCTGCTGACGTACCTGAACACAAATGACAGAGATCGGTAATGCAGACGTGTCTGGTCTGGTGGCTGATGGGATTGTTGAGCACGCAGCTGTAGGTGTTGTTATCCTGATATTCCACCTCCAGAGGTAGAGAGAGACTGATGCTGAGATCAGACACACTGATGCGGGACAATAAACTAATTCCCTTGTACCAGGAGAGAGTCACGTGACTCACATTCAACACTGAACACAGCAACACACATCTTGGGCTTGACGAACTTTCTGATGATGAAGAACACTGCGAAATGACACTGGCAATGACAGGAATGGGTACTGGAGCTGCAAAACATGAAATAACAAAAAAGTAGGGGTTTTCAAATAATACAGGAATATTCCTGAAGCCTCCCAAAACAGCACATCTTTATTCTTTAACAGCGCTGAATTAACTCAGAACAGGGCCGTTTTTAGGCATAGGCAAACTAGACGGTCGCCTAGGGCGCCGCGCATATCTGGCACTAGATGTTTGTGTGTAAAGGGTGTCACGGCCACCCTAAAATGTTATTGCCGCCCCCACTAGTTCCCCCACACTATTGGAGCAGAGAACTGTCAATCTGACGATTCCTATATGCCATCAGATCAGAGTAGGCTACTGTCAAAAAAGTTCGCGTTTGGAGTGCTCAACAACACCATTAGATCAATGAACTCGGTCAATGCTTTGGCAAGGTAACACTTTTTTTAACCCTACAATAAAGCTAAATTCAAACTAAAGGCCAATTAAAATAACAGGTACAAATCTGTATTTTGTTAGGGCAGTATTTGTGGCAGTCTAGAAATCACGCTGTGAATGGGCAGATAGCATTGCTCGGTGTGTACTATGTTAGAGGCAAAATATAACTGCACACTTCAGCATTTCATGATTATCAGACTCTATAAAGCTTTCTTCTCTTAATTGCACCTCCAAAATGTTTTTGCGCCAATGCATTGTTAAAAGAACCAATATGTTTTGTAATTGTCCCATATAAAACTTTAGCGGCCAATTTAAAAATGGTATAATAAAATGTGCAAATTCACAACATGAATACATCCTTTATTAAATCACGTTGACGAATTTAACGTATCTTTACGGATGGTGTTGAATGCTGAATCGATTCATTCAGTTCTAATAGTGCTTAAAGCTACACTGTGTAACCTTTTTAGTTTATTCTTAGCTAAAAACACTTAGTTCTTTCAAAAATATATGTGCTCATTAATGTATATTTACTTCTTTCAAGTAATAAAGTATTCACGTAAGTGTATAATATGCCATTGAAAATACATACGGGTAAGGGGTTCCAATGGGGGTCGCCATGTTGCCCCTCCATCTTGAAAGTACAACACTCTGTAACGAGTAGGAAAATAGTGGGGCCCCTTTAAGAGCGTTTGCCCCGGTTGGAGCGCCTGCGTTCTGTGTGTGTGTGTGTGTGTGTGTGTGTGTGCACTGCGCCTCGAGCTCCCATGTGTGCGGATTATTTTCTGTCTTCTGTTGCTAACATTCATTTATTTTTGTTTTGTTGGGTAATGCTGTGGACGGAAGTGGAGTTTGTGCCGGACTCTTGTGGGGGGTTCCGCGGGGAATAAAGTGCGGGCTGTTTGATGTCAATCGCCTCCGTGTTTGCATCGACTCCAGTTGCGTTGAGTGAGCTATCCGTATTTTTCACCCAGACACACGCGTTACAACTCGATGGCGAATGTGAAGAGGGGGATTGCTGGATCGAACTGGAAGCCATGTTAATCTTGGACTAAATCGGCCACCATAGGAGTTAAAATGAAATCGGAATTGGGAGGAAAAGAAACTAACATTTACTGGATGGTCATATACCCTTTCACCGCTAGATGGGGGAAAATATCACACAGTGTAGCTTTAATGCAAGCAGTGTCGTACACACAGAGGGCAAAGTGTAGCGTTATTTAAAGGGGAAGTTCACGCATCGATGAGTAACAAAAAACACACTGAATCAGTATTTATTCTTATTACTTTCATGTGAAATGTACTAATAACACATAATAATTATGTAGTTATGTCTGAGAACAATTTCTTAGCAACTATGGGACTGCACAAATATAGGCTATATAGGCCTAGGGCTATACAGGCATCTGGCTATTAATTTGAATCCTTATTAAAAAAAAATATATACAAATATAATTTGGTATACATGTATTTGTTCATTAATACCAGTAATATCAATGTTGTTGTTTTTTTTTGTTTTGTTTTTATTTGACTGGGGGCACTAATAAGGATTTCGCCTAGGGTGTCAGAATGGCTAGAAATGGCCCTGACTCATCATCATCTGCTTAGTATAGCTCTCCATGACTTAGCCTGCATCTCAATATGAATACTATAATCCATCCTTAATAGTATGTGACATTTGTAATATTGAATATTTAGGGTGGATTGCACATTGGGATGCAGGGCAGAACTGTGTTTCAAATACGCCCAAAAGTATCCAGTTTTAGGCCAGCAGCCACAGGCCAAAGTGAGGTGAGAGGCATACGGTCTTAAGAGAGTAACGTTACTTACTTTGTTTACGCTTTTAAATGAGCTATTTGCACATTTTAAGTGGATTGATAACTACAATATTTAACAACAATACTTTTAAATAAAACATGATTGCTTGATTTAATTTGATTGAAACATGATTGAATTTAGGCTTTTATTCACATTATGACCTTCCTAATATTGTGTTGGTCCCCTTTTGCTGCCAAAACAGCCCTGACCCGTCGAGGCATGGACTCCACTAGACCCCTTAAGGTGTGCTGTGGTATCTGGCACCAAGATATTAGCAGCAGATCCTTTAAGTCCTGTAAGTTGCAGGTTGGGGCCTCCATGGATCGGACTTGTTTGTTCAGCACATCCCACAGATGCTCGATTGAATTGAGATCTGGGGAATTTGGAGGCCAAGTCAACACCTCAAACTCATGCTCCTCAATTTTTGCTTTGTGGCAGGGTGCATTATCCTGCTGAAAGAGCCACTGTTATGAAGGACTGTCATTTGTACATAATAATGTACTGTGATTGGTGAGTTTTCTGACTGACAGCTTAAAACACTAATGGACTAATAGAACTTTGGTGCCACCTATAGACAGATCATCTCAAAGAGGAAATGAGTAAGTGTTTTTCATCTGGAAGCTTCGAGTGCGGAGTTACGAGTTTCTCCACAGAGTTTAGTATTGAGTTTTGTGTGTGCAGCTAAAAAAAACACAAACTTGCACCATTTATGGTGGAGAATAAATGTTAAAGAAGAAACATCAGAGTCGTTATTGCATTCTAACTGGATGTGCCATAGTGATTGCAACCAATTACAGCGAGCCAAACTACATACTCCACAGCCACCTGGGAATACCGTTTCCATGAAAGGGTGTACATGGTCTAACAATGCTTAGGTAGGTGGTACGTGTCAAAGTAACATCCACATGGATGGCAGGACCCAAGGTCATATCTTCCCAGCAGAACATTGTCCAAAGCATCACACTGCCTCCGCCGGCTTGCCGTCTTCCCATAGTGCATCCTGGTGTCATGTGTTCCCCAGGTAAGCGACACACACACACGGCCATCCATGTGATGTAAAAGAAAACGTGATTCATTAGACCAGGCCACCTTCTACCATTGCTCCGAGGTCCAGTGCTGATGCTCACGTGCCACTGTTGGCACTTTCGGTGGTGGACAGGGGTCAGCATAGGCACCCTGACTGGTCTGTGGCTTTGCAGCCCCATACGCAACAAACTGTGATGCACTGTGTATTCTGACACCTTTCTATCAGAACCAGCATTACCTTCTTGAGCAATTTGAGCTACAGTAGCTCCTCTGTTTGATCGAACCACACGGGCCAGCCTTCGCTCCCCACGTGCATCAATGAGCCTTGGCCACCCATGACCCTGTCACCGGTTCACCACTGTTTCCATCTTGGACCACTGCAGACCAGGAACACCCCACAAGAGCTGCAGTTTTGGAGATGCTATGACCCAGTCATCCAGCCATCACAATTTGGCCCTTCTCGCTAAAATCCTCACACTTGCCCATTTTTCCTGCTTCTAATACATCAAATTTGAGGACAAAATGTTCACTTGCTGCCTAATATATCCCACCTACTAACAGGTGGCGTGATGTCAGTGTTATTCACTTCACCTCTCCGTGGTCATAATGTTATGCCTGATCAGTGTATGTGAAAAAAAGCCTAAAATCAACACACACATCAGTTATGATAAATGGAAGTTCTAGCATGTTCGTTTGACACTCGCAGTCTTCCTACGAGTCTGTAACGCCAATTTAACTGTCGGGAAGAAGTCTGCTGTGAAGTTCACTTTAGTTCGGGCTCTGCAAAACTATGCGTCAAGGGTGCATATCGACCGCAAAGGGGGCGCACGCGAGCACCCTTCTGAAACCTGAAATGACAAATGGGACACCCTACGGTCTCACGGACACACGGCAGCCATTGTAAGTCCATAAAAACGTGGCTGCATCTGAAATAGCATACTCTCTTGAGTAGGTACTTTTTTTGAATTAGTAATTAATTCACACCGCTAAAAAGTACATTCTATATAGTATGAATGAGTGTAGTATGAATGAAATCTGGAAGTACTACATTCACCACATTTAGCTTACTATTGAGTAGAAAAGTATGCGATTTTGAATGCATATGAAAGGTGTGTTCAACTTGAAGCAGTGCTGCACAGACCAATCGGTGTATGACATCAAAGTACAGCAAGAGCGATTAGAGAGCATACGGCTCTGTATGCTTCAACTCAAACACACCTGAAGTGTGGGACAGGGACAACCAATGAGGTTCATTCACGTGTGTTACGTAGCACGTTTGAGCTTCTGCAAGAGGTTTGTTCTTGGTGGCGATTTAATAGGCTACTTTTTTATTGTGACAGAAATATTACAGAAATTAAAGAGATATTATTGTTTGGGTTAGCTACACCTAATTCTGCTTTACTTTTCAATGCCATTTTATTGATTACTCATATTTATTGCCAAGTATAGCTGAGCATATTTCTGTATTTGATAACTCTGTCATAAACAATAAAAGATATAGTATAAATTGGTTCACCACATCATGACAGAAATATTACAGACACCTCACATCTTGTGCTGAATTCGGACCCCGTCAAATTATTACCCCCCTAGTTTTGGTAGGTTTAGGATTAGTTGTGGTGGTGGGTTTAGGATTAAGCAATCAGATGTGACTTCATTGAGTGGGCTAATAATTTGGCAATGATTCTCAGCATAAAACCGGCCTGTGGCGGGATACTGGATACCTAGTTCCTGCAGTGCGATGGCGAACATGCCAAAAAGTGGGTATTTCTGCCAATAGTCGTCGGAATTATAAAAACGTTCTTCCAGTGCGAAAGCCACTTATGTCTCCAAGCGAGACTAGTGAAGGACTGTCGTAAAAGGGTTCATAGGCCTTTATCACACTTCCTATTTCTGGTAAGTGAAGCAGTACACCGCTACTTCTGGTCCCAGCGCAACGCAATCAACACTAATGTCTGAATCTTCTCACAGGTGTTGCTGCGATCCGCTGCTCTAATACTAAATAATGACATCCTTACCTCTGATTTGACCATTTCCTGACACTAAAAGAATAGAGGAAAGCATCGATGAGACTGGTGGGATGAAGATCGTTCTTTTAAAATAATATGCAGGAGTATGTTTGTGTGTTGTAGGCCTATATGCATTTCCAAACGGGATGTTTACGTCTCATATTGTCAGCCTGCTTAAATGTCCCCATCCAAATGTGCATTCTGAATAATAAATATATTTCTAACCTGCCACAGTCCAGTGATCTTCTCATTAACAGTGTTTCTCTCTTCTCATTAACAGCGTTTCTAATCATATTTCATTCCTGTTGTTACATTTTTAAATTAATTTGACTGATAAACACCCTTCCGAAAGTTAACCATGGTCTTTTATAGTAAGAATGTAGTAACCATGTTTTTTTTTCATGGATTGGCTACCATTTGTATTAGTTTTACTACAGATACCATGGTTAAAGGGGTGGTAAAACACATTCTTTCGAAGGCTTGATTGTGTTTGTGGGGTGCACTGTAACGTATTCATGCTTCGTTTTTAAAAAATTGCATTATTTTTCATATATTTTACCTTTATTCTACACTGCTCTCTCCCTCCTTGTAAAAACGGTCTGATGGTTTCCGGGTTGTATGAAGCCGGTCCCTCAAAAATGCGCAATGGGCTCAGATTGGTTAGTTGGCCCAGTGTGTTGTGATTCGCTAACCACCTAGTGCACGTTTGTCGGAAACGTCACGCCCCTTACCTTTACCGGTAGACTGTGCTTTGGGTAGTATTTGAAACAATAGGGTCAATAAAACCATACCAATTTGAGCCCGAATCAGACCCAGAGACAATTTTAGTGAAGATAATCGAGCAGAACCTGTTCAGTCCTCAAGAGTAAAGACTGCAGATCTATAGTGATCGATACTGAATGGCACTGTTATTTTTCTATTTTTAGAACGATTAGCCAAATATCTGTCGCAAGAACGAACACTAAACATTGGCTTTAATAGTAGCCAAATCCAACACAGAACGATGTTTAGCATGCCTGTAGATAAACAATACATAAAAGCTCTAATCAAAGAATCATTTACACTAATGCCAAGTTCACTGCTGAGATTTAAAAAAAAGTTTATAACGTTAGGTGTTTGTCGGATAACGTTAAGTATGAATGAGCATTTAAAAAACTGGTTTGCAGAGCCAAACAGCGCTGTCATGTTTACTTCCTTGCTACAACGTACAATTAACAATACAAACTATTACAGAAAAACACATTGACGAAAAATAAATCATACTTAAAGGTTGTGGCCTGTGAACAGCTTCTGTTTTTAAATCCATCTTTCAGGACAAGCCGTTGTGCGAATCCTGCATTGAACTCGTGAAGATTGTGAAAGCTTTCCTCCGTGAAATGTGCAGCGGGAGCCGTGCGTGCCCGTTGTGCATTCACACACTGGCAGCGTTTGTCTCTCACAGCTGAACCGCTTCTCATGTATTGCAAATACAGACAAATATTGTCCATTATGTCACATTTTCCGGTCTTCTCCTCCAACCCCTGTCTATCTCGTGCTTTGATTTATGATGGGCAGCATGTATCTGCTGCAAATGCGACCTGTTCCCCTGTCTAAACGCACTGCAACGCAGCCCCATCCCTAGGAAGGCTGAACAAAGTGGACCTGCAATCCGGATGAAAATAACAGCGTTTTGTCGGCATTGCGGCAACAACACTCCAGCCTACTAACTAGCCTACCACAACAATGCTTCCCTGCGCCGATATTAAATAAGGGGGGGTGGGGGGGGGGGGTGAGGCCATTTTGTATTCTCGGAGGAGGGGTTTATGTAAATATTGGGGCTGGTGATGTCAGAGACCCTGGAGGATTGTCTAGTAGTCCCTACTGGCCATTTGCTGTAGTCCTTAGAAATTGATTTCTTTAAAAGCAAATATCTCCCTTTGCTTTAAACTTTGAACGTTGTAACTTTGCAGATGTTGTTTATGCTCAAACAGCAACATTACACACTAGCTAAAGTTAGAAAAGTGAAAATGTGGTTTACCACCCCTTTAAACTACAATAACCATGTTTTTTTATTTTATTTGTAAAAAAAAAAACATGGTTAATTTTCATGACAGCAGTATTAAATAGATGAATGAATGCGCGGTAACTGCCTTAAAGAAAGTTAACGATGTTAAACACTGAATTCATCTTAAACAGTAATACGTTAACAGCGTGCCTGAATTTTGGCATAAATGTGTGAACTACATATACAGTAAAATGATTGTCAATGAAAAATTACAGAACAATGACTAAAATATTTAATACAAATAAATATGTTCATTTAGATCTTATTCATCAGGTCTCACGCACACTTCATCGCGGTCACTATTTAGACGAGCACTGACACCGTGTGGTGAAATAATCACGTATGTTTACGACCCTCGGTTTAAAAACGTACTCGGTTACTTAACGTAACCTCAGTTCCCTAATATAAGGGAACGAGTACTGCGTCTTGCTAGATGCCATGGGAAATAATCTAGTTCTCGAAATACTGAAACATTTGTAAAATCACGCAGTATTTATATATATATTGTGATGTGTCAATAACTTTAGTCTTGCGCCCTTTTTAATATATATATTAAAAAATATATATTAATATATAATATATATATTTTTAATATATATATATTTGAACACCCTGCTATTTTGAAAGTTCTCCCACTTGGAAATCATGGAGGGGTCTGAAATTGTCATCGTAGGTGCATGTCCACTGTGAGAGACATAATCTAAAAAAAAAAATCCAGAAATCACAATAAATTATTTTTTAACTATTTATTTGTATGAATCACAATGTAGGTGGACCCAGAGAAAATCGAGTGGGCCTAGCCTAAAATGCATCTGTTATAAAAAAAAAAAAAATAGACCAACACAACTACACCTGCTTGAATACACCACCATTTAATTAGAGCACACGCCTATATGTCATAAGCTGTGTTAAGAACATAATGGTAAGAACAGCATTACCACGCACCACATGCGCGCATCTGACAGACGAAACTCAACGCTATCATCAAATCAGCACGACAGTAGTGGACAGTATGCAAAAACAATAATGCTTGTCATAGTTTGGCTCAGCGGACACATAAGCCATATGAAATAAAGAAACAGTCACTAGGCAACTACAATGTGTTTTGCCTTACTTTAGATGATTATAACAGGAGACGACGGGGCTTAGAGTTGAACACTGCAATTATTTCATTATAGTCCAACGATTCAGTCAATTCTCGTTCAAAGGAGAGCAGGGACAAAGAGTTCAGTCTATGTGTCAACATTGCTGCTCTGTTGCCAGTTTTGATCCGATTTACAGTTGAGAACAATCGTTCGACAGTACAACTTGTTATGGGAATTGTGATGAGGGCTCGTAGGAGACGGTTCATTCTTGGAAAGATGTCGTGTGGGCATGCATCGAGCACCTCCACAAGTGATGGAAATGCGCTGCCATTTGATACTTTTCTTTCCAGCTGCTGAACAAACACCTCATGTTCAGAATCCTTAACCGAGATGTTAAAGTGTGCACCGGCAGGATGTAATAAAGTCTTTTCGCCGAAGGTGTTCGACTGAGGCAAGCAAGCAGCGGCAGCTCTCATTAATCTGTACGTGTCATCCTTAAAACGGGTGTTCAGTTCCATGATCTGTTTGTCTAGTATGTCATTCCACAATTGTTTCAGATCAGAGTTGTCCTTGACAGGTGATGCTTTGCCCACAGTAGACTCGATCAGCGCATCGCCCAACTTAGCTGGCAACTTCCTCTTTCGCGCCCCAGTGACGTCCAAATTCACAATATCATGCCTTTTCATCAAATCATCAGTCAGTGCCATTACTTTATCAAGGTCATTTTCTTCATTTCTGAATTTAGTGTAGCTCTCTTTAAGCCCTTCGATTAGATCAATGCAATCTGTTACTGATATAGTGGAAGACTGTAGGCCCTTAGTGGCAAAGTCATTCGTTTCAAACAACATGTTGAATGTTACAAGTAGAAACAGAATTGTTTTTGTTTGCATTTGTAGCAGTAGTGAGTCGGCCTCAAGTTTTGTCTTCCCTGAGCTTTCAGAAAATTCAGCAAGAGTCTCTAATATAGGACCCAAAAGTGTCAGCACTTTACTCACGGCAGTTGACCACGAGCTCCATCTGACATCACATGACCTCTCTAGCTCCAAATTCATTTTCCCTGGCTGCAGCTGTTGCTGGATTTCCATAAATCTAGCATGTCGATGAGACCCCGTCATGAAACTATGCAAGTTGTTATTGACATCAAAAAATGTTGATATGCTAGGAGACACCTTTGATGCTGTGCACAGGACGAGGTTAAGGCGGTGGGAATTACAATGCACATATACTGCACAAGGAAATGTTCTCTTTAAAATCACATGTACCCCACCTTTATTGCCGGACATAACTGATGCCCCATCGAACCCAAATCCAACGCACAAATCTGGATCCAGCTGCAACGGCTCCAATACTTCCAGGATCTTTGCTGATATAGCACTTGCACTCATGTCCCCTGTCTCTACAAACCCCACAGCCCTTTCCTTTATCAGGCCTTTATGTATGTATCGGATACACACTGCCACAAGTTCTTTTTTTGACAAGTTTTTACATTCGTCTGCCAAAATTGCATAGTATGTGTCAGTCTCATCGTGCAAATCCGACTTTATTTTGCTGATAATTAATGATGCTGCGATTTTCAGTATTTCATTTTGGATATCAGGGCTAGTGAGTTTTGTGTTTCTAGGCAATTCGTCCAGTCGCCTTTTTATTTCTGGGTCATAGCTGGAGAGCAGTTGCAATAATTCTAAGAAGTTGCCTTTGTTCAGTGTTTCGTTTTCATTTTCACGATGCCCACGCAAGGGAACTTTTCATACCTATATTTCATCGGACATTAAAACTTCTTTCTTTGCCTGCTATAGTGATGACTGGAAATGTACTGAGTTTGGGCTGGGTTGCAGGGCCATCAATGTTGGACAAGTCGGATGGATCTGTTAAGTCCTCCTCAGTGCTGGCCCTAGGCTTAGGCGAGTCTGAAACAATGAATGCGCTACTATAGTAAATTATGATTCGTTAATTTTCATGATTGCATATTTACCCCTTAATTAGCCAAATATATGGCTGTATGTACCTGTACACTGGCGTGGAGGAAAAGTAGACGTTTGATGGAGCGCTGCTGGTGATGGAGAAATTGCTGAATTAACGTTAACAGAGCTGAGCTCCTTACTACTCGAGATTGATGGCTCCTGAACATTTGAATTATCTTCCTCTTGTGTTCGTGGTCTTTTTGACACGAACTTTAGTAAGTTGCTCTGTTTCATTTTTGTTTAACATACCTAGCTACGGTGTCCCAGCTGTGTATCGTGCTCGTTGCTGTGAAGGGGGGCGGGGCAAGGGGCTGTTCGCAATCTGACTTTGATGTGGTTGTGGTTCGGAGACATTTCGTCATCATTATGGCAAACAAGAATCAAGAAACAATACGATTTATTTGTATAGGTCAAGTATTGTGATAATTGCAACATAATTCACACATTAGGCTATCTTGAGAAGCAACTGACTGGGTGGGCACCCGTAGCTACGCGGCTGAATTATACTGAACCAATCCTGTTCACAAGGAACACAGTTCATGTTTGGTCTTCCATAATCAGATTAAACTGTTTTGATGTTTAAACAGATTACTAGCTGGTCTTTTTTGTTGTTGTTGGTCTAAAGTCACTTAGGCTCTTAAATCACAATAGCTTATGATCAGTGATTTGTCATCACCGCAACAAACTGTCATTACCAGAACTGCATCCACCATTACCATACATATTTTTGCCAATAAATGTATAAATTACAAAAACATACAATTATATATTTCTGACAAATGTTGGACAGTCTAAATGATCACTGTATTAAAAAGTTTTGATATGGCATTCACTTATAATAAGCTTATATTCCAAGCCAGAATAGAGTGATGAATCAGAAATTTAGATACTTAAATGACTATAATTCATCTTGCAGGTAAAAATAAACAATCCCATTAAGTTCAAGATAAAATAGATTCCATATGAAACCACAAAATGTTTTAAAAGCACTGATTCATCATTTAAGTTTTATTTTTCCATATATTCAATGATGTGATGGCAATGACACATTTACTTCACATAGTTAAGAAAATGGCAAAAAATCATAAATTCCCTTATGGTCTCAACCAAACTCATAACGTTGCTCCTGACTTAAGGACTGATAATTTGAGGTATTCCAATTAGTAAAATTCGGAAAAATTGGAAAATTGGAAAAAAAATAGGAAAAAATCAGCAACCCAATTTGGCCCTTAATCTGAGAAATTCCCATATGTAAATAAACGAAGTTGCTTGTTATATTTTCCTAACAAGCAACCACATTTTTTTTTTAAAAATAAGCCCAAAAAAACGCGACTTGTGATTTTTTTTAAAGCTACACTGTGTGATATTTTCCCCCATCTAGCGGTGAAAGGGTGTATGACCATCCAGTAAATATTAGTTTCTGTTCCTTCCAATTCCGATTTCGTTTTAACTCCTACGGTGGCCGATTTAGTCCAAAATTAACATGGCTTCCAGTTCAATCCAGCAATCCCCCTCTTCACATTCGACATTGTGCCACCGAGTGTTAAAACGCGAAAGGCGAAGCTTGAATTTACGGGTATGTCCATCTTTGGCTAATGTACTTTCAAGATGGAGGGGCAACATGGCGACCCCCATTCGAACCCCTTACCCGTATGTACTTTCAATGGCATATTATAAACTTACGAGAATACTTTATTACTTGAAAGAAGTAAATATACATTAATGAGCACATATATTTTTGAAATAACTAAGTGTTTTTAGCTAAGAATAAACTAAAAAAGTTACACAGTGTAGCTTTAACGTGACTTGCCAAAAAAGAAGCCCAAAGTCGCGTGTTGTAGGCGGACTTGGCAACTATGGGCGTAACCGCAGTCACTCCAGCTGAAGGTGACGTCACGTGCATACCTTCTATTACGCGAAGCTTTTCAAAACGGTGTACGTTGTGGCCATCTGGTGGTCAATAATGAATATCACCTTTGTGTCTGTCCAATATAAAAACCAGTGATAAAGTAGGCTATATACTTGAAAAATGTACTTGAGTAGAAAGTAAAAATACTTCAGTGTCCGCCTCAGAACGATTTAGTGCCATTTACAATATGAAAAGAGCATATGAATTATACAAGCTACACTTACCATAAACAGTAACACTGAACGTCTTGGTTGACTCCTTGTTATTGATAACGGTCCTAAATTTATAGACTCCAGTGTCTGTGGTTCTGGTGTCGGTGATGGTCAGAGATCCATTTCTCTCCAGCGTCAGTCTGTCTTTTAACCTCGGATCATCGTACGTTGGCTTGTCTTTAATTGCGCTAACTAGGCGAGTGTTGTTAAACCTCCACTCGATCTCATTCGTCAGCTGTACTTCAGAAACATTAGCGTCCAGAGTGACAGAATCACCCACCATCACTGACACTGCCTGAACTTCATGTGATTCAACATGAAAAACACCTGCAGAACGAGATTACATGGCTTTAATATTTAAATAATGTAAATCTTCTTACCATTGTTTGTAGTATAATTACTTTGTGATAACATGAAAAATAGATTTATAACTTACCAACCAGATAAAACAAAACAAGCAAAACAAATGTGCGAATCATTTTCGTAAGACTCTCACGTTACAAGTCCGACAATGTGATATTTTAAGATAATGAATATGTTCATATATATATATAAATAGTTAAACCGATGTACCGCTTCATACTACTACCACTATACCGTTAATGTTTAATTTCAAAATTTAACTGTTTTTTAACAAACTGTTTACCAGGTCAACTGAGCTGGTTAATATGAGTGAATATAGTTCTATGCGCGCGCCTGTGGGCGTGAACTGGTGTGCAACACGTAGTGACGTACCCTTTGTTCAACCAATGAGTGAGGCTGGTGCGGTTCAGAGCCCTTGCTCCAGTTCTTCTTAAAGAAATCCACCCAGTTCATTAAACTTCTTTTGGTTAACAAGTAGGTTAATACAACTGACATTGTAAACAAAGTTTGCATCCAACTGTAATTGTGCAGCAAAGATCTTGTCAGAGGACACTTTCTAAATACAAATAAATACCTAGGCTATAATTATTAATATGCTGTATGCCCAGTTTTTTTTATTTGCTGTTTTGAAGAGAAGTCATGTTAGCAGATGAAGAAGACACCCTTCATACACACTAAATATACAAACTCACACATCCTGTGGAAATTCACAAGTTTTATTTTATCGCGTGTGTGTTGGTGAGGTATTTTTCAGTTCTTCATTTTACTTCTAATTTCACACCTTTTTTGTATCAGTTTAGGTTTTAATAGTAAAATAAAAACAGACTTGTAATCATGTTAAGAGTTGTTATAAGATAAAGATTCTTACCCATTGGATGTAAATAAACTTAAATAGATTTCTGATAAAGCTAAAGTTTGCAGATGGTCTCAGTTCTTGTGGTTTATTTTCAGCATCTTCTCTTCTCTGAGGTTACATGGAGGAACTGAATGAGGAACTCTTCCTCTTTTCCAAACCTCACAAAAGAAGCTCAATGGACTGATTAACTTTTTTTTTTCATTTTTCATATTGACTGCTGAACGTTATTTTTTGTCACTTTGAGTTCCAGTAGACCACATCCTGTAGAGAGTTTGACAGCAGTATCTGTCTCAGCTCAGCAGACACAAACTGATGTTCTTAGAATTATTTAAACTGTTTTATTCTGGTATTTATTGCATCACTTTACTGGTGACATCTGTCTGCTGCGGTACCCTTAAGTACCAGCAGATAGCAGCCTCATCCCATAGACCCTGTTATTCCCGGACTTCATTTCCTAATTAGTATCCTCTGCTTGTTATTAGTTAACATGTTTCACTTGTGTCTTGTTTTCTTAGTTCATTAGATGGAGGGTGTGTGTGTGCGTGATGATGGTGAGGTGTTGCTGTTTGCTCTACATTCATTATAAGGTCTTGTTTGTTTTGGTTTACATTCTCTGTTGGCATTTCGAGCAGATTCCTTGTTCCTGTCTGCCCTTTGTTGAGCGAATGTGTGAATTTGGACTTTTTATATACAGTGAGGAAAATAAGTATTTGCACACCCTGCTATTTTGCAAGTTCTCCCACTTGGAAATCATGGAGGGCTATGAAATTGTCATCGTAGGTGCATGTCCACTGTGAGAGACATAATCTAAAGAAAAAAAATCCAGAAATCATAATGTATGATTTTTAAACTATTTATTTGTATGATACAGCTGCAAATAAGTATTTGAACAACTGAGAAAATCAATGTTAATATTTGGTACAGTAGCCTTTGTTTGCAATTACAGAGGTCAAACGTTTCCTGTAGTTTTTCACCAGGTTTGCACACACTGCAGAAGGGATTTTGGCTCACTCCTCCACACAGATCTTCTCTAGATCAGTCAGGTTTCTGGCCTGTCGCTGAGAAACACGGAGTTTGAGCTCCCTCCAAAGATTCTCTATTGGGTTTAGGTCTGAAGACTGGCCAGGCCACGCCAGAACCTTGATATTCTTCTTACAGAGCCACTCCTTGTTTATCCTGGCTGTGTGCTTCGGGTCATTGTCATGTTGGAAGACCCAGCCTCGACCCATCTTCAATGCTCTAACTGAGTGAAGGAGATTGTTCCCCAAAATCTCGCAATACTTGGCCCCGGTCATCCTCTCCTTAATACAGTGCAGTCGCCCTGTCCCATGTACAGAAAAACACCCCCAAAGCATGATGCTACCACCCCCATGCTTCACAGTAGGGATGGTGTTCTTGGGATGGTAAACACGTTTAGTGGAATTATGACCAAAAAGGTCTATTTTGGTCTCATCTGACCACATGACTTTCTCCCATGACTCCTCTGGATCATCCAAATGGTCATTGGCAAACTTAAGACGGGCCTTTACATGTGCTGGTTTATGCAGGGGAACCTTCCGTGCCATGCATGATTTCAAACCATGACGTCTTAGTGTATTACCAACAGTAACCTTGGAAACGGTGGTCCCAGCTCTTTTCAGGTCATTGACCAGCTCCTCCCGTGTAGTTCTGGGCTGATTTCTCACCTTTCTTAGGATCATTGAGACCCCACGAGGTGAGATCTTACATGGAGCTCCAGTCCGAGGGAGATTGACAGTCATGTTTAGCTTCTTCCATTTTCTAATGATTGCTCCAACAGTGGACCTTTTTTCACCAAGCTGCTTGGCAATTTCCCCGTAGCCCTTTCCAGCCTTGTGGAGGTGTACAATTTTGTCTCTAGTGTCTTTGGACAGCTCTTTGGTCTTGGCCATGTTAGTAGTTGGATTCTTACTGATTGTATGAGGTGGACAGGTGTCTTTATGCAGCTAATGACCTCAAACAGGTGCATCTAATTTAGGATAATAAATGGAGTGGAGGTGGACATTTTAAAGGCAGACTAACAGGTCTTTGAGGGTCAGAATTCTAGCTGATAGACAGGTGTTCAAATACTTATTTGCAGCTGTATCATACAAATAAATAGTTAAGAAATCATATATTGTGATTTCTGGAATTTTTTTTTTTTTTTTTTTTTAGATTATGTCTCTCACAGTGGACATGCACCTACGATGACAATTTCAGACCCCTCCATGATTTTCAAGTGGGAGAACTTGCAAAATAGCAGGGTGTCAAATACTTATTTTCCTCACTGTATGTGCTTGACCTTCTGCCTGGCATGGACTATGACTTTTGGATTATACTTGTAAATAAACTGCCTTTTGAATTCTCACTCCTTCTGCTGAATGCTGTGTTTACACCACATCAATTGTGACATTCTGCATTATTTTTCATCCATCGATCAATTCTCCACACTGCTTATTCATAGGGTCACATTAGGGTCTATGCAGCATCTTGGGCCATAGGCAGAGGAAACAACCTGGACAAGTGGACAGTCCATTGCAGGGGCCCGTTTCAATAAGGAGGTTCAATTAAACTTGAACTCTGAGTTGACTTACCCTGAGATGGAAACTCTTGAGTTTTGGGTTTCAGAACAGCTGAATTGAGTTAGTTCAATCAACTCTGAGTAGACTGACTCTTGAGGGCCCCGTCCACACGAAGCCAGAGCTTTCCATATACAATCTTTTTTTCCCCCTTGTTTCAAGAAATATCTGCGTACACATGATAGCACTGAAAACGACTCAAAACGATGTAGTATACATGCCAGGCCAGTATGTGGTGCTGTAATTCTGCCACAGAAATACACTTAAAAACGGAGAAGAAGAGTTGTGGCTGAGGCAAAATCTCAAAAAAATAACAATAAATAAATTTGCTACTTACAAGCCTAACACAACCCTAAACCACATTACAACAATGCAAATATAGTAATTATATGACGCAATATTGATGGGCGCATGCCCAGTGCCTGTAGTTGTATCCCTTTCTAGTCTTTTTTTTTTATTTATTTTTAAGAAGAAACAAATTACAATAGTTCAAACACACATCTCTTATAAATCTATAACTTTCCAACAATGTACTTTAAACAAGTAAAATAATTTTGCACAATCATAGGATAAAAATGGAAAGAAATGGAAAGAACGGAACATACAGAAGAAAAAAAAGGGAAAAAAAACAGCAACCAGAAAATAATCATGTTACAAGAAAGATCTCATCATATTTCTTAAAAAAAAAGTAAATTTTCTATTTTCAATTATTCTTAGTGATTTGATTAAATACTCTACTTCGCATAAGAAGTCTATAAAGAATTTTCTTAAGAAATCTTTGTTTGTGAAATTAAAACTTTGCCACTAGGATAAGGAAGTTAACAGAAGATTCTAAAGATTTGTTTGGGTTTTCAAAAAGACAAATGATATCCTTAATGCATAGATTACAGTTCATATTAATTTGAGAAAAACAGTAAGAGCTCAAATCATTCCAGAAAATTGACGATACTTTACAAGAAAAAAAAACAAATGACAGATGTCTTCATTTTCATTCTTACAGAAGGTGAGTAATATCATCTACAGTATTTGGATAAACGTGCATTACAAGGGTATATATTATGCAGAATTTTTAAATGCACTTCTCTCATTTTATTGGGTATGTAATATTTATATCATGTTTTCCTGAAGTCATTATGTTTCTTGACTGTAAATATAAATGTATTATTACAATCTTAAGTTAAAAGGGAAATACCTCCTAAACATAACAAATATAGTTGTTTAGAACATGACTCATGGGTTAGGAAAGCTTTCATCAGACATATTAAACCACTTGGAATAGCCTTTATAACAGAGTTAAATTCTTTAAACGGGACAGGATATTGGTAGCCTGGCTCCGCCCTCCTACATACTTCCGCTCAATTTTCATTTTCCTTCAGTACTCCGTCTGGGACTGCTGTATATGCTTAGGTTTTCTCCTGAACAATTTCTTACCGGTCCAATCAGCGAACAGAGGGAGTGGCTGAGAGCGATGACGTTGATGTCGTGCGCTAGTTTGAGTTGTAGTTCAGTAATGGCGGCGGTGAAAGATGCAAGTGTGTGTCACTGGCACCGCTGACGAATGTCCAGAAGTTAAAGCCGGAGTGTGGCGAGATGGACGAGCGAGCGAGATTGGTGTGCGTGATTGAGAATGAGACACACTGGTCTCGAGTCCTCTCTTGAGGGAGCACGGAGGCATATAAGGACGAGCGACACCGGTGAAGGACGAGAGAGGACCAGGCCTGGATTTTAAGTTGTTTTGTTTACTTTTTGTTATGTATGTGCGCGGCAGTCGTCCGTGAGGGGGTGGTGCTTTTACTTTCATTTTGTGTTTATTATTTGATTAAAAGTTGTTAAACGTTCGCCGGTTCCCGCCTCCTTCTTTCCTGAACAAACGAACTCCGTGACATGGAGCAAGAACAATCACTGCTGCGTTTTGTTGGTGGCCATGATGTTGTGGTCCGAGAAAAGTCTTTTTCAGCTCGCTCCGTGAAGGAGTTGGCTGAAGCCGTCCGTCTCCCACCACCCCCGAAAAAACCCAGGCTGAATTACCTACTGCTTTTGACAAACAGGTCGTGTGGTAATGTAATTGCTGTCCGAATCCACATCTCTGAGTTTTCAAGAATATATCACTTCAAAATTCACAGTTTAAATCCTTTTTATACCCCTGCAGAGCACCGTGCGGTTGCGTGCGCTGTAATTTGGATGCATTGACTTGTATTTCTTTAAATGCTCACAAGTGTTTACAAGAGCAAAATATTTCATCACTGCTCAAAAAATAAAAGAAGAAAAGCACGTAAACATTTGAATTGGGCTGTTATTTATGGCAGCATTTATTCTTATCATACCAAGCATATGACATTTTATTTACAGCATATACAATCATGTTATGATTGCACGAGAGCAGCGCGTTCCAGTCACAAAACTCTCCTCTCCACCGTGAATAAATCACAATCTGAATGCACAAGGTTTTATCACTGACACTGAGGTGGTGTGCACAGTTAATGTGACAATCAAAGGCGAACGGCGTGTGACACACGACACGACCAAACGTTAGCGATTGGTTAGACTCTTGGCAGATCCAATAGTTTTAAACTTCAACAGAGAACCCGCCTTCAAGGAAGTAAACGCTTGTTAATGGAGAGTGGCCAGACTCTATGTACAAATGAACTGTACGAGAGTCTGGTAAGACCAGGCTAGGGTATTAGATATTCATAAAACTCTCCTAAGATAACAGATCAGTTGTGTATTTTTTACTCTAATATGTAATATAACTGTTAATTTATGTTTTTTTTTCTGTTACAGTTAGTAACTGAAGTGTAGATTCAATTTGTAGAATTATAAGAAAATCCGATGTTCAGGTTTGATTCTAATCATAATGTAACATCATTGAAAAAAAATTCAGTACAAAAAAAATGCTAAACTTTGACAAAATTAATTAATTTGATTGTGATTTCATAACATTTAGATATGAATCCAACTGAAAAATACTCGTGGATAGATGTCTTTCAGTCAAATAGCAAATAGTGGAGCTCTGCAGCCATTTAAAGTATTATTTTTTTATTATAAAACTGTTTTTTCCAAAATATGGGCAAAAATCTTACACTAAACCATGTCAAATTATCCATGTTATTCCCACAAATGAAAGTTAGAAATGTGGGTCTTTATAAATTGAATTTTACATAAACTGATTTTGTGTGAAAATCCATTAAAAATTAATTTATTTATATAAATAAATTTAACAATTATTATAAATACTCCAGAAACTGCACAGATGTTGAGCAAAAACATTAATAAACAGAGTAAAATTACATTTGTTCTAAAATAAAAAATAAAAAATTTTTGTTACAAAATTACATTTTGTTGCCTGGGGTCTGTGGAGACCCCAAAGACGCTGAGTGTAATTCCCAAACGAAGACCGTACAAGGGTTAACCATCTTTATGTTCAGCAGAACATAGAAAGGTATAAAGGTTTGAAACATGAGGGTGAGTAAATGACGACAATTTTCATTTTTGGGTGAACTATCCCTTAAACACATTAAACATTTTTACATTTTTTACACAATATTACATTTTTTGTTTGTAATATTTTGTAACAAATCACCAACAGCTCTTCCTGGAGGGTGATTCAGGTGTTCTGCCATTGCTGCATCAATCTCAGAGTCCACCTATTCACAGCATCTGAGGGAAGAGAATATATTTATTTTTAAAATAAATAAAAGAAAAATTTTGAGGTAAATGACATGCACTTATTTTCAAAATGTAGGCCTATCATGAAAAGGTTCTCTAAACGAGCTATTAACCTAATCATCTGAATCAACTAATTACACCTGCAAAAGATTCCTGAGGCTTTTAAAAACTCCCAGCCTGGTTCATTACTCAAAACCACAATCATGGGTAAGACCAACGCTATCTCACAACCAATTCGTATGTATTTTTACGAGTTGGCTAAAGTTGGCTAATTCGTACGAATTTGTACGACCTCACTCGTACGAATATGTACGTTTTGTCTAATCCCCAGTGACGGTTAGGTTTAGGGGCGGGGTTTGAGGTAGGTCATTCGTACAAATTCGTACGAATTTGGCAACTCGTCAAATACGTACGATTTAGCAAAAATCGTATGAATTCGTACGACTGAGGTCGTACAGATTTGTACGAATTAGCCACCTCGTAAAATATGTACGAATTGCCATGAGATCGGGTTGGTAAGACTGCCGACCTGACTGCTGTCCAGAAGGCCATCATTGACTCCCCCAAGCAAGAGGGTAAGACACAGAAATACATTTCTGAACGAATAGGCTGTTCCCAGAGTGCTGTATCAAGGCACCTCAGAGGGAAGTCTGTGGGAAGGAAAAAGTGTGGCAAAAAACGCTGCACAACGAGAAGAGGTGACCGGACCCTGAGGAAGATTGTGGAGAAGGACCGATTCCAGACCTTGGGGGACCTGCGGAAGCAGTGGACTGAGTCTGTAGTAGAAACATCCAGAGCCACCGTGCACAGGCGTGTGAAGGAAATGGGCTACAGGTGCCGCCAGGTCAAGCCACTTTTGAACCAGAAACAGCGGCAGAAGCGCCTGACCTGGGCTACAGAGAAGCAGCAGTGGACTGTTTACTCACGAAGCACCACGACGCATGCGCGAGAATATGACGTAGCGCCGGCGTTCGGGAATCCATGAAATCCACACTTTAGCCCCATTTTGAGCCCTGCACCGAGACCTAAAGCACGATCAATGTAGAATTCAACAGCTTAGATACAGCGCGTCTTCCTCTGCTCGTTGTAAACAAATCTCCTCGCTTCTGGGTCACGTGTCCGAACGCCGGTTCTGCGTCATATTCTCGCGCATGCGTCGTGCTGCTTTGTGAGTTCACGGCCGAGGCCTACACAGAAGACAAGAACTTGTAGAATAAAGTCGTTATTTAGATTTTTTTTTCCGCACAAAAACTATTGTCATCGCTTCGTAAGATTATTGTAGAGCCACTGTAGTGAGATGGACTTTGTAACAACGTTTTTAGTGCCTTGTGAGTGCAAATGTACTGAATGTCAATGGAAGCCTTTCTCAGCCATCAGCTTTCAACAAAAATATCTTCATTTGTGTTCCGAAGATGAACGAATGTCTTACGGGTGTCGAAC
The DNA here is from genome assembly GCA_023566225.1 of Romanogobio albipinnatus. Lineage (NCBI taxonomy): Eukaryota > Metazoa > Chordata > Actinopteri > Cypriniformes > Gobionidae > Romanogobio > Romanogobio albipinnatus. The sequence continues at coordinate 30,403,978 of CM042263.1, read as the reverse complement.
GACATGAGGGTGAGTAATTAATGACATAATTTTCATTTTTGGGTGAACTAACCCTTTAAGTGATTATGAATGTGAACCCATTGCATTTGAGTCATTATTTCAACCTGTTTTATGTATTCGCTGTTATTATTTTTATGGAATGTATGCATATATACATATGTAAAACAGAAATATATTCTGAACCCATTTAAGTCTGACTTGAACTGTGCTGCCAAGATGTAGTAATAAAAGATATTAATAAATCTAGCGATATTTCAAGATTTGCGTTCATTTTTTATTTATTTTTAAATGTTAATTACAAACTCTCGTGGAGACAACAACATAAGAAAAAAAAACTAACAAAAAAACTACAGACAAGGCAACAACAAAATGCAGATTGATAATGAAAAAAAGGCATTGTTCTCAAAATAACAAATAGCTTCTACGGATTGTTTAGAATTTTTTTACACGACTCAAGGAGGATAATAACATACAAAATGAATTGTTAAAACAGTTTACATTTGGCAATTGTTTTTTCCATTTACTTTTGTGAATGTGGTATTTACCCATAATGATGATGAGGTTAATCAAAAGTGAAAGATCCCTCGTCAGTTTAGGAGTTATAAATAAGAATATCTTCTATTGTAAATTGTTCAAGTTCACTAATTTTAATATTTAACCAGCTGTGTACTTCTTTCCAAAACTTCCTACTAACTGAGCAAAGGAAGAATAAATGCTCTGTTCGTTCTGGGTTTTCATGACAAAAGTCACAAGGGTCAACTTCAAAACCAAATCTGCCCCTCAGTGTATCCGCAGATGGATAATAGTTGTTAAGAATTTTAAATTGCACTTCTTTTACTTTGGGTGCAATTGGCCATTTAAAACATTTCCACTGTTGTCCTGCAATTGTTGGATTATCTAATATTTTAAGTTGTATCTTCCTATCATTATATATATATATATATATATATATATATATATATATATATATATATATATATATATATATATATCCTTTGAAAGCTTTATTTAAATATTTGTTGTCACATTTTTTTCCGTAATGTTTAATTCTGAGGAGATAGCATTCATGCGTTCTCCCGTTCCTCCTTTCAACAAACACGAGGAGAAGAGGACTTGAGGAGAGAGCTGTTTCGGTATATTATTAAAAATCTACTGTTGGGTAAGTACATTTTGTAGTATTTGATTAATGTACTTGAGTTTTACTTGTTTGACATGAAGGAAGAAATGATGTTGTAAAGCCGCACGAATTCGCTCCAAGGATCGGTAGCGAACCGCGGTGAAGGCCGCACGCGTTCACTGTCTCAGCTGGAAGAATGGATTTGATTATAATATTCTTTATCTGACTCCATTTATCATAGTTATCGCATTTAGAAGAGAATCCCAACCGATTGTTTGGTCATCTATGTTTGATAGTTAATCATACATTTAATCATTCCGTTTTAACCCTTTGTTGCAATTATACCGTTCCACATTGGAGATAGTTAATAATTACAGATTAATTCAGAAAGGATCAAAATGTAACAATTTATTAACAATCAAGTAAACGTAAAATGTCAATTACATCATAGACATAAATCTCTTCTAAAAGGAAACACAAATTCTAGTTATGGTTACACTCTAAATAGTTTCAAATAGATGTAAACATAAACCATTAATTATGCTCTGTAGGCCTCTGCTTAGAATGTTACCTGTGAGATAGAGAGAGAAAGAGAGAGAGAGAGAGAGAGAGAGAGAGAGAGAGAGAGAGAGAGAGAGAAAGAGGGAGAGAGCTAAAGAACAGCTCTCTCCAGAGAAAGCCAGAGAATCCAAAAGAGGGCGAGCTACAGAATCAATTCCCTTTTATCCTCTCTCCTGAAGTCACCAAATTCAAATCTGACTCTTGTAAAACAGACCAATCAGACTAAACCGTGAGACATTTGAAAGTAACCAATCAGACAAAACTTCCCCCATTGTATCAAAGGTGTTAACCATTTGGCCAGCCGGCCAGTCATTCTTTTGTCTTTCTAACTCAACCTGGCCCTTCTGATGGGGAGGGGGTTGAGTCAATTTCAATAGCTTGATCACGACGATGGCAGTTAACAGCAGAACAGATGATATCAAATATCTTTGATTATTTTCCACCTTACAATGTCCACATTGTCAACAGAGAATTACTTTGAGTTTGGCTAGAATAAGCTAGTTGGCTAAAAGTTACTTTCAACTTATACACAGTATGTTTAATGATACAGTTATTACTGTAACCTATTAATGTAGCCTTTTGAGAGTTTCTTTCAGAAAGTACTGCTTCCCTCCCCCACTAATCTAACACCCATTTAGAGCAGAACATCTTTTATAGAGTAAAATAAAATGTAATGTTGATGACCTTTTTCTAATGTTTAACTCGTGATTCATTCATCTTGTTCCATGTTTTTTTATTTTATTTTATTGAGCTGTAGGATTTTTTCAATAGGCCTATAGTTTAGCGTAAAACATGTTGAAGATTTGCAAACAGGTAGTCGATTCATGATAAGCTGTTTCCTCACAAAAGTGGTTTATTCAGCATAGTGAAGCCTCTTCTCCATTGACACCCATTAAATAAAAAAAACGGACACAGTTAGCCGTTACACTTTGGCTAAAGGTTGTAGGCTTGGCTTCTACTGGCATTGGCTTCATCCTTTGAAGGCTGCATTTGTAGGCTTGATTGCATCACCGTATTTTGTATTTTGTTTGTACTGCTGCATCATATTTTTAAAAATGTCTTAAGATTGCACCCCTGTTTTAATATTTTTCATGCATTTCATTTTTCTCTTGTTTTAGGACAATTCTGTAGAAAATGGGCCGGCTGGGGAAGGTTACTCCCTTGCAGGAAAAAAAAACAAAACAAAGTATGCAAATGAATAGACACATCTTTGCTGAAATGTATTGTGCTGTTGTTGTTAACAGGCATGTTTCTTTTCTCTGCAAGTGTCCTGGGACAAGTGAGGGAGTGAGTGGGAAACTTGGCCCTGGTGTGTCCTCAGGAATGAGGTGTTGGGACAGGCAATTTAACAACCCCCCTGTCCTCATTGCCTCCATCCCTGAGGACACACCAGGGCAAAGTTCAGCGGTGGATGAGCAGGATGAGGAGGAGCCAGCATTAGCACCAGTCAAGAGAAAATGAGACGGAGAGGATGAGATGGTCAAACTAATTAGGGAGGAAATGAAGTTTCAGAGAAATCCAGAGGAGAGGAGTGCACATGAGAGCAGGGAGAGAATGGACAGATTAATTTCTCTTCTTGAGATTGGTAGAGAAATAACATTTTGGTTATGTAAATTAAAATTTGCAAATCAAACAATATTGTTCTATACATGATTTTTGTAATGCAAGTTATAATTTGTAAATTAAACAAAAATGTAATTTATTTGCATAGTTTATTTTTGTATTGCAAGTTAAAAATTAGTAAATTAAATGAACAAATAGTTTTATACATTTTTGTTATAAGTATTAATTTGCAAATTAAACAAAATAAAAATTACCGTACTTTTTACAACTATTTATAAGATAAGTAAAACAAAAGAAAAATTTTAATTAGTGCATAAAATAGATTGGAAGAAAACATTTGTATGTACACTTTTATTGAGCTGAGCAGGGAGGTGGTGCTGCTGTTCATATATATGGCATGCAATTATTAAATAATGAAACAATAAATCAACATGAAAATTACCACAGTGGAACTTGGGGAAATGTAGAACAAGAATTTGGTGGAGTTTGCAGAAAACAATTTGATTTCATCTTTCTATGATTTTTTAAAATATGTCTGTATTGAGGTAAATAGTATTGGTCATGACTTTGGCATGCAATTATTAAATAATGAAAAAGTTAAACAACATGAAAAACACAGTGGTACTTTAGGAGATATAGAACAGGAATCGGGCGGAGTTTGCAGAAAACAATTAATTGTATTTATTTTTGTTATGAATTTTTTAAATATGTCTATCAACACCAAGCTCCCACACCTTTAGCCTCATGTGGACGCGCAATGCATTTTAAAGCGTAGAGGGCGTGACCTCAGTCGCAAACTGCTTGCAATAAATAACTCAACCCCTATATGTTATGTCTGACCAGGATATGCATTCTGCATAACATAAAAACTACCCAAAAACTGAAAGAAAAAAATAATAATAACCCCAGAAATACTCAAAAGGCTCATTCCAGGATTTGGGTAGAAAAAATAACCCAGGGTTTTTCTAGAGTGAAGTAAACAGGAGCAAACGTTTGTCCACTCAACAGAAACCACATTCATTCGGGTCACTCTGACAGTAAATAAACTCAGACCGCAGCAGGTTTCACTTTGACTCACAAACTGAGCTGCAAGTGTCAAAAGTATTCTGTGGAAAGCATTAACCTCTCCATCATTTACAAACGTCGCGAAATACACTGAATAAAGTGCAATGAAGAACTAAGTTGAATTCTTTATGTGTTGTTATTTTCACTTTGAGTTTCCATAGACCACATCCTTTAGATGTTTGACAGTATCTGTCTCAGCAGACAAAAACTGTCCCTTATCATGTATTAAGTGAGTTATATATATGTTTTTTTATTTTTTTATTTCAACAGTGCTGTGCATTTTTGTTATTTTTGTTGTTGTATGGTTGTGTCTTATAATTTTGTCATATAGGTGTTTTGTGTTTTTTTTTTATACTTTGGACATGGACAGATGTATTTTCTGCAATGTCATTTTTTGCTAGTGTTGCTTATAATTCCAGTGGGATGGATGTGGTCCTGGTTTAGGGGATTGTGGCCCCTACTCACTTTTATTTTATTTTAAAATGGTCTTAAGTTTTTCCTAAAATGTAAACATATTTAAATACTTGAATTTTAAATTCATAATTAACCAAGGGACAATTAAAAGCAGAGATATTACCATGATAGAAAACACATGAGATCTAAAAAGCGCATAGTTTGAGAAATGACTATAATAGAGCAAAATATTAAATTTTTTAGAATTATTTTGCTCAGTCGTTGTCCCTGTATGTTACATTATTAATCCAGTAGATGGAGTCAAGTGACTGTGTGTTTTCTGTGTCTCAGCAGTCATCTCCTCCATGTCTGTTGACTTGAGACTGAACTGAAGAAAACATTTCTGGTACGTGACCGTCGCACAAATAGGTACATACTACTCTTACTATATTTTACTATATATTTATATGGCAGGAATACTAAGAGTGAGGGGTTATTATTTCAAAATGACCGACTCCCCAGCCAACACACCCATGTGGGGCCCAAAGGGGTTGCACATGGCCTGATATCTGGGGCCCACCTGGGCTACCCAACAGGGACCCAGCTAATTTTTTCCTCAGTTTCCATGGAGGCCCCACATGGGATGGGTTGATGATGGGTTGATGATGGGTCTCTTGATGGGCTCATATCGGGCCTTATGGGTAACCCAGGTAGTACCCATTTGGGGCCTACATGGGTCTGCCCATAAGGGTTGATGATGGGACCCAGATAGGTGTTATGTAGGGCTTTTTTGGGCCACAGCGTGTATATATATATATATATATATATATATATATATATATATATATATATATATATATATATGGGCTAGCATATTTTCTGTTTGGGTTACCTTATTTTAGAGTAAACCCCTAAATACAAACATTACATGTAATCCACTAAACTACACTAAATTGTTAAAGGTATTCAATAAACAGAAACCAGTAGTTCATTTTTTACTTTATTAAGCAAGGTTAACCCCTTTGGGCCCCACATGGGTGTGTTGGCTGGGACATGGGGAGCACAGCTGGGTTTGCCCATGTCGGACCTACTTTGTTGACCCAAGTGGGCCCCAGATAAGATGCCCATTTTGAGCCCATGCCCACTCTGTACCCCTGTAGCCCATGTTTAACCCATGTGGGCCCCACATACACGTGTTGGCTGGGTCCCCGGCTATAGTGCACTGACTACTGAAGATAGCCTACTTGTGTGTTATTAATATAAAACAGCCTACCAGAATCAAATTATACAGATTATTCAGTGGTGAAATTTAACAAACGTCCACCTTCACTAGGACATGATAGTCCCTCAACTACGGAGGAAGTATTAAAGGCCAGAAACATAGTTTGCAACCCTAGATGTTATAACATCAGACATGAGAAAGGTGGTTATGGTATTGTACAACATATTTGTGCAGCACTAAAGTATGGTTGTTAATATTAGGCAATTATTTCACAAATTTATACACCTTGGAAAAAATAACACTGTAAGCCTATACAGGTTGATTGAACTCGTTGCCCTAAAAAAGTTAATTTTGTCTTGTTGAAAAAACAAAACATTTCCAGTTTAATGTACTTAAGATTTCAACAGCATTTAATTAAAAAATTTTAGTTAATTGAACTAACAAACTAACTTAAATTTTAGGTCACCATGATGCAGATGAGTGTTGGTTTTAGTTGGGCTCTTGGCCCTTGAATCTTTAACTAAGTGTTTCGCTGACTGCTTTAAACGTAAACAAAATTGTTTACATCACGTAAACACAAAATTGATAACACATTACCTCTATAAACAGAACATTTGAGTCTGAATGAGATTAGTGATTCAGCCTCTACATGATGATGTCATCATCATCAATAAGGCAAAGTCACCTGATCAAATTTTCTCTTTGGCTTGTCTTGGCATAACTAAAGTGTTTTTTTTAAACACACAGTTAAAGCAGCCAAAGAAAAAAAAAACTAATGTTAAAGAGCCAAAGGTCAAGAGTCCAACTAAAACAAACTTATCTCCATCATGGTCTGACAGAAATAAAGTCAGTCTGGTTAGTAGTGTGTGAAGCTGGTAATGCTGTTTGTCGAGTTGTTTAATCCTCCTCTGCTGAGATCTTCAGAGATTTAATGTCTTCTTTTATCTTCTGTTGAGTTATTTAGTTATTTCAAAATGAAAACCTTAAACAAAATAAATTGTTTAAATAAAGTCAACAGTATCGTAAAATAATTTTTTGAGTGTAAACACAGCCTAAACTTACATTTTGTTTTACTGGCTAACTGTTATACATCTAATTTATTAGGGATTAATAATGTATTCGCTGTTTGAGACCAAAATGTAAAGTTGCAAGGCCTATACTACAGCAAACGTTAATAAAAATGCGCGTGGCTGCATCCATGCCTGACTTCATTTCAAAGAGCCAATCAGCATCTTCCTTGTATTGCGTTGCATTGACAACCGACTAAAATAGGCTTCTTTAAGTACATTTAATTTAAACAATTAAATAGAATGAAAAAAATCATGCAAATCGTACAACAAACGAAAAACATTTCGTAATTGAACAAATCTGTTGGAGTTTATGTTTATTGTACCTAAATAATTTGAATTAAAACAATTTCAGGGATAACAGTGTAGCCTACAGCCATGACTACGCAATCTAACGTGGAACAACGTCACCAGTGTAATCCGATTCACGAACGAATGATTCTAACGAGTCGATTTGTCTTAGTGAATCAAAAACATAGCCTACAGGTCAACCAGTGTAGTCATATTCATGAACAAATTACTTTTTGAGTCGGTTCTTTCTAGTGAATCATACATGGCTATAATCTACAGCTCATAGTGGGGCTTTATATGGAACAGAAGAAGGGGCAGGCTAATTAAAAAAATAATTAAAAAAAAAATTATATATATATATATATATATATATATCATGGGATTTTAAATTAAATAAAAAGTTGGTGTAATTGGCCGTATGAATATGCACACAATATGCACATATTATGGAAATGTTCAAGAAAAGAGCCACACATATTTAAAGTTTTTATATACGCCTTTGCATATAGTATTCTACACATTATTGATTATCATTAGCCCAACATTATCCCATATTACATATCTTTTAAAGCAGTGTTTCCCAAACTTTTTTTTTTTTTTTTGCCATGGCACAGTTTTGATAAGTAAAAAATCCCACGACACTCCAATATTTAGAAATAGAACAAAATTGCACAAACATGCATTGCTTCAAATGGTATAAAAAAAAAAAATTATATATTAGTAGTATTATTATATTAGTAGTAGCCTACTCGCATTAAATGTGAAACTTGAGCTTAAGTCAGGTAGGAACACAATGGTATGATGTTGTTGCTGATTAACATCATCGCTATCATCGCTGTAGGGCGTAAACCTTGTATTTTAAACATCGCCAAAGTTGGTATTGTGGCTTTATATAGCTATCAAAAATACATCTAGGCCGAATTTATTGACGTATTAAACATTCTATTTATAAGGTGAAAAGACAGGTTTAATGCGAGTAGAATGAAGAACAGAAAGTTCAATTCAATTCAATTCAATTCAAATTTATTTGTATAGCGCTTTTCACAATACACATTGTTTCAAAGCAGCTTTACAGAAAGTGCATTTCATAGATGAACAGTATAAAAAATGTTAAAAAACACAATGTTAAAGAACAATGTTCGAAAAAGATAATCAGTCGTGTATTAATTTAGGCCATAACAACGCTGGCGTTGAGTCGTCTCTTCACAGGCGTGGAGTCGTCTCATCACAGGTGTTGGGGCATCCAAAGTCTTCATGAGAGGCTGGATACCAACCGGAGCTGACGAACTATTTACCTCGGGACTAGTGTCCCGAGATAACAACAGAAAAGCAGATGGGAAATAATTAGCGTAGCTGCTGTTCAGAATATTATATTAATGCTGTTGTTCCGATTTAACTGTAGTATAAAAGGTAATTATAATGTGAATGCTTGGCTAAAGAGATGTGTCTTTAATCTAGTTTTAAACTGGGACAGCGAGTCTGAACCTCGGACAATATCAGGAAGACTATTCCAGAGTTTAGGAGCCAAATGTGAAAAAGCCCTCCCTCCTTTAGTGGACTTGGATATCCTAGGAATGACCAGAAGCCTAGAGTTTAGTGACCTTAAAGAGCGCGATGGGTTGTAGGGCGATAGAAGATCCGTTAGATACACTGGAGCTAAACCATTTAGGGCTTTATAGGTCAGTAGCAATAATTTGTAATTGATACGGAACTTAATAGGTAACCAGTGTAGAGATGATAAAATTGGTGTTATATGATCATATTTTCTTGACCTAGTAAGAACTCTAGCAGCTGCGTTTTGGACTAACTGTAGTTTGTTTATTGAGGATGCAGGACAACCAGCTAATAAAGCATTACAGTAATCTAATCTCGAGGTCATGAATGCATGAACTAACTTTTCTGCATCAGGAATAGATAGCATGTTACGTAGCTTAGCAATGTTTCTAAGGTGGAAAAATGCCGTTCTTGTAACATATGAAATATGATTTTCGAATGTCAGGTTGCGGTCTAGTATAACACCTAGGTCTTTTACTGTAGTGGATAAAGTGACAGGACATCCTTCCAAGGTAAAGTTGTATTGTGCAAGGTTTTGTGGGCAGTTTTTTGGACCAATAAGTAATACCTCCGTTTTATCTGAATTTAATAGCAGAAAATTACACGTCATCCAGTATTTAATATCTTCAACACATGCTGTCAGTTTAGATAATTTAGCGTTTTCGTCCGGTCGTGATGAAATATATAATTGAGTGTCATCAGCATAACAGTGGAAATTAATTCCATGTTTTCTTATAATATTACCAAGCGGTAGCATATATATTGAGAATAGCAGAGGGCCTAATACGGATCCTTGCGGCACCCCATAGTCTACTGACATCATCCTGGATTTTTCCCCAAGTCTTGTCATTGTACTGTGCAAAATACAATGAAATTTGGAAACTCGCTACACACACACTAGTCACAACCTCTTTTAAATGCTTTTTATTGGTTAAATATTTGTAAAACCCACATACAGACGTAAAGGATGATTAATAGCATTAATTTAATAAAACAATGACGAAATTTAGATATACAAGGCCAGACAGTGCGATATTCTTACACTTATATATACACAAGTGTGCACTAGCTCCAGCTGTCATCTGCTCATTTTACAACACATGATGAGACATACAAGGTCCTTATTTGATTACAGTAAGCCTACTTAGAAAATAATACAAATAAAATAAAACTTTCAAATAAATGGCAAACTGGTTGAAAAGATTAAAATGAAAATATGTATGTGTATAGACAAAGAGGTCTTGGCAAATATGAATAAAATCATCTAGACTCGGCCACAGAGGTGAGCTTTAAATTGATAGAGGTTTTGGCCTTCACCCTTAAAACCAGGAAACAATTGTAGACCTTTTCCACTGATTTAGGCTGCTTATGATGTTAGACATTTTACCTTTAGTCCAAATTAATCACTCGTTAAAATGAAAGAACACAAATTACCTCATCAAATTCACTCAGGCCATGTGCACACTGTAAAGTTTCAGGGCTGACACACATTTAAATATAAGTGTGAATCTCCTAAAAGTGTTTTGTAAGGTTTTGTTCTTGGAAGGTTTCTTTGCAGAGCGCTCTCTTGAAGTGTTGCCATGTCCACTTTTTATAAACATCTTTGGTCTTGTTTGAGTTTGGCTCAAGTTTATGGAGTTTTTAAAGTAGGAAGGTGCAGGTCATGATAGTTTGGTCTTATTTTCAATATAAACCATTTGGATTTATTTAGGATTATTCCTGCTCATACAGAAGAGGGTCTTCTATAGACTTTGTCGGCATTACTGGGAACACCCACAAAAACGTCATATCCGTGTATGTCGTGGGGGAAAACAATCCATTCGAATGAACCATAGACAGTAAAAGAAATGAACACAGTTACCCCATAGACTTCACGGAGAAAAAGTGAAGTCAAGAAGAAAAGGGTTGCCAACTCTCACGCATTTGATTTGGCGTGATACTCACGCTTTCAGGCTCTGTCTCACGCTGCCCAACTTAATCTCACGCCAAAAATGCCAAACCTGCTTTTGATATTAAACAAAGTCTAAGGTTTTACATTTTATCAAGTTTCAATGCGAAAATCAAACAATTAATAGCGTTTTGCCGCTAATATGGCATAACAGTTAAAGCCAGAGAGTTGTGACATGCTCTCTCATCTCCCGGTGGCGCGCGCGGTCACGTGCTTCACGGAGCTCTCAATACTTCTAGCGCTGTGTCAATACATTTGAATGGCTTGATACACAACAGCTCCACTGTTTGCAGCAAGTTTTGGTAAACAGTACAGCACAGTGTGCATTGATTATTACGTCAACCATACATGATCGTTTTATAATGGAGAGTGATGGAGATGCAACAATGTTAACATTAATGTTAATGTTTTTTATTGTAGCCTATTTAGCCCTCAGGTATTTCTTACTAATTGGTCACACTCATACTCATTGATGGTCAAATGTGACCATACACCTTAACTATTTTCAATTGAATAAATGTTCTGTATTTTAGTTCAATAATATGTATTGAATATTTTGAGATATTTTGGTACTAAATACTATTTGTGCAATAATTATGGTCCATTAATGACCACTTAAAATATTTTTCTTATTTATATTACAATTAGTACAGTAATTAAGGTTCAATTAGAGAATTCTTATTCAAAGAGGCAATTTAGAGTCATTTTGTGGCTCGAAAAATAATAATTTCCATTTGTAATGCCATTACCCACTGGTGCCTTTATGGCTCTTTAATCAATATACATGTATCTAATCTAGTTGCTCAATAAAGTATTGCAGTTTTGCATTTTAATAAATATTTAGACATGATATATTTAGATTATATCATAATATTTAGATTTCTTTAAATGTGAAATTTTAAAATGTTAATAACGTACATATCCTTATTTTCCTATATGTACAGTAGGCTATGAATTGATACTGAAATCAATATACCGTCGTATATCGTCAGCCCCTCAAACCCCTGATGGCTGAGTGTACTGCACAGCCTCAGACTGAGCTTGACGACGTAGATGTGACGTGAGCAACCTATCTGACAGTGGCAAGTCTTCTAGTAGTTGTGCAAAGTGAAATCTGAATCACCGAATCTTGTAGAGACAGAGAGAGTGAGCAGGAGTAACTTTTGATAAATGAAGCAGGATTTGCGACATCTCTATCGGCGTTTATGCCTCCACGTCCCCCCGACTGCCTCATAGACAGTAAAAGATTGCCTACGAGCTTCTCCTCGGGTCTATACGGTACAGCGCGACGGAGCCTACTTTTTACAAAAACGGCTTCTACGTGGCGATAGTGTAAGATACAAGGTAATGGAGCATTTTATACATTGTCGTGTTTGTTTAGAAATAAATAATAGACAAATTGAGTCTTTAAACGCCTCAGATGTAAAGATATTCGCTGTCAAAGTGAGGCCAAAATGAATGGGAGTCAATGGGACGCTAACAGCAGGTGATGGCTTGGTTAGCAATGGCTGCCCCTATGGAAGGTACGCTTTCCGGGGGCTGGATTACTCCCTTGCTGCTGATACTCAGACAATGTCTTCTTCGGCGTTTGCCTTGATACAGTGGGTTACCATCAACATGCCTGTGGACACTGCCAACTAGCGGTCTGCATGTGGAATTGCACATTGATGCAGACAACAACGCAGAAGTATAAATGAAAACCAACGCGTAACTTGCGTAGGTCCGACGCAGAAGTATAAATCAGCCTTTAACCGTCCATTCTATTGACAATAGAGGATAAAATGAAACATGCACCTCTAAACCTCTAATGCACCTCTGAAGTTTTATACTGCCGAATAACAGACAGAGCCACTCGTCAATTCCGAAAGCCTGTGCTATACGTCCATTACAATTAAACATTTGCACTACATGATGATTTGTTATTGTAAAGATAATTTTTTTTTTAGATTTTATTACTGCAATGGCAAAAGTTTGTTTAACAAAAACACTAATTAAGTCATACGTTTGTCACGGGACTCGAACTGCGTCAGAAAGCAGTCAACTTGTCTTTAAGCGGTTTTCATGCATGCTCCCCCAAATATTACACATCATAAAAGGCTACTTCATAAATCACCGTCTTTTGATGAAGACGGTTGCTATAAAAAAGAGAATTTGAGAAAAGTATTGTGACATTGACATGTCAACTTTGTAAAATGTAAATGCTGAACTAATTCATTTATGCACAGGTGTACTAACAAGAAAAACGAATAAATAAACAGATAAAGCTACATCCATGCAAGACAACAGAAAACTGATGGATGTCTAATCTGTGTCATTGATACCAAACAGCTCATCGTATAACTGGATTTTAGGTTTTTGACAGATGTTTATTAAACCTTAAATTTGGTACTGTGGTAAATTAACGTTTGACATTAGACTCGGCACATTCTAGCCCAAACAAATACATGAACAAATGCCCTTTGCATTGCACACGGCATATTCAGAAAAAAACATTTCATAGCACAAGACAAGATTTATGATCATTTTAAAACGTTAAAACGTTTCCGCCCTTCTGAGAGTTGTAAATGACATCTACATCTCCACTGACTCAGGGGACTCTGTGGTTCTTATTCTTTTAGATTTATCAGCTGCTTTTGATACCATTGACCACTCCTTACTATTATCTAGACTAGAGTCTTGGGTAGGTCTAAAAGCAAAAGCTCTGAAATGGTTTCATTCATACCTATCTGACAGAAATTTTTTAGTGAAATTGAGTAACTTTTCATCTTCCGCCGCTCCTCTGACCTGTGGCCTTCCTCAAGGCTCTATTTTAGCTCCCTCTCTATTCTCTTTGTACATGCTGCCTTTGGGCTCTATTTTAAGAAAGCATGGTGTGTCCTTTCATTTCTATGCAGATGACACCCAAATCTATATTCCAGTAAAGAAAAACAACTCCACTGCGATCACCTCTTCTCCAATGCTTAGAGGAGGTTAAAATATGGCTAGCCCAGAACTTCCTCTTCTTAAACGAGGACAAGACAGAGGTGATTGTATTCAGTCCAAATGAAAACTCTCAGTGTATAGGTCCTGAGCTAGAAAGTTTATCCGCTTTTAGATCGACACGGGTGACGAACTTGGGTATTATTTTTGACCAGCTTTTAAAATTTGACAGACATATCTCCTCTGTTGTTGGATCCAGTTTTTATCAGCTTCGTCTACTGTCAAAAATTAAAAACTTTCTCTCCCCAAAAACACTCGAAATGGCTGTTCATGCGTTTGTTACGTCGCGTTTAGATTATTGCAATTCCCTATATTGCGGTATATCTAAATCTCAAATTGCGCGACTTCAGCTTGTCCAAAATGCTGCTGCCAGACTGCTTTCAAAGTGTCGTAAACATGATCACATCACTCCGATTCTTAGATCCCTTCACTGGTTGCCGATTCGTCAGAGAATAGACTTCAAAATCCTACTCTTCGTGTATAAATCCCTACATAACAAAGCTCCTGTCTATTTATCTGAACTCCTTCACTCCTATACTCCACCCAGAAGCCTCCGTTCTTGTGATCAGGCTTTGCTGGTCGTTCCTCGCGCTAGACTAAAGCGTAGAGGTGAGCGTGCATTTGCGGTGGCAGGGCCACGACTTTGGAATACCCTGCCTTTAGAGATTAGGCTGGCCCCTTCCTTGTCTATTTTCAAGTCCCTGCTAAAAACTTTTTTATTTTCCCTAGTGTACTGATTATGGTGATTTGTTAAACTTTTTTATAGGTGGTTTTTATATTCTTATGTGGTTTATTTATTTTTATTTTTCTGTATGTGTGATATTCTTGCTCTTCTGTAAAGCACTTTGGTCAGCCTGGGGGCTGTTGGAAATGTGCTATACAAATAAAATTGAACTTGAACTTGAACTTAAATGTATATAATACATAGACCTACATTAAATACATTAAATTCAGGAACACTGAATAAACGTCTTCACTGAAAGACAGGCCAATTAAGGAAGTTGGCAAGTAATATTTGTGGGAGCAGCATGCATTTTGACCAGAAAATGGCTCAGTTTTTCTATATATCTTGCTCTGTCGAGCGGCAGAAGTGATTTTATATAGGCTATACTGGGTTAACTCCATGCATTTCCAGTGTCGGGAAATGGACTGTTTTCCCCCACGCCGACTCCACCCCCACACCACACACCCAGCTATGACGTGACGCCGACCAAGTCTATGACATCTTTGTCTTCCATTACATTGTGAAATTGGATGAGCTCAGTGCCGATTCATTTTCTGCTAATTCTTTCTCATGAATTGGAATGTATGCAAAAGATTGTGGGCGATTGGAGGACGCGAAGGATACACTTGATGCATCCTTCAAAATAAGCTGAATGAAGGACACAAAACAAACACTGCATCTGAAATCACATGCTTTCCTATACTAGGCAAAAAACAATATGTGACCAAAATTAGTATGTCCAATATCGCTGTACTAATAAAAGTAGGCAAAAAGTGCACGGATGACCAACTACTTCCGGTGAGATTTTGAAGTGTGCATAATTATTTCACCATGTGCAACAACCAATCAGACTTTAGGGACAAGTTTACAGTTTATTTCAAGTTTAGGCTTACAACCAGGGTCAGGTGCTTCTACTTCAATGTTATTCTCCTATCATTTCCCTCTGATTTTAGGGATAACTAAACCAGGGGTGGCCAACGTCGGTCCTGGAGAGCCACAGTCGTGAATAGTTTTGCTCTGGAACACCAGTCTCTCATGAACGCACGTACGACAGTTAGCGGAAGTTAGAAATTACATTTTGTTAAGTTTTAAATATGGATATTTTTCTCACACAAACGCATCGATTCGCTTCAGAAGGCCTTTATTAACCCCCCAGAGCCATGTGGAGCAGTTATATGATGGATAGGTGCACTTTTATGGACTTCAAAACAGAAACAACCATTCACTGCCATTATAAAGCTTGGAAGAGCCAGGACATTTTTTTTATATAACTCTGATTTTGTTTGTCTGAAAGAAGAATGTGATATACACAAATCATGGGCTAATTTTCATTTTTGAGTGAACTATCCAATTAACAACTAGTTGTTCAGTTCGGTTCTGTACAAACTGCATATAATTTCAGTTGTAGAATGAGATTGTAACTCCTGTAAATGAGTGAATGCCTTAGAGACAATCTTAACACCATACAAAACAAAACACACTTATCATGAAGAATCTCATTAATGCCTCTTGACGACAGCAGCGTACACCACCTCATCCTCTTGTTTAACACTCTGAAAGAAAACACAAGTTACAAAGAGACAAAATGTAAAACAAGTAAATCAGAGGGAGATGATTTTCAAGAACAATGCTAAAGAAAACCAAAGAAATCCCTCTCATACAAGTCATGAAAACTAATTAATGCATGTATATTCACATGTGATTTTTTTTTTTTGTTACTGTAAATTATACTGAAATTATTAAATTAAACATTCTTAAAATATTCACTTTCATGTCACCATTATGACAATAGTCCAATATCACTCTATATTGAACATTAGGCTATAATGCAACTATTTTACTCTCGATTCTGTGTAGTTGTACCACTTTTGGTTAGTTTCATGAAGGTTTGACTAAAAGGAAACATTTCTAATGAAGGCTGGAGTATACACACTCTTTCTCTCTCACAGACACAGACATGTCTTCACAGGTTTTTGTTCCGGAAGTCCAGTTTCCTGTGGAACTGTGTCTGTTTCAGCCTGCAGCCGAAGCCTATAACGTTTTTACCAGTAAAGAGTATGAACCGTTATTGTGTATTCCAGAAACAAAACACTCTGTGCTGTTCTCTTACTCCTGTCTGTAGATTACATGCCATTTATTTTTCCTTTCAAATGGCTTCACACTGTCATCTCAAATTGATTCAGTTTCTTGGGTCTAACACACCTGTCTGAATGCCACAAAATGTTGAATTTCCTCAAATAGTTAATGTATTCAATTTATAGATGCCATTTACTGTTCAGTTAATGTCTAGTGTCTGTTTAATTTACATGTTCATTAACCATCAACTGCATCAGCCTTTTAATATTAAATTTCCTTCCTGAGTTAAAGGCAGACAATTGACCCTTCGCTAAGCCACGCCCGAAAACCGCCACGGGCCAATCGTGGTGTAGCTACCTGAACCACAGGTAGAACACCTGAACACATTCATCCACCTGCTGAACTCAAGCTACACACACCTGGTGAGACGGGGTGTTCTGCAGGTGAACACCAAGCCTCCTGAAGGTCTTACAGCTGCTAACATTACAGAGACAATTTCTGAGTTACATCTCAAGGACTATAAACAAATGTCTATGAGATGGTGGTCCAGTGCGTTAAACCATGGAACTGATATGCAGAAGGTTGCTGGTTCAATCCCAGCGGTCACCACCAGTGTGTCCTTGAGCAAGGCACTTTACTCCACGTTGCTCCAGGGGGATTGTCCCTGTAATAAGGGCACTGTAAGTCGCTTTGGATAAAAGCGTCTGCCAAATGCATAAATGTAAATGTAAATGTCTAACTGTGACCCCATGGGACCCACCAGAGTTTGACCCAAGGGATCAAGAGGTGGAATTTAAGCCATAATCATCAAAATTATTAGCCTGGATGCCAGACGAACTTAGCCCCGCCCGGGGTTAGACAGGGTTGCCAAGTTTTTACAGCAAAACTCGCCCAATTGCTACTCAAAACTAGCTAAAAACAAGCCCAATAGCTTTCCGGGGGGGGGGGGGGGGGGGGGATGTTCTCCGGGAAAAATGGCATTTGGGGGGTAAAATATGTGTTATTTTGGCTGGACTGCCTGCTAAATTTCGCATTCCTGGGTCTGTATATCACATAATTGGGGTCGCTTCAACCCGCGGACTTGGCAACACAGTGCAGTTGAGTTCTGTTGACATTTGACAACTAACGTTATGCGTCGCTCCGTTGCTCTGATTGGTTGTAGGTCTATCCAATTGAGGTCTTTCCTGGTTCGGTTTAAACACGCCCCATAATCACAGCCCAACAGAGCAGTATCAGACTCATATTCTGACTAGAATTTAGTATGACGACGTCAGGCTACAAAATTATAACAAATAAATTGAAATATCTCACTTTGCATGTAATGAGTCTATATAATATATTAGTTTCACCTTTTTAAAATCACTTCTGAATACCTCTTAAGCAAGGAACACACCAAACCCACGCCGACCAACTAGTGGCGACGAAAGCAGACTGCAGAGTTCAACATCCTGCGGATGCTCAACATCCGATGGCCAAGTAGCACGTCCGTTCTGCGCCTGCGTAAGAGTAAAGAGCATTCCGTACCAGCTGGTGGCAGTAGTCTGTTTTCTATTTTCAAAGCGGGAAACCGGAAGAGCTACCCTGTATACCCTATATAAACAAAGCACCTCATAATTTCGCTCAGCACAGGCGGTTTTTAGACCACAAATCAATATTGTCACTAACAAAGTGTGTTTCTGGTTGTGAGGGAAAGATAACCTTCTTCAGCTTCCCAAATAACCCAGCGTTAAGGAAACAGTGGATGCAGTTTGATTTTCCGGAGCAGCAACGGAGTTCTGCTACAAATGTAATTTTCATCACTGCAGTCAAATGAGATGAAAATCATTTTGAATTTTGAAGGCAAATGTTGAAATCTCTTTCCCATGTTCAGATTTGCAGAACTATCTTCAGCTCTCACTGTTACAGGAAACTCACGCTTAGCTACTAGTCTAGCTATGTTTATTTTAGCAGAAACACCCTGAGCCCTGACACATGTACCATTTTTACAGTTATTTTGAGTGAAGTGTCAAGATCTTATCTGCTCTTTCTCTCTGGTCATTGTGGACATAAGTCAAGCTCATTTTTCATTCTCTTATTGCTTTTGTAGCTCAGAGCATGTGCAAGAGCCAAAGTTGAAGAATTTATGTTTATATTTGTGAATAAAAGTGAACTTATTTACCAGAATTCTGTAAGGTTAATGTCATGATACTGATACTGATAATGTCATGATACTGCTACAGCTAAATATTATTTTTCAAAATGCATTTCGTCCATTTATGATGTTGCCTTATAAGGCAGCTGTCTGTGTAGACAGCAAAGCAGCTCAATAGGGTTTAGAACGGAGCCCTTGTGTTTTCTTTTAATTTCCTTGTTCACCTTTTTATTTAGGCTACATGAACTTGCAACCATACGTAGAAATATGGAAAATATGCATTATATAATACTATTAACCTCCTCGACTAAAGAATGTATATGTGAAGACTTCAGATGCAAAAGCCTCTAAGTCCGTCTGACGTTTTTCTTTAAAATAAGCATTTTTGTCAGGCTTCTATGTAGTCTATAGGTTTCTACCTAAGTACCAGTACTTCTGAATGGGCTGAGGCTGGGATTTAGTGGGTCTGAAGTGAAAGTATTTTATAAACGGAGAGCATTCACTCAGTATCGTTATCTCATTTTTGACAGAAGTGGGTTTTAGAGACTTTTGCATCTGAACTCATGTTCAAATTGTACAGTGTAAAGTCTAACATGAATTGTCTTACCGCTTTTTGTGCATTTCGTTTGTAGAACATTGGATCAGCGTAAGTTATCTCTTCATCACGGGTCTGAACTGTTTGAATAATAATGACAGACATGTTAAAACGGCAAAACTGTAACTATTGCTACAGATGTAACAGCAGTAGGAATCACTTGCCCTGTTGGTCTGTTTTTCTATGTTTCTTGCAGATCCAAAACATCCCGACTGCAGCAACAATCAACAGAGATCCAGCAGCCGCAGCAGAGATCAGCACTACCAGAGACGCTGGAGGATGTGAGGAAGATTCTGGAAAGATAAATATATCTGTCAGTCTGAACTCAGTCTCGGATGCCCACAGTCTGTTCACTGACCATCTGAAGTCTCCTTTAACATGCGTATGGCTCAAATGTGTTTGTCAGAAAGTGTACAGAGCTTACCTGTATTGTTATTGCTTATTTTTTAGCAAAGAAAAAAAAGCAGAAAACACAATAATTGACCTTATTATGTAACAACGCACAACTCAGTATTAACTTTTTGTTTATTGAACTGTTGTATAAAAGCAATAATCATAATTGAGCTGTTGATCTGAATATCAGTGTCATTACCTTCTTCATTCTCACTTTCTAAATGATTCTCATATCTTATATTCATATTACACCCTTCCTGACAGAACATCTAAACATTGTCCCAATATAAAAGTGCATTAAAGAGGACTTAAAACATTGGCCTGGGTCATTCTGTGTCAAATCAACCAATTTTTTTTGTTGAAAGACAAACATAAATGGTGATGAAAACCAAAATAATTTACACATGGAGCCACATTGAGATCTATGTTTTTCTGGGACTGGAACATTGAGGGCCTTTAAAATGAAGATACAAAAAAAAAGTTTGTTATAAAATTAGAATATGAAAGAATATTAATATATATTTAATACTCCTTGAGTTGGTGGCATGCAAAAAAGCTTTTCCCCATTTTTAATGGTCACTGTTGGCATATTGTCACATGTCCAGTCTGTTTTGGTTGTGTTTTCTCTCATTGTCATGTTCCTTTGTTCTCTTTCCCGCCACTTTCTCTGTTACCCTCGTTAGTCTAGTTCTGTTCAGCTGTGTGAAGTTCTTGATCATCTGCGTGTCTTCTGTGTTTGTATATAAGTTCCTCTTGTTCGCTCTGTCTTTGTCCGGTCACCTTTATGCTGTTCCATTATACCAGTTATGCAATCCCTGTATGCGTTTCTGAATTTACCCTGAGTAAACTACGTTTGAGATACTCCTCTGCCTCTCCTTGTCTTCCTGCCTGAGCCAAACCGTAACACATATAATGAAACACAGATTGCTATAGACCTACCAATCTCTGTGTAAAAATAAAATAATAATGCTGCCATAGTCATTTTTACCCCACTGTAATTTGGCTCAGGAGAAAATTTTACAAAGATTGGCCCACTCTACAAAACAGTGGATTACTCAGTAAATATACATTTGTGACATTTAATATATTTGGCTTTCTTCATTTATTTATTTCTTTAACCCAAAAAAAATTTTTTTTTTTTGCCGGGGACCTCTGATAGAGTTGACACGGAATGACCAACCTAGATTTACTTCTTTTTTTGTTAGCTTGAGTTCATTAAAGTTAATTATGCATTGAATTAAAATGCTGTATTTTCAGTAAATTGCACTTTTGATTTGAATGTTCTTGTTATTTTGCTCTTGTTGTTAATTTCTTTTTTTGTAATGACCTGGATCTGTAGGAATTCACCCATGTCATACTCTCCCAGAGTTTGGCTACTCACAGTCCTTTTATTCATTGTGAAATGCTTTATACTGCTGCAATTTATCTGAGTAACCTCCTGTCAGAGCACAATGGATCAGACATACACTGATGCTCATGCCACATGCAAGAAGTTTATTTAATAATAAACTATTTCAGTTCTATAAAATGTGTGTTCCTTTTGCCTCATGTGGAGGTTAATATAATGCAGACGTGGTTGTTTTATGTGGACTGGAGGGGCAGTGTTTGGTGATTTAGATTTTTTTTTTTGTGTGTGTGTGATAAATACAGTATACTGCAAATGTTAGAATAAGGTTAAAAACTGCATCAAAAGTGTAACAGTAGGATTTCTGATAAATAATCTTAAAATATAATTATGGGTTATGACAATGTACTGTTTACATTTTGAATATGACAATGATAGAAGCAATCACATGTAATTATACTCACCATCAACAGTAACACTGAATCTCTTGATTATCTCCTCGTTCCTAATAATGGTTCTTAGTTGATAAAGTCCAGAGTCTGTGGATCTGGTGTTTGTGATGGTCAGAGATCCAGTCTGATCCAGTTTCAGTCTGTCTCTGAATCTCTCATCATTATCATATGTAGTAATGTTGATGAGCAATGTAGAGATGCGAATGTTTTCAAACCTCCACTCGATCTCTTCATCTCTCTGTATCTCTGTCAGTTCAGGGTTTAGAGTGACAGAATCTCCCTCCATCACTGACACTGACTTTACTGCAGCATCTGTGTAACCAAACACACCTGGAGAACAAAGAGCAACATTTACTCAAACACAGAGGCAGTTATGTTCTGTCGTCAAAACAATTGTCTATCTTTCTGTTGTTAATTTATTTATTTATTTATTTTTTACAGATATTTTTATTATTTTTCAATAGTGAATCAAACATTGGAAATGGGATCTCAATGGAATATATAGAGAGAAATAAAGTATAGTACAGCAGTATTTGTTTTGGTGAACTTAATAGCTTTAAGAAATAATAAAACAAGTTTTAAAAAAAACAACAACAACTAAAAATCAAGATACTTCTCATTTTAATTAACCTCCTCAACCTGGACATTTAAGGTAAATCATTTTAAAAGTGTGATTTTGAGAAGAACTTCTGAAGAACTTTCAGCTCTTAAATCTGAAATGAATGGAGGCCTCGAATTGTCTTATATATTAAGTATGAACATTTTTATGATGGATATGAAGTGTTGATTAACCAGGAAGGAAACTAAACCTGTCTGTCAATCAAGCACCAAACTGATCAAATACCTGAATTCAATCTTATCAGTAATATCAAAGATAGCATCTTTATAAAAAAAAAAAAAATAATAATTAAAACATTAGCCTATATTATTAGATTGACTTTGTCAATAATTATAGAAAATGTGTACTTACCAACAAAATGCCACATGCAGAATAAAAGGTTTATGTTAACCATTTTCAGTTATGCAGCTCTCTAAATGTTTGAATAATAGCCTACACTTTTAGTCGGAACTAATGGAATTGCGGCATTAAACCGATTACAGATCTCATAAAAACGTGTTTATCTAAACTGTTAACAGGAGGTCGAGACTCGTGGTTAATTAAAGCGGAGATGCATGAGTGGGTGTGTAAGTGACGGTGTCCGTTTGTGAAGTTAAACCAGCGTTAATAAAAACACACCCACAATTCTTGGAATTTATTATGAATTAAAGGTCGTTGAGTCAGAATGCACATTTTAAATAGATTTAATTTTATTTCAATAAACTCAGATAATGATGATGACGACGTTCGATTCCATCAGTTGGCATTTTGTAATGTTTTAATCCCAAATTAGATGTATAAAAGTAGAGGACACCCGGTTAAACAGCATTACCCCGTTTCACATTTCTTCATTTCATCTCTTCTTGTAAAACAGTCTGTCTCACGTTAACACTCACATTCCCTAGTGGATTAGAATAGTAGGCTATTGCATCTTGCATCACACTCATCGGTTGTTTATTTATATATATACACATATTCTCAAAATATTCTCTACCAATATAAAAGTTTACTATTTTTGGTTTTTGTATGAGTCAGATGTATTTTTGTTTGCTTCAACACTTCTTTTTAACACACAGGAGGAATTGGTTAAAATCCAGTAAAGTAGTGTGAGCTTGTGGAAAGCATGTTTGATTCAACTGAGATCGCCCCCCAGCGTAGAGCTCCGGGAATTCTTACAGAAGTCACATAGATTGAAATATATTAATAATGAATAGATTTTCTTAAATCTAAATAGAAGAAAATTTATTTTATACTTATATGTAAATATATTTTGAGATATATATTAAAATATATATTTAAATATTTGATTTAGGCTCCTTTTTATTTTTCACATATATTTACATATGTAAATATATATTTTTATTGGAAATATTTACATATAGCCTATTTATTTCCTTTATATTTAAATAAGTTTAGATAGCCATCTATGTAAATATATTAATTTGCAATACATGTGCATATATACATTTTTTATATTTGTTAATTAGGTTTATGTATATTTAAATCTATTCTTAAACATTCAATTATTTAATTAATGTTCCTAATTTTTGAGTTTAACAAAAAACACACCTCAAAACACAGCTATATACAGCATAGTTAATTAAAAAAAAAATAATAATAATTTCTGAATATTGACTCTCAGTCTTTATTCACATTTTTCTCATGGTTTCTCAATAGAATTAATAAAAGAATATAATATCATAATTCTAATAGGAGCTCATTGTAACGCAGTGTGACAACATGCCCCACCTGCAAAACGTGTCTTCTGCTGGTAAGATCAGCATTAAAGAGCTATCAAATGTTAAATAACAGATATCAGATTAAAATAATATCAGATTTGTCTTATTTTAAATAAACACAAAAAACAGAGATGAAAATTTAACTTTTTAAAAATTTAAATTTGCTATGGTTAAATAAATGTTCAGTGATATCTTCCAAAGACTTTTTAATTTTGACGCAATTTTTTCTCTAAATAATGTTGATATGGCAACTAGTAAATAAATACACTAAGTTTCGTCATCCTGGCATGTTTGGAAAGTTTTAAACCATGCGTGTTACAACTAACCCTGCATTAGGTTGTGCCCCGCTCTCCCCTAGATGTCTTTTGGCCAGGACTCTAATAAAACATGTGAAGTTTGGGGCAGATCGGACATTGTATACCTGACTTACGCTTCCTGTTTCATGGTGAAACTTCAGACTTTGTCAGGCCACCACGAACACGCCCTTCAGGGAAAACTACAGATCTTCACAATTTAACATCGCAAAGGCCTTTAGATTAGACTGACCAAAATGTTGATCAAAATGGAGTTTGTTAAAGTACAATATCTGGAAATGGCAAAAACTGCAACATTTTTGCAGAGAAAATTCTAAATATCTGACTTCCTTTTGGGTTTTCAGATTTCGCTAAGAGGGACTTTTTTGTAGGTATTGAGCTGTTACATGTGTGTACCGAATTTCATACTCGTACATGAAGCTTAGCTCGAATGGCACTTAATGGAAATGTTGTAGGTGGCGATATCGAACCATTTTGCCATGCCTAAATCTGAAACCCATATCAGGCGTAAATTTTCACCACTTCTGATGCGTGTGCAAAGTTCCATGAGTGAGTATTTTTAGGCCCTCAAAAAAACGATTCATTTCGGAGAAGAAGAATAGGCTGAGCAATTACAATAGGGTCCTCTATCGGTGCTCAGGCCCTAATAAATCAGCAACTTGAAAATCAAAGCTTTTGAAAAGAGAAACTCTTTTCTTATAGAGATTATGGACTGATGTTACTCTCCCACCGTTGGAGCATGACTATTTCTAATAAGGGAAAATCTGAAAAAAGGGTGTAAAACAAGCTATTATTTGCTTAAATTAAGTTGGACTCGACAGGGATTCTTCATCTCACTAAGAACCAGTGGTCCATGGACATTGGCATGTGGCCAGGAATCAGGTTTTTCTGACATTTATATGTAATGTCAGAATATAGCCTACTGATTTTGATGCCGGGGAAATACATAAAGCAAAGATAGCACTGAGTTCTTATTGAATGTAGGCTACAGTCAATCGCACAGCTTTCCCATTTTAGATGTGTTTTGTGTGTTTTTGTGGCGTTCTGGCTGAACACCAGCGTTGTCACTAGCTATGTTTCCATCCAAAGTTGCGAATGTAATTTATAATTTAATAAAGCACCGTTTTCCTTCCAGTGAGTAGAAGAGAACATAATCGTCACTTCCTGATATACTGCTAAAAAAATCACTAAGAAACCATGGACTGTAAAAAAAATATGGACGTAGTGTCACCCATAGGATTCTGAAGAGCAGTTTTGAAGCGTAAAGTAGGGACGAGCTGGCCGTTGCCATCTTGGTAGCGCGTCATCGCATTCACTCCCGGATAACAGAAAATGGGCAAAGAGGCGGGACGTGGGCGGAGCTGAGGTGATGCAATGATTAACAGAAAGCAGATAAATGGCTATCCACCTGTCACTCAAAGTGACCACACCCTTAATTATGCAGAACTTTAAGGCTTTGTATAGACAGTTTCAACGACAACAACATAAACAAACGTTACTGCGCATGCACGCTTTTGTGGCTCAAACTTAACTTCTGGTAGTCGTCCGCAAAGAATCAATACCAACAGAGGCTGCGTTATCTTTCTTATGCGCTACACTCTAAAAAAAAAGGTTCTATATGGCACCAAAAATGGTTCTTGGCTCGTAATCATAGGGGAACCTTTTTAAGTGCTATATAGCAACAATTTTGGTGCTTCAGTGGTTCTTCAGCGGTTCTTCAGTGGTTCTTCACCGGTTCTTTGACTAAAGGTGCTATATAGCACAGCTAATTATAGTGCTATATAGCACCGCTACCATATACAGAACATGTTAAGATATGGTGCTATATAGCACCAAAAGTGGTTCCTCTATGATTACGATGAAGAACCAATTTTGGTGCCATATAGAACCTTTTTTTTTTAGAGTGTAGCTTATCTATAAATGCTTCAATCATGCAATGCATCGGAATAACATGTTTCTTTGTTTCATAACATAAGATTAATGTTGGGAAAGTTACATAAAGTACCATATTTGAGATTGATTGTAAATGAATGCATCACAAAAAATCCTGTGCTCTATTGCCATTAATAGAGGAGAAAGCAAAAGTTGTTTTGCACTCCGTGATAAAGGCACATTTAAATATTTTGCGGGAAGCATAAATCCGATCAGTTATCTAGATGGCGACCACTTGATGTGAACAAATGTAAACTCCTGACTGACTGATTATCACGGTGATCACATGTTAATGCCAAGTGTAAACGCAGCCAGAATAAGTTACCTCTAGAGTAGATTATTTCTGATAATAAGCAAAATAAATAACAAGTAAATTACATTAGACATACGGTCTAAATTACATTAGACGCTGCTCTCGTATGCTGGATATTTATGAATCATTTAAGGCTTTTTGGTGAGTCGCACACACTGTTTTTGCGCTGGTGTCATATTCTCTCTGATTGATCGTTTATATTTATATCATGTTATCCAAGAATAGTACGCCAAAAAACGTGTTTCTACTGAGTAGTGCGCCATACTATCCCCTTGCCAGGCGGATAAACAAACACAGACCGGAAGTCAACTTCGGGTCAGGCGCGTAACCGATGCACTAAGGGATGTCATGCCATGGGCTCAGTAAAACCCTTCTGCAAGTTTACTTTGGACTCAGTGATAGGTAACTGTACACAGGGGCAGGGCCAAGTGGACTGAAGCTTCACACACTTGCCTTACTATGTTGTATTATTGCATTCTGGCCCAGTCTGTTCTGCAATACAATGAGATAACTGTTCATGGATCTATAAACTGTTGTGAATTTCCTTTTCCTCGTTTGAAGAAGAGACCAGGAGACGTTGGGATATCTTTAAAGCAGACGTTACTCGTTTATTGAGAACCGTGCTGTTCTTCGGCTGAGGTTCCAACAAGTCTAATTTAACTCATTATAACTCATTCATTCACTCACGGAGTCTAGTAATATTACGTATATGAAAGAATGCAGTGCGTGAAATGTTATTAATATATGAACCAAAAGAAAACAATCTATCAAGTATAACCCCAAGGCTTTTGACTTGGGTGGAAGAGTTAACCGGACAGTTATCAATGGACAGATTGAAGGATTGAGCTTTATATAAAGCATTCCTAGCACCAACAAGAAAGGCTTCAGTTTTATTGGTATTTAACTTTAAAAAAAAGTATTAGCCATCCAGATGTTCACATCCTGCAAGCATTTAGAAATATTAGAGGGGGGATGTAAATCGTTTGGTCTTGTAGCCTAAAAAGACCCGAAGCCCGGCCCGCGTCTGAGGTATACTCTAAAA
Source organism: Romanogobio albipinnatus (assembly GCA_023566225.1). Taxonomy (NCBI): domain Eukaryota; kingdom Metazoa; phylum Chordata; class Actinopteri; order Cypriniformes; family Gobionidae; genus Romanogobio; species Romanogobio albipinnatus. The sequence goes on along the minus strand of CM042263.1, from coordinate 30,376,564 downwards.
AAAAAAGGTGCTATATGGAACCAAAAATGGTTCTTGGCTCGTAATCATAGGGGAACCTTTTTTAGTGCTATATAGCACCAATTTTGGTGCTTCAGTGGTTCTTCACCAGTTCTTTGACTAAGGTGCTATATAGCACAGCTAACTATGGTGCTATATAGCACCGCTACCATATACAGAACATGTTAAGATATGGTGCTATATAGCACCAAAAGTGGTTCCTCTATGATTACGACGAAGAACCATTTTTGGTGCCATATAGAACCTTTTTTTTTTAGAGTGTAGGCTATGACTGGAAAATTGGCCAGAAGCCTGGCCCTAGGGGCGTAAAAATGATCATGATGGTCCTGGATCAACATTAGTGAATCTATCCCATATTGAAATGATCATGATGGTCCTGGATCAACATTAGTGAATCTATCCCATATTGAAATGATCATGATGATCCTGGATCAACATTAGTGAATCTATCCCATATTGAAATGATCATGATGATCCTGGATCAACATTAGTGAATCTATCCCATATTGAAATGATCATGATGATCCTGGATCAACATTAGTGAATCTATCCCATATTGATATGATCATGATGGTCCTGGATCAACATTAGTGAATCTATCCCATATTGAAATGATCATGATGATCCTGGATCAACATTAGTGAATCTATCCCATATTGAAATGATCATGATGATCCTGGATCAACATTAGTGAATCTATCCCATATTGAAATGATCATGATGATCCTGGATCAACATTAGTGAATCTATCCCATATTGAAATGATCATGATGATCCTGGATCAACATTAGTGAATCTATCCCATATTGATATGATCATGATGGTCCTGGATCAACATTAATGAATCTATCCCATATTGATATGATCATGATGGTCCTGGATCAACATTAGTGAATCTATCCCATATTGAAATGATCATGATGATCCTGGATCAACATTAGTGAATCTATCCCATATTGAAATGATCATGATGATCCTGGATCAACATTAGTGAATCTATCCCATATTGAAATGATCATGATGATCCTGGATCAACATTAGTGAATCTATCCCATATTGAAATGATCATGATGGTCCTGGATCAACATTAGTGAATCTATCCCATATTGAAATGATCATGATGATCCTGGATCAACATTAGTGAATCTATCCCATATTGAAATGATCATGATGATCCTGGATCAACATTAGTGAATCTATCCCATATTGAAATGATCATGATGGTCCTGGATCAACATTAGTGAATCTATCCCATATTGAAATGATCATGATGATCCTGGATCAACATTAGTGAATCTATCCCATATTGAAATGATCATGATGATCCTGGATCAACATTAGTGAATCTATCCCATATTGAAATGATCATGATGATCCTGGATCAACATTAGTGAATCTATCCCATATTGAAATGATCATGATGGTCCTGGATCAACATTAGTGAATCTATCCCATATTGAAATGATCATGATGATCCTGGATCAACATTAGTGAATCTATCCCATATTGAAATGATCATGATGGTCCTGGATCAACATTAGTGAATCTATCCCATATTGTTATGATCATGATGATCCTGGATCAACATTAGTGAATCTATCCCATATTGAAATGATCATGATGGTCCTGGATCAACATTAGTGAATCTATCCCATATTGAAATGATCATGATGATCCTGGATCAACATTAGTGAATCTATCCCATATTGAAATGATCATGATGGTCCTGGATCAACATTAGTGAATCTATCCCATATTGAATTGATCATGATGATCCTGGATCAACATTAGTGAATCTATCCCATATTGAAATGATCATGATGAACCTGGATCAACATTAGTGAATCTATCCCATATTGAAATGATCATGATGGTCCTGGATCAACATTAGTGAATCTATCCCATATTGAAATGATCATGATGATCCTGGATCAACATTAGTGAATCTATCCCATATTGAAATGATCATGATGATCCTGGATCAACATTAGTGAATCTATCCCATATTGAAATGATCATGATGGTCCTGGATCAACATTAGTGAATCTATCCCATATTGAAATGATCATGATGATCCTGGATCAACATTGGTGAATCTATCCCATATTGAAATGATCATGATGATCCTGGATCAACATTGGTGAATCTATCCCATATTGAAATGAGCATGATGATCCTGGATCAACATTAGTGAATCTATCCCATATTGAAATGATCATGATGATCCTGGATCAACATTAGTGAATCTATCCCATATTGAAATGATCATGATGATCCTGGATCAACATTAGTGAATCTATCCCATATTGAAATGATCATGATGATCCTGGATCAACATTAGTGAATCTATCCCATATTGATATGATCATGATGGTCCTGGATCAACATTAATGAATCTATCCCATATTGATATGATCATGATGGTCCTGGATCAACATTAGTGAATCTATCCCATATTGAAATGATCATGATGATCCTGGATCAACATTAGTGAATCTATCCCATATTGAAATGATCATGATGATCCTGGATCAACATTAGTGAATCTATCCCATATTGAAATGATCATGATGATCCTGGATCAACATTAGTGAATCTATCCCATATTGAAATGATCATGATGGTCCTGGATCAACATTAGTGAATCTATCCCATATTGAAATGATCATGATGATCCTGGATCAACATTAGTGAATCTATCCCATATTGAAATGATCATGATGATCCTGGATCAACATTAGTGAATCTATCCCATATTGAAATGATCATGATGGTCCTGGATCAACATTAGTGAATCTATCCCATATTGAAATGATCATGATGATCCTGGATCAACATTAGTGAATCTATCCCATATTGAAATGATCATGATGATCCTGGATCAACATTAGTGAATCTATCCCATATTGAAATGATCATGGTGATCCTGGATCAACATTAGTGAATCTATCCCATATTGAAATGATCATGATGGTCCTGGATCAACATTAGTGAATCTATCCCATATTGAAATGATCATGATGATCCTGGATCAACATTAGTGAATCTATCCCATATTGAAATGATCATGATGGTCCTGGATCAACATTAGTGAATCTATCCCATATTGTTATGATCATGATGATCCTGGATCAACATTAGTGAATCTATCCCATATTGAAATGATCATGATGATCCTGGATCAACATTAGTGAATCTATCCCATATTGAAATGATCATGATGATCCTGGATCAACATTAGTGAATCTATCCCATATTGAAATGATCATGATGGTCCTGGATCAACATTAGTGAATCTATCCCATATTGTTATGATCATGATGATCCTGGATCAACATTAGTGAATCTATCCCATATTGAAATGATCATGATGATCCTGGATCAACATTAGTGAATCTATCCCATATTGAAATGATCATGATGGTCCTGGATCAACATTAGTGAATCTATCCCATATTGTTATGATCATGATGATCCTGGATCAACATTAGTGAATCTATCCCATATTGAAATGATCATGATGGTCCTGGATCAACATTAGTGAATCTATCCCATATTGAAATGATCATGATGGTCCTGGATCAACATTAGTGAATCTATCCCATATTGAAATGATCATGATGATCCTGGATCAACATTAGTGAATCTATCCCATATTGAAATGATCATGATGGTCCTGGATCAACATTAGTGAATCTATCCCATATTGAATTGATCATGATGATCCTGGATCAACATTAGTGAATCTATCCCATATTGAAATGATCATGATGAACCTGGATCAACATTAGTGAATCTATCCCATATTGAAATGATCATGATGGTCCTGGATCAACATTAGTGAATCTATCCCATATTGAAATGATCATGATGATCCTGGATCAACATTAGTGAATCTATCCCATATTGAAATGATCATGATGGTCCTGGATCAACATTAGTGAATCTATCCCATATTGAAATGATCATGATGATCCTGGATCAACATTAGTGAATCTATCCCATATTGTTATGATCATGATGATCCTGGATCAACATTAGTGAATCTATCCCATATTGAAATGATCATGATGATCCTGGATCAACATTAGTGAATCTATCCCATATTGAAATGATCATGATGGTCCTGGATCAACATTAGTGAATCTATCCCATATTGAAATGATCATGATGATCCTGGATCAACATTGGTGAATCTATCCCATATTGAAATGATCATGATGATCCTGGATCAACATTGGTGAATCTATCCCATATTGAAATGAGCATGATGATCCTGGATCAACATTAGTGAATCTATCCCATATTGAAATGATCATGATGATCCTGGATCAACATTAGTGAATCTATCCCATATTGAAATGATCATGATGGTCCTGGATCAACATTAGTGAATCTATCCCATATTGAAATGATCATGATGGTCCTGGATCAACATTAGTGAATCTATCCCATATTGTTATGATCATGATGATCCTGGATCAACATTAGTGAATCTATCCCATATTGAAATGATCATGATGGTCCTGGATCAACATTAGTGAATCTATCCCATATTGAAATGATCATGATGGTCCTGGATCAACATTAGTGAATCTATCCCATATTGAAATGATCATGATGATCCTGGATCAACATTAGTGAATCTATCCCATATTGAAATGATCATGATGGTCCTGGATCAACATTAGTGAATCTATCCCATATTGAATTGATCATGATGATCCTGGATCAACATTAGTGAATCTATCCCATATTGAAATGATCATGATGAACCTGGATCAACATTAGTGAATCTATCCCATATTGAAATGATCATGATGGTCCTGGATCAACATTAGTGAATCTATCCCATATTGAAATGATCATGATGATCCTGGATCAACATTAGTGAATCTATCCCATATTGAAATGATCATGATGGTCCTGGATCAACATTAGTGAATCTATCCCATATTGAAATGATCATGATGATCCTGGATCAACATTAGTGAATCTATCCCATATTGTTATGATCATGATGATCCTGGATCAACATTAGTGAATCTATCCCATATTGAAATGATCATGATGATCCTGGATCAACATTGGTGAATCTATCCCATATTGAAATGAGCATGATGATCCTGGATCAACATTAGTGAATCTATCCCATATTGAAATGATCATGATGGTCCTGGATCAACATTAGTGAATCTATCCCATATTGATATGATCATGATGATCCTGGATCAACATTGGTGAATCTATCCCATATTGAAATGATCATGATGGTCCTGGATCAACATTGGTGAATCTATCCCATATTGAAATGATCATGATGATCCTGGATCAACATTGGTGAATCTATCCCATATTGAAATGATCATGATGATCCTGGATCAACATTGGTGAATCTATCCCATATTGAAATGATCATGATGATCCTGGATCAACATTGGTGAATCTATCCCATATTGAAATGATCATGATGGTCCTGGATCAACATTGGTGAATCTATCCCATATTGAAATGATCATGATGATCCTGGATCAACATTGGTGAATCTATCCCATATTGAAATGATCATGATGGTCCTGGATCAACATTAGTGAATCTATCCCATATTGAAATGATCATGATGATCCTGGATCAACATTGGTGAATCTATCCCATATTGAAATGATCATGATGGTCCTGGATCAACATTGGTGAATCTATCCCATATTGAAATGATCATGATGATCCTGGATCAACATTGGTGAATCTATCCCATATTGAAATGATCATGATGATCCTGGATCAACATTGGTGAATCTATCCCATATTGAAATGATCATGATGATCCTGGATCAACATTGGTGAATCTATCCCATATTGAAATGATCATGATGGTCCTGGATCAACATTGGTGAATCTATCCCATATTGAAATGATCATGATGGTCCTGGATCAACATTAGTGAATCTATCCCATATTGAAATGATCATGATGATCCTGGATCAACATTGGTGAATCTATCCCATATTGAAATGATCATGATGATCCTGGATCAACATTAGTGAATCTATCCCATATTGATATGATCATGATGATCCTGGATCAACATTAGTGAATCTATCCCATATTGAAATGATCATGATGATCCTGGATCAACATTGGTGAATCTATCCCATATTGAAATGATCATGATGGTCCTGGATCAACATTGGTGAATCTATCCCATATTGAAATGATCATGATGGTCCTGGATCAACATTAGTGAATCTATCCCATATTGAAATGATCATGATGATCCTGGATCAACATTGGTGAATCTATCCCATATTGAAATGATCATGATGATCCTGGATCAACATTGGTGAATCTATCCCATATTGAAATGATCATGATGGTCCTGGATCAACATTGGTGAATCTATCCCATATTGAAATGATCATGATGGTCCTGGATCAACATTAGTGAATCTATCCCATATTGAAATGATCATGATGATCCTGGATCAACATTGGTGAATCTATCCCATATTGAAATGATCATGATGATCCTGGATCAACATTGGTGAATCTATCCCATATTGAAATGATCATGATGATCCTGGATCAACATTGGTGAATCTATCCCATATTGAAATGATCATGATGATCCTGGATCAACATTGGTGAATCTATCCCATATTGAAATGATCATGATGGTCCTGGATCAACATTAGTGAATCTATCCCATATTGAAATGATCATGATGATCCTGGATCAACATTGGTGAATCTATCCCATATTGAAATGATCATGATGGTCCTGGATCAACATTGGTGAATCTATCCCATATTGAAATGATCATGATGGTCCTGGATCAACATTAGTGAATCTATCCCATATTGAAATGATCATGATGGTCCTGGATCAACATTGGTGAATCTATCCCATATTGAAATGATCATGATGGTCCTGGATCAACATTAGTGAATCTATCCCATATTGAAATGATCATGATGATCCTGGATCAACATTAGTGAATCTATCCCATATTGAAATGAACATGATGATCCTGGATCAACATTAGTGAATCTATCCCATATTGAAATGATCATGATGGTCCTGGATCAACATTAGTGAATCTATCCCATATTGAAATGATCATGATGATCCTGGATCAACATTAGTGAATCTATCCCATACTGAAATGAACATGATGATCCTGGATCAACATTAGTGAATCTATCCCATATTGAAATGATCATGATGATCCTGGATCAACATTAGTGAATCTATCCCATATTGAAATGATCATGATGATCCTGGATCAACATTAGTGAATCTATCCCATATTGAAATGATCATGATGGTCCTGGATCAACATTAGTGAATCTATCCCATATTGAAATGATCATGATGATCCTGGATCAACATTAGTGAATCTATCCCATATTGAAATGATCATGATGATCCTGGATCAACATTTATTTATTAATCTACCCTGTATTAAAAAGCAATTATCAAAATATTGATTACAATTTGATTAAAAAAAAAACAATTATTCTACAATTTTTTAAAATGTCATACTTTTTGGCAAAGATCAGTTTGACAATTGTAAAAATTAGTATACATTTTTATAAAGTTGTTAAAACTAAATATTACATGTGTGTTTGTGTGTAAATGTAAGAGAGAAGGATTTATGTTTGGGGATTGGAGTAAAGTAAGCTTAGCTATTAGCTAAACAGCACATGGCTGTTGGGTGCATGTTCAGTTTTGCATCACATTATGCCATTTAAGTGTTCCATTTCAGGACTTTTTAGTGAATAAATACATTTATATTGCCATATTGTTGGCTGCAGAGACAGTTAAAGAAAGAATACAGACAAAATAACTTACCTTTTGTCAGTCAGTCAAGGTGATGTTGGAGGGAATATTTAAAATGGACTAATGGCATTTGTGGTCGGCACACGCTGATGACATCAGAGGCTTGTGATTGGTTGATTAAATGTTGATCCAGGATCAACAAAAGGATGTTGATCCAGGAACACATCTTACTTGGCAAAATCACGGTGACCGTTTCCCGAAAGCGCCGTTCACTAACTATGGTCACAAGTTCCATCATTATAAGCATAGTTAAACGAGTCGTGTTTCCCGAAACCATAGTTCCAACAAACATTCGCAAACAGCATCGCAAAGTTGATTTACATACATTTTGTTCTTGCACTGATGTTAAATTTGTATCCATTTTGCACTTTGGCAGCCAGTTTGAGATATAGGCTATATTTGAGTATTGTGTGTTGCTGACAGTTTTTTTTCCATAGAAATGACTGGGAAAAAGTGTAACCCTGAATTCACCCTATACTCTTTGAAATCATAATTACATGCACTATGAAGCTTAAAACCCCAAATATTATAACATTCTTCATTAACAATTATTCAGTTATTTGTAACAATCTCATTGTAAAAAAAAAGAAAAAGAAAAATGTGTAGCCAGCTACTTTTTGAACTTGTAGTGTAGCTACTTTTTCAAAAGGGTAGCTTGAATGTAACTTAACTACTCAAAGTAGTTTTTACTACAACACTGTTTTTTTAGATCAGCCACAGCAAAAAAAAGAACCACACAACAGACAGAAGAGCAACAGACAGGACAGACAGTTTTTTTCCTTTTTTTTCCCTGTAAGAGTATGCTGTAGGTTGATGTATAATCAATTTGTTCTATTTAGACAAAACCATGCCTCTAGGCCTACATAGTGCTTTAAAATTGTGTGTGTGTGTGTGTGTGTGTGTCTATAGGATATGGGCTACTGTATAGCCTACAACGCGTCATATAGATGCATTTTGTGTATATATATATATATATATATATACACTGTAAAAAATGGCTGTGAAATCTACAGTTATTTACTGTCGATTTCACAGTAACAGTACTGTAAACGAGTTTTACAGTAGAATATTGTAAAGTTTACAGTAAGACCGTAAAAAACACAGTAGTCCAAGCATTACAGTTGACATTACAGTAGTCAAAGCATTACTGTAAAAAAATCACAATTTAGCCACTATAGTACTGTAAATAGTAAAGTAAACTACTGTAATTTTCCTTTTTTTTATCATATCTTTCTTTGTACCCCTTTCACATGGACGGCCCCAGATTATTGTTGTTCAGAATTCATTACCGGAATATGATATAAATACTCGATGGTGAGCTTTAAGTAAAAGTGTAATATTAATAAATTAAAATGTGTCATGTAACTTGTACTCTGATGCACCTGCTGCAGCTTTCTATTCCATACAATATATTTTTTTTTAAGAATTCACATAAGATTCCAAGAATATTTTTTGTTTGTTTTGTTTGGTAAATGGGTGTTTGGGTGTAAATGGGTGTTAACAGGGCAATAAAATATTTGATAGGCCTTATCTTAAATTTCTCCAAAGTCTCCCTTGACATGGTTTAACAATATGCTTCATAAACCATAATTCTTTGAGATATCCTCAGATTTGAAATTAAGCATGACCATTGGTTATAAGTTGCAATAGTATATTCACATAATTATGTATATTACTATTAAAATATTAATATATTTTATACATTTAATAAATATAATCTTAATATTTGTTGTTTTTATTTTTGAGCTAATATATCTCAATATTAATAACATCTGATACATTTTGAGTTTTGAACTTCTACTTCGGAAGCAGGAGAGAGAAACGTGCAAGTTTCCAGAGCTGTTTCTGAGCTGCAGGGCGAAATCAAAGCGCCGGCAGAGTGGGCGGGGCTTACCCAGTCTAGAAAGATCTAGAATCTGTGGAGGAAAAAGCGCGAAAGAAGTGCAGCACTTGAATTTCTGACACGTCGTCAGTGACAGAAAAGCTCCGTTAATTCTCAAATGTACGTTTCTTTACACACTTTGTTTCTTTACACACGCTTTGTCTTGTGGTTGTATTCATTTTGTTTTCGTCTTTGTGTTGATTTCTTTAACTTTTTGCCTGAGAGGAATTCAGCGAACACGTTTCCGTGAGAGCTCCGACGGAGACGTTTTTACAGCCTTTAACGTTAATGTATTTTTCCCACCCATGGCCTCTGCCGAAGTTTTCATCTTGGAATCGCGGATCCTTCAACTGCTTATCGGGACTTCCAGAAAATCAGTAAGTAACTTTACTATCACTACTAGGGGCAAAAAATAAATAAATTCAGTGCCACACCCTTGCCAGGCTGTGGAAAGCCACATTAACTTATACAGACAGCGCTAAAGGAGTACGTTACGTTAACGTTATAACCAGTTAGCTTGCCATCAAAATGAATTAAGTTAACTTACACGTGGAAGCACTGTAATGTTCATTTCACCACAGCTTCAATTTACTGCATAATGTAACGTTACCTCTCTCAATTTCTCTTGAATTTGTTGGTGTCCAGGGCTCGACATTAACGCTTGTCTGTGAAAACAACACTCTTGTTATTTTTCCCCTAGTTATTTTTTCTTTTGACGTTTTAACCAGGATACTTGTCCGTCGGGCAAGTAAAATTATTTTTCACTTGCCCCTTCAAAAAATCCACTTTTTCCGGACAAGCTGATTTTTTTGAAGGGGCAAGTGAAAAATAATTGTACTTGCCACTTGCCAGACGGACAAGTATCCTGGTTAAAACGTCAAAACAAAAAATCACCAAAGTGCAATAATGATTCTGCATTCAGTTAGTGTAACGTTAAGTGGAGATTGATAGTGGATAATATAAAACGAACTGACAAGGTTGCGCTGTTGAGGCTCGCGCAACCTCTCGAGGAGAAAATCGAAAACAAATGAGCGCCACTCATACAAAGAAACTCAGTTAACATACACGGTTAAAATTGTGTAGTTTCTATATTTATAACATATGATACAGTTAAGCAACATTACACTAACAAGAGTGTTGTTTTCCTGAATATCATCACGACTGAAAATGACTGATTTCATACGCCAGTTCCATAAACAATTATTTAACATTAAGTCACTTACATTTTAGATGCAATATGGACTGTTTTTTGTTCTATTTCAGCAGCGAAAATAGCTCCAAACAAATATCACAGCAGAACCGCATCTCACTGCAACAGTGTGTGTTAGTGAATGATTCAGCGTTTTAATGATTCGGTTGAATCAAAGGTTCAATGACCTATTCGTAAACGACCGCCAAATTCTTGAATGAATCAGTCGTTTGAACGAATCGACTCAATGACTCACTCATTAAGACGGTAACATGCTGCCACCTACTGGTGGTTTAGTTTCATCTTTCCAACATTTCTTATTTGTACACATTTAAAAAAAAAAAAAAAATCCATAACATTATTTAATGCAGTTGTCATTTTTCAGTGTAAATGATTTAATTTTATTGGTAACAGCCTATAGTGTCTTATTCTAATTTAATTTATAGATCAAATTTAAGAATATAAAAGGAAATCTGAAGCATATCCTATATTTAATAAGATTATGGAAAAATGCCCTTTATAAAAAGGTAAAAATATCACAAATAGGCTTATTTAAATGTGTCAAAGCTGATTAAACACTGGTGAGAATATTGCTTCAGAATAGATTATATTTACAAAAAAATCCAGACAAGCAAATGTTTTACCCAGACAAGTGAATGACAGATTCACTTGTCCGAAGGACAAGCGTGTGAAAAGGCTTAATGTCGAGCCCTGGTGTTTTTGGGACAGTAATGTGATATAATCTGCCAAGTCTAGGTCGTCCATTTGTGTAAATGGGGTCCATTGGGATCCCATTGCGCCTCTAGTCGACCTTCGAAGAGGAATGGTAAACAAGAAAGTAACGTTACACTGCCTTGACTAACTCCTGTTGAGATGTGAAATGCCTCTGTCAGCTGGCCTTTATGTATGATTCTACATTGCTCACTGCACTTACAGTTATTTATTAATGTGTACATATTGTCCCATCCCCTAACTCCTATACTCATATTCATAGGTTTTTAGTCAGGATTAATCCTGACTCCAACAAGTGCACTGCCAAGGAGCAGATGAGCAAAACGACTGGGAGAGTGGTGAAGCGGAAGACTTCATACATGAACCCCCATGTAATCTCCTTCATCAGGGACTTCACAGAGTTCTATTTGCTAACTGACTAGATACAGGTGAGGTTCTGATAATAACTTTAATAATAATTATAATATAATTAATAATATAGGTATATGTGGGTATAATATGATTAATCATAGTTTGATAATAATAATAATTATTACGATGCACCGATACCGGTATCGATATCGGGCCGATACTGAGCTCAAAGTACTCGTACTCGTAAAAATGTTTTTTTTTTACTCCAATACCAACAACCGATACCAGGCGTGTAAACAGTGTTTGTGTTTAGAAAAAGAAACACTGACAACAGAGGGCATAATGGGGATAAAAAAGGCAGTCTATGAAGTAAATCTATCTTATTAGTGGAATATTAAACAAAATATAGTAACATAACTAGGGGTGCTCCGATTGATCGGCATCCGATCTCGATCGGTCGATAATCGCTTTGGGATGATTGATCGGCGGTCTCTAAAAAGGCCGATCTCATGAACCGATCTCATGCTGACGACACATAAAACCCGCACCTGCAGTGAGAGCTAGGGCATGATATGCAGCGACACCGTCTCATTCTCTTTCCAGCGCGGGTAAAATAATTATAATGCTGAAGGTGAGGTACAATTCATATTTCTATTAAATAACTTACGTCTCACAGAAAGTTTTCAAATGACTGCGTAAGTTCACAAACAGCGCGAGTGAATCACCACGTGCGCGCGCTCTCTCTCCCTTTCAAAATGCTCAAATGGCTTCATATCATCGCATCTGCACTAAAATCAAGCTGCACAGTTGACAGGATTTGCCACTTGCACAATCGAGGCAGTGTCGCATCGTCACTAAAGTTTATCATTTGCATTTATTTTTAAGTCTTGCCAGTGTTCAAACCGCTCAGCACTCGCGCGCTCTCCAGACCGTGAGCGCGCGCCCACACACACACAGGCCATCTCACAAAAAGCTTGCGAGAACAAATTGCGGTGAAATGGTCAGATACACACAAATGTATGTACTAAATTATCGTCTTGACGAGTATGCACGTAAACCCCGTCGTGACTCGGCAGTGAAGGTTTGTGCAACTGCATGTAACTGTAACCGTGTTTACTCTTAAAGTGACAGCTGTCGAATAAACTGCTGCTGTCTCTGAGTTTCTCTGTCTTGTGGTGTTTGATGAACCTTTATGACACTCACTGCTCTTGAATGACTAACTTTTGCAACCTTAAGTGTAAGGATTCATCTAATTTAATTTATTCAGGGAAGACCAATATAAATTTACATTTGATTTCTTATTAAATGTCTTTAGTATTTCTTATCTCAATACTAATGTTAGACCTACCTGAAAATTTGTCTTTAAAAACAAAAATGCACTGCATAATCAAATATTTAGGTGAGATAATTATATACATTTATTATATACATTTATTTGGGAAAGATGGCCTACAGTAGCCTTAAGTTATCTCATTTTCTAAAATAAACACTTGGTGGTTCTTCAAGATCTTGACTCTAGCCTATTTCTACAGTTTTTTTTTTCTCAATACAGTTAATTTAGAGTTAGTTTCATTTCTACAAATGGTGCAAACTCTGCAAGATTATAGATAAAAGATTCCCATTCCCCTGCCATTCTGTGATCAGCAGTGATCGGCAATCGGCAGATCATGATCTTGGTGATCGGTAATCGGTGATCGGCCTCAAAAATGCTGATCGGAGCATCTCTAAACATAACATTGGTTTGGTGCGTGAGCTGATAAGAGAAAAAACGTGTCGTGGATTGAGCGTGCAGCGGGACAGACGCGTGAGCTGGTCGAGTGCATCCGTTTAACCAGACGTCATTGGAAAGTTTGTAGTTCAGTCAGATGTAAATGGCAAAGAAAGGTTAACTGACGAGAGAGAGACTTGTTGATTGCTCTTGATTGACTAAATCATATATATGTAAAACATAAACTATTACCTTATTTATTAGGGCTGGGTAAAAAAATATAGATTTTTTTATTTTAATCGATTCTCATTTTTACAAAACTGACATTGATTCTTAAACATTTTCATTGAGACATCAGTAGCTATATTACTAATATCAGTTATACACGCCTTCATTCATAAAAATATTCCATTAACATGTAGGGGTGGGTACCGAAGCTGGTATTAAAGGGTTAGTTCACCCAAAAATGAAAAGTCTGTCATTAATTACTTACCCTCATGTCGTTCGACACCCGTAAGACCTCCGTTCATCTTCGGAACACAAATTAAGATATTTTAGTTGAAATCCGATGGCTCAGAAAGGCCTCCATTGGCACAATGGTACTCTACACTCTCAAGACCCATAAAAGGTACTAAAGACGTCGTTACCGATTTAAAAACACGGCATCATGAAGCTTCGAAGCGTTATGAATCAATGAGTCGAATCATGATTCGGATCGCGTGTCAAATCGCCAAACTGCTGAAATCACGTGACTTTGGCGATCCAAATCGCTGAATCGACTCACTGATTCATAACGCTTCGAAGCTTCATGATGCAGTGTTTTGAAATCGGTCAGCACTATATAAGTCGTTATTTAGGTTTTTTTGCACACAAAAACTATTCTTGTCGCTTCATAAAGTTATTGTAGAACCACTGTAGTGAGATGGATTTTGTAACAACGTCTTTAGTACCTTTTATGGGTCTTGAGAGTGTAAAGTGCATTGTGCCAATGGAGGCCTTTCTGAGCCGTCGGATTTCAACTTAAATATCTTCATTTGTGTTCCGAAGATGAACGGAGGTCTTACGGGTGTCGAACGACATGAGGGCAAGTAATTAATGACAGAATTTTCATTTTTGGGTGAACTAACCCTTTAAAGGCGGCATGAAATCAAATTTTACAATTCGTATTTTTATATTACTATTGTACTGTTTACTATAACTGATTTATCTGTGCACTTCATTATTTTTTAAAAATTCATTTACCCTTATAATCTTTAATAAAATATGTTAACTTTCCCTCCCCCATCGAAACGACCTCTCTTCTCTCCCGGTCATGTGCTATGGCGCGAGGGCGGGGTTATCGCCCCGTCTCGTTTCTGCCCCGCCTCTCAGAAACATGTCACTGATCGTGGTTTGGTGCATTTTTCTCGGTATACACAATACCTTCTTCAAGAAGGACTTGAGGCAAAAAGAGAGAAATAAATGAGAAATAAAAGCTTTTTTTTAATGTAAAAATTACTCAATATAGTCGGACGAACAGCTTATCGTGACAACTCGCACTGAGGAATGCAGCGTGTGTGAACGCGCTTACGGCGCGCCCCCTTATAAGGGAGCTGAGAAAAAAGCTTTACAGAAATAAAGCCATAAAGGGCTTTAAAATAAGTAAAATATGTAGCATAAACCAGCGAAAAGTGAGGAAATATGCTCAGTAACATTATGTAGAAAAGATTTAGAGAGAAAATACATTTATTTAAGAGATAGATCGAGTTTTTCTCCACAACTGAGTGCAAACTTCAAATCTGCCTCCATTTTGTTAGCAACGCCCAACTTCCAACGATCCAATCAATTCCCGAAGGATGAAATCAAGCCTCGCCCTACATTTTTTCTAATTTCAGAAGCCGTTTCACTCGGATATACGTCACAATAAGGAGAAAAAGACGATCTCAACTTCCGTTTCATGCCGACTTTAAACGGGCCCGGGGGCTGAATTTTGAAAGACCGCTGTATCGATAAGCTCAGACGTTATCGGTTCTGCTGTCGGTACTTAAAATACATGTAATGTTATTATTGCTATAAAAATGTTTTTATCACGCCAGCCATTTCTATATACCATAATATGAAAGCATTTGTCTGTGATTAGGGGTGTAACGGATCGCAGTTGATCCGTGATCCGTACGGATCACGACCCACGGTTCGGCACGCACGTGACCCGCGGATTTATTGCGCTTTTTTTTTTTTACTTGTGGATTAATCTGAATTGTTTAGCGATCGCAGACTAAAAGACAGTTTTTCTGCCGATATTGCTTTTTAAGTGATCTCGTTTAAACCTTTAAACTCGATGCGGAGTTTCAGAGAAACACATGTGTTCACGTGAACAGGGCATGTTAATCAGTCAGCAGTGGCTAGCGGAGAAGTAGGAGAACTTGAAAAGCCTCCTGCATTGTTCAAATCACGTGTATGAGACCATTTTGGTTTCCCCGTAAAATATAATGATGACGGAAGAAGGGTGGTGGACAAAACTCTAAGAGTATGGGCACTGTGGCACGAGAAAGCCGTATGAAAGTGGCGCATACATCGAGCATGGCACCTGCTGATGCCCGTTTCACACATACTCCGTTTGCAGTGGGTATGGGGTGCGTATTTTTTCCGTGCCCGGCTTCGGTCCGTCAGTGCGTTCCAGGAGCGTGTCGCCGTACAACAGCTGTGCTGATCGTTTCTGCACAGAGTCTATTTTTTGATGTGCTGGCGCTGAATTAAAGTGACAGCGCATCCGCATTAAAACAAACATGTATCGATGCGAAAATCTAGTAATTCCACCACAGATGCATATAATGTAAAGTCTACTCTGTTTCAAAGTAAACACATGGCTTTTTGCCTCGAGTAAAGCAAGGAAAACGGCCTTCAAGTAAACAAGGAGAAATAATGGAGCACCTGTCCTTTCTTGGAGGTGGAAAAACAAAGTTCTTTATGACCTGCAGGATTTCTTGTAAAAAAAATTAAAAACGAAAGAAAAGCATAAGTTTTAATTTAAAATGTTTGTTATTTTAACATAGTCTATTGTCTGTTTTGCAATTTGCATGAGCAACGTAATATATACATCTAAAGTAGGTATTAGGCCATATAAATATAAAGTAATGAATTCAATAAAATGTTGTTTAAGTGTAGTGCGTTTAAACATGATATCTATAAAATAGTGTATAGGCCTACAAAGAGAATTGCAATGCTGACAAGTGTGAGAGGTTACTCTCCCCTGAGAATGTTGACATCATAATCTTAAAAAAAAAAAAAAAACACCTCAGGCCCATTTTCATGTCTCAGGTTGTTTTTATCCAAATTTGATTTATTCAGATGGTTATTTATTTTATTTTTTTAACACCAAAAGTTCGTTGTTAACTTATAAACCATATAGGTTATGTTAACACCAAAAGTTTTCATGTAATAAATGGAAAGCAAATAAAAATAGTCTCCTCCCCCTTTTATTCTGATCCGAAAAATTATCCGATCCGTGACTCATGATCCGAAGTCGATCCGAACCGTGAGTTTTGTGATCCGTTGCACCACTATCTGTGATGCATTTTTGCTATTCGCAGTCCAAGAGAGAGAGAGAGAGAGACTATTGTGCGTCTAACATAATGACATGGTAAATGTGGCATCCTAATTATGAAAAACAAAAAAAACATGCACATTTCTGAAATTGACCACCACAAAATCAGTAATTTTGATCTCACAAAAAATGTATATACATACACACACACTACTGGTCAAAAGTTTGAGAACGGTAAGATTTTAAAAATGTTTTTAAAGAAGTCTCTTCTGCTCACCAAGGCTGCATTTATTTGATCCAAAATACAGCAAAAACTGTAACTGTAACTTTTTTTACAATTTAAAATAACTATTTTATATTTCAATATATATTTTAAAATGCAATTTATTTCTGTGATTCAAAGCTGAATTTTCAGCATCATTACTTCAGACTTTAGAGTCCTTTGTCAGACTTTTATAATCCTTCAGAAATAATTTTTCTACTTTCTATTTCAGATGAATGCTGTTCTTTAGAACTTTCTATCCATCAAAGAATCCTAAAAAAAGTTTAACACAACTGTGTTCAACACTGATAATAATCATAAATTTTTGTTGATCATCAGATCCTATATGAGAATGATTTGTGAAGGGTCATGTGACACTGAAGACTGGAGTAATGATGATAAATTCAGCTTTGATCACAGGAATAAATTACACTTTACTATATATTCACATAGAGAACAGTCACAACAGAACTGTCACAATATTAAAGCTTTTTTGTATTTTTAATAACATAAATGCAGCATTGGTGAGCAGAAGAGACTTCTGTAAAAACATTAAAGAGCACCTATCATGGAATTTTGAAATGTACCTTTCATGTAGTGTGTAACATAGATCTAAGTGAACAAAAACATCCTGCAAAGTTTGAAATATGATAGTGCACCGTATATATATAGTTATTTTCTTTCAAAAGTAAGAGTCGACTCTGAGTCATTTTTAAGAATCGTTAGAAGACCGAAGCTTTTTCTCTGACTAGATGACGTCAACTTGTCAAGTTATTTGAATACGATACGCCCACTTATTGCGCTCCAAGACGCCAGTGAAAACTAGAAAACATCATGGAGACGAGACGCCAGTGAAAACTAGAAAACATCATGGAGACGAGACGCCAGTGAAAACTAGAAAACATCATGGCGATGAGATGCTGTGTTCTGAAGTGCGACTCAAAAGCAAACTTTTTTGATGAGCATTTGAAGACTAAGTGGCTTGAAGACAAACCATACATCGTCGCGATTGTGTGTTTATTAGTCTTCAAATGTCTCTATTTGCATGTTTTGCGATCTCAGGAAGCTTTTATTATGGACTTCTATTATGGCACATGGTATCTTCTTCGTCTGTCTGTACCATATATGGACTACATGTGCACAGAGCGCTCTCCGGCTGCCAGGATGAATTGAAAACAACACATAAGAGACATCTGCGCATTTTGAGGAAGTAATGAATAAAAAATACTCCTCTGTTTAGAAATTTGACACAGACATATGAGAATCTATCAATATGTCTCCTCATCTGCACACTTTTGAACTAAAAGCCCTGAGGGAGGTTGATTTGTTGCGAGTCTTCGTGAGGAGAATAGAGGAGTTTTTTTATGAATGAGATCAGCTGAGGCTCATATTACAATCAAACGGTACCGACGCGGTTTTCATATTCATAACTCCTGACACATATTAACAAATTACTGTCACTATAAGACTTTGATGGGCTTTCCGTTTCTGAAAATATCTGCACAGACTATACCAATCACAACTGACTGGGTCATCGGACCAATCACCGCAGATTAGCGTCAAGTAAAGGCGGGGTTTTGAAAAGTGAATCACTAAAGGAATCATTTGAGAATCGCTGTCAAAACAGGTAAAAATAAATGCATATTATAAGAAAACTAAAGTCTTTTATGTCATTGCATGCATGCAAAACTGTTGTTGGCGACTTCTAAAACAATATTTGGAACATTTTAAATGCCATAATAGGTGCTCTTTAAAAAATCTTACCGTTCTCAAATATTGACTGGTAGTGTGTTTGTATATTAATCCTGGTGGGATTGAGCTATGAGTAAGTGCAGGTTTACTAATACTTTGTTCAATTTGAATTAATTAATTTGCTTTGCAAGTAATTTTGTGATTCTGCATTTCCTTTTGTTCGTTTTTTTTTTAAATTGCGTGATATAGGTCTTAAATTTAATTCATAATGGTCTTGAAAAGGTCTTATAAAGTCTTAAATTTGACTTGGTGAAACCTGCAGATACCCTGATAAAGAGAGCGCCTATTTTACAATTTTATCTGCCGTTTTCAGAGTTGTGAGATCCAGGCGATCAGCGGGTGTTCAGCGCTCGTTAACCCCGCCCAGAGCAGCCTTTCCTCAGCTAGTCCTTCTGCCGTCTGCCGCTGGCTCGGATGTCTCTGAGATATGATTCATCTTGTGTAGATCTAACGGCCGATCTTTGGTACCCGAGCAGTGTTCTTGAAAATAACGATTTTACAGACACGGCACATTTAAAACACAACATTGAGTGTGAGTGATTAACTCCCGTCAAGCCAGTCACAACGAAAATAGTCTGCATGAAATCTACGGTAATCTGCAGGAAGCGCAAAAAGACGGGCTTTGAGGTGTTTTTCATTCAGCGAGTCTTCAGTACCTTTCAATAAAAAAAATACGATATAACACCTTTTATTTTCTTCTCAAGTAAAAAAATTAAGATGTCCTTAAGAAAATATTTGAGAACTTCTTGAGAATTTTTCAAGAATTGCACTTAGGAACATTCTTACGAACTTCTTAAGAATTTTCTTAACTTCTTAAAAACTTACTTCTGAAATTAGAGCCCTGAATATTTAAAAAAAAAATCGATTCGTGGTCCCTAAGAATCGATTTTGAATCGACCACATTTTAAAAAACGATTAATCGAAAAATTACAATTTTTTGCTCAGTCCTATTAAAGGGGCTATATGCAACTTTTTCCCCAAAATAAACGTAACAATAGCCTTTTTATTTTACCATTTATGACTCAAACATCTCCTGATGAGCATACTGACACCTTGTCCGCTCACAGTGGGTGCACCTATAAGCCTGTATCCTATTTTTCCTATTTTCTGGCGGGTCGTCTTTTCCCGCGCTGTCTGCAGATGTGACGTCACCACCGCTGCGAGAGCTAGCAGAAAATAAGAGCAGTTCTGTTTTTTGGCCACAGGTGTCAGTCGCGAGTTTAAATTTCAGAAAAATGCATATAGCCCCTTTAACATACAGCCGTAAAACTTGAAAATCAGTGTTTCCCACACATAGACTAATTTGTGGTGGTGTGCCACAGAATCAACACCGGCTGCCTGCCACATTGCGTTTCGTTATTCATTTAAAAAATATTAAATGGTGTTAAAAGAAAATTAATAACTTTCCCTCCATTTCTCTAAGCCGCCAAAACAAATTTTTGTCCCGCTAAAGCCATTTGAACGGTGTAATGTAGATGACTGCTGCACTTGACAGGACGCATGTTACTGATAGAACGAGCAGAGAGAGAGAGCCCTGGCCGCGCGCGCACTCTCACAGTCGTCAAACTGTCTTGCTCTCTCTCACTCCCTCAGGCATATTAATCAAAATCAATTGAGAATTGACACGATGGTAAAAGATCGGAAGACCGAAGTTCATGTCGAGCATTCAGAGATTTTGTTTTTCCCTGAATTACCGCTGGGTGTGAATTGTGCCAAAAAAAAACGTTGCCTTATGTACTCTGAAAAGTGTTCCGCATCAGCTGAAATAAAAATACACTTTCAATTAACAAACAAAAAACTATCCTGTGATGAAATGTTACCTGTGTTGACAAAAATCTTGTGCAATGTCCTAAACTCCCGGGATAATAAAACGTGTGCCATAGTCCGCTAATGACACATCCGATCCTCGAACTAATGACTCCTTTGAACCGATTACATTTAATGAATGGTTAAAACAACTGATCTGTCCAACACTGAACTCATGAGTCGTCTGAATCGGTGTATAACAAAAATTGGTACACTTTACAATATGGTTCCATTTATTAAACTCTAGTTAACTACATTAGTTAACATGAACTATTAATAAACTGCACTTCTACAGCATTTATTAATCTTTCCAAATGTTAATTTCACCATTTACTAGTAACCTACATTATTTAAATAAAAAGTTGTATATGTTGTAAGAACACTCCACTCCACTTTTTTTTGTAAATAGGCTCATTTTACAACTCCACCAGAGTTAAACAGTTGAGTTTTACCGTTTTCGAAACCATTCAGCCGATCTAATGTGTTTTCTTCTTTAATTTCAGGGCTCCAACTAGGATTCTAGGTCTCCAAGGTCAGGGCATGCAAGAGGCCATAGACCTTTGTCAAGTTGCGGGGAAGTTTATTATCCTTTCTGTTTTAAATGTTCATGCAAATGTTAAATATTAATTTTTTGTAATGTTTTAATGTTTTTTTTTATTTCGATATTACCATAGTGTTATTTATTGCTCTTTAGAATGTGGTAATAATCAATTATTTGCACAGCTTCAAAGTAGTAAAGTTTTTGACCATATTTTATCAATTTGCATTATTGTTCTGTCATAGTAACCAATCATGCGGAACTAGTGAATGAACTAGTAACAGTTTGCTCTGTAACTTTACAAAACTTGTAATGAAATAGCCTCGTTTTGTAAAAATTTCTTCAGTCGTAAATTAAATTTAGCAACAGTAGAATAAGCGGATAATAGACTTCATGCCATTAGAAATTACAAACATATAATGTGAGTTAACTTTAGATGGTATAATGACATGTTGTCCAATGTCCATTATCCCTGTATGTTGTACCTGTTTTGTCATTCCTGTTCACCAAATGTTTTTAAATAAATAACTGTTAACAATTTTCTTATTGTCTGCTGTTGATTGCAATGTTTTAGAATATGGGTGATTCTTTTAATGATGGCTAATATTAAATCACACTGATACAGTATTTAAATTGTACAGTGAGAAACTGAATTTACAGTGATTAACTGTCATCTACTGTTTATAGTACTGTATTGCATACAATACATAAAAAACAGTGCTTAACTGTTTTTTGTATGTAAAAAAACTAAAATTAATATTTTTTTATTTCACAGTAAATACACAAAATACTGTAAATGGAAGTACAGTACCCTTACTGTAAAACGTATTCACAGTAACTTACTGGCAACAATTAGCCAGTAAGTTACTGTAAATACAACTAAAATCACAGTATTTAATTGTTTTTGATTTCACAGTAAATACACAAAATACTGTAAATGGAAGTACAGTACCCTTACTGTAAAACGTATTCACAGTAACTTACTGGCAACAATTGGCCAGTAAGTTACTGTAAATACAACTAAAATCACAGTATTTAACTGTTTTTGATTTCACAGTATATACATAAAATACTGTAAATGGAAGTACAGTACCCTTACTGTAAAACGTATTCACAGTAACTTACTGGCCAATCGTTGCCAGTAAGTTACTGTAAATTTTACGGTAAATTTTTTACAGTGTATATATATATATATATATATATATATATATATATATATATATATATATATATATAATATTATTATTTATTTTATTTTTTGTTGTTGCAATTTTTGCTTTGTACGCGGCAAAAATTTGGTTGGCCCCACCAAATCTCACTCTAAGCTTTTTTGAAAAGTTGGCACACTTGGCAGCTCTGCGACTTTATTTCTTCATATGAACACAGAAAAATAAATAATCTCTGCTAATGAAAACTCATTTGGGTTCCTAAAATCTCAAGCATCAAACAGCACATACAGCAATAACTACAGTAATCCATACGATCCCAATGGATAAATCAATGTCTTCTGAAGTGAAATGATAAGTGTTTGTAGGAAAAACAACAAAATTTTACATTTTTTAAACGGTAGACTATCGCTTCCGATCAGCAGTCATCTGCGTGAATGAGATCAACATTACATAACATAACAGCAACATTACACACTAACTAAAGTTTGAACAGTGGGATCACGAAGAACGGGGACCTTTAAACTATAATTACCGAAAGTTATGTTGTAAATTCTCTTTACTTACGCAGTACTTTCCTGGCCGTAATCTAAAGCGTTACCAAATATCCTACACTTTTTTATGACATGTTCGTCAATGAGCAGAGGCCCCTTCAAGCAAAGGACCTCTGCAGTCTTTTTTATGTGAACTTTTCCCCACAAGGCAGCAACAGAAGGGCAAAGGAGACCATATGCTAGACCATATGCTATTGGAGGGACTGGTTGATCGATGTTGAAGGTATGAAATGTTTTTATGTAATAAAAAAAAAACAGTTTTCTGTACATATATTTTGCAGAGGGAGAGACTGATGGAGTCACTCTTGAGATGATAATGGAGTTCGCCACTGGAGCCTCCACAGTGCCACCTCTGGGTTTCCACCACCGCCCAGAAATAGAGTTCCTCCATCAAGACGGGAAAATCTTTCCAGAGGCCAATACTTGCCTCATTATTCTAAGACTGCCAATACACACAGAATATGAAAGGTTCAAGACCAACTGACAGAGGGAATCATGCAGAGCCCATATTTTGGTGTTGGCTGAAATGGTTAAATCTAGAAATGCATCCATAATGGATGGGGTTTTGTTGCATTGAGTTTGTATCTTGTTGTCATTGTTGTTAAAAGGAGAGTTAGCCCAAATATGAAAATTGTCACTGTTCACTCACCCTCTGATAGTACCAATGTATTTTTTTTTTTCTTGGAATGAAAAAAAAAAAAAGAATGTTAATTTTTCCTTTTTTAAAGGAATAGTTCAGCAAAGAAAATTAAATGTTATCAATGATTTATGACTTACAGAAGTCTCATGCTTTACGCTTTAATATTACCTTTTTACACAAAGTCATTTTAGGTACATTTACAACTGAGTACAGCTTTTATAAATTTAAAGTTCCATTTAAGAAGCACCTTGAAGTCATATGTTTGACGTGCATCCATTCCAAAATAAAATGCATTGTTATGCATTATGCATGTTTGTGTTTATTGTGGAAAAACATGGTTACCTTGCTCATTTGTAACTGTTTGTTCAGGTTTTCTCACTTGTACACCAGCTTTTCATAGAAAATATTTTTTTTCAATGTAAGCATCTATTAATTCTTCAACAGAGCATTCTTGTAGTATTAAACTATTACAAAAGAATGACATTCTTTCTAACACACTCTAATCTGCAACACTAGTTTGCCAAAACATTAGCAATTTCTGCACAACATACCTGAAACTTAATCTTCAAATCTGTAATATGCTCAATAGCGTGGGAAACCGTTTCCATTTGCTGAGGAGTAAGGTTAATTTGAGGCTGTTCAACAGTTACAGCTGGGATTTCTTCGTTTTCAGCTGTGGGCAAAGACTCAGTGCCATGTTGAGCCAGGAGTTCATTAAAATGTTCTGGCCTGTAGAGATGGTGATTCCATGCCTCTTTGAAGTGCTGTAGTCTAGCTTGGATCTGTGGAAGAAAAACGTCTCGGTTACGTATGTAACCCTCGTTCCCTGAAGGAGGGAACGGAGACGTACGTCGGAACTGACCGACGAATTGGGATCTGTTTTCAGAGACCAATCTACTTTGAGTGTATAGAAACGAGCCAATGAACATTGGCATGCGGTTCACGCATTCCACGCGCCGCCCCGCGTTGCGGGTATAAATACTGGTGGTGAAAACTGCCCAGCGCATCACAGGGACTCCACTACCTGCCATCGAGCACATCCAGAGGAAACGCTGTCTGCATCGAGCTCGCAGCATCCTCAAGGACTCCTCTCACCCAGCCCACAGACTGTTTTCTCTCCTGCCCTCCGGCAGGCGTTTCAGGATCCTCCGGACCAGGACCAGTAGACTAAAGAACAGTTTTTTCCCCAGAGCTGTCTCTTTGCTGAACTCAAACCCCCGTTGATCCACTTCCCTCATAAACTGCTAATTCTCCTACCTCACATCTGCCTTCACTTTGTTATTTGGGAATCAGGGAATAAGCAAAGGGACTAAACCCCGTTTGAGGTTTTATAGTCTGGACCGCGCATCTAAAGAGTGCCGAGTGATGCGCTGGGTTGTCGTGGCAACCCCAGCTGTCAGCCGGCGCTCGACGGCACACGGCGCGCTGAACGCTCAAGCCCTTACGAGAAAGGTGAGACGAACAACGCGCCGACGTGACCATGCTCTCCTGAGAGAGCATGAATCACCCACGAAAACAATCTCGCATGTTTATATGTGAGAGAGATAGTGGCCGTCAAATGAGGACAGGAAACAACTGCATCCAGAAACACACGGTTTGAATGACATCTTGAAAAAGATGCAGGGTCAAACCGTGTTGCTCTTTTAGTAGAGGAAAAACCGCTCCGAGAAGTGCCGAGGCACACAGGGAATGATCGCAGCTCGCAGCAGTTAAACGGTGCAAGCCTGCTGTGAGCACTCAAAGGAAAACGCCCAGCGAGCTGTGAGAACAGCTGTTTGTTTTCTTCTTTGCTCGCGACCACCTCTGTAAGGCACCGTAACACCGACAATGGAAGCAGGTAGGCAGTTTTCCTCTCTCTCATGACTCGTAGACAAAACACTCTTCGTAGGAACATAGAAATGCTCGGCTCCGAAGTTGAAAGCGATATGCGGTACTTCCACTGCCATATTTATACCCGCAACGCGGGGCGGCGCGTGGAATGCGTGAACCGCATGCCAATGTTCATTGGCTCATTTCTATACACTCGAAGTAGATTGGTCTCTGAAAACAGACCCCATTTTCGTCGGTCAGTTCCGACGTACGTCGAACGTGACCGACTGAAAGAGAACTATGCTGAGCGAAACTTTGTGAAGGTCATTGCTGGGATCAAGCAGTTCAGAATCTTCAAGACTGTAGAACATGCTGTAGAATGATTGTAGCACATGTAAAAAAACATCCCTCCACAAACGTTCTATCCTTTGGTTGTGGACTGATTCCCCAGTAATGTGACTCCGGCGCTGAAGTCCTTGTACAAGGTTCATAAACAAGGCCACTTGCTCATTCTCACCTCCATGATCTCACCTTACCCTAGAGGGCAGACCCTAAAGGCATGTTGCTTGAATAAACTGAGACAGCACAGTACTGGCACAGTTGTTGGTGTTGCAATTTTGGTATGTGATTAGTCGTGAATGTCCATCGATTGCACCATGAATCACAAAGCCCCATCTAAAAGTTAAAAATACAAATGTAAGTGAAATATTATAGGTGTGAAGAACAAAGAGGTCCTACAGGTCCGACTTTTTCACCATTCTCAGGTTTCTGTTATGCAGGATGTCACAAAAGACACTTTAAATTTAATTGTGAACAAATCAACCTTTACAACAGGGCTCACAAATAATCAAGAACTGTTACAATTTATTTTATTTTAACATTAATAAATTATGAAAAAAGCAGGGTCTAATAATCAAGAAATGAGGTGTAGGGCAACATAAGGACAACTGGAATATTAGGGAGTAAAATACAAACTACACTGTGTCATACTTAGAATAATTGTATGTAATGTAGCCTATTAATAATTCATAATACATGCATCAAGTGAAACATTTGTACAGTTTCACAGTACATACTCTTTCAAACCAGCTTTACAAAACGTCATTGGATCTAAAATGTCTTAAAAGATTTAACATTTAGTCGTTTTAGGCCAGGACAACTGTTATCGTAGTATTATGATTTACAATGGCTGCTTAGGTTGTGGTAATTGTATATGTCTAAACATATTTGGCTGTAGATTCTATAAATCAGAATTAGATAATGCAAGTCTACACTATGCTATAATTTAGCATTGCAGAAACACACTGTCACACCATTTTCAAGCTACATTAGCAGAACAAAAACTACAATTCAACTAACCTTATGAGGCGCATGTTGCATCCAATGTGCCAGAGACTGTTGGGACAGGGCACATGATAAACTCTTCTAGCCACTGTGCTACTCCATCTCCTTGCAGCAGCCGCTGGATTGATACGGACCAACATCTCACGAACCCTATGCCGGGAAACCCTCAATCCTTCTGGAACCAGTAAGGCTTGCATCATCTAAAATGGTTGCATTGAATCGAAAAATAAATAATTAAATAATAATAATTTGTTTATGAACCGATAGGACAGACCTTAAAATGAAATCAAACAAGGCTTACCTCACTTCCAGTATTTGGATACTGGCATTGGAGTCGTCTCACTACATTTTCAAGTTCTTCATCATCCACTCCTGACATTCTGCTCCTGATTGATACACCAAGCAGCTTGGACCTCTTGTACAGAAATGAGGATGAGCCCCCTAACATTCTTGCCATTCGCTTGACTGTGTGACCTTGCTTCATTAAAAATTCAATTTGGTCACGTGTTATTTGAATGGCTGGTCTACCTCGGCTACCTGCAATTGAAAGTAACACATTTGTTCCCTTACGAGAGTACTCTCGTATTGCGTTTTGCTAAAACGCTATGGGGGAATTCCTTTCCTCGAGATATTGAAGCAAATTTTTATCCAAAAATACCTTTTATACGCAGTGCAGCTGCACAACTCTCAGCAGGAAGCAGCTGCGTGCTGATTGGCTGTGCCGCTGCAACTGCAGCAACCTATAGCGAGACCGTGGGGCGGGACGGACCAATCAGGTCCTTCCAAATTCCCGCCACAAGGGGCAACAGAATTTGCATAGCCTAGGGTTTATAAGACCCACTCTCGCAGGGTTAGTCAGATTAAT
The DNA here is from genome assembly GCA_023566225.1 of Romanogobio albipinnatus. Lineage (NCBI taxonomy): Eukaryota > Metazoa > Chordata > Actinopteri > Cypriniformes > Gobionidae > Romanogobio > Romanogobio albipinnatus. The sequence goes on along the minus strand of CM042263.1, from coordinate 30,348,587 downwards.
TCTTCTTCAGCGACTTGCAATCGTTGAGCTCCGGATCGAAGCCTGCCGTCGACACGCACCCAGCGGAACACGCGGCCTGAGGATGTCGGATTCTCCGCCTTCAGCCTGCCTTCCAGCTGCGCCATCCGGCACTATATCCTTTATTACCTTACTGTGTTTTTCACATTCAAAAAGAGCACGAGACGTTGTTGCAAATGTCTCGTTCCTGCGCCTCGTGCAGAGGTTTCATCGCGGACGAGGATCGGCACATCATCTGCGTGTCATGTCTCGGACGAGACCACACGCAGACTGCACTCAACCAGGGCGGCTGCCCTGAGTGCGACGAGCTGACGCTGCAGACCCTTCGGGCTCGGCTCGCCAGCTTCGACTCGGATCCCGTCCCGTGCTCCCAGCCTCTGGAGCCACGGAAGAAAAAACGTCGCGACCAGAGGCCACCGGAGCGCTCTGACGAGCACACGCCGGGCATGTCCCCGCGTGCCTCGCCATCGCCCGTGTTGTTCGTCAACGAGCAGCACAGCTCCCCTCGCATGGCAGCTGCTGCTGTTTCGTTCGGCGGACCAGAGGAGGAAGAGGATGACAGCCTTTCCCTTGCTGCATCCGAGAGCGGGTGGTCGGACGCCGCCTCGGAGCACGCCACTTCGACGCGGACGGCTAGCGGCGTCATAACCTCAGTCGACGCTGAGCTTATGCGCTTGCTCACCAAGGCCGTGGACGACCTCGGCATTGACTGGTCTCAGCCCGAGGAGCCCACGAGAAGCCGACTGGATGAGTGGTATTTCGAGAACCGCCGTCAACCGACCGCTCAAAGACCCGCTCCCTTCTTTCCAGAAGTCCACGAGGAGCTAACTAAATCGTGGAAGGCGCCATTTTCTTCTCGCGCCAAATCCTCTTTTTCTCCAGCGCTCTCGGTAGTCGATGGCGCTCAGAAAAAAGGATATCAAGCCCTTCCTCCCCTTGAGGAAGCTGTCGCTGCACACCTTTGCCTGCCCTCCGCCAGAGGATGGCAGTCAAAGACCGTGCACCCTTCCAAAGCCTGCCGCACTACGTCCAGCCTTGCCGGTCGAGCATTTGCCTCCGCCGGCCAGGCGGCGTCAGCGCTACACTCCATGGCGGTGCTTCAAGTCTTCCAGGCCAAACTCCTCCGTTCCTTGGACGAGTCTGTTCCTGATAACGAGGCTCTGAAGGATCTGCGCGCCGCCACTGACTTGGCCCTGCGCGCCACCAAGGCCAATGCTCAGGCGATCGGCAGATGCATGGCCAGCCTGACGGTGTTGGAGCGCCATTTGTGGCTTAACTTAACGGAGATGAAAGACATGGACAAGACCGCTTTCCTGGACGCGCCCATTTCGCCTTCAGGATTGTTTGGTTCCGCCGTGGTTGGGTTCACGGAGCGCTTCACTGAGGCACAGAAGGCTTCGCAGGCAATGCGACATTTCCTGCCCAAGCGTTCCAGCTCCTCCGCTAGCCGTCAAGCTAAAGCTGGACCAGCCCAGCCCACCAAGGCGCCGCCTTCAGCTCGCCAGCCTCATGCGGCTTCCAAGCCCGGTCAGCGTGCCCGCTCTACGAGCCGCAGCAGACCGCCGGAGCGTCGAGGTCCACGACCCAGCAATGTGTCGAAACCTGAGCCTCCGAAGCCGTCCTAGCCAGAGATATGAAGAGAAGGTGGATAGTGCCCGCTTCGGCCGGTGCACCGCCTCGCTCTCTTTTAAAACGTCCCCCAGCTCCCTTCAAGGCGGCTGGGAACGCCACATTCACAGCCAACGAGCCCGCAAGCAAGCGCGCTCGCCTGTACACAAACGCCGTTTTCACGGCGACCCATATAATTATGAATTATATAATTAGCTGGAATTATGCCTGCACTCAGGCGGCGGGAAACAATTCCCTCATAAGCGCCAACTTAGCTCAAGGTTATCGGGCCACCGAGTCCCTGTTACTCAGCGACTCGCCCCACAGATTAATTCAGCCCCTGGCTTCGAAGGCCGAGGCCTGGCGGGCCATTCCCGGCATTTCGAAATGGGTGTTGAACATATTAGAACGAGGTTACTCGCTACAGTTTGCTCGCAGACCACCGCGCTTTCGCGCCGTGGAAGAGACAACGGTGAGAAGCGACAAAAGTCACGTGCTTCGAACCGAGATATCAAAACTGTTAATAAAGGGAGCGGTAGAAGCCGTACACCCCTCACAGAGCGAGTCGGGCTTTTACAGCCGTTACTTCCTTGTACCAAAAAAGGACGGTGGTCTCAGACCCATCCTAGATCTCAGACATTTGAACAAAGCCCTTATGAAGGGCCCGTTCAGAATGTTGAGAATGAAACAAATCCTCGCGCACATTCGCCCGGGAGATTGGTTTTTCACTGTGGATCTAGAGGATGCCTATTTCCACATACAAATAGCCCCCCATCACAGGCCATTCTTGAGATTCGCCTTCGAGGGGAAAACATACCAATACAAGGTGCTACCTTTTGGTCTATCTCTAGCCCCTCGCACGTTTACAAAGTGCATGGAAGCGGCGTTAACCCCGCTGAGGCTTCGGGGAATGAGAATTCTCAACTATCTCGACGACTGGCTCATAATAGCTCAGTCAGAGATACAGCTATTAACCCACAGATCTTGGCTTCTCAACCATTTACAATGCTTGGGACTCAGAATCAACGTGGCAAAGAGTTTATTGTTTCCCACACAGAAAGTTTCGTTTCTGGGAACAGTATTGGACTCGCTGCAGATGAGCGCGCGGCTGACGTCACAGCGCGCGCTCTTGGCTCAGAACCGAGCGGTTTCCCTCAGGTCCGGTGCACACATTCCTCTCAAACACTTTCAGAGGATGTTGGGTGTCATGGCCTCGGCGGCGCCAGTTCTCAGACTGGGTCTATTGCACATGCGCCCCCTACAGCACTGGCTGAATCGCCGCGTTCCAGCTCACGCATGGCTTTCGGGCCGATTGCAAATCAAGGTAGACCACAGCTGTGTGTTGGCTCTGGCTCCTTGGAAAAATCCCGTCTGGTACAAGACGGGCGTGAGTTTGGGCACTGTTACGAAGTGGAAAGTTATCTCGACAGATGCATCCAACCTAGGTTGGGGAGCCCTTCACGAGGGCAGGCCGATCTCCGGTCTCTGGTCAGACTCGGAGAAGTGCCTTCATATAAACTGTCTAGAGATGAAAGCGGTCACGATATCGCTAAGAGCTTTCCTTCCGTTTATAAAACACCACCATGTTCTGATCCGAACGGACAGCAGATCGGTGGTAGCCTATATAAATCGCCAAGGCTATCGACCTGCACTCAATGGCGGAAGAAGCCCTATGGGCAGAGCACAATCTGAGCTCGCTGAGAGCGACTCACGTGCCAGGCATTCTGAATTTGGGTCCGGACATGCTGTCCAGGGGCAAAGTGTCCCCTGCAGAGTGGTCTCTTCACCCAAATATAATTCAGATAATTTGGGGCGAGTTTGGAGAGGCAAAAGTGGATCTTTTCGCCTCACAAGACAATGCTCAATGCCGAATATATTTCTCCAAGCACGAGGATGCGTTGGCCCACGAATGGCCCAACCTTCCTCTTTATGCGTTTCCCCCAATCTCAATGTTACCTCAGGTCATAGAGAGGATCAGGGAGAGCAAATGCGCTGTGCTTTTAATAGCCCCGCTTTGGAGAAATCAACCTTGGTTCTCACTGCTGAGTCAGATGTCAGATGCAGCTCCGTGGCCGATCCCGCTGAGGAGAGACCTCCTCATGCAGGCGGAACGGCAGATCTGGCATCCCCGTCCCGATCTATGGGCGCTTCATGTTTGGCCCATCAACGGGTACATGAGAACCTTTCTGAAAGCGTAATGAATACTATTACTGAAGCTAGAGCCCCCACAACTAGGCGGCTCTATTCAGGCAAATGGTCAGTCTTTTCAGACTGGTGTAAAGCGCGAAATCTGACCCCACATGATTGTGCAGTGTCAGAGGTGCTTACATATTTACAAGAGCTTCTGGACGCGGGTCGCTCCCCCTCCACGCTCAAAGTTTATGTGGCTGCTATATCAGCGTATCACATTCAAGTGAACGGACTGTCACTAGGAAAGAGCGATCTCATTGTTCGCTTCCTTAAAGGGGCTAGAAGGCTTCACCCACCTCGCCCCCCTTCACTCCCTATATGGGACCTGTCCACGGTCCTGGATGCCATGAAGAGCTCTGCATTTGAGCCTCTGCATTCTGTGAGCTTAAAGCTCCTGTCACTAAAGACTGCTTTTCTGCTAGCGATTGCATCAGTTAAGCGAGTGGGTGATCTGCACGCGCTCTCTGTGAGCGCCTCGTGTCTGGAGTTTGGGCCAAACGACTCCAAAGTCGTCCTCAAACCAAGACATGGATATGTACCTAAAGTGCTTTCAACTCCGTTCAGAGCACAGGTCATTTCACTTTCGGCACTTTCATCGCAGTCAGATGAAATAGATGCTAATTTGCTCTGTCCTGTCAGAGCGCTGAGAATATACATAGAGCGTTCCGCTGCTTACAGGCAAACTGAACAGCTCTTTGTATGCTTTGGCGGCCGCACCCGAGGGAACGCGGTTACAAAGCAGACCCTGTCACGGTGGATAGTGGATGCTATCTCGCTGGCTTATGAGTCCAAAGATCTCAGTTGCCCCTTAGGCATTAAAGCCCATTCTACTAGAGGCATGGCCTCTTCGTGGGCTTGGTCTACTGGCATTTCTCTGAATGATATCTGTGCGGCGGCAGGCTGGGCCTCCCCGTCCACTTTTATCAGATTCTATAATTTAGATGTTCCGGCTTTACAAGCTGGGCTTCTTGCTGTATGAACAGATTTAACCCCTTAAGGCCCGATAAGTCCGGCCTGGGTTGAATATTGTTTAAGTCATAAGCATATTCCTTATACGGCCCGAAGTATCTGGCCACTCATTATTCCTGACCCGATTATGTCTGGTCTATACTTATTATTGCACGAATATCGTGTTCATTCTCATTAGGGCCCGACTCAGGTCTGGCTCATTCTGAATTATTGATATCATACTACGGGCCCACCTAGGTTGGCCTGGGTTTGGTGTCGTCGGCTTTAGAGCCGTTAAGCAAGCACGGCGTTTTGCATTGGTCCCCCATAGCGTTTTAGCAAAATGCAATATGAGAGTACTCTCGTAAGGGAACGTTTCGGTTACTAACGTAACCTCGGTTCCCTAAGATGAGGGAACGAGTATTGCGTTTTGCTTGCCGTGCTTGCTCACTTGCTCAGGAGTCGCTTCAGTCGATTAACCTGACTAACCCTGCGAGAGTGGGTCTTATAAACCCTAGGCTATGCAAATTCTGTTGCCCCTTGTGGCGGGAATTTGGAAGGACCTGATTGGTCCGTCCCGCCCCACGGTCTCGCTATATGTTGCTGCAGTGGCAGCGGCACAGCCAATCAGCACGCAGCTGCTTCCTGCTGAGAGTTGTGCAGCTGCACTGCGTATAAAAGGTATTTTTGGATAAAAATTTGCTTCAATATCTCGAGGAAAGGAATTCCCCCATAGCATTTTAGCAAAACGCAATACTCGTTCCCTCATCTTAGGGAACCGAGGTTACGTTAGTAACCGAAACGTTTTACTGACATACAGCTCCTTATGGAAAGCAGTATAATATTAGAAAAATTGTGACAAATAAGAATGGAAAGAAAGGACGGAATGGAACAAGGTAAAGGTCTAAAAACAGGGTGATGGCAGATTTAAATTACTTTTTCAATACTGTTTTCTTTAGTACAAATGTTGAAGAAATACAATTTCTTTAATATGAGTCATGGAACTTGACCAGGCAAAGTTATGGCAAAGTGAAAATTAACCTTTGACCTGTTGGAGTGTTTGTTTCTGTTATTTTTAAACGTAAATAAGGTACACTGATGTGTGATAATCTGAATGTCACATACAAATACATTTTTATAGAGTGACTGGCCTGTGTGTGAAACCTTATCAGTATCGTTTTTTCAGTAGACATTCAAATAATTAATAAAATAAAACTTTCCTGTAGCTCAAACAGTAGAGCATGGCACTAGCAACGCCAAGGTCATGGGTTCGATTCCCAGGGAAAGCAAGAACTGACAAATATGTAAAATGTGTATCTTGAATGCAATGTAAGTCGCTTTGGATAAAAGCGTCTGCCAAATGCATAAATGTAAATAATTGTCTTTAATCCTTATTTTCTTTTAAAATGTTAATAAAATTATGTAGGCATAAAATGTGTTGTACAGTCATACTTTTAACTATATGTATTATATTATATTTATTATGTGAGATGGTGGTCCAGTGGGTTAAACCATGGAACTGATATGCAGAAGGTTGCTGGTTCGATCCCAGCGGTCACCACCAGTGTGTCCTTGAGCAAGGCACTTTACTCCATGTTGCTCCGGGGGGATTGTCCCTGTAATAAGGGCACTGTAAGTCGCTTTGGATAAAAGCGTCTGCCAAATGCATAAATATGTATTATGAAGAATAGGTATAAATATTTGTATTATAACTATTCATTTTGTAAGTGAATAGTTACATAGCATGTACACTGGTTAGATTACTTTTAATGCAGACCGAGGAGAAAGTTACAGTTGACCAAAGTAGAGAGCAGACAATAAACAAACACATAAACAAGACAAAAACAAGCTTTCCAAGATGCCTCGCTTGTGTATGCGGTTACTGCAGATAAAGAACATAGTTTTAAAAAACAGAAACTCACCTGAGCTACTTCGAGATACGGAAAAGGCTGTAGTTCCCTCACTCCGCAAATGTGTTGACAGTATTGTTCGAATTTCATCCAGATTTCTGTTCAATTCTTCATACATCTCAGGAGGTAACAAATATGAAATTCTCTGTGCATTTCTTAAGCAATCATCTATCGCACGAAGTTCGCGCTGTTGTGAACTTTTATCTTCTAAAGTGTAGGAAACTCAGAAGTGATGACCAGGAGACTTCGGGATTCAAACAGAAGTTATTCTTTTTAATGAGAACTCTCTGTGCTGCAGGTCGTCCGAAAACAGTCTGACTCAAACAGCATACCTGATGGTTATATACATTCCAAAGGGGGAGGGATTTACATTGATTGAACAAAGCATGTAAATTAAATACACAGGTTTTGGGAAACCCGCCCAGACAGAGTATCACCAATTCTACTCCTAATCAGCATAACTATTCAAAACGCATAGAGGTAATGACGGTGAGAGTCTGAAAACAGGTCCGGCAGGAATCTCCTACTGGAAACTCAACAATCTTCCTTTTTACCTCAAATGCTCACTGTAAAACAGGCCCAGCAGGAAATCTCCTGCTGGAAACCCCAGAATCATTATCTATACTTTAAATGCTAAATACAATGTACTTTATTAAAAATATAATCTTACAGCGCTCACCACAATTTCCCTGACTTTGAGCTCTTTTAAATTTGTTGACACTTTCTTGCTATTTTGTTGAGAACAGCTGCCTGCCGCCATGGTTTAATAATCCCTGAAGTACTTCATATCTTTTCTCTCTGAAAACAAAAGCAGACTAAAGTTGTTAGCGGTTAGCTAGGGGGGCGGGGAGGAACTCTGGGTGGTGCTGAGGAAATGTAGTTTCACGTCACGCAACAACGGATTCGACTAGGGGCAAGTACAATTCAGATATCTTAAAATATAATTGTGACTAGTCGAAACCGAATTAGATATATCTCTAATTACCTTTGCGGATAAATGACGCGTCTTTTATAGATATCTATGACATCATTACAGATATCTTAAATGCAGTTTTGATTAGTCAAAATTATATTTCAGATTTCTCAAATCGGATTTCTTACTAGTGCAATTATAATTGCAGATATCTCTAAATGTCATTCTGACTAGTCAAATTATAATTATCACTAGTCAAAATACAATTGTTAATATCTTTAAATATATTTATAGATAGTCAGAACATAGGTTTAAATGCTAAAACGGCTTGCCATACCAGTAGACTGTTTGGGCCGCTTTGAAATAGTATGACGCAACTCACGCGTTCGCAGAAATCACGTGACCTGGACAGTTTGACACGAGCATCATCAGTCTCCTCCTGAATCACTTCTATCTTCCAGTCTGGATGCGATCAGAAGGGCCTCCAGGATGAGGAACCTTTCTTTCTTTCTATTGGCTTTATTGCTCGTGGACGGTGAGTCGCATTCATTTCCATTTAATTCAACACTTTCGGTTTCAATATAAACCGGAAACAGAAAATGCGCATTTGCTGTGTTGTCATCTAATTTGTTCGTACCTTTAGTTTCTTAACAAACTGTTATTACATTTCTACAAAATAGACGTTGTGAGGAATCATAGTGTGAAAGTGACAAGACCATTATAACGCTATTTTTGTATATTTTTGCTATCAAGTTTGTTCGTGTGTGTGTTGTGTTTGTGTGGTAGTGAACACAAGAGGGCGCCGATCTGTAATATTCTGCACAACACTATTTTTCTATTTATTTAAGAATAATAATAATCTTAGGCCTATTGGCTACTGTTTTAGGGGAATACAGAATAAAAAGCGCAAGTAAATCTCTTTAGGCATAAAGTCTCTTTAGGCATAAAGTCTCTCTCCGTGTCTCTTTTCTGTTGGTCGGAAGGGTGCGGCTCAGAATCGACCCACAGAGATGCACATTAATAACTTCTCATCATTTATTCAATCAGAGATGTCACTAAAACCTATATTAATATGAATTGGGCCACCGTAGTTTTATGGTAACTCGTTTTTTGAAATGGTTATTGGGAAAATTACCATTAAAAAGCATTTTCAGAGTAATGAAAGCATAGGATTTCAAACCATATCTAAAAAAAACTAAATAACAGCAGAGCCACAGCCCATGTGACAGACTCAGTTCTGGATTCTCCATCTGTCTGTTTCAGCCACAGAGAGTGCACTTCAGTACAATCATTAAAAAATGCATGCTAACATTTGCTGCAGCACTGCAAAAAATGCCAGGGTTGATCAAGAATTTATTTTATTTTTTTCCACCAGGTGTGTTTGGTGTTGAGAAAGTTGACGTGACGGTGTCAGTGATGGAGGGAGATTCTGTCACGCTAATCTCAAATGTTACTGAAATACCAGAACGTGATTCAGTTGAGTGGTGGTTTGGTGATAAACCCATTGCTAAAATGAATAAAGCACATGGAATATTCTCTACACCTGATCTGGACAAACGGACTGGATCTCTGACCATCAGAAACATCACTACTATCCATACTGGACTCTATAAACTACAGATCAGGGGCACAGAAGTGACATCCAAGATATTCAATGTCATTGTCCACGGTGAGTAACTCGAGTCTTACAATCTGATAACTGGAAAAAAATCTACATTCATTTTCTGAAAACGTTTTAGATGATGTGGAATAATCACAGGTTTATCCTTGTTTTTAATTTTAAAAAAGCAGCTATGAGTGTAAGGTAAGAGTATAATGCGTAAAGTGAAATATGTGTAAAGGAAATATTACTTTTAAAACAGTTACTATTAAAACTGTAACATTGATGTGTCTGAGTTTACAACAAAGAGGAATCTAGAGTTATTTTCACTTCAACTTTAAAAGGAAGAAACAAGAGGCATATAAATGACCAGTGTTGGGCATGTTACTTTAAAAAGTAATTATAGTTACTAGGTACTTCTTACAAATAGTAACTGAGTTAGTAACTGAGTTACATCATTATAAAAGTAACTAATTACCAGGGAAAGTAACTACTGTGTTACTTCTTTTTTTCTTCAAATGTTCAAATAATGTCAAATAACTTGGATGCCCCCAATATTAAATATGTTAAATGAATGAGTTGGACACTAAATAGAATAAATTATTATTATAAAACATTGTACTACTTTAATGTACACTATTGTAATGTTGCTGTGGGACAATGTGAGAGACACCTGTCAAATTCAATACATTATTGTAAATAGGCCTGTCGAAATATTGTAAATATTTACAGCGTCCTTTTTTATATCCATTTTTGCCGAGTTACATTATATGATCACGCTCTTATACATAAAGAGAATGCACTGCATGTCAATGTCCTGTCTGTGTGGCTGCGTCTCATGTCAGCTAATCGAGGGACACTCTGACACACACACACACACACACACACACACACACACACACACACACACACACACACACACACACACACACACACACACACACACACACACACACACTCGACGCACAGACCGACTCGAATTTTGAGTATTCTCATATTAGGAGTCTTAAATTAGTTAAATAATGTCTTAAATGAGAAATTCAGAGTAAAATAATAAAATCGTGAGGAAATGAGATGCGCGGGACAGCGCGTGAGATCCGCGTCATGTCCGGCAGATCTGTTCTTAAAGTAACAGGAGCACTGATGATTCCTGTCATTAATGCTCATCAAAGAACAACGGGAACAGAGAAAATTGTAGCTTTGATGATGAATCTATATTTCATTTATTATTTATGCAGTTAAGAAAGGTGTTTGATAACTATTACATTTCTGTATATGTCTAACAGGGAAGGCCACAGGTAAATATAACATTTATTTTAATGGGGTTAGGTAAAGATTGTTTTAAGTTCCCTTAAATTAAAAGTTGTTTTTTTAAAGCCTAATAAATGTTGAAATTGGTAGCTTTCAGTTATACTGTAATGTAACGTCATAAATGTTTCATAGAGACATCAGTGATACTGGCCTTCATTCATAAAAACATGACAATACAACACATATTTAAAATATGCTGTCAATAAATTGTTTCTACATTCATTTGGAGAGTAAATGAAATTATTACAATATCAAAACATTAAAAACAAAACAAAATTAGTTGTGATTAATTACAGAATTTTTTTTTATTAATTAGTTGTTTTGTTTTTTTATTGATTCTCAGCACTACCTAAAACGCAATCATCCGTTGCAGTTTTCCAGTTTATTCAAGTGCATTTGTTTGTGAACAGACTGAGAGTCCTTTGCTTTTTTTGTTTTGGTTGTTTTGTTCATTTATTGTGGACATTACAAAATGCTTTCCGTTTTCAGTGTTAAATAGTCTTTAGAAATAAAAGTGTATTGATCTTTGAAAAGGTGTACCTGCATTATTATGGCATTATCATTATTTTAGATGAAAATGGTCTCAGAACGACAATATTATCGTTTATTGCAATAATTTCTTGGCCAATTTATCGTCCAGCAAAATGTGTTATCGTGACAGGCCTATTTGTAAATATTATCAGTAGACCTACTAGTATAAATATTATCTGTACTATACTACTCCTTTGGTAGTGAAGCTCACGTGATCTCCTGGGTTTTTAGCCACTAATGTTATGGCTGTGATGATGTGAGGCTTCATTAGATTAGAATTACTTGCCACAGACGTGGAGAGACTCTTTCTTCCTGGGCATAAGTTGCACGTTACATAAACATTCTTACCTTTCACCTCAACGAGGGAAAAGTAGCGCTTATACTTCCTGTTTGCAAAAGCTACCGTTGAAGTCGTTGGACTTGCCATCGCTCTGACTCCTCCTGGTCGTTGGTGTGTGTGACTGTGCATATGCATGTGTGTGTGTGTGTGTGAACTCAACCTATCAACCTCAACCTCGTCTCCCACCCACCAATCATCATCAGTTACGTGTACCACCCCACCCACCCACCAACACGCATGGCATGCACACACACACACACACACACACACACCAACGAACCAGAGAAAAAAAAAAACGTTGCAGGTCCGACTGACAGAGAGCCTGTTCGGATGAAAACAGCTTCAGTGAGCTCAATTATAGTAACACCGCATTTTATTTTCAGTAACGCTAACGGCGTTGTAACGGGAGAAACAGTAATTTGTTTGATTACTCGTTACTGAAAAAAATAATTTTGTTAGTAACGCCGTTTATCTATAGCGCCGTTATTCCCATCCTTGTAAATGACCATATAAAGTTTAACTGTGTGAAATTACTGTTTTGTTTAATCTAATCATGTCTCTCATTAACATTACTTTCTTTTCTCTTTTTTCTCTGTATCCATATATGAAGGGGATGGTTAAACAACAGCAACAAAACTCACAAAGATTAGAGTTTTTGATTAGAGACACTGCTTATTAAAATTTAGTCAGTGTAGAATGAGACGCATTGATTAAACTGATGATGGATGAAGCTTCATGATGCAATAGATTTTATCCAGGAAGAAGTTTTCTGATTGGCTAAACTGCAGCTGAGCAGATTCTGAGCTCCTTTATTCAATATTTTTGTCTCTGTATTAAATAACTTAATTTTAAAATGTATTTGCATAATTTAAGTTTTTCAATTTAAAAAAAAACATTCAGGAGTGTCAATTAAAAAAAAAATTGCAATGTGTTTGAGTCTGATAGTAAAAATATGTGAAGTTACTAAACGTAATTTCGTGAGGAAGTACGCCCATCTAATCTTCCAATTAATTCCAAGGTATAAAACCAGCAGCTTACCTCTTCCCATTGTTAGTTCTTGCAGCATCCCTCCTCCTCCCCGGCTCCTCCCTTTTGAACAATTTTTCCTGTTATAGGGGGGCAATCGGAGCTCGGGTAGAATATCCTCTCCGAGCCCCTCTATAGCAGACAGCATGCCAAATCCGTTTACCACTTTTACCAAGATTATATGGGCACACAAACTCATGAAATATTTTTCATTACAGATGTCATTGCAAATTGAATGAAGTGAATTGAATGATGTTAACTGAAAAATGACAGTCTCAGTATTTGTTGTGTCTCTGTTGCTGTAATGTCAGCAGAACTGGAGCTACATGAACAAAACCTGATGATCATGTTCTCCAGCCTGATATGAGACATTCCTGAGAGCATCTTTAGCTTCAGGTGCCGTCTCCACAAAAAGTCACATGATCAATGACACTCATGTACTTGCATCTGATTAGTTACTTTAAAATACAGTGCAGAATCTGAGAATTAATTTTACATCTTAAAAACTTGATTTATTTCCAGTGTTACAATCCAAGTTTGGGACCAATATAAGAAGTCATTCAAAAAGAGAAAAACAGTTACAATGGCCAGGGAAAAAAATATGAAACGGATTTACAGTTATAAAAATATAGTCAAATATGAAAATAAAAACAAAATAAGGAAAGTGAGCTAACTAATATAAACTGGTCATGTCAAAGGCTAGTCTTTGCTCCAATCCAGTTGGCAACCTCACTCAACAAAAAGAGAGAGAAAAATAAAAGCAAGAGCAGCACATTCACAGATTCTGAGTCACACATTTTCAGTGTGTTTCAGATGTCTGGATCTGTATACTATTTACAGCTTTATAAGCTTGATCTCTGTTTTAAACTGTTTCTGTTTGTTCTCCTTGTGTGTTTGTTGTTAAGATAATGTGGAGTCACTGTCAGTGATGGCGGGAGATTCTGTCACTCTACACACTGGTGTTACTGATATACAGAGAGATGATCTGATACAGTGGAAGTTTGGAGATCAAGTCATCCGCACTGATATCTTAAACGACCCTGATGATGTAAGATGGAAAAACATTCATCTGAATGACCAAACTGGAGAACTCACCATCAGTAACATCCGAATCGATCAGTCTGGAGATTATGAAGTCAGCACCAGCAGTTTGATCTTACACAGGAAATTCCACATTAAAATCAGTGGTGAGTAAATCAAACTTTTGTTATAAGATTCTATTAGATTCATATATAGGCTAAATATCTATAATAAAATATAATTTTTGACTGATCACTATAGTCAACAATTCAGACACTTAAAGGTGTATATGACATTCTTCTTTTAGACGAATACAATCAGTGTTAAATTAAAATATGTCCTGGCTAATTCAAGCTTTATATTGACCGTGAATGACAGCCCAAAATTCAGGCCTTTGGCCTTCTGTATTCAACTTGTGAAGAAAGTGTAACCCCTCCCGGAGTTCAAAACGCTTGCACTACGTCTGACATCAGTTACGCTTTTTTTTGTTAGGATTTACTTTATAACATGTTAAATATGGATATTTTTCTTACACAAACCCTTCGATTCAATTCGATTCAATTCATAAGGCCTTTATTAACCCCCCAGAGTCATGTGGAGTACGTTTAAAATGGATGGATGCCTGCCATTATAAAGCTAGGATTAGCCATGACATTTTTTATATAACTCTGATTGTATTCATCTGAAAGAAGAATGTTGGGTGAACTATCCCGTTAATTTTTTAACATTTTCATAGTAAAATGTACAGGACAAGGCATTTTATTTAATTATGTGCTGGGGCAGATTTATATTTGTTTATCAGGTGCCAATCCTTGGAATTAATGCATTTAAATGGTTATTATTTTAGACTACAAATGTCTGCAGTAAGACGAATGTAACTCATATTTGAATGTGTCTCAATATAATTAGTCTTTGAGCCGTGAAGCGCCCCCCTAGAGGAAGAACCACATAATTGCAAAGAGAACCGTCAAGTAGTCTACTGTTTGCTACTGTTTGAGACAAAGTGGATTAAATGTAAAATTTGTCTGATAAACTGATGTTACAACATATAGTGGGTGAATATACAGTTAGTTGAGCAAAAAAAATGTTTTGGGCTCAAGAAGGTTGTTTGGTTTTCACTGCTGTTCATCGCAATGGTAAATTATGCTTACGAGCAGGTTTTATTTTATGGAATAAAGCTGCCAAAACAAAAAATAAAGAAATGCTTGCGTTTAATGACCATGAGACTCGCACATCAGCTCAGAACGCAGAGAGAAACAAGTCTATGCAAGCATATTGATAAATGCGTCTGAAACAAGACTGTAAATTCAGTTTACACTTGTTATAATTTATAATTTTTCTTTTCTGGGTAAAGGTCAATAACCGAAATTGGACCAATCAGTTGTGAGCAAAATGGCATATATCTGATGCAGTAAAACACTTCCCCTGTATCTCTCACTCCAAATTAAAGCATTTTACAGTGTCATTTTAATTATTATTTGAAATAAAACTTAGTTGATTCAGTTAATCTAGTGAGATATTTTCTTTTAACTGTCCTCACGTGGACAACGAGAACTAAACAGATCTTCATAACCAGGAATAAATAAACAAGAGTGTTTGTTAAAATGATCAAATGTGTTGAAGCTGTAAAATTGGGTGCCATCATCAGCCATCTATAGATTTTGAAAGAGAGATTTTCAGTGTGCATCTAGACCTGTATACTTACAGCATTTCAACTGTTTCTGTTTGTTCTCCTCATGTGTTTGTTGTTAAGATAATGTGGAGTCAGTGTCAGTGATGGAGGGAGATTCTGTCACTCTACACACTGGTGTTACTGGTATAAAGACAGATGATCTGATACTATGGAAGTTTGGAGATGAAGTCATCCACTCTAATCGCTTAACCTGTTAACTGTCGCCCCCACTAGTTGAGATCAAACCCAAACCTGACATACACAAACTAAAACAGTCCCAGTTCATCAACCCTCTGGACTACAGGCGTAACTGACGGCTCTTTAGAAAGATGAGAGATGTGGATTTGCCATTCATGTTTAAGAATCAATTATGTCCTCACAGACAAAAGTGAGAGAGGCTTAAATATTTTGGAAAGTAATTATCCATTTATATTAATTAAATAAATTTAAAAATTAGTAAATGAAAATGTGCCATAACCAACTCAGAAGTCAATGAATTGAAAGTCACAAGTCCGAATAAGTTATAATTCAAATTTGATTGTAAATCCACTAAAAATGATGTTCCCATAACATTTTCTTCTTATAGAATGTAAATATTAAAATGGGTACTTGGAGACTCCAAAATAGCAATTGGTGATTAATTTGAGGTGAAACACAATATAACGATCTATACAATTAAACATAATTGTTGTGTCTGTAAATTATAAACATTTAAACAGCTGAACTTTGTTTGAACAGTCATGCTTTAAAGGTACATTGGCAAAACTTACAAACACGACTGGAGATTTAGGCTGGAAATGCTTTAGTTCATCATTCCTGCTTTTTGGCTATCAGTCAATTCTCAAACATTACACCTAAATCTTCAAATCTATGACTCGAGACTTTTGTCCTCCACTTTTGCGTTATGACAGATATACTGCAAACTGCCATCTTTCTGTCTCCACTGCTCAAATTTATATCTCACTCAACTTCTCACGGCTCTTTATTCTGCCTGATATTCTGCAGTATACTGCCATTAATATACCATCATCCATATCAGCTGACTTTAGTCTGTACACTTTTACACACTTTGCAGCACTCTTCCCTTAAGCAAAGTATTTATGCCTTCAGTCTGTAGTCATTTACATCTTTGCCTCTATATCAGACTTTTAAAATTGTATAGTTCTATATGGTCAAATTCTGAATACAAATTTTAAGACTCCCAAATATAAACGTGTATGCTTGAACACCTGCACAAGGCTGATAGTTGAATACAAACTAACCAAAAATCTCTGTAATTATCTCTTTGTTGGTTACATTTTTCCTCCATCAAAACTTTACACTGGCGTTTAGTGGTTATTATAGGTTGTGGATATTTGGACGCCACAACAGGCGGTGGCGCTATTTGAATGTTCTTAATCACTGACCAATCAGTGCTGCAGAAGGAGCATTGGGGGCGGAGTTATTCTGTTCGTAAGAATCTAGCAAATGTGATAATATAGCATGTTCCTCCTAAAACGCCCTTACAGTGAATAATTTAGTAGAACATTTATAAGAATTTGAACTCTCTCAGAAGAAATATTATGCAGGCTAAGTGAAAGTATTAATTGATATTCGTCTAAAATTACCACTTTTTAAAAAAGTCAAATTGATTTTGTGTTGCGGATAATTATTATGAACTCTACGCAATGTTTGCGTGATGTAATTTATCTGTCATCATTAATAGACAAAAACTTCTCAGAACTCCAAGGTTCAGTGTTGTGTATACCGTTGCACACTCTTGATATGAATTAAAATAATGTTATCTCGACATTACAATCGTAACTCTCAATGCTCTAGAGTCTAGACGTTGACCTTTCGAATGACGTATCGCTTGTCAATACTCATGAAAGAGTTGATGGTAAAATCGTGCAGTAAATGTAAACTAACAAACTTGGGAACCAGCGATGGTCTCGTGCAAGTTAATGGGTTAAACTTCCCTGTTGACGCAAGATGGAAAAACATTCATCTGAATAACCAAACTGGAGAACTCACCATCAGTAACATCCGAATCGATCAGTCTGGAGATTATGAAGTCAACACCCGCAGTTTGATCTTACACAGGAAATTCCACATTAATATTGGTGAGTAAATCAAACATTTTATGATGTGATAAGATTCTATTAGATTCTAGAATTATAATATTTAGACCATGTGATCACAATGAACGGTTTAGATGCTCAAATTAACACTAAATTGATTCTAAATTGAACAGAAATAAATTTAATATTAAAGATTCATTCATTTAATTTAGTAAATTAAAACTGGGGCAGATTTCCTTTTGTGTATCAGGTGCCAATTATTGAAAATAATTAATTCATTAAAATGTTTTCTTTTTATGAAAAAATATTTTGTATAATTTTATTCCATTGCAAGGCTTTTAGTTCCACCCTCACAAGGAGAGGAGTTACAATTGTACCCCTGACCGTGATGACCATGGGTTATTCTCAATTATTTAAAGAAATGTATTCCTTTGTTGGTAAATGAGCAATAAGCTGAGATTTTAAAAGAGGAAAATACATCTTGTTATAAATAGTCTGACATAAAGTTTTAAAACAAGTAGTGATGTGATATTGTTCATCAAAGTCAGTGGATGCATTCCAAATATCATAAATCACATCCGCAGAGGGCCGCCATGTGAGTCGTTCCTGATAATACGGTTTATTAATTGAGCCTCTATATATATATAATATATACGTTTTTATTAATGTATGTAGGCCTATTATATTTGGCATTACAGAGAGAAACTCTGTTGACCATTTATGGTTGTGTCAAGGTTTTTTTTTTTTTTTTTTACAATACATACCATTAATTTGTTCATATGTCAAATGAAGAAGCCTTATAAAAACTTGTAGATATTTAGACTCCATAATTCATGCTATTTGTTAGAAGTGTATTCAACAAGTTTTATATGTCAAGTGTGTTCAAGATGTCTTCTACACCTAGGGTCACATGATGGCTAAAGCTCATGTTTACTCACATGTGCACAGTGAACAAATCTTTGGCTCTTTTGACCCATTTCTGTTACACTAGTGGCACTGATTAGTGACCCATGTTTAGCAGACACTCCACCTTTATATTTAATGAGCGGACATTATAACCTGAATATGTCTCGCTTCCAGTGTCATTCACTTCCAGTTGGTTTTAGCTGTACAAAACCAACTTATGCTGCATGATATTTCAAACTGGTGTTTATCATATTTTAATGAGCGCAAATAGTTTTACTGTTTACTGCACTTTGTTGTTATTTATATAGCAGCAAATGAATCAGAAGTTCACACACTTTCACAGAATTATTTTTTCTTCCGCATTGCAAAATACATTGGATACTCAGTTGCAAGTGTTCATCAAAATTATTTACAGTGTTATGAAAGGTTAATCTAAAAACTGTTTCTGTGTTTTCTCCAGAATTTTACATAATTGCAGAAAAGGAGGGAGATTCTCTCTCTCTTCACATAAATATTAAAATAAAGAAAAATGATCAGATTCAGTGGATGTTCGGACCTAAAATGACCTGTATAGCTGAAATCAATAGAGCAGTCAATAACATCTCATTATATGAAGATGCTCTTGATGGGAAATTCAGAGACAGACTGGAGCTGGACGAGAAGACTGGATCTCTGACCATCAGGAAAAACAGAAACACAGACTCTGGAGATTATATGGTAAAGATCACCAACAGCAGCTATGGAAAGCCCATATTCACAAGATTAATGGTTGCTGTCAGTGGTGAGTAAATTTAGTTTTTCTTTTATTTTTATGTTATGTGATAAAATGTGATTCTATGAAATGAGGCAGTTGGAAATCTCAGAAGCGAAGACCAGGACACTTGGTTCATTATATCCTCAGCAGGATTCTTTATTGAGAACACATGCTTTGATGTAGTGACGTTGTTTTTATATACATTTTAGGGGGCAGTAATTAGAAATGGAGACAAAACACCTGTGTGAAGACCTTAAACAAAGAGCCTTAAAGTCTGAAACTTGCACAAATATATGCATAAAGGATATTAACATTATTAGTTAACCGCTTAAGCCCTGAAGGTATTTTTAGAGTTTTTTTTTTTTGTCTGAGTGACATACACAATTGTAAAGACTTATAACTCCAAATTTATATTAAGGAGAGTCAAACGGTAGGTATCATTTGTTAGCAAATATTTTATATTTTTTGAAAATATAATTTTAAATTATAATTAAAAGAAAATATAAATTATTATATTTGGACAATCTAATGCTGAGAAACTACTGATAAAAGGCAATTAATTTTTTTTAAAATATTTTTTTAATAATTTTACAAATCTTTCTTATTTAACATGCAATAACTCAGAAAGGAAATAAGGTAGTTCTTTTTTGGTGATTTTTCCCCCTATATGTGGTCTGCATCTGGATAAAATGTTGTGGTGATATCATAAAGTAATCAAAAGTTACAGCATTTGGAACAAATGTAGCCTTTTTGTTCAGTCCTTGACATTTGGATTACATTTGGACAATCTAATGCTGATAAAAGATTAAAATATTTTACACCAGTTATAAAAAAAAACTTTATTATTTATTTATTTATTAGTGGTGGGCATAGATACATTTTTAAATCTAGATTAATCTTGATTAATTCCAAAATTAATCTAGATTAAAATGGCTCATTTGAATTCTGGCAAAGGCATTCAGAATATGTGTGCTCGTAAGTGATCGTTTGTCTTTTTGTAGTTTGAATAATAAATAACTTCTGTCAGTTTAAGACCTGACGCACGCATATCCAAACACTGTTCCTGTGAGCTGGTTACAACTGTGTTTACTTTAAAACTCACCAAGATGGGCATTGAAACATTTTTGAGTGTATTGGACCATTAATAAGCTGGAAAAAGGAGCTCATTTTTGCACTTGTATGTCAGAGGCGGCGGTATGTGTGTGTGCGCTTCAGATATAAGCGTGAAATCTGCGGGAATTAGTAGAATTAACGTTATGTGCAACCTCGCGTGAAATTCAGACCGGTCACACCAATACTAACAAAAGTCCAGCAATGTTCAGAGGATTTAAATGACTGAATGAGAGGAGGCGGGTGCGTGTCACTCGCTGTCAGTCGGAGAGGAGAGCGCAGCTGATATCGATACTGTAGAAAATGAGTATTGTATCATTTCAGATATTTCCGTATCGATACATAGCGAAATATGGATATTTTTTGACAACACTAGTAGGCATACACACAGGTTCGAAGACTCGTTCTCTCGCCCCCTACAGTGCAATTCTGCTAGGTGTACATCCGCGCTAAAATATCAAGGGGAAAGTCATCATAGCTTGCGTAGTATAGACCCAGCTCCCAACTAAACTTTGAGAATAGATTAACAGCGATATTTTTTTTTATCGCCCGATAAGAGTCTCGCGTTAACGCAGCACGTTAACGCCAATAACGGCCCACCACTAATATATATATATATATACATATATATATATATATATATATTTAAACACAATAGGTATCATTTAAAGCTAAGAATCTCAGCTTTCCAATGCATCTATCCATTTTGATCAACTCATAACGAGCTCTGAGTTATTCTTCTAAATCAGAGTGTACCGCCCACGGGCGCCACCTAGCTGCTATGAAAATGAATTGCCATATTTTTCAAAACTGCATTGATCAACACAACATCTGTGAGGAATATTTCGGGATCGACGCAATCGATTATGTTGATTTTTGGACTCATTTCAATCAAGAGCATCAACTGTAAGTACTGATGTGCCATTTTCAACGATCAGAGCATATTTCATGAAGTTACAAGCCTAAACGCCACTTTAAAGCTACTGTTTATTTAGCGTATGTGCTCCTGTCAGGTTACATGTATATAACTCCATGAGTAATAACTTTCGATCTGAGTGACGGATTATGGGGACTTTGTTCTCTTTTTAATTGTGAGAGTCTACTGTAAATAAAGATGTGCCATTTTCAACGATCAGAACATGTTTCATGAAGTTACAAGCGTAAATGCGACTTTATAGCTACAATTGTTTATTTAGCTGATGTGCTCCTGTCAGGTTATAATGTGTTAAATCTATGTGGGAATATTTTACGATCTGAGTGATGGATTATGGTGTCCTTGGTCTCTTTTTAATCGTGAGAGTCTGCTGAAAATAATTTTTAACGATCGGAGTATGTTTCATGAAGTTACCAGCGAAAACGGCAAGTCTAAGCAGCTGTTATTTTATACTCCACTCTTGTGGAGTATTTTATACTCCACTCCACTCCACTCTGTGCTGTTTTTTGTGTTATACTTCAAAGAGAAATATCTTTAGATTTAAAAGACAGATTATAGTGACGTTGGGCTCTTTTTAACCATGAGAATCTGCTGTAAATAATGATGTGCTTTGTTTTAATATTAATGTACGAGTGAAAAATGCCACGTGAGTGCCGCATCAGTATATTATTTACATATGGGTCTTGCAGGACTTAACTTACAAAAAACTCGCTCAAGTTTAGTCAAAGCCCAAAACAATTAAGCTTGTTGTTTTCTACTCCGTGAGACCTTTCAAATGACATATGACACATGACCATCTGAGCTGTATGATGTGTTTGACACATGATTTTTTTTTTATCAGCAAATAAATCATCACTACTTTGGAGATACTCATAATGGCTAATACATTCATTGTAAATGTTAGACTCTTAGCTTTCAAATGACACCTATTTTATGTTGATCCATGCAGGATATTTGAAAAATATGACAATTAATTTATTCGCAGCTAGGTGGCGCCCGCCGGCAGTACACTCCGTTTTAGATGAATATCTCAGCGCTCATTAAGAGTTGATCAAAGTTGATTCATTGAAAAGCTGAGATTCTAAGCTTTAAATTATACCTAATATTTTGTGCTATTACATTCAGGGGTTGCTTAGAAATTTGATTATGAATTTTTTTCGCGGGGAGGTGTACCGGGGTGTAAGTTAACATTATTATACAGAAAAAAATGTCACGCAGATTTCCATTAAATTCATATGAAATCACCAGCTCTTAGCATCTTCCTGTGAGATCAGGTTGGGCTTTATCATTACAGTATCAGATCTTCACTCAGGTTATATAGTGCTGATGTTTATAGTGTGTGTTCAAGATCAGACACACACACACACACACACACACACTAATGTCTGTCTTTATCATTACAGTATCAGATAAACCAAATCCAGATCCTGGTGTGTCTTCAGGTCAGTATCAGATCTTCACTCAGGTTATATAGTGCTGATGTTTATAGTGTGTGTTCAAGATCAGACACACACACACACACACACCAATGTCTGTCTTTATCATTACAGTATCAGATCTTCACTCAGGTTATATAGTGCTGATGTTTATAGTGTGTGTTCAAGATCAGACACACACACACACACACACCAATGTCTGTCTTTATCATTACAGTATCAGATCTTCACTCAGGTTATATAGTGCTGATGTTTATAGTGTGTGTTATAGATCACACACACACACACACACACACACACACACACACACACACACACACACACACACACACACACACACACACACACACACACACACTAATGTCTGTCATTATCATTACAGGTCCAGCTCTGTCTTCAGGTGCTGTAGCAGGGATTGTTGTTCTGCTGCTGCTGCTGGTGTTTGCATTTGTTGTTGTTGTGATTTACTATCGCCGCAAGATCTCTAAACTAAAAGGACGTAAGTATCTCCCACAGATCCCATAATATGGAAATAGACCTGAGTGAAGTCTGAATACTGTTAAACAATAACAGATGAAGTGCAGATACGGATCTACTGTGAGCTGCATCTATGTGTGTCTGTAGAAAACTCACAGTTACTGCAGAAATGAGAGTCTGATCTCAGCAGCGTGTGCACCATTTGTTGTGTCTGTGTATGACGTGCCCTCATTCATTTAGAATGAAGATATAAAATATTTTAAATATAAATTGAACACATTACATAGAAACACCATTAATACAGATATAACAGAGACAGCACTGATCTTGAGCTGTTTAACTTTTGACTGAAGAGCAAATAGTGTGTCTCATTCTGGGCATATCCTGAGATTAGAGAGATCATGTATTTCTAAACATAAAATAAGCTTTTAACTAATTACTGTATAATTGAATGTTAAATTTAGATTGTGTAGATGGTTGTCTAATGCAATTATTTAGCAGTGTCAGCACAGACTAAAATTACTGGCTGTAAGCCGGCTGAAATTCGTTCCAATGGAAGCCAACGATCGCGGGTGAAGGTCTTCCCAGCTGACTAAGAGATTTAATTCCAATTCATCTTTTATCTGACTCCATTTATCATAATCTCATAATTTAGGTTAGAGGGCCAATTGGTTATTTGGTCATTTATATTTAATAGTTAATCACACATTTAATTATTCTGTTTAACCCTTTGTTGAAATGATGCCCATTCATAATCGGCTAAAGATAGTTAATAATTCCAGAGTAAGTCAGAATAGATCAAAATGTAACAATTTATTAACAGTCAGGTAAATGTATAATGTCAATTACATAATCATTTAAAAGATAATCCATACATAACATCAAATACTCTGAAGTAAAGAATAAAATATGGATACCTGCCTTTCTGAAAATTACATAACGCTGAGAATCTAGACGCTCAGCGTTACGGGCCGAACTCGTTACAGTATTGGGCCCTGAACCTTTTGTCACTCCTCCTTATATGCTCAGACCAAGACAGAAATCTCTTTCAAATGGAAACACGTGTTAACAATGAGAATTACATTTAATCACTATCCCATATGACCTGTATTGACAAGAGACCAGATGGTTAAAGCCACACCCACCGTAATAAGCCAAATTTCTCTAACTCTAAAACCTTTATTATCTTCTTGTTTACTTCTGTGGTGATGAGAACTTTGTACCAGTCGCACTGAGACAATTCAAACACGTATAATACTGTATAGTGAGAATTGACATTAAACCATATAGATTTTGTGAATTCTAGAGGAAGAATGGAGGAAGATTCAGGTGAAAGGAAAGGCATGTGAATTAAAGCCATTCTCAAATGATTCACTCAGTGATAACTGTAAGAGACCGTTCAGAGTTAATTTTCAGAAAATGTCCTTTGTCTTCTCGGGGAGTACAATTCAGACATTCCGGCATGCTAGCTTTTTTACAGTCTTACACTGGCAGAACCATTTCTCCATCCAATAAGATCTGATCTGATTGGCTGGCTTGATCCGCCTTCTAAAAGTAAAGGAGCACACAGGTGTGTTTATCACTGCGTCTGTTTACAAGAGACCAGACTGATACAGGAAGTGCTTTCAAGTATGAAATAATGATTTGTTACAGTTTTTAAAGGTTGTCACAACACGTCTGAGATTAGTTTGAGGCACATAGTAGCAATTATAGACAAGAAGAAATGTGATTGGCTGCTTTACATGTCAGATGGTATGTTCTTATTATCATTTTCTTGTCTGCCAGTAAATTCAAGTTTTACAAAAGATTCAAATATGTGTTTGTTTCCAGCAAAGAAATCAAAAAACTGGCTAGAATGGACAAACTCTGTAAGATGTGTGATATGCATTCATTCCAAGATCATTACAACATTAACACCATTAATACAAATATAAAGACAGAGATTACTTTGATCTCGTTTTAATTTAACTTTACAAGAGCCTAACAGATACTTTTCTCTGTGAGACACACTGACCTTCATTCAGATATTAACCTCGTAATATATTTGAGAAAAAAATAACAAGATGCACAAGTGAGCCAATTTTTTTCTGTATGTAATATATATTCTATAATATCTACAATTTAAAAGAAAGACGTGTATATAGTTTCTTTAACAGTACAATATTGTATGAAATCTATTATTATTGGATGTATTAATTCAATGTAAATCAATCATTTCAAATTTACCAAAAAAAATTAAATGTACTTTTTTTCCATTTTTTTAAATGAAAGCATTGCTAATTGATTTTCATGTATTTTTTCAGTACCACTCCTTATATAACAATTAACCAAAAGCTTCATTGTTTAAACAAACTGTGTAATTGTTACAGCAGAAGCCCTGACTCTGTGCTGATAACACTCATTCAATCTTCATATTAATATGACCTTCGTTCATTTATTAAACACCATTAATACAGAAAATTGAAATGCAATGCTGCATCAGTGTTATCTGCAGACTTAAGACTGTTTCTTTTTCTTTTTTTAACTTCTGTGATTCTTTGTGTTTTCTCACAGATATGGTAAAGAATGAAACAAGCGATCCTTTATAACCGGAGACGGCCAACAGTGATGCTTTATAGTCACTGTAACAATAAACACATTAACAGTGTTAGAAGTCAAGCCATGTGTGCTTTTGAGATGTGACACAGTTTGCACTGATACTGATGATAATGTTTTCTTGTTTTTAAGAGAAGTTTGACTGATTTGAGTGTCATTTAGCATGTTACGTTATCTAAGAAGGCTTGATTGTTAAACTTTTGCAGAATATTGCAGAAATATTCTCAAACTGAAATTGTGTATATGCTTTATTCGTGTTTGTTTTATTTGATGCTCTTGCACTTACATTGCATATTTTTGTTTATATTAAATTATTCATGCTTAAATATGTTTAAATGAACCATGGATCACAATATTTAGTTTTTTTTTCAAGTAAATCCGTCTCTCTTTCACCTAATAAATGTAAAAGGACTGAAGTGTTAAACGCTCTTGGCGTCGCTCTAATATTCTGTGTTCATAAATGCGTTATAGAGATTTACTGTCTGAACATTTCATTCATTCAAGTTTTGCTCTTTTTTTTTAAGTAAATATTTTAACATTAAACGCATCAGTTTTCTTCTGTTCACATTGTGGATTATGGAGTATTATGAAAATAAAAGCTTGTTTTGCCATAATTGTGTTTCATGTTTGTGTTCAAGTTAGCATAATAATGGATTTAAATATTTAATACTGACTTATATTAATTTAAAACTCTTTATTTGATTATTGCACATCAATAATCAATTCACTCAAATATAAATGCATGCTACACATTCCATGTTAATGAGTTTCTCTATGAGATTTAATGAACAGACAAAATATTTAGTTGTGACCAAAAGTGGATATTGATATCAGTCTAAAGCAGGGGTGTCCAAAGTCCAGCCCACGGGCCAAATGCGCCCAGGGATTTATTTAAAACGGCCCGCAGCGAGTCTATTAAAATATATTGTGGCCCACTATGCATAATTGACAAATCGTGCATTTTCACAATGTCAACACAAGGTGGCAGTACTAGATTTTAGGCCAGGGAAACATTAATGTGCCTAAAGCGGAATAAAACAGTACTACTTGAGCGCAGCGCAACTCACAAGCTCTGACTCTGGCCCTGCCCCAAATGGCACACTTCATGTGCACTTTCAGTCTTGTGGACTTACAATGGCCGCAGACTGCGCATGTCTGTTAAATCCACGAGACCGCAGAGTGTCCCAGTTGTCATTTTAGGTCTCAGAAGGGTGCTCGTGATTACACGATCGGTACACCCCCTTTGGGGTCGATACGCAGCAGACTTCTTCCCAGCAATCAAGGCGGCATTACGTCGTGAAAGTGCAGACTCAGAGGAAGACAGTGAGGGCTTAGGGTGCCATTTGGGACTAGCCTGGTCCTACCAGACTCTAGTACATTTCATTTGTACAGAGAGTCTGGCCACTCTCCATTGACAAGCGTTTACTTCCTTGAAGGCGGGAACTCTGTTGAAGTTTAAAACCATTGGATCTGCCCAGAGCCACTCTGGATCTGCCTAACCAATCGCTAACGTTTGGTCGTGACGCATGTTGTGCGCCGTTCGCCTCTGTTTCTCACATGGAAATCCGTAAAAATAAATGTGCACATCACCTCAGTGATAAAACCTAAAGCTTGTGCATTCAGATTGTGATTTATTCGCAGTGGAGGGGAGAGTTTTGTGATCGGAAACGCGCTGCTCATGTGGTCCGTAACATGATTGTATGCTGTAAATAAAATGTCATATGCTTGATATGATAAGAATAAATGCTGCCATAAACAACGGCCCAATTCAAATGTTTACGTGCTTTTCTTCTTTTTATTTTTGGAGAGGTGATTAAATATATTGCTTTTGTAAATACTTGCCAGCATTTAAAGAAATACAAGTCTAGAAATGCATCCAAATTACAGCGAAGTGCAGCCGTACGGTGCTCTGCATGGGTCAAAAAGGATATAAACAGTGAATTTTGAAGTGATATAGTCTTGAAAACTCAGAGATGTGGATTTGGACAGCAATTAAATTACGACACGACCTTGGTGTTTGTCTAAAACAATAACGTTGGGTAATTCGGCCGGGGATTTTTCGAGGGTGCTGGGAGACGGACGGTAATAAAATCACTGACTAGCCCCTGTGAATGATGACAATACCTTCCGACCTCACAAGAAACCATTAGCATCCGAATAGGGCTTTAGCCAACTCCTTCACCACTAACGGAGCGAGCTGGAAAATCAAACTTTTCCCGAACCCCGTGGGGAGGAGGGCCACAACATCATAGCCACCAACAAAACTCAACAAAGATTGTTCTTGCTCCGGCTTTAACTTCTGGATATTCTGCAGTGGTGGCGCAACGGAATGAATGGATTTGCTCACATCTTTCTCTGCCATCATTACTGAACTACAACCCAAACTGGCGCACAACATCAACATCATCGTTCTCAGCCACTCCCTCTGTTCGCTGATTGGACCAGTAAAAATGTGTTCAGAGAAAACCTAAGACTATACCGCAGTCCCAGACGGAGTACTGAAGGAAAATTAAAATTGAGCGGAAGCACGTAGGAGGGCAGAGCCAGGCTAGCATTATGCCTTTGGCCCAAATAATATGAAGAGGACAGTAAAAATACACTGTAATTCTCTACACACCATTAACAGTAATATTGAATCTCTTGATTGTCTCCTCATCCTCAATCACGATACTTAGTTGATATAGTCCAGAGTCTGTGGTTCTGATGTCACTGATGGTCAGAGATCCAGTCTGATTGTCCATCTTCAGTCTGTCTCTGAATCGCTCATCATCCTCATACAGAGGACTGTCACTGATCGCTCTCTTGATTCTAGCTATACGCATGTTCTCAAACCTCCACTCTATCTCATCATATGTCTGTTTTCCCCTAAAATCCCTGTGTAGAGTGACAGAATCTCCCTTCTCCACTGAAACTATCTTCACTTCATTTGTCTCAACACCAAACACACCAGGAGGACAAGATTAATAACAACTCATTAAAATCCTCTGAACATTTTCAACAATACATTTATCACTAGAAGTACAGACATAAAATGTGTTTATAACTCACCAGACAGGCAACACAAACTCAACAAAATAAGTGTGTGCAACATCATCTCCAACAGCTTAAGATAAAAACACTATGATCTGAAAACTATCAGTAGGTTTATAAAGAAAGTCTTCAGTCAGGGAGAATAAACTCCTGCGCGTAACAGTTCATGTACGAGAACGTGCTTCACACTCTGACTAGTCACATGATACAGTCGATAAAAAAACTAACATTTATGAAATCAATGTAATAAACCCCTTAGCATTGTAACCATAGTTCCCAATGAAATACTGTTATCATTATAAATAGATAATCTTTTAAAACACAATAAATTGGATCTTGCAACGGTGCAGGTTTTGAGATTTTTGTTTTTCATTAGGCCTAATTACTCAATGCATCGTCCTGAAGCTTTACCAGTTTTATTTTAGGGACGGTATCTAGTATGACATATACAATTATGGTCGTCATGTTTATGAAGCACATGACTAAAGTTCACACATTTGTTGGTATGATCATGTGAAGCTCTATTTAATCTTTTTTTTGCTATTTTCTGAGGTGTCATTTCACACTGAATAAACATTTGTTACTTTAAAAAGTCATTGGGATCTGATGGAATCAGATGTCATGGTGCATAATCAATTATGGCATGTACATGGCAATACCAGTGCAGCTTTCTGCAAAAATGCCCGTTGATTATTTTTTCTTTTCTCACTTCTCATTTCACACAGAAGCCACATCCTGTAGAGCATTTTGACTGTGCCTATTTCCGTAGAAAACACCCTTTATGCTGGTCTTATTTGGAACTGATAAAACTGGTCTCCCAGCTTCCAAAACCATAAACAAGACCAGCAGAACTCAGCTCAATGTTCACTTAAGACTAAAAACACCTTAGGCTGGATTTTTCAGCAGGGTAGCAAATATATTTTATAAAATATATTTATAAAATGTATATACTTTGAAGTATATGCTCTCAGATCATCTTCTAGGGTTGATATAGGTGAATATAGTTTAAAAAAAAATTTAAAATCTAATTATTTCACAAAATTTTATTTTCTTAACAAAAACCCTTTTGAGGCTTGTTAAAGGTCATCATCATCGCCCCCTAGTGTCCTGATGTGAGAATGTCTGATTCATCAGTAACGGACTGATGTTGACCTCACAACAGCAGCCACACCCACTACAGTAGAGACAACCAATCACAACACAGGAAAAACATCCCAGTACTGTAACAGAACTGGTCGCATTCATTTGGGCCACTCTGACAATAGACTAACCTGACATAAACTCAGACCACAGCAGGTTACACTTTGACTCAGAAACTGAGCTGCAAGTGTCTAAAGCATTCTGTGGAAACAATGTTTCTTCCATGAGGAAAAAAAACCCCTCTTATTTAACAGTAAAGCTGTCAAAGGGAAATCCTTAATGTTAGCAAAGAAGCCAACATAAAAACACGAATGGGTCGTTCTCGGGAGCTCAGTGAATTCAAGGGTGGTAATGTGATAAGTCCATTCATGAAATTTCCTCACTACTAAATATTCCAAGGTCAACTGTTAGCGGTATTATAACAAAAGAAGCAATTGAGAACAACAACAACTTAGCCACGAAGTGGTAGGCCACGTAAAATAACAGAGCGGGGTCAGTGCATGCTTTGGGTGCACAGTGCGCAGAAGTCGCAAACTTTCTGCAGCCAATAGCTACAGACCTCCAAACTTTGTGTGGCCTTCAGATTAGCTCAAGAACAGTGCGTAGAGAGCTTCATTGAATGGGTTTCCATGGCCGAGCAGCTCATCCAAGCCTTACATCACCAAGTGCAATGCAAAGTGTCGGATGCAGTGGGGTAAAGCACGCCGCCACTGCCCACTGGACTCTAGAGCACTGGAGAATTTAATCTATTTCGCTTTCAAAGCGTTATTTCATCTATTTTGCTAGTTTCTGAGGTGTCATTTCATACTTGTTCATTTGTCACTTTAGGGCCAATGTGCCACAACTTCCTACAGAATTATTTAACAATAATTTCCATTATAACCTGATTATTATTTTAGTCATTTTAAAATGACAGTATAGTGATGGAATCAGATGGCATGGTGCATTGATATAGTCTACTATTGCATTTACATGGCAATGCCAGTGCAGTATTTTCTGCAATAGACTATTGAATCTTTTCTCACTTCTCATTTCACACAGAAGCAACATCCTGTAGAGCATTTTGACTGTGTCTATTTCCGTAGAAAAAAGCATGTATGCTGGTTTATTTGGAACTGATAAAAACTGGTCCCCCAGCTTCCAAAAAAGACCAGCAGAACTCAGCTCAATGTCCATTTAAGACTAAAAACTTTCTGGATTTGTCAACAGGGAAGCAAATATATTTTATAAATGTGTTTGATAAAACTGATACTTTGCAATGTATGCATATGCTTTACATACTGTGCTCTCAGATCATCTTTTAGGGTTGATAGGCAAATATATGCTTCAAGAACAATCAAATTATTTCACAAATCTTTATTTTCTGTACAAAAACCCTCTGAGGCTTGTTAAAGGTCATCATCATCGCCCCCTAGTGTCCTGACGTGAGAATGTCTGATTCATCAGTAACGGACTGATGTTGACCTCACAACAGCAGCCACACCCAGATACAACCAATCAGAACACAGGAAAAACATCCCATTACTATAACAGAACTGTTCAAAATCTTTCAAACAGGCTCCAGGCTCCATGTGTGCCTTGTATCACACACTAAAATAATTGTTTGAACAGAACAGGATCAGAGTGTCTCGTTTGTCTTCAGACCTCCGATTGTGCACTGGTCTTAAAACAGACGACGCTCCAGGAGCTCCCCCTAGCTACTGAACATGAAAACACACTTTCTGCAATGCTATTTTTATGTTGGCTACATTTTTAAACATACATGTCGAGCATGCTAGGCGGGCACGCTAACAAGAAAACTATACATTGCAGTCTCTAGCGGCCAGGAAAGTCAGGTTTACCTGCACAGCTCTTATGGCCTCCGTAAACCTCACTCCCATCCGGGTCACATGTAGCCTGGATGCCAGACGAACTTAGCCCCGCCCACAAAAAAATTTGCACGGGCAGAAGTCAAGCCATGTGTGCTTTTGAGATGTGACACAGTTTGCACTGATACTGATGATAATGTTTTCTTGTTTTTAAGAGTCAGTTTGACTGATTTGAGTGTCATTATGCATGTTGCGTTATATAAGAAGGCTTGATTATTGTTACACTTTTACAGAATATTGCAGAAATATTCTCAAACTGAAATTGTGTATATGCTTTATTCGTGTTTGTTTTATTTGATGCTCTTGCACTGTTACATTGCACATTTTTGTTTATATTCAATTATTCATGCTTAAATATGTTTAAATGAACCATGTAAGAATAGACACCACAATATTTTGCCCCCTCCCAGTAAATCTCTCTCTTTCACCTAATAAATGTGAATGTCTTAAATGTAAAGTGATTGTTTTCATGAGGACTGAAGTGTTAAACTCTCTGATATTCTGTGTTCATACATGAGTTATAGATGATTTACTGTCTGAACATTTTATTCATTCAGCTTTTGTTTTTTGATAATAAATATTCTAACATTAACGCGTCACAGTTTTCTGTTCACATTGCATGAGTGTTATGAAAATAAAAGCTTGTTTTGCCATAAATGTGTTGCATGTTTGTGTTCAAGTTAGATGCATAATAATGGATTTAAAGATTTAAACATACTGATTTATATTAATTTAAAACTCGTTATTTGATTATTGCACTTATCAATAATCAATTCACTCAAATATAAATGCATTCTACACATTCCATGTTTATGAGTTTCTCATGATTTAATGAACAGGCAAAATATTTAGTTGATATCAGTCTAAAGGAATCCAAAAGCATTAATTCAGCAAATGTATATTTTATTTATTTACAGTGTAAATGTCAATACAATGATCAGTATGATTTGTAAAGAAACAGAATGACAGAGAGTTTGATCACTGATCTGTACTGAAACATGTATAAACCACCTCCGTCATGTCAGATTTCTGTAAGAAACACAAACACAAAAGGTCAAAGGAGAAAAACAAACCTGATGTTTCAAATGCAAAACCTACAGGAGCTCAATATTAATAAAATGACAGAAATCTGCTTCAGATTCATCAATAAATATTACAGGTTATGAGTCAGTGTTTCTCACAGTGATTGATGGTCTTGTGTTTGTGTGTAATGGAGGGTCTGTGTTTTTATGTTCTTTTATTATGACATTTTAGAAGACAAGAGCAGCTTTCATAACAGTGACAAAAAAAGCAAGTGACTGTAGAAACAATAAAACAATAATAAATGTTCAATATGATGATATATGTATAATGGAATAACAGCATACACTATCAGAAAAAAGTCACCTTTTGAAAAGGTACTGCCCCAGTGGCAGCTTTTGTACCTTTTTTTCCTGAGAGTGTATACCATTTCACAAACTTGTTAAACATATTTGCCAGTATTTAATGTGCAATAATACAGATTTAACCAGTGGGCTAATATTTTATTGTTATATGTTATGTAGCCTAGTTATTATTTTGCATTGTTCATTAAATTTTGAAAAAAAAAAAAAGAGAAAAAGTGAAATTAATAAATGTTAATGTCACTGAAGAGACACTTGCCGTCATTTGTCCAATGTGTTTGTAGAGTGTTGAATCAGCTTGAGTCTCGTCTTCATGGGTCTGAACTGTAATGACAGACATGTTCAAAACATTATTTTTCTCTAGAATATTGTTGCTTCACAAAAAAAGCCTGTAGGTGCACCGACAGTACCTGCGTCTTTGTGTTTCCTGCACATACAGAACGTCATGATTACAGACACGATCAACAGAGATCCAGCAGCAGCGGCAGAGATCAGCACTATCAGAGAGACTGAAGCTAGAGGAGGATGAGGAGGAGAGGGTGAAGGAGGTTGTGATGTAGGATGTGGGCCTGGAATTGTAACGGCAAAAGAGAGACACCCAGATAGCACACGTACGTCTGCAAGATGTCTGTTAAAGATCACTTAATCTGGAAAGCATCTGCTGTTTACAAACATCTGATAGACGTCTTTAAGATGTCAGTTTTTCATACATTTCTAAATCATAAACATCTTAAAGACATTGTTTAAACGTCTATTTGACATCTGAGTGCAAGACAAATTCCCCTCGGGGCAATAAAGGTTCATTCATTCATTCATTCATTCATTCATTCTGACAGGAAACGTCCAATAGACATATTGCAGATGAGCAAATACTCTAAAAAATACGTCTTCCAGATGTAAATCAAATAGCCGTCTCCGAGATGTACACTGTCAGAAAAAAAGGTACAGTGCTGTCACTGGGGCGGTACCCTAAGGTACAAAACCGAAAAGGTACTAATATGTACCTTTAAGGTACTAATATGCACTCTTAAAGTACTTATATGTACCTTTAAGGTACTAATATGCACTCTTAAAGTACTTATATGTACCTTTTAAGGTACTAATATGTACCATTTAGGGGTGAGTAAGGTACAAAGATGTACCTTTACACTTTTGTACCTTAGGGTACCGCCCCAGTGACAGCACTGTACCTTTTTTTCTGACAGTGTATGTGTGCTATCTGGGCAGTCATTAGTGTCAGTTTAATCTACAACAAAAGACAACTCTGTAAGTGTAAGTGCTATGGCCACTGATTTACTATTGTCGTGGAAAATCTCGACGTCACAATTGTCCCCTCAGCTCAATCAGTGAAGAATAAAATCTCTCAGAAGCGAAGTTCCAGGTCTCAGAAGGTAAACTTTATTGCCAGAACAACAAAGTGAGATGCTAGCTGACCATCTGAATTTCTAATGGTAAAGACTCGTCTTATATACTCTTTTCTTATCCCTGTGCATCCAATGGGTACTTCCCAGCTTATCTATAGCTTTTGGCTCCACCTTGGGTTTCGCCACTATTATAATCAATTTATACATTTTATTTCTAATGGTGGAAAGTCCCACCGTTCCCAATTTTAAAATATATATAATTATTCAGCATAACATCATCATTTTAGACATGTATTACGTAGGTACTGTTGGTTGCCCTACATTAAAGTACATTAAGGTGCATTAAGGGCCTTCTTTTTCATACTTTTAATGATTAAGGGCCCTTTCCATCTGTAGACCTGTCTTTTAATGCTTACATTCACATGCTTCTATTGCACACGTGGTACTGTACCCCCCCCCCCCCCCATTTTCCGTCACTATAGAGTGCCGAAGTAATGACGTCACTTTGTAGGCCAACCCGGAAGTTAGCGGCGCATGGGTTCCCTCGATCAAAAAGCCATTCATTTTCCCCATAGACTTTTGGAAAATCGCAAAAAATAAGATCTGTGTTCAACAAAGAGTAATGACCCTTACACGTTTTGTCTACCAAGATAATCTTTACAAGTTAATCCAAAATGTATACATTTTGAAGCCCAAATAAAGCCGTCAGATATAAAATGCTAACGGTAGGCTATAAACGGACTACAGCACACCATGGTCGCGGATCAACGTCATCATCAAGCTTCCTCAAACTTTATTTAAAAGCACGCTCGCTCATTATGATCTGCGCTGTGTATGAAGAACACTTATCCACTTTTTCATGAGAAATATTGCCCATTCGTTTTTTCCAAAAATGTTAGAAACTAATTTTGTTTATGCGTGCCTCTCTGAGATTTATCTTTTGTTAATGTTTTTTTCAGACAATATGATTATCACTGTGATAGCATTAAATGACATGAAACACAACCCAGTCTCTTTTTGTTAAATGTAAGTTTATGTATGATCAATAATACAAAACGTATAATAAGCTACACATGAAATAAAGCAAACAATTCAGTCAAACATTCAAAGTCAGTGCTAGTCGGCTAACTTACAACGGTAACGTAAAGTTATAGCCTAAAAATAAACAAGTAATGAAACTTATCTTTGCACTCAGCCTAAACGATTTGCCAGGGAACAAATTATAGATCCATGAGAGCAAATATGGGCCGTTAAATCTCCACAAGACTAATTATAGCTGGAGACGCCACAGAGACATCATAGCCAGCGGCAGACGGCAGAAGGACTAGCCGAGGAAAGTCAACTCTCGCCGGCTAAACAAGCGCTGACCGCCGCTGACTCACTGGAGCTCACAACTCCGATAACACCAGATAAAATGTTTAAATAGGCACTCTTCTTATAAATAAACCACAGATTTGAGGTTTAAACAACTACATTATCGACTGAAAAAGTCTTAAAACTAAGTTTTGTCACACATTAACAGTAGATTTAAACACAAAAAGACGTGTAAACACAGCCCATGTCATCCATTTCTCAACTAGACAAACATGTGAAGAGAGTAAACTCCAAATGTTCAAGCATCCAACTTTGCGCGAATAGCGTGATTTATTCATGCCACATAAGTAGGCTGAAACGCGGGCTAGTGAGAGATTGCCTGTTTGTCACGATGACGTCTAAAGTCCCCGCCAAAGGATGTAGTCCCTTTTAGCAACTTGTTAGCAACCATCGTTTTTAAGACACAATAAAGTCTTAAAAAATCACAAGCAGGTTATAACTAGTGGGTTTTATGTCATAGATTAAAACGTGAAAATATATAGAGGCTTTGTTAACCACAGACCTTATTTCAGGCGATTTAGCAAAAACCCATTCAAAAAACCCATAGGCTTTAGGGCGAGGGAACCCATAGGGCTAAAATGCTAACTCACTTCCGCGTTTTGGCCTACAAAGTGACGTCATTACTTCGGCACTCTATAGCCGCGTTTCCACTCCCAGGAACTAGGAACTTTGGGGTGGTACTCAGTGTGTTTCGACCGCAGGAGCAGGGTCTAAATGAAGTTCCGGGTAAATATTTCCCCCTCCGGCCCTGCTCCCGAGGTGGTACTTTTTCAAAGTTCGGAAATTTTCGGGGGTGGGACTTGGGCGCTGAACATGCTGATTGGTTGAGCTCACGAAGTATTTTATTTCAACCGGCATTTTTAAAAGTCATATGCGAGGATCGTTCAGCGTTCAATATCAGTCTTGCTCTTTCGGTCCGACGGCGCGCGTTCGCCTCAGCCATTGCACGGTCAATGTCCGTAATAGCTGATGATAATACTTTGTCTTATTTTAAATCTAGCTTTACGAGCTTTCAGAATACGCTTTAGTATCAGTACTCGTCTCTTTTCCGCCGTTTTGTTAATGACCTATTTAGTAAACCAATATATAACCAGCAAAAGCAGCGCTGCTTGCATCTCCTCCACTTGTTATTGTTGCAGACAGTGTCGCACAAAAATGATTACTGTCCGAGTGTCCGTCTCTGACTGGGAAGAGCAGTCGCGTCGCGCGCAGTCCTACATCACCGGACTAATGTGCCTAAACTTCTCGGTACTTTAGACCGCAGTGGAAACGCAGACAGCAGCAGGTCTGGGAGAAAAAATTTTTCCTGTAAAAAAAAGTTCCTGGTACAAATTGTTCCGGGTAATTTCGGTGGAAACGGGGCTTATGGCCCCATTATGCCTTTGGCCCAAATAATATGAAGAGGACAGTAAAAATACACTGTAATTCTCTACTCACCATCAACAGTAATATTGAATCTCTTGATTGTCTCCTCATCCTCAATCACGATACTTAGTTGATAAAGTCCAGAGTCTGTGGTTCTGATGTCACTGATGGTTAGAGATCCAGTCTGATTGTCCATCTTCAGTCTGTCTCTGAATCTCTCATCATCCTCATACTGAGGACTGTCACTGATCGCTCTCTTGATTCTAGCTATACGCATGTTCTCAAACCTCCACTCTATCTCATCATATGTCTGTTTTCCCCTAAAATCACTGTGTAGAGTGACAGAATCTCCCTTCTTCACTGAAACTATCTTCACTTCATTTGTCTCAACACCAAACACACCTGGAGAACAAGATTAATAACAACTCATTAAAATCCTCTAAACATTTTCAACAGTACATGTATCACTAGAAGTACAGACATAAAATGTGTTTATAACTCACCAGACAGGCAACACAAACTCAACAAAATAAGTGTGTGCAACATCATCTCCAACAGCTTAAGATAAAAACACTATGATCTGAAAACTATCAGTAGGTTTATAAAGAAACTCTTCAGTCAGGGAGAATAAACTCCTGCGTGTAACAGTTCATGTACGAGAACGTGCTTCACACTCTGACTAGTCACATGATACAGTCGATGAAAAATAACATTTATGAAATCAATGTAATAAACCCCAAAGCATTGTAACCAAAGTTTATCATTATAAATAGATAATCTTCTAAAACACAATAAATTGGAACTTGCAGCGATGCATGTTTTGAGATTTTTGTTTTTTATTAGGCCTAGTTACTCAATGCTTTACCAGCTTTATTTTAGGAACGGTATCTAGTATGGCGTATACAGTTATGGTTGTCATGTTTATGAAGCACATGACTAAAGTTCACACATTTGTTGGTGTGATCATGTGAAGCTCTATTTAATCTATTTTGCTATTTCCTGAGGTGTCATTTCACGCTGAATAAACATTTATTACTTTAAGGGCCAACATGCCACAGCTTGACTGTCATTTCAAGCAGAAACAACCTCATCATTTTAAAAAGTGATTGGGATCTGATGGAATCACATGGTGCATTCATAATCAACTGTGGCATTCACATGGCAAAACCAGTGCAGCTTTCTGCCATAGCAATATAATATTGATTTTTTCTTTTCTTTTCTCACTTCTCATTTCACAGAGAAGCAACATCCTGTAGAGCATTTTCATTGTGTCCATTTCCGTAGAAAACAGCCTGTATGCTGGCCTTATTTGGAACTGATAAAACTGGTCTCCCAGCTTCCAAAACCATAAACAAGACCAGCAGAACTCAGCTCAATGTCCACTTAAGACTAAAAAAACACTGTAGGCTGGATTTGTCAGTAGGGAAGCAAATATATTTTATACATTTATATACATACATGATTCATCAGTAACAAACTGATGTTGACCTCACAACAGCAGCCACATCCACTAGAGTAGAGACAACCAGTCAGAACACAGAAAAAACATCCAGAACTGGTCTAAATCTTTCAAACAGATCCTATAGTTTTAGCCTTGCTTCACACACTAAAATACTTGTTTGAACAGAACAGGATCAGAGTGTCTCGTTGTTTGTCTTCAGACCTCAGATTGTGCACTGGTCTTAGAACAGACGACGCTCCTGGAGCTCCCCCTAGTGACTGAACATGAAAACGTTTCGGTTACTAACGTAACCTTGGTTCCCTAAGATGAGGGAACGAGTATTGCGTTTTGCTAAAACGCTATGGGGGAATTCCTTTCCTCGAGATATTGAAGCAAATTTTTATCCAAAAATACCTTTTATACGCAGTGCAGCTGCACAACTCTCAGCAGGAAGCAGCTGCGTGCTGATTGGCTGTGCCGCTGCAACTGCAGCAACCTATAGCGAGACCGTGGGGCGGGACGGACCAATCAGGTCCTTCCAAATTCCCGCCACAAGGGGCAACAGCATTTGCATAGCCTAGGGTATATAAGACCCACTCGCGCAAGGTTAGTCAGGTTAATCGACTGAAGCGACTCCTGAGCAAGTGAGCAAACACGGCAAGCAAAACGCAATACTCGTTCCCTCATCTTAGGGAACCGAGGTTACGTTAGTAACCGAAACGTTCCCTTACGAGAGTACTCTCGTATTGTGTTTTGCTAAAACGCTATGGGGGACCAATGCAAAACGCCGTGTTTGCTTAACGGCTCTAAAGCCGACGACACCAAACCCAGGCCAACCTAGGTGGGCCCGTAGTATGATATCAATAATTCAGAATGAGCCAGACCTGAGTCGGCCCTAATGAGAATGAACACGATATTCGTGCAATAATAAGTATAGACCAGACATAATCGGGTCAGGAATAAAGAGTGGCCAGATACTTCGGGCCGTATAAGGAATATGCTTATGACTTAAACAATATCCAACCCAGGCCGGACTTATCGGGCCTTAAGGGGTTAAATCTGTTCATACAGCAAGAAGCCCAGCTTGTAAAGCCGGAACATCTAAATTATAGAACCTGATAAAAGTGGACGGGGAGGCCCAGCCTGCCGCCGCACAGATATCATTCAGAGAAATGCCAGTAGACCAAGCCCACGAAGAGGCCATGCCTCTAGTAGAATGGGCTTTAATGCCTAAGGGGCAACTGAGATCTTTAGACTCATAAGCCAGTGATATAGCATCCACTATCCACCGTGACAGGGTCTGCTTTGCAACCGCGTACCCTCGGGTGCAGCCGCCAAAGCATACAAAGAGCTGTTCAGTTTGCCTGTAAGCAGCGGAACGCTCTATGTATATTCTCAAGGCTCTGACAGGACAGAGCAAATTAGCATCTATTTCATCTGACTGCGATGAAAGTGCCGAAAGTGAAATGACCTGTGCTCTGAACGGAGTTGAAAGCACTTTAGGTACCTATCCACGTCTTGATTTGAGGACGACTTTGGAGTCGTTTGGCCCAAACTCCAGACACGAAGCGCTCACAGAGAGCGCGAGCAGATCACCCACTCGCTTAACTGATGCAATCGCTAGCAGAAAAGCAGTCTTTAGTGACAGGAGCTTTAAGCTCACAGATGCAGAGGCTCAAATGCAGAGCTCTTCATGGCATCCAGGACCGTGGACAGGTCCCATATAGGGACTGAAGGGGGGCGAGGTGGGTGAAGCCTTCTAGCCCCTTTAAGGAAGCGAACAATGAGATCGCTCTTTCCTAGTGACAGTCCGTTCACT
The DNA here is from genome assembly GCA_023566225.1 of Romanogobio albipinnatus. Lineage (NCBI taxonomy): Eukaryota > Metazoa > Chordata > Actinopteri > Cypriniformes > Gobionidae > Romanogobio > Romanogobio albipinnatus. Next base: position 30,308,445 of record CM042263.1, on the reverse strand, counting down.
TGAATGTGATACGCTGCTATAGCAGCCACATAAACTTTGAGCGTGGAGGGGGAGCGACCCGCGTCCAGAAGCTCTTGTAAAAATGTAAGCACCTCTGACACTGCACAATCATGTGGGGTCAGATTTCGCGCTTTACACAAGTCTGAAAAGACTGACCATTTGCCTGAATAGAGCCGCCTAGTTGTGGGGGCTCTAGCTTCAGTAATAGTATTCATTACGCTTTCAGAAAGGTTCTCATGTACCCGTTGATGGGCCAAACATGAAGCGCCCATAGATCGGGACGGGGATGCCAGATCTGCCGTCCCGCCTGCATGAGGAGGTCTCTCCTCAGCGGGATCGGCCACGGAGCTGCATCTGACATCTGACTCAGCAGTGAGAACCAAGGTTGATTTCTCCAAAGCGGGGCTATTAAAAGCACAGCGCATTTGCTATCCCTGATCCTCTCAATAACCTGAGGTAACATTGAGATTGGGGGAAACGCATAAAGAGGAAGGTTGGGCCATTCGTGGGCCAACGCATCCTTGTGCTTGGAGAAATATATTCGGCGTTGAGCATTGTCTTGTGAGGCAAAAAGATCCACTTTTGCCTCTCCAAACTTGCCCCAAATTATCTGAATTATATTTGGGTGAAGAGACCACTCTGCAGGGGATACTTTGCCCCTGGACAGCATGTCCGGACCCAAATTCAGAATGCCTGGCACGTGAGTCGCTCTCAGCGAGCTCAGATTGTGCTCTGCCCATATTAGGGCTTCCTCCGCCATTGAGTGCAGGTCGATAGATCTCAGACCGCCTTGGCGATTTATATAGGCTACCACCGATCTGCTGTCCATTCGGATCAGGACATGGTGGTGTTTTATGTACGAAGGAAAGCTCTTAGCGATATCGTGACCGCTTTCATCTCTAGACAGTTTATATGAAGGCTCTTCTCCGAGTCTGACCAGAGACCGGAGATCGGCCTGCCCTCGTGAAGGGCTCCCCAACCTAGGTTGGATGCATCTGTCGAGATAACTTTCCACTTCGTAACAGTGCCCAAACTCACGCCCGTCTTGTACCAGACGGGATTTTTCCAAGGAGCCAGAGCCAACACACAGCTGTGGTCTACCTTGATTTGCAATCGGCCCGAAAGCCATGCGTGAGCTGGAACGCGGCGATTCAGCCAGTGCTGTAGGGGGCGCATGTGCAACAGACCCAGTCTGAGAACTGGCGCCGCCAAGGCCATGACACCCAACATCCTCTGAAAGTGTTTGAGAGGAATGTGTGCACCGGACCTGAGGGAAACCGCTCGGTTCAGAGCAGAGAGCGCGCACTGTGACGTCAGCCGCGCGCTCATCTGCAGCGAGTCCAATACTGTTCCCAGAAACAAAACTTTCTGTGTGGGAAACAATAAACTCTTTGCCACGTTGATTCTGAGTCCCAAGCATTGTAAATGGTTGAGAAGCCAAGATCTGTGGGTTAATAGCTGTATCTCTGACTGAGCTATTATGAGCCAGTCGTCGAGATAGTTGAGAATTCTCATTCCCCGAAGCCTCAGCGGGATTAGCGCCGCTCATGCACTTTGTAAATGTGCGAGGGGCTAGATATAGACCAAAAGGTAGCACCTTGTATTGGTATGCTTTCCCCTCGAAGGCGAATCTCAAGAATGGCCTGTGATGGGGGGCTATTTGTATGTGGAAATAGGCATCCTCTAGATCTACAGTGAAAAACCAATCTCCCGGGCGAATGTGCGCGAGGATTTGTTTCATTCTCAACATTCTGAACGGGCGCCTCATAAGGGCTTTGTTCAAATGTCTGAGATCTAGGATGGGTCTGAGACCACCGTCCTTTTTTGGTACAAGGAAGTAACGGCTGTAAAAGCCCGACTCGCTCTGTGAGGGGTGCACGGCTTCCACCGCTCCCTTTATTAACAGTTTTGATATCTCTTTTGTTGTCTCTTCCACGGCGCGAAAGCGCGGTGGTCTGCGAGCAAACTGTAGCGAGTAACCTCGTTCTATTATGTTCAACACCCATTTCGAAATGCCGGGAATGGCCTGCCAGGCCTCGGCCTTCGAAGCCAGGGGCTGAATTAATCTGTGGGGCGAGTCGCTGAGTAACAGGGACTCGGTGGCCCGATAACCTTGCACTAAGTTGGCGCTTATGAGGGAATTGTTTCCCGCCGCCTGAGTGCAGGGGGCCGGGGAGGATAGAGTACTGGTGCTTGTGTACAAGCGAGCGCGCTTGAGAGCGGGCTCGTTGACTGTGAGAATAGTGTTTCCCGCCGCCTGAGTGCAGGGGGCTGGGGAAGATAGAGTATTGGTGCTTGTGTACAGGCGAGCGCGCTTGAGTGCGGGCTCGTTAACTGTGAGAATAGTGTTTCCAGCCACCTGAGTGCAGGGGGCTGGGGAACATGGGGGAGTGCTTGAGTGTAGGGGTACATGCTTTAATGCTGGCACACTGCCTACAGAGAAAAGCTCTTTTTGTGACTCATATGGGTCGCCGTAAAAACGGCGTTTGTGTACAGGCGAGCGCGCTTGCTTGCGGGCTCGTTGGCTGTGAATGTGGCGTTCCCAGCTGCCTTGAAGGGAGCTGGGGGACGTTTTAAAAGAGAACGAGGCGGTGCACCGGCCAAAGTGGGCACTATCCACCTTCTCTTCATACCTCTGGCTAGGACGGCTTCGGAGGCTCAGGTTTCGACACATTGCTGGGTCGTGGACCTCGACGCTCCGGCGGTCTGCTGCGGCTCGTAGAGCGGGAACGCTGACCGGGCTTGGAAGCCGTGTGAGGCTGGCGAGCTGAAGGCGGCGCCTTAGTGGGCTGGGCTGGTCTAGCTTTAGTCTGACGGCTAACGGAGGAGCTGGAACGCTTGGGCAGGAAATGTCGCATTGCCTGCGAAGCTTTCTGTGCCTCAGTGAAGCGCTCCGTGAACCCAACCACGGAGGAACCAAACAATCCTGAAGGCGAATGGGCGCGTCCAGGAAAGCGGACGCAGTGCGGCAGGCTTTGGAAGGGTGCACGGTCTTTGACTGCCATCCTCTGGCGGAGGGCGGGCAAGGTGTGCAACGACAGCTTCCTCGAGGGGAGGAAGGGCTTGATAACCTTTTTTCTGAGCGCCATCGATTACCGAGAGCGCTGGAGAAAAAGAGGATTTGGCGCGAGAAGAAAATGGCGCCTTCCACGATTTAGTTAGCTCCTCGTGGACTTCTGGAAAGAAGGGAGCGGGTCTTTGAGCGGTCGGTTGACGGCGGTTCTCGAAATACCACTCATCCAGTCGGCTTCTCGTGGGCTCCTCGGGCTGAGACCAGTCAATGCCGAGGTCGTCCACGGCCTTGGTGAGCAAGCGCATAAGCTCAGCGTCGACTGAGGTTATGACGCCGCTAGCCGTCCGCGTCGAAGTGACGTGCTCCGAGGCGGCGTCCGACCACCCACTCCCGGATGCAGCAAGGGAAAGGCTGTCATCCTCTTCCTCCTCCGCTCCGCCGAACGAAACAGCAGCAGCTGCCATGCGAGGGGAGCTGTGCTGCTCGTCGACGAACAACACGGGCGATGGCGAGGCACGCGGGGACATGCCCGGTGTGTGCTCGTCAGAGCGCTCCGGTGGCCTCTGGTCGCGACGTTTTTCTTCCGTGGCTCCAGAGGCTGGGAGCACGGGACGGGATCCGAGTTGAAGCTGGCGAGCCGAGCCCGAAGGGTCTGCAGCGCCAGCTCGTCGCACTCAGGGCAGCCGCCCTGGTTGAGTGCAGTCTGCGTGTGGTCTCGTCCGAGACATGACACGCAGATGATATGCCGATCCTCGTCCGCGATGAAACCTCTGCACGAGGCGCAGGAACGAGACATTTGCAACAACGTCTCGTGCTCTTTTTGAATGTGAAAAACACAGAAAGGTAATAAAGGTAATAAAGGATATAGTGCCGGATGGCGCAGCTGGAAGGCAGGCTGAAGGCGGAGAATCCGACGTCCTCAGGCCGCGTGTTCCGCTGGGTGCGTGTCGACGGCAGGCTTCGATCCGGAGCTCAACGATTGCAAGTCGCTGAAGAAGAATTAATCTGACTAACCTTGCGCAAGTGGGTCTTATATACCCTAGGCTATGCAAATGCTGTTGCCCCTTGTGGCGGGAATTTGGAAGGACCTGATTGGTCCGTCCCGCCCCACGGTCTCGCTATAGGTTGCTGCAGTTGCAGCGGCACAGCCAATCAGCACGCAGCTACTTCCTGCTGAGAGTTGTGCAGCTGCACTGCGAATAAAAGGTATTTTTGGATAAAAATTTGCTTCAATATCTCGAGGAAAGGAATTCCCCCATAGCGTTTTAGCAAAACGCAATACGAGAGTACTCTCGTAAGGGAACACACTTTCTGCAATGCTATTTTAATGTAGGCTACATTTTTAAACATACATGTTGAGCATGCTAGACGGGCGCACTAACAAGAACACTAAACATTGCAGTCTCTAGCGGCCAGGGAAGTCAGGTTTACCTGCACAGCTCTTGCTGGCCTCCGTTACACTCACCCCCCTAAACCTCACTCCCATCCGGGTCACATGCAGTACCAATATAACTTCTGTTACCACAGTGAACTTTTATCTCTGGGACACAACTCATACAATGCTGTGTTATTTTCTTTCCAGAATATTGCAGCACGTTTGGTTCGATTTACTGTGTCAGACAGAAGTTAAAAAACTCTTTTTTTTCCCCTTTTTGTTTGTGCACAATTCAGATGATGGAGTAGAAACAGGTGAGATCTCTTAATTTCTTTACCCAGCACAAAGAAATATGTAAATGTGTAGCCTACCTATACAAAATAGGCTATTACTTTATTGTATAAAAGGTTAAACTTTTTATGTTGGTAGTGAAGTAATGCGTTTATATCTTCCTTTGTACAACAACACAAAGTGCTTGCATGTGTGTATCTGGAAAGTATTTACCGTACTGTGAATACTTTCTAGATGCACTATATACATACACACTGCATTTATTTTCATCAAGAGGTGCATCTTGTTTTTGGTCAAGATCATGTATTGACAATGCAAGAGTCCAGCACTCTGTAAAGTCTCCTCCTGCACATCCCCAAAGACTTTCAATGAATTTAAGGTCTGGACTCAAGAGGTGCCAATTCATGTGTGAAAATGGATCTTCATGCTCCCTCACAAACATTCTTTAACAGTTTTAGCTGATGAATCTTTACCTTGTCATCCTGGAATATTGCCATGGTGGTTTTAGAAATGAAAAGCTACACACTCCATCAGTTACTGTGGGAAGAACTCTTGCCAAACGTATCATGCTAGAAGCATAAAAATCACTGCAATACTGATCCAAGCATTAATTTAAGCATTTGCCACTTTTTTTTGGCGTGTGTATATGTGACCTATGTGAAATGTTCAACAGAATGTTATAGTGACCATCAAAATGAAGTGACTGTTTTAATTTTATTTTTTTTAATGGTGAATGATGCATTCAGTGACTTATGGTTTTTCTGTTGTGTTTGTGTATATCCGTAAAGCCAGGAGTATGTCCTAGAGACCACGTTACAGTAGCAGTGTTAAGCAGGTGTATCGAGTTGTGCGCTCATGACGTTGACTGTCCAAATGGCAGATGAGAAATGTTGCAGCAATGGATGTGGACAGCAGTGTATGCCTCCATATAAAGGTATTTATATTTTATTATTTTAATGTGTGGGTCAGGTTTATTTTGAATGCAGGGAGTCATTCAGTGATCTGGTTTCTGTCACGTTTGTATAACAGGAAAGCCAGGAGTGTGTAAAACCAAAAACCTTGGACTAGGACTGTGTGTTGAGTCGTGTTCCCTAGACAGTGACTGTCTGAACGATGAGAAATGCTGCAGCAATGGATGTGGACATCAGTGTATGCCTCCATATATAGGTATTTAATTTATTATACATAGTGTCTATTCACACCAAGTGCAAATAGCGTGCCTTGTTGGCAAATTCTGTTTGCACTAGCTCTGCCTGACAATGCCTGGTTGGGCCAAACAAGATTTAAAAAAAAAAAAAAAAAACGCCTGAATTTCAGCATTTTCAGTGGCGCAATCAATAAAGCTAATGGATCTTGATTTTTATTAGATTGACTGGGTTCGAATCCGTCTTTTGCAGAGTTTGTTCTTATCGCTTTTCTCTTCTCATATCACACCAGAAATGCACTTGCTTTCAATAAAAATTAAGAATGTTCTAAATGTGGAAATAAAGTGCCTAACGAAATATATAATAAGCATTTATTGTGTAGGGAGGGCTTTTATTGTCCCATTAAGGTGGCATCCCATTTAATTTTAATAAATAAAATCACACTGTTATTATTGCATTTTGTTAATGTACAACAATACTGAGGCGCAAATAGTATGTATCTGTCAAAATGAAGTATAAATTACATGTACTGTTTACCCATTGCAACGAACTGCTACTTTTATATGGTGTAAATGGAATATATCAACTTGGTATGCTATTTCACTTAGTAAATAGCATCTACAGCTATTTGCACTTAAATATCATCTATCACTAAGAATGTTATTTCCAGTGTAAATAGAATCTAGTTGATATTAACACTTGGTGTAAATAGCATCTATTGCTATTTGAACTTCGTGCAAATAACTGCTGCCTTTTGTTATAATGAGATATGTGTGTGTGTGTGTGTGTGTGTGTGTGTGTGTGTGTGTATATGACACACACATTATAATATATTTAATATAATGTGTATATACATTTATTTATTAGCATGGGTCTTCAACTGGGGGCCCGCAGCGGTACTGATGGGCGTCTGCCAATTGTTTGATCACAAATAATTTTTGATGATAAAATTATAACATGGGGAGAGAACCTCACAAGTCAAATTCAATTATAAGCACCCTAAAATGAAAGCAGAGCACACTCTGATAGTGTTATTGGAGAAACAGATTTGATCAAACATTGCATTTGATTTTGCACTCTGGAGTACGTGAAACATTCCTATTTGCAGCGGTGAGAAATGTAGCCAATCATAGACATGCTTGCTGATCTCTAGAACACAATGGCCAATCAGGTGTTAAGTTAGAATCCACTCACCGCTCAAAATTAGTTTTTATATTTAGTGCGGAGTTCTGCTCGCTCTCGTAAATTCTCTCATTAACAAAGACACGATGTAAGCGATTTCATTATTTAGTGTAGACAACTTTACTGGTTTTGATGGAACGCTATGAGTGCCAGCTTAAAGGGATAGTTCACCCTGAAATGAAAATAAAGCCCTCTTTTACTCACCCTGCTGTTGTTCCAATGCCCCATGTCCTATCTTTTTCGGACCTCGAAAGCAGAAATTTTAAAAATAGTCCTGCGCGCACTCCTACCTATAATGGCAGTGAATAGCGACCAGGCTAAAACATTACGAAAATGATACCAAATCACCCAATGATACAGTAAGATGCATGCCATATATGGAAAGTGTTCAGGAGCCATACTTTAAGGTTTTGTGAGAACGAAACCATATTCAGTCAAAACGCTGAGCTCGGCTGTTACTCTGCATGTTCCTATGAGTGTGAGCCGTCAGCAGCCGCTCATGCAATGTCATGACAACCGGTACACAACATTCACTTCAGGAGGTTTCATTATTAGCATTGTATTATTTCTTATCATAAACCTTATAGAAAAGACGAGAGGCGCGTTTGTTTCTATTGAGCCCGATTTCTCAAAATGGGTACAACAGTGCGAGTTATAGTAAGCATGAGCACTGGCGCCTGCTGACGGCTCGCACACACTCACAGGGTAGAGTAACTACACTCGTGCGCAGAGTAACGGCCACGCTCCGTGTTTTGGCTGAATAATACGGTTTCTTTCTCACAAAACCTTATAGTATGCCTCCACTTTCCATGGTGTGTATTTCGCTGTATCATTGTGATACTTTTGTATAATTTTTGTAATTTTAGCCTGGTCGCTATTCACTGACATTATAGGAAGGAGCGCATGCAGGACTATTTTTAAAATTTCTGCTTTTGAGTTCTGAAAAAGATGGAAGGATATGGGGCATTGAAACAACAGCGGGGTGAGTAAAAGATGGCTTTTTTCATTTCAGGGTCAATTGTCCCTTTTAACATTAATTGCGATTTGTAAAGTGAGTTCTCTTTTGTGCTTTTGAGGCTATAATGATCTAGCATGCTGCTAAGAGGAAATGCGTCCAATTACACGCTGCAAAGTTGTTAAATTGTGTATATGTTAGGGCTGTGCGATTATGGAAGAAAAATGTGATATCCTTGTTAAACAATGCAATATGCGATACGATATTGCTTTAAGTGTGAAAAAATCTATTTCTTTCCCAACTGATATGGTTCACTTAAAGCATAACCGACTTTGTTTACATGAATACTCATCAAGACAGCCATTTTGACATAACTGTGTGTATTTGACAGTTCGAGTGTTTAACGAGGCACGAAAAAAAGAACGGCTTGTGCGCACGTTTCGGTGTGTGTGTGTGGCAGACAGCACGAGACTGCAAGGAGTTGTTAACGTCAAGCAAGTCACATGAGTAACAGTCGTGTGCCCAGTCTTTTCTCTGCTATGTGTCAATCTAAAACGTAGACTTTTCACAATGTTGAAGTGGCCTATTCAAATCATTCAGATATTGCGTACCCTTGCGATATGCATATTTCGATATATTGCACAGCCCTAGTATATGTGATTTTTTTTATTTTTATTATTCTTAAGTATCACCACAATTAAAATGTGTTTAGTAAACTTAAAGTTCAGGTAAATGTTTAATTTTCCATCTGTTAAAAATGTATGCCTGCAAATCAATTATTTACTACAACTAATGAATAATGATTTATATCGTAGCATGTTGTTAATTTTAACAATGGCAAGTAATATACAGGCCGCGATCCATGTGCATAGTTATGTGGTCCGTTCTTCGTACCTCGCTTAATACATCGGAGATGATTTGACGGATCCCAGATCTTTTAATCGTGATAACTGATCTCTGGCTAATTTGGTTCTTCAAACGAATTTGTGGATTGGATTAGAATATCTGGATTAAGTTACCCAAGATTAGGCTACTGGGCGTTCTTTGCCCTGAAGAGGGCAAATGCATTGCAGCTCAACCGCGATTGGCTGACGGCAACGTAAATGACATATAATTAAAGGTCCCATGGCATGACAATTTCATTTTATGAGGGTTTTTTTTAACATCAATATGAGTTCCCATAGCTTGTATATGGTCCCCAAGTGGCTAGAAATTTTGATAGGTGTAAACCGAGTTCTGGCTGTCCTGCTCTGCCTTTGAAAAAATGAAAGCTCAGAGCCATGCTTCACTAACAAGCTGCGCATAAAAAAACCCCCAGCCTTTTCCAAATCACGTGCAGTTTGCCCTACAGTGAGTTATTCAGCATTCAGTGATGTGCTATTATACAAATGCATAACAGAGAAGCCAAAGCCAGGAGTGTCCGAGCAAAACCCTTCGACCAGGAGTGTGCGCCGAGTCTTGTGTGAATGACGGCGACTGTCCGAACAATGAGAAATGCTGCAGCAATGGATGTGGACATGCATGTACAGCTCCATATAAAGGTATGTTATACTGATGTATGGGTCAGTAACCCCTTTATATAATATACAATATAATACCCCATGCTGGCAAAAAGTTGAACTGCGCACAGGATAATTTCGAGCTACAGTCCCAAAACACAGAATTGCAGTACTTCAAAATATCTGGCTTGGAGAGTAGTCATGCAAACATCTGTTGTGGAAAAACATCTGATGTGTAATACACATAAATAACATTATTTTAGGTCCATGCGGTACAGTAGGTCTTACTATATAGGCTGTCTGTTTCATTAATGTTAATCAAACAACTGTGTATCTGGAGAAAAGTTGAATAAATATTGTCCTATGGATATTTAGACTTAACGCCCAATTTAGCAGAAATGATTACCAGGGATTTAAGGTATGGTTGCTCTATTTTGAAGGGTTTTTAATAGACTGTGAAAACCAACATTTTTTTTTTATTTGCTAGTTGTGACTCATTTTGCCAGCACGGGACGCATGTATGTGTTAAATGCTGGGTCATTCAGCAATATGCTGTTATACAAACGCATAACAGATAAACCAAAGCCAGGAGTGTCCAAGCAAAACCCTTCGACCAGGAGTGTGCGCCGAGTCTTGTGTGAATGACGTCTTGTGTGAATGAGTGTCCAAACAAAATCCTTGGACATGGAGAGTTGTATGTCGATGACAGTGACTGTCCGAAAACTGAGAAATGCTGCAGCAATGGATGTGGACATCAGTGTACAGCTCCAAATAAAGGTATTTGTTATATTGACGGACACACATGGACACGGACCCCATGGACATCCCTGTGCAGCCCTCCGGATCTAGAGAGACGGACTTGATAATGGCGTGTAATTTTCTCACTCAAACCACTGCCGCTTCTGATTGCTTTTTAGAGGTAAAATAACTGCTGGTCTAGGACCTGTTTGTAATTCCATATTAGTGAAAAAGAGTAGGCAAAAGATCCAGTGTGTATCTGTGTGCACTTGTCAAATGGTTCAATTTCCAGCGTGTTTTCCCTTCGGTGAGTAATGTAGCCTATCACAGACATGTCTGTTGATTTCTTGAACGCAATGGCCAATCACAGGTGTTTAAGTTAGAATCCACTCACCGCTCGAGTGTTTGTCCCAGTTCTGCATGTGCTCTAATCCTCTCTAAGTATAGACATGATGTAAATGAGAGATTCATTGTGTTTCAGCTTCACTGATTTATATAACGTGACTTTGTGAGATCACGCTCCTTGAAAAAGTGACAGCTTTTAGAGATTATAAAGGGAGCGCTCCTTGTGCTGTCTAGGCTATATATATATTATATATTGTTTTCAATTCTTGACAAGCGGCCACACGCTCCAATACATAGACCCATATCTGCGTGTACATGCGGGATTCACTCTCAAAACGGATGACTGACAGTAATATTTATAATCAGGCTCATAAATGTCAGAAAACATGATTCCTGCCTGCATGTCAATATCCATGGATCTTTGGTAAGTTGTAAAGAACACTGTATCGAGCCCAACTTTTAGTTTAAACTGATAATCGTTTGTTTTACTCGCGTTTTTCTCTATTAAATCTAGTCACACAGCAGCTCTTCTGCCACTCAATCCAGGCTGAGGAGGGCATGTTCCGGTGGGAAAATGGCGTTGATGCATACCCTCTATAATACTTGGAATACAATTCGCTCTATGCAAAATGTTGTGCTCTGTATCTGAGATTGAATTCCGCTATATGTACTGACTGTGTCACTGTCTTCCTGCACTGCAGTGAAGCCTGGGGACTGCCTCAAACCAATTGTGTGCAGAGAACCGTTGTGATGGCCAATGTCCTGCCGGACAGAATTGTTGCCCTGGACTATGCATGCAGTTAACAGCGCCGATTTAACAATCAGAAAAATCAATCTCCCGAGGACTCTTTGCTTGCCATACTTGAGGTCTTACTTTCACCAAATAAATTGCATAATTTATCTTGTGTGGTGTTTTCTTCAATGGCTTGTGTAGTTTATATCTAGCTATACAATGGAAGTATTTTTCAAATAAAATTAGTCTCTTTGTGGAAGTATATGTAGGCTACTATATTAAAATGGACTAATATAGTGGCTTTTCAACTGGTCATGCATTCAATCATGTCTGGCAACTTGACAAATATTTTGTCACTAAGATTAAATAAGTATGGTAACTCTTCATGGAGAACACATTTACAATTAACTACAACTTTTGCCTCAATCCTAATTTACTGCTTATTAAGTTTTGATATTGGGTAGGATTAAGGGGTGTAGAATATGGTCATATACATAGTGGGTATGGAAAGCATTCAGACCCCCTTACATTTTTCACTCTGTTATATTGCAGCCATTTGCTAAAATCATTTAAGTAAAAAAAAATTTCTTCATTAATGTAAACACAGCACCCCATATTGACAGAAAAAACCCAGAATTGTTGACATTTTTGCAGATTTATTAAAAAAGAAACTGAAATATCACATGGTCCTAAGTATTCAGACACTTTGCTGTGACACTCACATATTTAACTCAGGTGCTGTCCATTTCTTCTGATCATCCTCGAGATGGTTCTACACCTTCTACTAAAGTGTTATCATAAGTATTTTGGTGATCAATAAATTTGCAAAAACTGGGGTTATTAAACTCAATCTAATTAATGTAAGTTGCGGATGTATTTTTTTTTTTTTGACGAGTGATTTACAATTATTATTTTTAATTAAACCTTTTCTTATTACTGACAATATACCCATATCACACTCAAATTCACTGATTTGTGGTCCCTTATTTCATGCTTTAACACTTGCATTTTCTACTTTTAGCTAAGCAGCTATGCATTATATCAATTGTTAAATTATGTAACCTCATGGGTGCCACTGTCCACGAACAAGGACATTATATTTTAATGAATTTTTCTGACACCATACATGTCACCGTTTTAAGTTTGGATGTCATGTAAGAGCACATTTAGGGCTTTTCAGAAATACCATTTGTTTTGAGGTTTCCCCAGAAAACCTTGGTCTTTAAAAATTACTGAATTATCAAATTTAGCACTCTTATGACTCTTTATTTAAAAAATCAACAGTTTGTTTTCCTTGGTTTTAGGAGGTTAAAATGCAAAGTATTGAAAATAAAAAAGCTCTGTAAACAACACGTGTCCCGGGTAATCAACACTTCACACCGACTTGAACAATCGGGCCAAATACAGGAAACAGGAGTGGTCAATAGAAAATAGTCAAGTGCAGACAGCAAGTGTTTGGACAAGGCACCTGTGATTAGGGAGTAGGGAGCAGTGAACACTGCATAGGGACCCTGTCAAGGGTTTTTTCGAAATCGTTTTCGCCTCGCAATGATGACGTCATCGACGCCTGCCCGCGCACGAGAGTCTTCTGAGGTGAGTTGAGCAGTTTACAGTTTCGTATGTTAACCATAAAATACACTTTACAGTTTAATCTACATTTTAAGCGTCATTACGGTCATGATTTCATCGGGTACATTTCCTCGCGTCTGCTGACTGAAATAACGGTTTAAAATGTTGTAATCATTGCCACAAAGCAAAACCAGTCCAGTTCACATAATGCTACATGAGTTCCTAAGTAAATACATTACACATGAACGCCCTCTGATGTCGTGTTTACCACTGGGTTTGGAAATAATTTTGATATCCAAATAAACAAGATGGGCGTGCCATAAACTTTAAACATAGCTGCATGTGTCAGGTATTATTTATTATTTTCCCCACAACAGCTTAATCGTTTTGTCTTGTCATTAACTTAGGCTTATACTTATATGAATAATCGTTTGAAGCATTTTTTATACACAGCCAGGGACATCATTTAGCTTTTAATAAGATTTTCCCAATAAATAGGCTAGGCAAGAATAAACTGGTGTCCATGATTCCTGTTAATTCTGACAACAAGCACTTGAATGCACAAGCACGAGGGAATTATGAAAATTCTGATAGCACGTGAAGACAGCATTATTCCTTGATATATTATTCAAACTAAAAAATCAAACTAAATTTATTTGGACATATTATTCTGCTGTACGGTAGTTGTAGCGTTTTTCATTTTCCCACACAGAAATGAAGCAGGAAACACTTTTGTAAGGATGGGTATCATTTGTGTTTATTTTGATGTATTGTTGTTTTGTTCATCACAATGTTCACAAATTATGTAAATATAGTTTATTTTCGGATACAGCACTTTCAAGTGTAACGTTGAAGTTCATCTTCAAGATCAGCAGTTTCAGGTTGTGAGATTAAAATGAACTAAAAAAGAACAATATCTCAATATCTTTTGTTCTTGTACATCACCAGCTTTATAATATAAATTGAATCATTATGCTTTTTGTATTCTTTTCAATTTATGTTTAAATTTCTAGAATGCCTATGTGTAACTCTTAAGGGTTCGTTCACCCAAAAATGAAAATTACTCATCCTAGGTATGGCATTCTTCTTTCAGACAAATAATATCAAAGTTATATTAAACATTTCCTGGCTCTTCCAAGCTTTATAATGGCAGTGAATTGTTGCTCCATTTTTCAACAATTCACTTCCATTATAATGCTTGGATTAGCCAGGACATTTTTAATATAACTTGGAAATTATTTGAAAGAAAGAAGAATGTCATATACACCTAGGATGACTTAATGGTGTATTTTATACACATCATTAAAATATGCATATTTTAAATGTATTGTGCAGCCTTTTAATGGGGCAACACTATATTATCGATACCACAGAACAAGATAGGCTTTTAGTAATCTTTCAGTGCACAAAACTATGATAATCTTCAAAACAGAGCGGCACAAACCGCTTATGCGCATCCCGGGTGCAGAATGATGTGCATAAAGCAACATGGAGTTGCGCAAGTGCGCATTGAAAAGAGCACGGCAGAGAGAGAGAAGAAATCCTAGTGTAGATCTGTCCAACAGTTTAATGATTTGTTTCTTCACAGTTTTAAATTACAATTATTGTGCGTTTGATGCCAATTATGCCAAGTATGTCCCAAATGACACACTATGCACTTATACACTATGTACTTATGCACTATGTACTCAACCGTGTAGTGTATGAACTTTACATGGTTATTTTGTCATTCAGCATCTGAATCTGGTTGTGCCTCCCCCTCCACTATGTAATTAAAGCTGCGACAGTTGAGTGCATGAAGTGTCCAACATTCCACACTTCGGGTGCGTCTCAATCAGCACTCTAGTTCAGTAATCAGGGCACTGATCAGGGAGTCAGCCCATTGACTTGTGTCCTGATCAGTGCCCTGATTACTGAACTAGGGAGCTGATTGAGACGCACCCGAAGTGTGGAAGTGTTCGTTTTTTCTGTTAATTTAGTGCATCCGGGTATTTAAAGCTACACTGTGTGATATTTTCCCCCATCTAGCGGTGAAAAGGTATATGACCATCCAGTAAATATTAGTTTCTGTTCCTCCTAATTCCGATTTCGTTTTAACTCCTACGGTGGCCGATTTAGTCCAAGATTAACATGGCTTCCAGTTCGACCTCGTCCATTAGTGTTCCTTCAAGTGATGAGGTTACTTTAGAAAACTATTATAATTTGCAGTTATTTAATTTGTCAGTTAACATGTAGGTTATGACATCTATGTAAAATGAATAATAGTTTTGCGTTTTCGTAATTTATTCACCATTTCATGGCTAACATCAGCTATCAGGTTCCCAGACGAATGCAAGCTAATCTTAGTAAAGTAACTTTTATCAGTGCTATCGTTATTCTGTATATTGTACGACAAATAGGCTGAATTAATGTTACATGTCGAGAAGAAAGCAGGCAACGTTGGCGTCCTTTTTAAAATCGTTGCTCCTCATGAGCTCTTTCCATCTTGGAAAGGCCACTCCAATATTCACCTTTGTCTTGTTGATTCGCCTGTTGTGTTGCTGTCTTAATTCTCTTTTTCGCTTCCTTGGCGACTCTGTTACATATCCTCTAGAACAGCCTTTCTCAAACTTTTTTCAGTCAGGGCACCTTTCAAAAGTGCATAAAATTTCAAGGCACCCCAGTTTAAAATATAATTTAAAAACACTGCATAACCCAAATTTAAATGCAAATGTCCTGTTTATTTAGACAGGACAGTAATGAACAGAGCATAATACGAACTGTAAATAACAATAATAATAACAACTTTATAGCAACTTTATAGCACCTTTAAAAACACAGGTTTGCAAAGTAATTCACAAAATAATTAATCAGAGACACAAATGCCATAAAACCGTAAGAGGTGGACCGCACAATACAAGAACCCAACAACAAATCCTGACCAGAAGAACTAAACTGAAGTGCAGGATGCAGTTAAAATAAAATAAAAAGTGGCAGACATAACAAAAATAAATAAAATCAGATACAATACGATAAGAAAAAGATCCATGTTCCATGCACCAGAGATGAGCAGGAATGTTTTTCCATATAGTGCTTGCTTTCATCCGTGACATATGTGCATGCACACACACCCACATACACCCACACACACACAAAAATAATCTGCAACGAGAAATGGAGAAAGATCTACATGCGCGCATGCAGCGCACATACGCGCTCACACAAGCCGGGGGTGGGGGTGACCACAATCAATGAGAGACTTTTATGTCATTTTTCCTTTTTTATTCAAAATATTCACAAATTTGTTAGATATGGCCTGAAATATCTGATATTCCGATTGTCAAATATATACAAGAGGAAGTGTTTTGTCGTTTAAACACCTTTAAAACGATCGCGTTAGTTGAGCTGTATGCACGATGGGCGCCGCCATCGCCGCCGCAGGCGCAGTTCAGAAAATCGGATCTGTTGGATTTACAAGACGTGAATTCATCCACTTCTCCCAAAATACATAAAAGTAAGTGGCAGGTGAACTGGGAGAAGAATAGAGTAAACTTTAAAGTTACTTGTAAAGTTACAATGTGTATCTGACATGAATAAAACTAATTATAATGGAAAGGATTATTATTGCCTCTTAATTTTTCATCATTGTGTATTTTACAAACTCTAAATGTATAGTTTTTTTAGTACGTATATGTATGAAACCTAAAATAAACATTATGTGGCTGAAAACACTGAAAAGTTGTGATATATGACAAGTCTGAGCGCGCCTGTCTCTGGCTCAGTGCAAGCCAATGCGAAAGCACATTTGAATTTACATTTGAATGAACGTGATGCACTGCCGGTCTAATCACATGTGTGAATGTGTGATCGTACGTGCGAAAGGGTTAAAAAGAAGAAGAATGTATTTATGTAAATTCAAATATATTTTATAAAATCTGAAATTTCATATTTTTTTTTTTTTTTGCCTACGTAATTTTTTGGCGGCACCCCTGACACAGTCAGGCGGCACCCCAGTGTGCCGCGGCACCCACTTTGAGAAAGGCTGCTCTAGAATAAGAGTGATCCTCCATCAGCAACAGACTTTCAAAAAGGCTTTCAGGTTTTCATATAGCAGTCTCAAGCAATCCCCCTCTTCACATTCGACACGGTGCCATCGAGTGTTAAAACGCGAAAGGCGAAGCTTGAATTACGGGTATGTCCCTCTTTGGCTAATGTACTTTCAAGATGGAGGGGCAACATGGACCCCCATTCGAACCCCTTACCCGTATGTATTTTCAATGGCATATTGTAAATTTACGAGAATACTTTATTACTTGAAAGAAGTAAATATACATTAATGAGCACATATATTTTTGAAAGAACCAAGTGTTTTTAGCTAAGAATAAACTAAAAAAGTTACACAGTGTGCATTTTCTCTTTTTGTAATTTTCAGTGTGAACACACTACTTACACTATTTATACTTAAAAACGTTATAGATGCAAATTGGGACCATAGACCGTAAAAAAATATGGACGTTGCAACTTCATTCGCTTCCGCTGAAGTAAATGAAGCCTCCGGAGGTCCGAATATGGCGCTGACATTTTGCGCAGATTTGGGACCGAGTCTGTGCAGTAGTGATCTCGGGACCGGAATCTGCGCATTAGAGAGCAGGAAATAGAGGCTCGATATTAAAAGCCCGCCCACACTCTCACAGATGCAGAACAATTCATTATGATGGTGTGAAATAAACAGTTAAGGAAATGTAGAAATTAAAGCCAAAGCTCCAATCTCCTCCGGAAAATCCCGGAAAAAGTCAGTTGGTGCCTCAGTGACAACTTCACTCCGAGAAGCTGTCAATCTCAGCTGTCAACCATGACGTCACACCCTCCGTTTTTATAGCATCAAATAACTCACTAAAACTTAACTTATTGAAAAAACTAACACTTGAAATGAAATTGTGATTAAAAACTGCCTAAAATGACAGAAACAAACTTTGGGAAAAATTATATGAAGTATAATTTAATTGTTTAGTTTATCTCGCGTCCATTAGAATCCACGGAGGGGTGGGGGTTATGAGCTATACTGGGACCAACCACCTGGGGGCGATCGAGACTCGTAGGCTTTAGTTATTTACAGGAGTGCTGCGAAACCTTAAAGGCCCACTGAAATCAGTATAACGTTTTTTATCTTTTAGTATGATTATCTTAGCCTTAAGCTTATGAATAAGCTGGTGTGTTCCAAAACAATGACAATTTGTATTTAGGAGATATAAGCATTCAAAACTTACAGTCTCTCACAAAAGTGTGGTATAACATTGATGCTTGGGTTTTAAACCTTTAAGTAAACAACAAAAATGCCAACAAAACGCTGCTTTTATCATGTTCGTTTTGCGTTCTCACTAATTTCCAATCATTTCTTTGTGATTAGTTTTCTGATAAAACTTCCATTTGTTGGTGAAATGATGGGTTTGTTACGGGCAAGTTTAGTGAAGCGCTGCCTAGCTTCCAGCCCGACGGTGGAAATACAGAGTGGTTTTGGGCTTGGTGCTACAGGTCAGAGGCTAGCAGCGGTCCAACAGTCGAAAAGCAGCTTTTTTTTTTGTTCATCACAGACTGTTAGAAATAATTCTGTTATAGACCAATTATATAGTCTTTCAGCATATATCCTTACTCAAATAATCTGTTTCTACCACAAACACCATAAACTCAGCTCTCTACACTATTAACAGAGCTGCTAATCTTCAATAGTTCCTGTTTTCACCTCATTGATTATGCTGATGTGTTTAAATCACCTGTAAACTGCCACTTAATGCTCATTTCATTGGTGTCAACAGACTGAAACCAACTACACAATCACCATAAATCTGCATTTCATTATCATTTGTGACAAACCATGTTTTATTTTATAAACAGCCCAAAAAAAATGTAAAACCAGTGAACAAAAACTTAGCTAAATGACTAGGTAAGATAAGTTTAATTAAACTGAATTATTTGTTGCTTACAAATCTGTACATTTATTTCTGAATTTGTTCATTCTTACTTTTTTATGTGGATTCTTTTAATTGTGATTATGCATGTTTTTGTATTACTTTATCCATATGTCCATGTTGAAGAGAAAAGAATGTTAAAAGTATACAGAGACGAAACAGAAATAGTGTTTTTAATAAAACAAATTCAGTAACCTTACATTTTTATGAATGGATATATAAACATAATACATAAATGCTTATAATGTGCGGACTGTGGATGATTGACAACATCCATTTTATTTCTGCTTTATTTTTTATTCCTACAGATCTGCTCCACCTACCACCATGAGTGAAGCTCCTCCCACAGCAGTTCACCATTAAATGCCGGATCATTCTCATCAGTCTTCAAGTGAAGACGAGTTTGTGAAAGAACAGCGAGAACATGAGTGATCCGGAATCCTGCAAGATCAAATCTGAAGATACTGAAGAACCAATAGGTTGGTGTTTTTTTTTTTTGATTCTTCTTTTAGTGGTAGTGGATAGAAAAGCCATAAGAGCTGTGAAATAACAGCAACAAATAATATAACTACATACAAAATAGAGCTTCAAAGTGACATTTATTTCCTATATTTCATGTTTTCAACAAATAACCAGTGAGAGGAGCTTTTAGGAGGAAAATTATGAGCTGTTTATTAATATTTCCTTTAGCCTATAAATGTTGCAGTTTTACACTGGTTTTGCTGGCGAATCAGAGATCCCTGGGGTTGCTGGGTCTGAATTGCTAGCCAGCACTATTCAGATTAGTGGAGGCAGATATATAATATGTAATGTGTTGACAAACAATATAGAAAACATATGTCACATAGGGCTAGATGCATAACATTTTAAGAAGAACACCATGCAAACTAGTTTTGTATTTGGGAAGATGTATGCGCATTAATTAGCGATATTTAAATGTTTTGTATTTTACTTCACTAAAAACCCACCCGTAACACGCCTCTCTAGAACAATGTCACACAAACCCATCATCTCACCAACAAATGGAAGTTTATCAGAAAACTATTCAGAAAGAAATCACTGGAAACTAGCGAGATCGCAAAACCAACATAATAAAATGACCGTTTGTTGGCATTTTGTTGTTTACCCAAGCATCAATGTTTTACCACAGTTTAAGTGATACATTGATCATAATAAGATTACATTTGTCACACTTACACAGAAATAAAGTGGTATTTACTGTTATTTCGCAAAAGAAAGAGGACATACTTATTCAGTCACGTCTGGTTCTGTTTATTTGTAGTCACGGGACAGTTTATCACATTCAGAAAGAACGATCATTCCTACATGTTTTCCAACAAAAATACGACCTTAGCATCTTTAGCACTCTCTCCAGTGACAGTCCCAATACAGTTATATTTTCAGTCAGAGAAACAGTGAGGAAGCTCCCAAAAACCGGAGTTGCTTTATTTTATATGCGGAGCTATATGGATATCAGACAGTCTGGTATAAAGAGACGAGACGAGACGAGACGCACTAACAGATAAAATAAATACATGATTGTAATAGTCTATATGATATGTCTGATTTCCTCAAGCGGTCATATTTACTATGTTTACTGTGGTAATTGTTAGCGCAAATAGTCTTTTGCATGGCATATACATATTTCTGCCTTATACAGTGATCAGACTCCACATCAGATCATTAAGTTATTTCAAACATTCTCTGCTGTCTGAAAGTGAGTTTTGAGCTAAAATGATTTTAAAAGTATTTAATGCTGATGTTAGCTGGTATATGAAATCATCTGCGCCCGCACCGCTGCCGTCTCCAGTCTCAGATAAACTTCTTTTCAAAAAGACAAGTGACAAAAGGGTTGTTCCTATTCTCTTAATGAGTAATGGGTGTGTTTTGGGTGTAATGTGCAATAAATCAATCAGTAGTGTTGTAGTACTCAAGACCAGTCTTAAGACTATTTTTTTGATGGTCTTGGTCTCGTCTCGGTCTCGACTGCATTTTTCCTCGGTCTTGTCTTGGTCTCGGATTTAGAGGACTCCGGATTTTATCTCAAGACCAGTCAAGACCACAACTGCAAGGATATCACTAAATTGCCGGTGCATTGTCTGATTTAACATCATTAATGTGATTTGATGTAAAACTTCCTGCTTAAATGCAATCAATAACTTCTTTGTAATGTGACTTCTTTTGTTACTGTGCTGCCGGGTTCAGAATCAATGCAGCATTGTCTCAAAAATGCCCAAAATTAATATAAATGCCCACAAAATTCTGAGATTTAGTTTTTTTTATATAACATAGAATATAACTAAGCAATATCGCAAGAGCAAGAGAGCTGTTTTCATGAATATAAGCGTGATTGCAAATTATATTGATTTATACTAATGTTCAATAAACAAGAAGTTGATATTAAATTACATTTTAAACTGTGTCTTTGCTAATTCGGCAACGTTTCATTATTGAATGAATTGGCTGCTTTGAACAAATCGGTTGAATAAAGGATTCTGGGACTGTTCAATAATGTTAATGTTAAATTAATCTGAACATTATTTATGCAGGTGTAATCGTACCAATTCAGATGCAACTTCTGTTCCATGAATTTTATTGTTAGTGATTGATTGGTAACAGCGTTATAGTGTCTTACTATTCTAATTGTATTTATTCATAAATATAAGACATTTTTCAGACAGTAGATATGGATCTTTTAGATGAATTTAAGGAGTGCTGGTCTGGTCTCGGTCTTGAATTGGTCTCGCCCTGTCTTGGTCATGGTCTTGTCTTGGTCTCAACCCCACAAAGTCTTGGTCTTGTCTTGGTCTCGGCACACGCTGGTCTTGGTCTCGACTTGGTCTCGGTTTAGGTGGTCTTGACTACAACACTACCAATCAGAGTCTCATCTCCCATTCCCTTTAAAAGCCAGATGCGCTCGCGCCATGTCAGATTGGCTATTTACATGGCGGACTTTACAAACGGAAAAACTAAACGCTTCTCTAGCGAGGAAACGGATCTGCTCGTGCTCGAGGTTAAAGCGAGCGAGCAGACCATCTACGGGACAAGCCGGATTCCACCAAAGCTCCCTGAGCATTTTAATCCTTTAATTTTTCATATTTAAAAATGTTTGTGTGATGCTGCGCATCCCTGTGTGTGTAATACAGGGTTTCGGCTGGGTCTTAAAAAGTCTCAAATTTAAAAATCTAAATTTTAGGCCTTAAAAGTCTTAAATTCGATGAAGTATTGAGTTCTAGGTCTTAAATCATTTTAAACAGGTCTTAATTTTCCTATGTCCATGTAACGCTACTTCTAATGCTCATTGAAATGCTCCCGCAGCGCTTAAGTGTGTGTGTGTTTATTCCGGCCGGGGTGTTGTAGTTGTTTGTTTCACTAGTCCAACTATAGTTCGCTGTATTACAACTACAAAGGAGACCACCATGCATCTTATATTACAGCCAATCAGCTTTCGTGTTATTGGCGCAAGTCTCTTTCGGATTGTACCACAGACACATCAAACGGATTTTATTCTTCAGCTTCAGTTCTCCAGTTCTTATACAGGGAGTGCAGAATTATTAGGCAAGTTGTATTTTTGAGGATTAATTTTACAACATTAATAATTAAACAACAACCATGTTGTCAATGAACACAAAAAACTAATTAATATCAAAGCTGAATATTTTTGGAAGTGGTTTTTAGTTTTAGCTATTTTAGGGTGATATCTGTGTGTGCAGGTGACTATTACTGTGCCTAATTATTAGGCAACTTAACAAAAAACAAATTTATACCCATTTCAATTATTTATTTTTACCAGTGAAACCAATATAACATCTCAACATTCACAAATATACATTTCTGACATTCAAAAACCAAACAAAAACAAATCAGTGACCAATATAGCCACCTTTCTTTGCAAGGACACTCAAAAGCCTGCCATCCATGGATTCTGTCAGTGTTTTGATCTGTTCACCATCAACATTGCGTGCAGCAGCAACCACAGCCTCCCAGACACTGTTCAGAGAGGTGTACCGTTTTCCCTCCTTGTAAATCGCACATTTGATGATGGACCACAGGTTCTCAATGGGGTTCAGATCAGGTGAACAAGGAGGCCATATCATTAGATTTTCTTCTTTTATACCCTTTCTTGCCAGCCACGCTGTGGAGTACTTGGACGCGTGTGATGGAGCATTGTCCTGCATGAAAATCATGTTTTTCTTGAAGGATGCAGACTTCTTCCTGTACCACTGCTTGAAGAAGGTGTCTTCCAGAAACTGGCAGTAGGACTGGGAGTTGAGCTTGACTCCATCCTCAACCCGAAAAGGCCCAACAAGCTCATTTTTGATGATACCAGCCCAAACCAGTACTCCACCTCCACCTTGCTGGCGTCTGAGTCGGACTGGAGCTCTCTGCCCTTTACCAATCCAGCCACGGGCCCATCCATCTGGCCCATCAAGACTCACTCTCATTTTATCAGTCCATAAAACCTTAGAAAAATCAGTCTTGAGATATTTCTTGGCCCAGTCTTGACGTTTCAGCTTGTGTGTCTTGTTCAGTGGTGGTCGACTTTCTGCCTTTCTTACCTTGGCCATGTCTCTGAGTATTGCACACCTTGTGCTTTTGGGCACTCCAGTGATGTTGCAGCTCTGAAATATGGCCAAACTGGTGGCAAGTGGCATCTTGGCAGCTGCACGCTTGACTTTTCTCAGTTCACGGGCAGTTATTTTGCGCCTTGGTTTTTCCACACGCTTCTTTCCCTGTTGACTATTTTGAATGAAACGCTTGATTGTTCGATGATCACGCTTCAGAAGCTTGGCTATTTTAAGACTGCTGCATCCCTCTGCAATATATCTCACTATTTTTGACTTTTCTGAGCCTGTCAAGTCCTTCTTTTGACCCATTTTGCCAAAGGAAAGGAAGTTGCCTAATAATTATGCACACCTGATATAGGGTGTTGATGTCATTAGACCACACCCCTTCTCATTACAGAGATGCACATCACCTAATATGCTTAATTGGTAGTAGGCTTTCCAGCCTATACAGCTTGGAGTAAGACAACATGCATAACGAGGATGATGTGGTCAAAATACTAATTTGCCTAATAATTCTGCACTCCCTGTAGTTCCGCAATCGGGAAAGCAAAGACGAATCTTTCTCACCTGCTATCTTGCATAATGACCAAATAAAAGTATGATATGCCTGATAGCACTAAAAAAGAGTTAATAAACCATGAACTGAGTTCGTTACTGACCAATGTCGGACTGACTGTGGATTCTGTGCACGCGTTTTCCGCCTGTCTGCGCTTACGCAAATGTTTTCTATTTCTAGGCTTATTGCCTCTGAACAATTATATACACACAAATACTCACCCTTTACTTTATATTTATATTGTCATGTGTGATTATTGTGCATCTAATTTAATAATATGGTAAATGTGGCATCCTAATTATAAAAAAAAAAACATACACATTTCTGGAAATGACCACCACAAAATCCGTAAAAAAATAAATAATTCAAAATAATAATAATAATAATAAAAAGAATATATATATTTATGTATATTATTTTTTGTGAAAAATGTTTTTTCAATCCTGGTGGGATTGAGCTATGAGGAAGTGCAAGTTTACTAATACTAATAAATTCATTATTTTGCTTTGCAAGTAATTTTGTGATTCTGCATTTTCCTTTGTAAATTTTTTATTGCGTGATATAGGTCTTAAATTTAATTCATAATGGTCTTAAAAAGTCTTGCGCATTGTGCACCCACCCATAAATAGTGCATTTGCTATTTGAACAACATGGCTCTGGACGCTAAAATGATAACAGTGTCAGGCTGAACGCCGGGTGTATGATAGGGCCCAGGGAGTTGTTGACTCGAGAACAGCTGCAATCGGGAACTCACGAACCGAACGGGTTCATTGAAAAGAATCAGTTTGTTCACAAATCAGCCACTGCTTTTGCGTCTCCGAGCATGTGGCGATTTCTCAAGTTCAAAATAACAGGTAAAGATGCGTTTTTAAGAAATGTAGGTAAGTCTGATATGTGCTTTGGAATGTAGTGAAGTAAAAGTTTCTCAAAATATTCCAGTAAAGTACAGATATTTGAAAACAAAAAATTCTTCAAGAGGACGCAGACGCCCTGAAACATTCTTTGTTTAAATGAGCTCAGTTACTGTTAAAGGGGTGGTAAAACACATTCTTTCGAAGGCTTGATTGTGTTTGTGGGGTGCACTGTAACACGTGTTCATGCTTCGTTTAAAAAAAATAAATAATTATTTTTCATATATTTGACCTTTATTCTACACTGCTCTGTCCCTCCTTGTAAAAACGGTCTGATGGTTTCCGGGTTGTATGAAGCCAGTCCCTCAAAAATACGCAATGGGCTCAGTTTGGTTAGCTGGCCCAGTGTGTTGTGATTCGCTAACCGCCTAGTGCACGTTTGTCGGAAACGTCACGCCCCTTCCCTTTACCGGTAGCCTATGCTTTGGGTAATATTAGAAACAATGGCGTCAATAAAACCATACCAATTTGAGCCCGAATCAGACCCAGACAATTTTAGTGAAGATGATCGAGCAGAACCTGTTCAGTCCTCAAGAGTAAAGACTGCAGATCTATAGTGATCGATACGGAATGGCACCGTTACTTTTGTATTTTTAGAACGATTATAGCCAAATATCTGTCGCAAGAACGAACACTAAACATTGGCTTTACTATAGTATCCAAATAGCATGCCTGTAGATAAACAATACATAAAAGCTATAATCAAAGAATAATTTACACTAATGCCAAGTTCGCTGTTGAGATTTAAAAAGTTTGTAATGTTAGGTCTTTGTCGGATAACGTTAATATGAATGAGCATTTAACAAACTGGTTTGCAGAGCCAAATGAGCGTCGTCATCTGTTTACTTCCTTGCTACAACGTACAATTAACAACACAAACTAATACAGGAAAACACGTCGATGAAAAATAAATCATACTTACAGGTTGTGGCCCGTAAACAGCTTCTGTTTTTAAATCCATCTTTCAGGACAAGCCGTTGTAAGAATCCTGCATTGAACTCGTGAAGATTGTGGAAGCTTTCCTCCGTGAAATGTGCAGCGGGAGCCGCGCGCGCCCGTCTTATGTGGCGTTCACACCGGACGCGATTGACGCGAATAAATCACGCTATTCGCGCGAAGGTGGACTCTTGAACATTTTGAGTTTACTCGCATCATTCACTTCAATCGCGTGTGACATTCACTGCACAACAGACGCGAATTCGCGTCATGGGAGGGGCTTCTGCCAGCCGGCTCGTCTTGTTGAGAAATGGCTGACATGGGCTGTGTTTACATGTCTTTTTTTGTTAAAATCTACCATCAATGCGTGACAAAACGTAGTTTTAAGACTTTTTCAGTCGATAATGTAGTTGTTTAAAGATCAAATCTGTGGTTTATTTATATAAAGAGTGCCTATTTGTACATTTTATCTGGCGTTTTCGGAGTTGTGAGCTCCAGCGGATCAGCGGCGCTTATACTGGCAGTGTTTGTCTCGTGCAGCTGAACCGCGGCTCCTGTATTGCAAATACAGACGAATATTGTCCATTATGTCACATTTTCCGGTCTTCTCCTCCGACCCCTGTCTGTCTCGTGCTTTGATTTATGATGGGCAGCATATATCTGCTGCAACAACACTCCAGCCTACTAACTAGACTACCACAACAACTATTCCCTGCGGCGATACAAAATGGCCTCGCCCCCCCTTATTTCATATTCTCAGAGAATGTGTGTGAATATGTGCAAGGAACACTGAAACTGAATGAGGCAGTTTCCACCGCAAACCAATAGGGACAATCCACTGAATGGATGCTTCGAAGATGACGATAAACATCAGTTAGCATTTTAGAGTCTCCTCAAAATAAAATCACATGACATGATTAAAAAAAAAAACCCAACATTTAATAAAACTCAAAAAAAATTTAGACTTATATTCAATTTTGAAATATAACATGATCAGTTTTTCCCCCCAATATGTTTGTCATTTTCTTGTTTTATAACCACAGAACAAGTACACAAGCATACACCCTTTCACATACACACATTCAGTTTACACTTCTTAAAGAAAGAATTGCATAAGAAAGTAAATAATAATAATAATAAAAATAAAAACAAAATAAAAAATTAGAGAAAAAAAGATAAACTGAATAAATAAATAAATAAACAAACAAAAAAAATACAATAATAATAAGTAAATCAATAAATGAATTTGTTACACGTTTACAATGTATTTTCCGTTAAGGTCTACATTTCCATTTTTCATGATATTTATGTATGGCTCCCATAAATGATCAAAGTAATTCCTCTTGCCCTTAGCAATATACAGTAAGTTAGCCTTTCCAGTCCGATACAGTTTGATATCTCCTTTATCCACATTTTCATGGATGGAGCATCTGTACTCTTCCAGCATAATGCAATAGCTCTTCGGGCTTGAAGGAGACCAAAGTCTACGAGCTTAATCTGTTTTGATGTTTGATGTATAAAGTCCAGTGGATATATTCCAAGAATACAAAGTTTTACATTCAAAAGAATTTTAATGTTAAACATTTCTGACACTCTTTCAAGAAGATTTGTATTTTTGGACATTCCCAGTGGCAATAATATAGTGTACATTTGTCATCCAAGCATTTAGAACACACATCTGGAATATTAGCAGACATTTGATGAAGTTTGACAGGTGTTATATAGGTTCTCATTAACCATTTATATTGAAGTAGCTTGAACCTTGTATTTATTGTCTGTGTTTGTGCTTTAAGACATGCATCATTCCAGTCTGCCTCATTTATATCTTCCTGTATATCCATTTTCCAGGCATTTAATTTGTCCAATGTTGATTCCGTGCTATGTTTGACCAATAAATTATAGTACACAGATACGTGACCCTTACCTTCTAAATTCCCAAGGGTTATTTCTTCTAATTATCTTTTTTTTGATGACATGAAACTTTTCAATTGTAAATACTTAAAAAAATGTAATTTGGGAATTGAATATTTCTGGCATAGCTGATCAAAAGAAAGTAGAACCCCATCTTCATATAGATCCATAATTTTCTGAATGCCTCTTATATTCCATAACTTAAATCCTCCATCTTTATTTCCAGATACAAATTGTTCATTACCCCAAATAGGAGTAAATTGGGATAATCTTGGCATATCACCTATATGCTTATGTGCAGCATACCAGATTGAAACTGTATTTTTAAGGAAAGGGTTTTTTGTGTTCTTCTTCAATGACTTAGTATCTGAAGAGTATAGATACATTTTTAATGGTATATCTGGGACGGATTCTTGTTCAATGCCTACCCAAGTTGGAGGTGCTGTTGTACAGAATTAGTTATATGCTGAAGTCAGTTGGGCAGCCATATAGTACCATCTAAAACACTTCCTTTTCTCCACGCGACACTTCCTCTTCTCCACGTGGGACAGCAACAAGACCACGCCCCCTTTTTCGCATATTCTTGTGGGCGGAGGTTAGTCTGTTCTACTGACTGACGTAATTAAATAAGGAAGTACCAGGATGTAGTCCAAGCCAGCTGTTCGCTGTAGGCTTTGAAAGGGAACTTCTGTTAAATAAAATATCTCGCTTGGCATTGAACTTTGAGCTTTATAATTTTACAGGTATTATTTATGCTCTAACAGCAACATTACACACTAACTAAAGTTTGAACAGTGGGATCACGAAGAACGGGACCTTTAATATTAAAGTTATTATAGTCTTAATGAATCTGGGAGCGTTCCAGTAATAAATGATTCCTCATACATGTCAAGTAATGGTCTTACAAGCGGTCTTTTAAACATTTTTGTAAAACTCTTGGAAGCCCATCTGATCCTGGTGCTTTACCACTGTTAATATCTCCTATAGCTTCACTGAGATCTTCTATTGTTAATGGGCTGTCCAATGCTGCTTTCTTATCCTCTGATATAGTTTGAAATTGTAGCTGATCAATAAACCATTTCTGAACTATTTTATTATTTGCTTTATATTCTGATTTAAATAACTGTGTTGATAAAAGTCTCTAAAATGGTTATTTATCTCTATTGGGTCCATAGTCAAATTACCAGATTTCAGCTTTAGAGAATTCATTGTTCTTTCAGACTGCATTTTATTTATCCTCCAGGCCAATAGCTTACCTGCTTTCCCCCCCTGATCATTATATGTTTGCTTAGTCCACATAAGGCTTTTAGCCACTTTGTCGGTTGTTAATTTATCATAGTTAGCTCTCATGACAAAAGGGTTATTAATTTTTTTTAGGATTATTATCAATACTAATTTCCATTTCCATTCCATTTCATTTTTTAAATTTGATCCTCTACAGGGAGTGCAGAATTATTAGGCAAATGAGTATTTTGACCACATCATCCTCGTTATGCATGTTGTCTTACTCCAAGCTGTATAGGCTGGAAAGCCTACTACCAATTAAGCATATTAGGTGATGTGCATCTCTGTAATGAGAAGGGTGTGGTCTAATGACATCAACACCCTATATCAGGTGTGCATAATTATTAGGCAACTTCCTTTCCTTTGGCAAAATGGGTCAAAAGAAGGACTTGACAGGCTCAGAAAAGTCAAAAATAGTGAGATATATTGCAGAGGGATGCAGCAGTCTTAAAATAGCCAAGCTTCTGAAGCGTGATCATCGAACAATCAAGCGTTTCATTCAAAATAGTCAACAGGGTCGCAAGAAGCGTGTGGAAAAACCAAGGCGCAAAATAACTGCCCGTGAACTGAGAAAAGTCAAGCGTGCAGCTGCCAAGATGCCACTTGCCACCAGTTTGGCCATATTTCAGAGCTGCAACATCACTGGAGTGCCCAAAAGCACAAGGTGTGCAATACTCAGAGACATGGCCAAGGTAAGAAAGGCAGAAAGTCGACCACCACTGAACAAGACACACAAGCTGAAACGTCAAGACTGGGCCAAGAAATATCTCAAGACTGATTTTTCTAAGGTTTTATGGACTGATGAAATGAGAGTGAGTCTTGATGGGCCAGATGGATGGGCCCGTGGCTGGATTGGTAAAGGGCAGAGAGCTCCAGTCCGACTCAGACGCCAGCAAGGTGGAGGTGGAGTACTGGTTTGGGCTGGTATCATCAAAGATGAGCTTGTGGGGCCTTTTCGGGTTGAGGATGGAGTCAAGCTCAACTCCCAGTCCTACTGCCAGTTTCTGGAAGACACCTTCTTCAAGCAGTGGTACAGGAAGAAGTCTGCATCCTTCAAGAAAAACATGATTTTCATGCAGGACAATGCTCCATCACACGCGTCCAAGTACTCCACAGCGTGGCTGGCAAGAAAGGGTATAAAAGAAGAAAATCTAATGATATGGCCTCCTTGTTCACCTGATCTGAACCCCATTGAGAACCTGTGGTCCATCATCAAATGTGCGATTTACAAGGAGGGAAAACAGTACACCTCTCTGAACAGTGTCTGGGAGGCTGTGGTTGCTGCTGCACGCAATGTTGATGGTGAACAGATCAAAACACTGACAGAATCCATGGATGGCAGGCTTTTGAGTGTCCTTGCAAAGAAAGGTGGCTATATTGGTCACTGATTTGTTTTTGTTTGGTTTTTGAATGTCAGAAATGTATATTTGTGAATGTTGAGATGTTATATTGGTTTCACTGGTAAAAATAAATAATTGAAATGGGTATAAATTTGTTTTTTGTTAAGTTGCCTAATAATTATGCACAGTAATAGTCACCTGCACACACAGATATCACCCTAAAATAGCTAAAACTAAAAACTACTTCCAAAAATATTCAGCTTTGATATTAATGAGTTTTTTGTGTTCATTGACAACATGGTTGTTGTTTAATTATTAATGTTGTAAAATTAATCCTCAAAAATACAACTTGCCTAATAATTCTGCACTCCCTGTAGTATTTGTAATTCCTGATTATGTTGTTTGGCTTTAGCACTTGAATAACTAATAATTGCTGCTCTTATGTAAGCCTTAAACGCTTCCCATCTAACACCAGCCGTAGTTTCATTCGTATTTAGTTCAAAATATTTATCAATACAGTTCTCCACAAATTAAGTAAATACTGGGTCTTGTAACAAATAAGTTTGCAACCTCCATCTAGGACGATGCTGAAATCTGCCCAAATGGATCTCCATAGATGCTGCTGTATGATCACTAATTACTATACTGTTATACCAGCATTCTTTCACACTAGACAGTAGCTCCATAGAAGTTATAAAATAGTCGATGCGTGAGTGAGTTTTATAAGAACTTGAATAGCAGGAGTATTCGCTTCTATTTGGGTTTAGCATTCTCTAAATTTCAATTAATCTTAGATCCTTCATTAAATCAATTATTGTTTTTCTAGTTTGTATATGAGTTGTATCATTTTGGGTTGATCTGTCCAATATGGGGTCGAGGGTACAGTTAAAATCTTCGCCGATAAAATTTAATCCCTCCAGAGCAGACACAGTTAAAAATAATTTCTCAAAAAATAATGGGCTGTCATCGTTTGGACCGTAAATATTTATAAGATTTAGCTTTTGTGTCAAAATACTCCCCTGAACAATAATAAATCTTCCAGAAGGGTCCTGAATGTTTTTGTAGCCTGAAATGGCAATGATCTATGAATGAGGATAACTACACCCCTTGAATGACTAGTGAAAGTTGTGTGAAATACTTGGCCTGGCCCTCTTTTATTTAAGTAATCTGATGCAACCAAGTGTGATTCTTGTAGAAAGACAATTTTAGATTTGAGATATTTTATCCTATTCAATTCTTGTTTCAGTTTGGCCAATTTTCTCATTCCACGGACATTCCAACTTGTAATATCCAGACTGCTTGTTAGTTTTATTTTCTCCATAAGATGTCAGCATATTATAAAATATGAAAAGGAAGAGAGAAAAAAAAAAGATGCAAGTGTAATCTCGCTTAGAAATTCGAGGAGAGTTTTCTGACTCTCAGCGCCCTCTCGAATACCATAGAGCCGGAGGTTCTTCATTCTGCCCCGGTTCTCCAAGTCATCAGTCTTCGATTCGAGATACATGATTTGTTTGATGGCGAGTGTGGCCTGTGTTTTTTCCAGTGTCGTTTCTGTATCATGTGTGCGGCCTTCAGCCTCCTCGATACGTGCTGCATTAGAAGAAACTTTGCTTTCCAATGCGGCAATTGTTCACCATATCAGTCAGACAGGTATCAATGATGTCCAATTTCGTTCTGATCTCTGCTAAAAATGATTTCAGTTCGTTTAAAACTTCGGATAAGCTATCCATGTGGTTAGCTTCCACCTCACTCGGTGAACTTGGCGAAGTTGTTTTTACGCTGGTCTTGCGTGCTCGAGTAAAGATGTCACACTGTTTAGTTGCTGGAGTTTTTGACATATCAATGGCGATGATTTACACAAAGATTGGCGGTGTATATATAAGGTTTTTTTTAAATATTAAATTATGTTTTAATTAATTTAAATTAACCCCCCCCCCCATATTTCATAAAATACATTTCTAATAACTTTACAAAACTTTGAACTATTTTTCTCATTATGACAGATTAAGTTGCAAAGAAGTTGTCCTATCCCTTCACATTTCTATGATGTTTTTTTTTTAATGATTTATCGAAAATTAAACCTTTTTAAATTTAATTCTAGACCCGATGGAAGACATTAAGGAGGAAGAAGAACTGAGTGAAGTGGAGGAGAAACATGTCAAAACTGAAGAAAAATCTTTGAGTTGCTCACAGACAGAAAGTAAACTTTCTGCCGACCAGATTTTCACTTGCCCTCAGTGTGGGAAAAGATTCACATACAAACAAAATCTTAGACGTCACATGAAAATTCACACTGGAGAGAAGCTGCACACATGTGATCAGTGTGGGAAGAGTTTTACACTAAAACAAACCCTTAATATTCACATGAAAATCCACACTGGAGAGAAGCCACACGCATGTGATCAGTGTGGGAAGAGTTTCACACAAAAAGGACAGCTTAAGACACACATTGAAATCCACACCGGAAAGAAGCCGCACACATGTGATCAATGTGGGAAGAGTTTTGCACGAAAAGAACAGCTTGAGATACATATGAGATTCCACACTGGAGAGAAACCGCACACATGTGATCAATGTGGAAAGAGTTTTACAGTAAAACACGAGCTTAAGAACCACATGAAAAACCACACCGGAGAGAAACCGCACACATGTGCTCAGTGTGAGAAGAGTTTTACACTAAAACAACAGCTTAAGAGACACATGCAAATCCACACCGGAGAGAAACCACACACATGTGATCAATGCGGGAAGAGTTTTGCACGAAAAGAACAGCTTGAGATACATATGAGATCCCACACCGGAGAGAAACCACACACATGTGCTCAGTGCTGGAAGAGTTTTACACTAAAAGAACAGCTTAAGAGACACATGCAAATCCACACCGGAGAGAAACCACACACATGTGATCAATGCGGGAAGAGTTTTGCACGAAAAGAACAGCTTGAGATACATATGAGATCCCACACCGGAGAGAAACCACACACATGTGCTCAGTGCTGGAAGAGTTTTACACTAAAACAACAGCTTAAGAGACACATGCAAATCCACACCGGAGAGAAACCACACACATGTGATCAATGCGGGAAGAGTTTTGCACGAAAAGAACAGCTTGAGATACATATGAGATCCCACACCGGAGAGAAACCACACACATGTGCTCAGTGCTGGAAGAGTTTTACACTAAAAAAACAGCTTAAGAGACACATGCAAATCCACACCGGAGAGAAACCACACACATGTGATCAATGCGGGAAGAGTTTTGCACGAAAAGAACATCTTAAGAGTCACATGAAAATCCACACCAGAGAGAAACCGCACACATGTGATCAGTGCGGGAAGAGTTTCAGAAGTGTACGGGCATTGAAATTACACACGTGTACTCATTCTGGAGAATCAAAGCACAAGAATGTTCATACAAAGGGGAGGCCTTACACATGTTCTGCATGTGACAAAAGTTTTACACGATTGAGGGATTTTAAATTACACCAGAAAACACATACCAGTGCGAAGGCAGTGTGAAAAGACATTTGCTATTGCTGAGAAATGTCACCAGAGAATTGACACTGGAGAAAAACCTTTCAAGCGTTCACACTGAAATTCTGTACGTTAGGACAAATGAAAACACATAAGAGCATCCACACTGAAGAGAATCCATTTCACTGTCCTTAATGTCATAATATCTGAAATCATAGTTCCTGTTCAGATCCAGAACTTTTAAAGTTCAAAACTGCACTGTAAAACAAGTGCACTGTACGTCCGACTGATTGTACCTTATCTTATCTATGCATCATCTTTTTATTATTTTATTAACTGTTTAAGTTTCCTTTGTTCATTGTTGTTTTCTCAATCATCATTTTATTCTTTTAGTTCTATTTACAACTGTATATTTCCCTTTCTTATGCATCTGTCACCATTTTATTTTTATCTTTTAAATTCTCTTTACAACTGTTTTTATTTTTAATTCTTACACATGGTATTCTTATGTCTTATGTAAAGCACTTTGAATTGCCATTGTGTATGAAATGTGCTACACAAATAAACTTGCCTTGCCTTTTAAGTCAATAAAGAGAGAAATATCTCATTCTTTTTCACTTTTATTTAGTTTCATATTTGTTCACCAAGTAATCATTAGCTAAACTTCTTACACATTTTATCAACAGCTTTTTACTGTGGGGTCAAGTCACCTTTATTTATATAGCGCTTTTAGAATGGCACACTTCATGTGCACTTTCGGTCTTGTGGACTTACAATGGCCGCTGCGTGCGTGTCCGTTAAGTCCACAAGAACGCATGGTGTCCCATTTGTCATTTTAGATCTCAGAAGGGTGCTCGCGAGTGCCCCCTTTGCAGTCGATATGCGCCCTCGATGCGCACTTCTGCCGAGCCCACACTGGTGCGGGTTAAGCCTTGTTTATACTTTCCCATGGCTCCACAGCTCGAGCCTCGGCTGACTGCGTGCAGGTGACAATATTTATTTTAGTACACTTCACCAAAAACCACACTACAAAAGAATTGTGTAAAACTCAGTAAACCCTGATATTATTACTTGTGACATGAGAACAAGATGTATGTACACATGTATACAACTAACGTTAAATTAACAATCTTAAATATTTCCTAATTTCACTAAACATGGATCTTTATTTTCAATAAAATGGCTTATTTATAAGCAACTGATTTGTGCAAACTGGGGGCTGGTGTGATGAGACGTCATGCTCCACTAGATTCGCCTCGAACTCGTGCATCTTGCGAAGCCGTACGAAAAGTTACAAAAAATGCGCTGCACACCGCCATGCGAAATGGGGTCACGTGCACTACTGCCCACTCCGCGATGACATCATTTTTGCTGCGCGCACCCTCGCGCTCGTGCGGACGCGTCGAGTATAAATAAGGCTTTACACAGTGGACTTCTCCTAACGGCAGTCAAAGCGGCATTACGTTGTGAAAGCGAAAGGGCCAAGATGGCGCTCTGACAAGACCATAGACCAGGCATTCTCAACCCTGGTCCTCGAGGGCCACTGTCCTGCAGAGTTTAGCTCCAACCCTAATCAAACACACCTGAACCAGCTAATTAAACTCTTCAGGATTACAGGCAGGTGAGTTTGATCAAGGTTGGTGCTAAACTTTGCAGGACAGTGGCCCTCGAAGACCAGGGTTGAGAACCCCTGCCATAGACAGTAAAAGAAATGGACACAGCGACCCCATAAACTTCAATGGAGAAAAGTGAAGTCAATTAGAAGCACTCACTTCCTGATGGCTGAGCGTACTGCGCAGCCTCAGACTGAGCTTGACGACGTAGATGTGACGTGAGCAACCTGTCTGACAGTTTTAAGTCTTCTTTAAGCTTTATGCTTCCGCGTTCCCTCGATTGCCTCAAAGACAGTAAAAGATTGCCTGCGAGCTTCTCCTCCTGTCTATACGGGTCTATGCAGTAATTTCTACTGTGCGCAGAGAGTCGCATGGTTTTTTACAAAAACGGCTTCTACAGGGCGATAGTGTAAGATACAAGGTAATGGAGCCTTTTATACATTGTCGTGTTTCTTTAGAAATAAACAATGGACAAATGGAGTCTTTAAACGCCTCAGATGTAAAGTTATTCGCTGTCAAAGTGACGGCAAAATGAATGGGAGTCAATGGAATGCTAACAGCAGGTGATGGCTTGGTTAGCAATGGCTGCCCAAATGGAAGGTACTCTTTCCGGGTGCTGGATTACTCCCTTGGACAAGACGTGCTTTAGAGAGCTCCGCAAATTCAAGCTGATCATTTTATTAGTAGTGCAGTAATAGAGGCCCTCCAGTTATATTTAAGTGCATATGTGACTGCAGCAATGAATAGAAGAATAGAATCCTTGCACAGTTCAAAGACCTCTCGCACCTAATTCGATCTGAAACCTGGGAAAGAATGGTTGGGGAGAATGCGCAAGAAATCACGAGCATGAAAGAGACAATCACTGAAAACATGAAACAGATAGCCAACGTGAAGACCGCTGTTGAGTTTGTGAGTGCTGAAGTTAATGATGTCAAAACTCAGCTTGCAAACACCGGCAATACCGGTATCACTTGCGGGGGCTTTTTAAATCGCCCTCTAAACCATGAGTATAGTGTGCACAACAGTGGATCTGCACCATTATGTATGCCATTGCAGCCGTGCACATTATACTTTCAGTTTAGAATTAGCACCAGTTCGGGGGCGAATTGCTTGAATGGTTCAATATTATTCTTAATCAAAAACACAACAACAAAACAGTACAATGACAAACTCACTTAAATAAGTGCTTTTACATTTCCCTTTGAAACCAAATCTTATGCGATCATCTGTCAGCGCCTCACTCTCGTGACTCCTGCTGCTGATGTGCTGCGACTCTCGTTCAGCTCATGCTGTATTAAGCAGACACGTTCAGTTTTTAATTGTAGTAAAAAGACGGGTGGTGCCACAGTGGACAAAATAAGTAACTGCTGCGGCTGAACACCGGTAACACTGGCAACAAAAGACTATCACAGCAAGCATAGTACAGAACAAGAGACACTGAAAGCCACAAAGGCTACGTTCAGACTGTAGGCCTTAAAGGGATAGTTCACCCAAAAATGTTGTCATAATTTACTCACCCTCAAGTTGTTCCAAACCTGCATGAGTCTCTTTGTTCTGCTGAACACAAAATAAGATCTTTTGAAGAATGTTTGTAACAAAGCAGATAGAGCAACCATTGACTACCATAGTAATTTTTTTCCCCCTACTATGGTAGTCAATGGTTGCTCTATCTGCATGGTTACAAAACATTCTTCAAAATATCTTATTTTGTGTTCAGCAGAACAAAGAAACTCATACAGGTTTTGAACAACTTGAGGGTGAGTAAATAATGACAAAATTTTCATTTTTGGGTGAACTATCCCTTTAATGCTCAATTCTGATTTATTGCCAGATCCGATTATTTTTTTTTTTTGACTGACTGTTCACATTATTTTTAAAATGTGGCCCATATGAACTGGACCATGGTCTGACAGTGACCTGCATGTGCAAAAGAGTAAAATGACGTCACTGTCGTGCGGAAGTAAACATGGAGGTCACAGAGTTTAGCGCTAGCATCTACAGTTTTGTGAATTGTGACGATGATCACTCTAGAATGCATGAATTCCAATCTGACTGTCCATACTGAGGTCCCATAAAAAAAATCTGGCCTATAACGGAATTGGACCACATATGAAAGTGGACCGAATCCAAACTGCAAAAGAGTAGATTACATGTTACTTGGGCTTTTCGGATTTGTCTCACTTTGGTCTGCAGTCTGAACGTAGCCAAAATGCTGTACAGTACAAGACTCTAGGGCACACTGTTTTTTTTTTTTTAAACCCGTAATGGCATATTACTCTGCTAAAACAGTCTGTGTGCTCAGTTTCAATTGTTTTCTTCCTTTTCAGGTATTGGTATTTACGCTTGAGGAGATAAAGGACAGGCTGACTATGCTGGAGAGAACAGTGAATATCTCGATCAAGCACAAAAGACGTCACACTGCCTGATGACATCATACTATCCTTCCAAATCTACCAGGACGTGGATATTATCTTGGAGCAAAAAATTAATGATCTTCAATGTCGGAAAGATTTGATATGTCAACAGTAGTTCTTCGCAAGACTGTTAATACTTTCAACTAGCATTGACCGAGCCTCTGGCTCTAACGTACACCAGTGTTTCCCCTACCATTGTTTTGTGTTTCCAGTGTTTCCTACCACAGAATGACAAAAATTATTATGGGAATGCAACATTTCACTGTCCAATGGTCATGCCTTAACTGCAATTTCAAGTAGGCCTATTGCATTCTTCTCATGGGCATTTAATCATTTTTGACATTTCAATCTGAGTTAAATCTTTTTTTTTTCACCCATTTTATCTGTTTTAAAAGAAAACATGCCTAATATTTCTACACACCTGAATATGGTGTTTTTCATTTCCATCCTTCATGAACAATTATATTTCGCTTATAAATGAATAAATACAAAATTAATAGTAGTTATTAAGATTAATGTGGTTTAGAATTGGTAAAATGTGCCTGGAATAAAATATGATCAGAAAATTGACGTGCCTAATAATGCTGCACACACTGTTTTTTTTTTTTTTAAAAATTGTCCTGAACCTATTTTTTTTTTTACCAATGCAAATCACTTTTTAATTGTTGTATATTTCCCTTCCTGTTAGACTGCCTATCTAGGAACAATTGGCCCCAACTAGGACAATACTAGCTACATTGATTGACCATTCTTTAGCCACTCAATTGAACTGGAATGGCTCAAACCAGAAGAGACCTTTTCAGAACCTGAGGCTAAGGAGGGTTGTAACAGGTAAGCCAGCATGCGGTATTAGAAATGGCATATATAAATTACTTAACAGGGTGCTCCCTGGTCTGGGAGATCTACAAATTTAAAAAGCCCTGCTTTAGCACACCAAAACACATTTTCAGCAGATGTCAAAGTAATGTTTTTGTTGTTGTTTATTTGTATTATTTGTATGTATAGATAACATTGTTCCTTTCAGAGTGTTACATTTGCTGTAACATGAATTGAATTTTTTCTATTTTGCATTTAATAAATCAATTAATTTGAAATCCCTTTGACTACTGTACATTTTTGACTATACAGACATTAATAGTAATGTGGTGACTGCATCCATTTCATATGTATAGAATAAAAGTATATGAAACAGTATTGTTGTAGATTAATAGTGTGGGCTTCCTGGGGGCTAAGTGAGGGCTGCCTGCTGGGGGCCCTTAGGATAGCCCTAAGTAGGCCCGTAAAGGGCCAGTGCAGGCTTGTTTGCAGGGTGTGTCCCATCGGGTAATCAAAAAATTCTATACACACTTGCAGTTTTCATGCCGACTTAAACACTTGGGCCAAATACAGATACGTTACGTACTAGTCTGTAATATGTCAAGTGCAAAGCAAGGCTGAATCCGACAACCATTTGTAGTGGTGTCCGAAACCATAGTGGACGTTATTGAGTGCACTCATTCAATCCCACATTACACTAGGGATGGGCGGATCGATCCTAGAGTATCGATACTTCCGATACTGGCATTGTGTCGAAAGTTTCGATTCTCACTTTGAAATATAAATTCTACCTGGGATTTATTTTATATGAATATGTTTATAATAGTAGTAGTAGGCAATATAGTATATACGTTTACTTAAATATGAACGTCAATGGGAACTATTTCTTCTTCCACTGTGTCTGTGCTTATCATGTATTCATGTCAGTGGTACAGTGGTAAGCGCCACAATCTCTCGAGTAAATTGCTGCAGTCATGACTTGACTTATTGCACTCTAGTTACCAACGATGAAGCTTCATGTGACGTTTGTCAACAAACAATTCACCATTGTGGCAATACCACAAAGTGACAAAGCATCTAAACGTTAAACACCCTAAAGAGCACGAAGTAGTACAGCTGAGCCGAGCAGAGAAGGTAACACAGTCACGACCCTCATGATCTTCTGGCTCGAGGCAGAGTTCTTTAGCAGAATCCATTCAGAGGCAGGCATTATCCAGGTACCAAGTGATTACATTAATTAAATTATTTAAATAAAAAAGTCTAGTCACGTATATTTATATTATGCTTTAGGCCTATACAATACAGATTGTTTCAGATATGAAGATTAAATACAGTATTTCATGAAGAATATACTGATTATAATAACTTACTGGACATTTTAATTTAAACAGTAGGCTTTTACATTTTTTCATTAGTCTATATATTTTTATATTAGGCTACTTGGTATCTTATGGTGGATATTCATAATTTTTATTTATTTACTTTTAAAATGTGTTAAATAAATTATAGTTTAACCTGGGAAAGATTTACTAACATAAATTCTCTATGCTTGTAAGGCTTTATGTATTATATTTTAGATGATTTCAGTGCAAATCACAGACTTTCTTTGTCTTTTTTCAAAAGCAAGAGAGTTTATCAGAAACCGGTTCGAGGAACATTTTCATCATGCTCTTCTTCCATCACAAAAACCTTTTTGGGGAAAAATTTTAGAAAAATTATTTGACAATCATTTAAAATGGTTTGTGTGACGTTACATTTTTGTTATATAAATTGTTAAATGTTTATTTGATTAATAATGTTCAGTCCTTTTAAATAAATGTAACAAAAAAGGAGTAATGGCTATTGCTGTTTATTTAATATTAATAACGATGGCTTTCAAAATGCATAATGAAATCACTCAAATTAAAATATTTAAAGTATCGGTATCGACGATACTGGTCTTGAAAGAACTTGGTATCGGATCGAAAAGAAAATGATTGGTATCGCCCATCCCTACATTACACCGCGATAACGAGTATGCACTGTGCAGCCGATGTACACATAACGGCTGTCCGACTTCACGCACTCGTTTTCATTAACTCCTTCAAGTGAATTGGATTAGTCGACTAACGTAGGGAAAAGTAAATGAGGATTTAGGGGGCGGTTTCGGATTCAGCCCACGTGTTTTTTGTTTTTTTATATTTTAGCCTCGCAGCGATGACGTCATCAATGCTTGCCCGCGCACGAGACGAGTCTTCTGAGGTGAGTTGAGCAGCTTTTACAGTTTCGTATGTTAACCATAAAATACATTTTACAGTTTAATCTACATTGTAAGCACTGTCATGTTTTCATCGGGACATGTAGTGCCTATTTCCTAGCGTCTGCTGACTGAAATAACGGTTTAAAATGTTGTAATCATTGCCACAAAGCAAAACAAGTCCAGTTTCACATAAGTATCTAATGCTAAATACGAGTTCCTAAGTAAATGAACTGCACACGAACGCCCTCTGATGTCGTGTTTGCCACTGGGAAGTTCGGAAATCATTTTGATATGCAAATTCACGAGATGGGAATGCCATAAACTGCTTGTGTCGGGTATTATTATTTTCTACACAACAGCTTTAATCGTTTTGTCTTGTCATTAATGTAGGGCTTATGTATGAATAATCGTTTGAAGTATTGTATGTTTTATACACAGGGACACTACTACATCATTTTGGTTTTAATAAGATTTCCCCAGTAAATAAATAGGCTAGGCAAGAATAAACCTGGTGTCCATGATCCCTGTTAATTCTGACACTTGAATGCACAAGCGGGAATGAAAATGCCGATAGCACGTGAAGACAGCATTATTGATTCCTTGATATATTATTAATTATTTTAAAAAATCAAACTAAATTTCATATGGACATATTATTCTGCTGTACGGTAGTTGTAGCAGTTAATGAACGGTTCCCCACACAGAAATGAAGCAGGAAACACTTTTGTAAGGATGGGTATCATTTGTGTTTATTTTTATCAGTGTTGGGTAAGTTACTCTAATTACATCTTCAATAGTGTAATTAGATTACTGCACAAATTACCTTCTCCAAAAAGTATTTAACTACTTTTTACTTTCCGAATATCAACCTTAAATTACACAAAAAATAAGAGTAATCCCTTGCTTTACTTTTTCAAAGGAAAACTAAAATATGGAGTTCCTCTCAAAAGAACAATATCTAAGAAGTTTTGTTCTTGTATATCATCAGCTTTATTATATAAATCATTATGCTTTTGTATTATTTTCAATTTATGTTTACAATTCTAGAATGTATGTCACTCTTAAGGGTCAGTTCACCCAAAAATGAAAATTAGCCCATGATTTACTCACCCTCTCAAGTTATCCTAGGTTTATATGACATTCTTCTTTCAGACAAATAATTTCAAAGTTATATAAAAAATGTCCTGGCTCTTCCAAGCTTTATAACGGCAGTGAATTGTTGCTCTGTTTTTTTCAGTCCATCAAAGTGCATCTATCCATTATATAACTGCTCCACACAGCTCCAGGGAGTTAATAAAGGCCTTCTGAAGTGAAGCGATGCGTTTGTGTAAGAAAAATATCCATATTTAAAACTTTGTAAAGTAAAATATCTAGCTTCCGCCAGATCGGAAAAAACTTAACTGGTGTGCAATGTCATCAGACGTAGCATAAGCATTTTGAATTGCGAGAGGCTCTACACTTTTTCCGTAAGTTAAATACTGAAGGCGATCTGGAGGAAGCGAGATATTTTACTTTATATATAGTATACATTACATTCAGTTTTTTTTTTTTTAATTGAAAACATTAAACATTGTGTGCAAATAAAGCAACTTTTTTCCGGGAGTTTCCTCTGTTTCTCTTATATAAATGTATTGGGACTGTAACCAGAGAGAGTGTTAAAGCTCATCAGGTCGTATTTTTGGTGGAAAATTTGTAGAAATTATTCTTTCTAAATGTGATGTAAACATACTGTCCTGTTAATACAAATAAACAGAAACAGACTGAATAAGTATGTCCTCTTTCTTTTGTGAAATAATGATAAATATCACTTTATTTCTGTGGGACTAATGTGCAATCTTGACACAAATTAATTCATTATGATCAATGCATCACTTATTATTGTAAAAGTGTGGTATAACATTGATGCTTGGGGTTTAAACCTTTAAGTAAACAACAAAAATGCCAACAAAAGGCTGCTTTTATCATGTTCGTTTTGCATTCTCACTAGTTTCCAATAATTTCTTTGTGATTAGTTTTCTGATAAAACTTCCATTTGTTGGTGAAATGGGTTTGTTAGGTGCACGTTTAGTGAAGTGCTGCCTAGCTTCTAGCCCGACAGTGGAAATACAGAGTGGTTTTGGGCTTGGTGCTACAAGTCCTAGGCTAGCAACGGCCCAACAGTGGAACAGCTATTTTTTGTTTAGAAAAAACACTGTTATAGACCAATTGTTAGGTCTTTCAGCATATATCCTGACTCAAATAATGTGTTTCTACCACAAACACCATAAACTCAGCTCTCTACAGTATTAACAGAGCTGCTAATCTTCAATAGTTCCTGTTTTCACCTCATTGATTATGCTGATGTGTTTACATCACCTGTAAACTGCCACTTAATGCTCATTTCATTGGTGTCAACAGACTGAAACCAACTACACAATCACCATAAATCTGCATTTCATTATCATTTGTGACAAACCATGTTTTATTTTAAAAACAGCAAAAAAAATGTTTTAAACCAGTGAACAAAAACTTAGCTAAATGACTAGGTAAGATAAGTTTAATTAAACTGAATTATTTGTTGCTTACAAATCGGTACATTTATTTCAGAATTTTTTCATTCTTAAGTTATTTGAATTGTGATTATGTATGTTTTTGTATTACTTTATCCATATGTCCATGTTGAAGATAAAATTATGTTAAAAGTATACAGAGACGAAACAGAAATAGTGTTTTTAATGAAACAAATTAAGTAATCTTACATTTTGATGAATGGATGTATAAACATAATAATGCTTATAATGTGTGAATGAGTGACAACATCCATTTTATTTCTGCTTTATTTTTTATTCCTACAGATGTGCTCCACCTACCACAGAAGTTCACTAATAAATGCTCCAATAAACATTCCCATCAGTCTACAAGTGAAGAGTTTGTGAAAGAACAGCGAGAACATGAGTGATCCGGAATCCTGCAAGATCAAATCTGAAGATGCTGAAGAACCAATAGGTTGGTGTTTATTTTTGATTCTTCTTTTAGTGGTTGTGGATAGAAAAGCCATAAGAGCTGTGAAATAACAGCAACAAATAATATAACTACATACAAAATAGAACTTCAAAGTGACATTTATTTCCTATCTTTCATGTTTTCAACAAATAACCAGTGAGAGGAAAATTATGAGCTGTTTATTCATATTTCCTTTAGCCTATATCTGGTTCAGAAATTTTGCAATTTTACACTGGGTCTGCTGGCGAATCAGAGAACAAGTCATGTCAAGTCAACTTTATTTATATAGTGCTTTTAACAATGCAGATTGTTTCAAAGCAGCTTCACAGTGTTAAACAGGAAAATAATGCAACAGAATTTTATTCAGCCGTATAGCCGTTCTGGAGAAAACGGTGATGTCATCAACTCATTTCAATTATCATACAGTGACAATGTGGGCATTAGAAAAGTAGTTAG
Organism: Romanogobio albipinnatus; assembly: GCA_023566225.1. NCBI lineage: Eukaryota > Metazoa > Chordata > Actinopteri > Cypriniformes > Gobionidae > Romanogobio > Romanogobio albipinnatus. The sequence continues at coordinate 30,264,155 of CM042263.1, read as the reverse complement.
ATCAGTAATTTAGTTTATATGGTTAATTTAGTTTAATAATTAATTTATTTGGATATTTAGTTTAAAAATGTAGTGTCCCCAACTGAGCAAGCCAAGCCAGAGGCGACAGTGGCAAGGAAACCAAAACCCCATCAGGTGACCTAATGGAGAAAAATAAACCTTGGGAGAAACCAGGTTCAGTCAGGGTGCCAGTTCTCCTCTGGCCAATTAACAAACAGCGTATGATTATTATTCTGGCAACTTGACAGGTCAGAGGTCATAATAGATCGGAATTTTCGAAATATTGGTGGCAGCACGCCGGAGACGGGTTTATTGAGGATGCCGTATTGATGAAACAATTATTAAAGTGCAATATTCAAAAGATCGGAGGCAACACGCCGGAGACGGGTTTATTAAGGATGCCGTGTCGATGAGGCAATTTTAGTGGGAGTCTAATTGACATGGTCTCTGCAGACACTTCAGGGTCATGCGTTGGTCTTGTCTTGGGGCAGGTCCACCATCTGATCTGGATACAGCCTGGGTCCGGCTGACTGCAGTAAACCTTGGGATAAAACAGAGAGACTATCATTAGGGTATATGCCATTAGGAAAAGGATCGACCGCCTGCAGTGGATTTCGATATTATCAGGTCAGGAAGCAGACAAACTGGCTAAACCGACCGTCTGCTTGCTGTATTATCAACTGGCCAGAATTTTGAGACTATAATAGACGTGATGTAGTATAATGTGTTAAGAGCTTGCTCAAGTACTGGGGAGCTAAACCATTTAGTGCTTTTTAAGTAATAAGCAAGATTTTAAAATGTATGCGATGTTAAATAGGGAGCCAGTGCAGTGTTGACAGAACCGGGCTAATATGGTCATACTTCTTGGTTCTAGTAAGAACTCGAGCTGCTACTTTTTGGACCAGCTGGAGTTTGTTTATTAAGTGAGCAGGGCAACCACCCAGTAGAGCATTACAATAATCTAGCCTTGAGGTCATGAACGCATTAACTAACTGTTCAGCATTTTGCATTGAGAGCATGTGCCATAATTTAGATATATTTTTAAGATGGTAGAATGCAGTTTTACAGATTCTAGAAACATGGCTTTTAAACGCAAGATTGGTATCAAAGAGCACACCCAGGTTCCTCACTGACGACGAGGACAGAGCATTCATCAAGTGTTAGACAGTATTCTAGGTTACTACATGTGGAGCTTTTTTGTCTTTTTTAAAAATTCATTTTTTTGCATGTTGTGCATGTCCACTGTGAGAGACATAATCTAAACAAAAAAAATCCAGAAATCACAATATATGATTTTTTAACTATTTATTTGTATGATACAGCTGCAAATAAGTATTTGAACACCTGTCTATCAGCTAGAATTCTGACCCTCAAAGACCTGTTAGTCTACCTTTAAAATGTCCACCTCCACTCCATTTGTTATCCTAAATTAGATGCACCTGTTTGAGGTAATTAGCTGCATAAAGACACCTGTCCACCCCATACAATCAGTAAGAATCCAACTACAAACATGACCAAGACCAAAGAGCTGTCCAAAGACACTAGAGACAAAATTGTACACCTCCACAAGGCTGGAAAGGGCTACGGGGAAATTGCAAAGCAGCTTGGTGAAAAAAGGCGATGACAATTTCAGAAATCTGAGTGGGAGAACTTGCAAAATAGCAGGGTGTTCAAATACTTATTTTCCTCACTGTAGGTATGATTTAAACCATGCCAATGCAATTCCACTAATGCCTACATAATTTTCGAGCCTATTCAAAAGAATGTTGTGGTCGATAGTATCGAATGCAGCGCTAAGATCGACTAACACTAATAGAGAGATAAAGCCACAATCGGATGATAAGAGTAAATCATTTGTAACTCTGATGAGATCAGTCTCAGTACTATGATACGGTCTAAATCCTGACTGGAAATCCTCACAGATAACATTTCTTTCTAAAAAGGAACATAATTGTGAAGACACTGCCTTTTTACTATTACTAACACGCTCTTTCAATAACAGATTCTTGTTCTTTTTGGTCAATGGCGCAGTCGATTTCAGTTGCCTTCAAATAGCAATGCACCAACAATTGCACCTGAACACACCTGGTATTCAGACCAGCACGCCCATGGGCGAACAGATGGGCATGAGTGCATTTGCTATTTAAACAACATGGCTCTGGACGTTAAAATGATAACTGTGTCAGGTTGAAACTAGCAAAAAACACTTGCGTCGCATCTGGCGTCACATTGCGCCGGGTGTATGATAGGGCCCAGTGAGTTGTTGACTCGAGAACAGCTGCAATTGGGAAATGAACCGACTTAACAGGTTCATTGAAAAGAATCAGTTTGTTCACAAATCAGCCACGATTTTATGCTTTTGAGGATGTGACGATTTTTTAAGTTCAAAATAACAGGTAAAGATGCGTTTTTAAGAAATGTAGTGTAGTCTGATATGTGCTTTGGAATGTAGTGAAGTAAAAGTTTCTCAAAATATTCCAGTAAAGTACAGATATTTGAAAACAAAAAAATCTTCAAGAGGACGCAGACGCACTGAAACATTCTTTGTTTAAATTCGCTCAGTTACTGTTAAATGTAATGTAATTACTGTAACAAATTATACATCATTAAAAAGATCTAACACTCAAGCTTAATTTTTTTTTTACCTCTATTTTTCTCTCAAAATCTTATATTGACTATAATTTGTTAATATGTGTCAGGAGTAGGGGTGTAACGGTACACAAAACTGACGGTTCGGTACGTACCTCGGTTTTGAAGTCCCGGTTCGGTATGGATTCGGTACAGCAGTTTTACAAAATTGCTTTTTATTCATTTTTATTCAACAGTGGTTTAATGAAAAAACTAAAAGTTAACTAAAAGTTTCTTAAAGATAATGCTGTAAACTATATAGGGAGCCCTTACTTACATATAGCTATTAAAGATTAACAACAGAGCCCAAACTATTAGCCTAAATTCAGTTGCTATTTATTTTTACATATAATAAATCAACACTCATAAGCTTCACATAAGGCAGCTTTTGCATTAACTTCTAAATCTAATTATTTATATTCGTTGTTGAAATATAATCATTTAGTGGCTGTAATTTTCATGACAGGTTTATTTAAACATACATTAAATAAACAAGACCTCACTAACAGGCTAAGTAGTATATAATGAATATATATATAGGCTAATATAATGAATATAACGGCTAATATAGTGCATGTATTCAGTGAAAGAGTTGATTTCTCTAGTGATCTAACAGCTGTGGACACTGAATGACTTCTGAGTAAACGTGATTCTGCATGACATTGTTTACAATCAATTTTATTGTCTTTCCGCGGTTGAAACACAGATGGAGCGATTACACGACATATGATACATTTCAGTAAGTTGTAATGTATCCTCAACATACCTTAAGATGTATTAATTTATGTTTATTCTTTAGGAAGAGATGATCGCATTGACTCGCGCGCTGCCGCTTTAAGTTGAACTGATACGCGTCTATCAGTCACGTGATGTGACTGATAGACGTCACGTGACGTGACTGATAGACGTCACGTGACGTGATTAAAGAGCGTTAAAACGGCATTTATCGTTTGATTTTGTGATAAAATGGACTGAATACTTAATATGTTCATGTGGGAACTCGGATTGAAGTGTGTTCCGCGCTTACAACAAGCCGACTGTTAACTGTTAAAGATTACATTCATAACCGTTCGGTACACGCGTGCACCGTACCGAAAGCCCTGTACCGAAACGGCTCAATACGAATACGTGTACCGTTACACCCCTAGTCAGGAGTTATTAATATGAATCCACTTGCTTCGCTGCCATACAAGACCACTCACTACACCGCCCCCACCGTCATGATCTTTATAATAATACAATGATTTCGCTCAGTTAGAGAATAAACACTACAATTAATAACTGAACGTGTCTTTTCAATAACCTGTGAGTGAGCCGAACGAAAGTCACGGCACAAACGCAGCAGGAGTCAGATTTCATTCATCACGAGAGCGAAGAGCTGAGGTAAGCGTGGCAGTCATTCTCAGCGCCTATCCAGTCTGGTGCGTTTTCAGATCGCATATGGAAGCTAAACTTTCATAGGAATTCATTGAAAAGTTGAAACACTAACTTTGCTCCACACCGCACCGTTATTAATGCCCGATCCGAGCCGAGCGCATTTACATTCTGTGGGTGAGATCTCTCCCCTATGGGCGGGCTGGTTGATAACATTCGGAACTAGCTTCCTCTACTGGCTGTAGTCTTTAGCCTCTGGCCAAAAAATCCTCAAATGACATTATTTGCGTCATCTGAGGATTTTTTTCCAGAAATAAAATGCATAATTCTCTTGTATGAGGGGGAAAAGTACCATAATTTCATGAAAATGACAGCCACTGTGTATAAATTATTATATTTTTTAACAACGAATTGGAGGAAAAAAAACAAATAAATAAAAAAAACAACTGAATTAAGGCTAATAGTTTGGGCTCTGTTGTTAACCTTTAATATTATAGTAATGTGTAAGGGCTTCCTATATAGTTTACATTATTATCTTTAAGAAACTTTTAGTTATAATTGAATTAATTTAAGGACAGACAAAAAAGATTGAGTAAACTACTGTTTAAAAAAAATAAATAAAAAGCAATCTTGTAAAACTGCTGTAGCGAACCGTGACTTCAAAACCGAGGCACGTACCTAACCGTCAGTTTTGTGTACCGTTACAGCCCTAGAAGCCACATCAGATTACAGAAGGTTGTTTAAAACACTCGACTTGTGATATAAAGTAAGTTTGGAGCAAAAACATGGTTTTAATTGTATAATCGTTGTGTATTGCTGGTGTGCTAAGCTAACATGCTAGCTAGCCCTAAGATGCACCTGAATGGAATTCAGGTTGTGAAATCTGCGTGAATAGAAAGTTTTCAGTAATTATAATGAAGACAAAAGAAAATAATAATTAGAGCCCTAACCACGTCAGAGAATGTGTGTTAATGTGTGCAGGGAAGACTGAAACTGAAGGAGGCAGTTTCACCACAAAACAATAGATTAGACAATACACTGAATGGATGCTTCGAAGATGACAATAAACATCAGTTAATATTTCTCCTCAAAATAAAATCACACACCATGATTTAATTATTATTATTTTTTAAAGGTCCCATTCTTCGTGATCCCACTGTTCAAACTTTAGTTAGTGTGTAATGTTGCTGTTAGAGCATAAATAATACCTGTAAAATTATAACGCTCAAAGTTCAATGCCAAGCGAGATATTTTATTTAACAGAAGTTCCCTTTCAAAGCCTACAGCGAACGGCCGGCTTGGACTACATCCTGGTACTTCCTTCATTAATTACGTCAGTAGAACAGTAGAACAGACTAACCTCCGCCCACAAGAATACGTGCAAAAAGGGGGCGTGGTCTTGTTGCTGTCCCACGTGGAGAAGAGGACGTGTCGCGTGGAGAAAAGGAAGTGTTGCGTTTGAGTGCGTTTGTCGCCATGTTGTCGAGACGCTGTTATTTTCATCCCGGAGTCAAATCACCTTTGTTTGGCTTTCCCAGGGACGCTGTAGAGATCATTGAGCGCATACATCTCCCCGTTAAGAGGCGTGACCTTTCCACGTGCGCTAAGCTGCTGTCGAATCACAACACAGGAACCGCTGGCACAATCAGAACTCGTTACGTATTTCTGAAGGAGGGACTTCATAGAACAAGGAACTCATCAACCCGTTTTTAGGACAGTGAAAACAGCGGTATACAGATAAGTAAATTGTGTTAAAAATACTGTTTTTTTTTTACACACGAAACATGAACACATGTTATATTGCTCACTGTAAACACAATCAAAGCTTCAAAAAACACGAAGAATGGGACCTTTAAATAAAACTGTACATTTTCAAAAACTTCATTTTGACTTAACAATTAATGACTTGACAGTAAATTGCATTGTGTCTGCTTTCAAATGAGACCATACTTATGTTTTTAGTGCAAATGATTTATGAACTTTATATGCAGGGAAGTTGTCCTATCCCTTCACATTTCTATGTTGTTGTTTTTTTTAATGATTTATCGAAAATTAAACCTTTTTAAATTTTATTTTAGACCCGATGGAAAACATTAAGGAGGAAGAAGAACTGAGTGAAGTGGAGGAGAAACATGTCAAAACTGATGAAAAATCTTTGAGTTGCTCACAGACAGAAAGTAAACTTGTACTGAGAAGAGCCGACCAGAATTTCACTTGCCCTCAGTGTGGGAAAAGATTCCCATACAAACAAAATCTTAGACGTCACATGAGAATCCACACTGGAGAGAAGCTGCACACATGTGATCAGTGTGGGAAGAGTTTTAACGATAAAGGAACCCTTAATAATCACATGAAAATTCACACTGGAGAGAAGCCGCACACATGTGATCAGTGCGGGAAGAGTTTCACACAAAGATCAACCCTTAATAATCACATGAGCTTCCACACTGGAGAGAAGCCGCACACATGTGATCAATGTGGGAAGAGTTTTACACTAAAACACGAGATTAAGAGACACATGAAAATCCACACCGGAGAGAAACCGCACACATGTGATCAATGTGGGAAGAGTTTCACACAAAAAGAACAGCTTAAGAGACACATTAAAATCCACACCGGAGAGAAACCACACACATGTGATCAGTGCGGGAAGAATTTTACTCAAAGATCAACACTTAATAATCACATGAGATTCCATACTGGAGAGAAACCACACACATGTGATCAATGTGGGAAGCGTTTTCCACTAAAAGAACAGCTTAAGAGACACATGAAAATCCACACCGGAGAGAAACCACACACATGTGATCAGTGCAGAAAGAGTTTCACACTAAAAGAACAGCTTAAGAGACACATTGAAATCCACACCGGAGAGAAGCCGCACACATGTGATCAGTGCGGGAACAGTTTTGCAAAAAAAAGACAACTTAAGGATCACATGGCAATCCACACTGGAGAGAAACCACACACATGTGATCAGTGCGGGAAGAGTTTCAGATTGGCAAAATCTTTTAGAATACATCTGCGTTGTCATTCTGGAGAAAAACCATTTAACTGTGATCAGTGTGGTAAAACATTTCTTTGGGCATATACCCTTAAGAAGCACCTGAACGTTCATTCAGAGGTGAAGCCTCACATCTGTTCTTTGTGTGGAAAGAGTTATTCTCAGCTGAGTCTTTTAAAATTTCACCAGAAAAGACACAGCGATGTGAAGAATCATGTGTGCTATGTGTGTGGCAAATCCTATTCTACAGAGGGTGAACTGAATCTGCACCAGAAAAGAAGCTGCACACAAAAAAGAACCCTTGCTGATCACATGATAATCCACACCGGAGAGAAGCCACACACATGCAATCAGTGCAGGAGGAGTTTCAGAAGTGTACGGACATTGAAATTACATGCGTGTACTACAAAGGGGAGGCCTTACACATGTTCTGCATGTGACAAAAGTTTTACACGATTGAGGGATTTTAAATTACACCAGAAAACACATACCAGTGCGAAGGCAGTGTGAAAAGACCTTTGCTATTGCTGAGAAATGTCACCAGAGAATTGACACTGGAGAAAAACCTTTCAAGCTTTCACACTGAAATTCTGCCCGTTAGGACAAATGAAAACACATAAGAGCATCCACACTGAAGAGAATCCATTGCACTGTCCTTAATGTCATAATATCTGAAATCATAGTTCCTGTTCAGATACAGAACTTTCAACGTTCAAACGTAACACAAAATGTCGAGCAGTAAGAGTCGTTTCTTCCACAAAATCCTGTCCTGTTTCAAGTTTGAGATTAAGATTTACTCAAAGTTTCTCCCAGAAGTACAATATCTAAGAAGTTTTTTTTTTTTGTCACTTCTTTTTTATTTTGAATGTTCTTCAGATCCCCATTTACAACAATTACTTCCACACAGAAACAATACCCTTTACAGGGGATCATAACATTCACACATCCTTACGTGTACGATCAATTCCAGAGAAAAATATGTCCAAAGTTACAAGGATATGAAGACAAAAAAAAAAAAAAAAAGTTAACAGCGTTTAAAGTAAACAATTTGAACAGAACAAATATCAATTTAAAACAAAACATGGGTTGTATACAAGTTCTCCTGGCAACTATAACTAGTTGTCTCTACTGATCCTCCATCACTGTCATTAATGGTGCCCATCTTTCAATAAAAAGTTCCCTCTGTAATCTCAACGAATATGTAATTTTTTCCATAGTGTAGATATTTCTCAAAATTGTTAGCCATTCAGCTTGGTTTGGTGGCTCATTCTTAAGCCACTTTATTGTAATTGCTTTCTTTGCTGCTATCAGTAATATCTGTAATAAATACATCTTTTTCCTACTGCATATCACAACTGGTTTAATCCCTAAAATTGCTATCAGAGGGTCTCTTATCAGTTCAACATTCAATACTTTATTAATTAATATATGTAAAAATGGATTTCCAAAAGTTATCCAACAAAGGGCATTGCCAAAAAATATGTGAGTGAGTAGCCACTGTCTCTCCACACCCCCTCCAACCCTGACTTGATTGATCCGGATTCATTTTAGCCACAACTTGTGGTGTTCTGAAAAATCTGTTATTTATTTTCCATTGAAATTCCTTCCACAAATTGGCGTTCGTGACTTTACATATCTCCAACCAAACTTCTTCACTTATTTCGAGCCGTAGCTCCCTAGTCCACTTGTCTTTCACATAGAATGAATTATCTCTTGTCATTGAAACAATGATTTTATAGACATTGGTTATTGGTTTCCTCATATGTTCTCCACCCTGAATTTTTAATAAATACTGTTCTAATAGGGAGGGCTCTATTAATCTGTTCCAGTTTGGGTGTTTCAGTATAAAACTCCTTAATTGTAGGTACCTGAAAAAATCTGTTCTTGGTAGTTTAAATTCTGTTCTCAGTTGTTCAAATGATTTGAAGTTGTTATTACTAAATAATTGGTGTACATAATGAAGATTCAAAAGTTTCCAGTTTTTAAATCCTGTATCAAGTCTCAGTGGAAGAAAATCTCTAGTATAAGTAATTTAACTCAAAACAGAGAAATCGCCTGTTAGCTTAAATATTGGTTGTATTTCCTTCCAGGCTACATATGTTGTGTTCGACCATTCTCCCAAAAGTTCTCTGGTGGATTTAATCCTATTAAAGGGGATCACTGACAAGGGCATATCAGGACTGTAACTTTTTTCTATATTGAGCCATCTTGTACTTGTGTCATCTGATAACCACACTATCATTGCACGTAATTGTGATGCTAACCAATAATGCTTCAAGTTGGGTACACCTAGACCCCCTTTAGTTTTTGCTAGTTGTAAGACTTTATATCTAACTCTGGGTCTCCTACCCTGCCATATAAATCTTGAGATGAGACGATCTAACAGACTAAAAGTAGATTTAGGCGGAGAAATTGGTAAAGTTTGAAAAAGAAAGAGGAGCCTTGGGAGAACATTCATCCTAACAGCTTCCACCCTGCCTATTAAAGTAAGGGGAAGTGCATTCCAGCGGTTCAAATCTTGTTTAATTTTATCTTAATTTAATGTAGTTATTTTGATATAAACTAAGATCAGGGGGTATATTTATTCCCAAATATCTTATTCCCTCCCTGGGCCATCTAAATGAGAAAGCAGATTTCATCTGCGGGGAAATTAAATTGTTCATGGGGAGTGCTTCTGTCTTAATCACATTTATTTTGTAACCTGAGTAAAATCCAAAGGTCTCAATACATTTAATTAAATTAGGGACATACTTTATGGGATCTGAGATATACACAATTACATCGTCTGCGTATAGCGACACCCTGTGTTCCTCTCCACTCACTTCAATACCACTAATATCTGTGCTATCTCGTATTATTTGTGCAAGGGGTTCTATACTAAGGGCAAAAAGAAGAGATGAAAGAGGGTCCCCCTGCCTGCAACCCCTCCCCAACAGAAACTTTTGTGAGAAACACCCATTTACTTTTACTGACGCTTTTGGAGATGAACATAACAATTGGACCCATTTAACGAAGCCAGGACCTATGCCGTATTTCCTCAAAACATATCTAAGAAGTTTTATTTCTACATATCGTCAGCTTTGATATAAATCGAATCATTATACATTATGATTTTTGTACTGTCTTTTCTTATAATGCATATGTGAACTTTCTTTTACTCTTTTAAGAAAGTAAGTCGTTTATCATAAAATGTTTCAGAATCAGAAAGAGCTTTATTTTCAAGTGTGCTTGCACACACAAGCAATTTTTCTTGGCGCTGAAGCTTCCAGTGCACATATACAATACAAACACAACGAGAACATAGTAATACAAATTCTAAGCATATGAAAATAGCATAACAAATAGTTTTAAACATTATTTTAACTGTTCAAGAGAGAAATGGCCTGTGGGAAGAAACAGTTCCTGTGCCTAGATGTTCTAGTGGCCAGTGATCGAGTCGCCGTCCTGATGGTAACAGTTCAAACAGGTGGTGTCCAGGGTGAGTCTGTGATGATTTTCCCTGCTCTCTTCCTCACTCTGGAAGAGTAAAGGTCCTGGAGGGTTGGCAGTGAGGCACCAATAATGCTTTCTACTGTCCGGATTGTGCGTTGTAGTCTCCGCTCCGCTCCGTTGTGCTCTCAAGTGTACTTCGGGAAACTGAAGAGGCGTCTATAACACTTTTTATTAACGTGCTCTTCATTCTTGTGCTGAATATCTCTTTACTCTACAACTTTTGATGTATTTACCAAGGGCGGATATAAGAGAAACTCATGTAGCTTTGCAACTGGATGTTTCTTTGATTATCTCTTTCTCGTGTTGCTTTGGACACCGTTTAAGTCAATAAAGAGAGAATAATCTCATTCGTTTTCACTTTTATTTAGGCCTAGTCCACACGTACACAAGTTTTTCCCTCCTCCATAAAAAATAAATAAATGAAAACGTCCACAAATGAAAACGTAAAACACACTATGAAGCGGTGTCAAGAGCATGCCAAACCAACAGGTGGCAATATAACCTCAACCGTAAAGCTATATTGGCCACAAGCCAAAATCTCCAGTTTCACTGTCCACAAAGCAGCTTTACAGTGAAAACAGGAAAACAATACAACAAAGTTTCAGATATACTGCAGATCTAGAAGAAATAGTGTCATTGTCCAGCTTAAAGGTGCTGTAGTTGATTCTCTGCAGAAACATTTGCAGAGGTGTTTGTTATGCTGGTTGAAAGTCTTCTCATATCATGATAGTAATCACTCTGTTAAGCAGTCTAAATGTATTTTTATAAATATATATCGTACTGTGGACGGCTTAGGACCATTAAATGTTCGTTCAATCCTTGCGTTCAGTTTGAACGATCCTATAGCATGTGTTCCCTGTCGGTCAATGTGTGTTTGCATCAAGCGGCAACCTCCCGTGAGCAAAATCTTATTGAGCCCCATGTTAAAATGCCCAACTTTACAGCAGATTAAAACATGTTTAGCTACAGCCTGGTACAAATTGTGGTTTTGGTCTATACTAATTTTGCCCTTCATGACAACTGTGAGGGGGGTGAATTTTTTTTATAACTCATTCGTTTACATTATATTAAGCCTTAAAGTTCTGCATAATTAAGGGCGTGGCCACTTTGAGTGACAGGTGGATAGCCATTTATCTGCTGTCTGTTAGTCATTGCGTCACTTCAGCGCCGCCCACATCCCGCCTTTTTGCCCAGTTTCTATTATCTGGTAGTGAGGCGCGATGATGCGCTGCCAAGATGTCCATACTTTATTGTGCTTCAAAACTGCTCATCGGAATCCTATGGGTGACGTCACGGACACTATGTCCATATTTTTTTACTGTCTATGGTTTGAATACCACTGTGCAGCCAGACTCAGACATTATACGTCATCGTGCGACAGAGCAGATAGAGCGAGAATAGCAGACAAGCAGCAACAACAACCTGGCCTTCATGATACTTTTGAAAATCCTGTTTTTAGTTTATTCGGTTATGCACTCTTGTCACAGTTGTAAACACAACAACTCTCCTCTTCCGTGTGGCGGCTTGGCATTACGACAGCTTTGTATCCAGGTGTATCATAAAGAACGCAACACATCTCCCAGCAATCCTAAAGAATGCAGCCAATCAGATGACAACTTTGAACCTTCTGAAGGGTTTCCAACTTTACAGTGTATCCGTAAAGTATTCACAGCGCTTCACTTTTTCCACATTTTATGTTACAGACTTACTACACATGCAGTGTTTCCCTGATCTCTTTGAGGAATTATTAATAAGAAAGCAGAAACAATCACTTACGTTTTTCCCCTGCTTTTTTCTTTACACATTTTTTATACTCAACTATTCCGTTGTTAAACTACCGGTATGTGCGCTTCACACTCCAGGCAGTGGGTGGCGGAATGCACATCTATACGTTTATTTACCAAAACGCCAAAAATCACCAGAAGAAGACACGCTCCGAACTGTTGTTTCAAAACAAAAATGCATCGTTTTTGAAGCATCACCAGTTTTTTTAACCGACCACAATTTACAAGTAAAGCCATGCATTCAGAACATCGGGAAGAACACAAATATGTAAAGATGGAGTTTATTGAAGATTACAGTGAGAACAGGAGTGATCTAGAACCCGTCAGAGTGAAGCAAGAATATCCTGAAGAACAGAGAGGTTGGTGTTTATTCTTGATTCTTCATTAACGATGCTGTCAAACATGAAGGTTATAAAACTTAAAGCAGTTCAACATATTGTCCTTTAATGGCCTATCCCGTCATTATACGTAAGTAAATGTAAATATACTTTCATATGGAAATTAATAGCAATAACCTCGCTGAGTTGTTGTAGGTTGTCTGTTATTAAATGTAGTAAAGGGATTTTTCACACTAAAAAAAAATGAAACTCCGACTTCATTTACTCACCCTCACATCATTACAAATCAGCATATCTTCTTCTGCAGAACACTACAGATTTATTTTAAACGGAGACCTTTAAAAAAAAATGCATGCATGTTTTGAACAATGAGGTTGTAAATTCTTGACTTTAAGTTCTTGAGCTCTTTGAAATCTGGTGAATTCTTATAGGTTGTCGATGTTTTAATCGTTTATCACATGAAAAAGTTAATTCTGAAAGTGATTCCAGTTCAACGATATTGTTCCTCTGTGTCGTTCATAGTGGACACTGCTGCTATTCTTTAAAGGGTTAGTTCACCCAAAAATGAAAATTATGTCATTAATTACTCACCCTCATGTCGTTCGACACCCGTAAGACATTCGTTCATCTTCGGAACACAAATAAAGATATTTTTGTTGAAAGCTGAGGGCTGAGAAAGGCTTCAGACAGGCCTCCACAGGGATTCAGTACATTTACACTCACAAGGCACTAAAAACGTCGTTACAAAGTCCATCTCACTACAGTGGCTCTACAATAATTTTATGAAGCGACGATAATAGTTTTTGAGCGAAAAAATTCAAAATAACGACTTTATTCTACAAGTTCTGTCTTCCTCTGCCGTGAACTCACGAAGCACCACGACGCATGCGAGAGAATATGACGCAGAACCGGCGTTCGGACACGTGACCCAGAAGTGAGGAGATTTGTTTACAACGAGCAGAGGAAGATGCACCGTATCTAAGCTGTTGAATTCTACATTGATCGTGCTTTAGGTCTCGGCGTAGGGCTCAAAATGGGACTAAAGTGTGTATTTCATGGATTCCCGAACGCCGGCGCTACGTCATTCTCGCGCATGCGTCGTGGTGCTTCGTGAGTTCACGGCAGAGGAAGACAGAACTTGTGGAATAAAGTCGTTATTTTGATTTTGTTTTCGCTCAAAAACTATTGTCGTCGCTTCGTAAAGTTATTGTAGAGCCACTGTAGTGAGATGGACATTGTAACGACGTTTTTAGTGCCTTTTATGGGTCTTGTGAGTGTAAATGTACTGAATCCCTATGGAGGCCTGTCTGAAGCCTTTCTCAGCCATCAGCTTTCAACAAAAATATCTTCATTTGTGTTCCGAAGATGAACGACTGTCTTACAGGTGTCGAACGACATGAGGGTGAGTAATTAATGACATAATTTTCATTTTTGGGTGAACTAACCCTTTAACATTTAGAATGATTTTTAAACTTTATAGTTAGATGACAATTATCGTTCTTGGTGTGAATAGACCTTTGTTTTTACCAACATATGGTATGTTTTAATAATGTCATTCTCATAGGTGACGTGTGCTAATGAGATTTATTTAATTTTGACACTAATTTGCCATTAAAAATCAGGGTAGTTGCTATGTTTGGAAGAGATTAAATTGCACAATTAAATTATAAAAGACCCCCTCATCAAACCAATTATAATTTTATACATCAATTATAGCAAATGTCCTTGACCTTCACATTTCGGTCTTTGATTTTTTTTTTTTTATATATGTGACTTTCTTTCATTTTAGAACTGATGGAAGAGAATGAGAGGGGCGAAGAACTGAGTGAAGTGGAGGAGAAACATCAAGTCAAAACTGAAGAAAAATCTTTGCGTTGCTCACAGACTAAAGGTAAATGTGTGCGGGGAAGAGTCATCAAAAATATCTCCTGCCCTCAGTGTGGGAAAAGATTCCCATACAAACAACGTCTTAAACGTCACATGAGAATTCACACTGGAGAGAAGCCATACACATGTGATCAGTGCGGGAGTCATTTAGCCTCAGCTGAAGTATTGAAACGGCACCAGATAATTCATACTGGAGAAAAACCTTACAAGTGTTCACACTGTGACAAGAGATTCAGTCGGTCAGGACATGTGAAAAGACATGAGATGATCCACATTGGAGAGAAGCCGCACACATGTGATCAATGCGGAAAACTTAAAGTATGTCTGTGCTCTCACTATAGAGAAAGACCATTTGACTGTGATCAGTGTGGTAAAAAATTTCTTAGGGCAGAACACCTGAAGAACCACCAGAAAGTTCATTCAAAGGAGAAGCCTCACATGTGTTCTTTGTGTGGAAAGAGTTTTTCCCAGCTGAGTTATTTTAAAATACACCAAAAAATACACAGTGGTGTGAAGGATAATGTGTGCTTTGATTGCGGGAAGACTTTTGTTACAGCTGCCCAATTGAAACAGCACCAGAGAATTCACACCGGAGAAAAACCTTACAAGTGTTCACACTGCGACAGGAGATTCAGTGTGTCAGGAAATATGAAAACCCATGAGAGGATCCACACTGGAGAGAAGCCGTATACATGTGATCAGTGTGGGAATAGTTTTAAAGATAAAGGGAGCCTTAATGATCACATGAGAATCCACACTGGAGAGAAGCCTTATAAATGTGATCAGTGCGGGAAGAGTTTCACACATGCATACACTCTTAAATTACACCTGCATTCTCACTCTGGAGAAAGACCATATAACTGTGATCAATGCGGTAAATCATGTTATTCACCATCATCCCTGAAGGTCCACCTGAAAGTTCACACAAAGGAGAAGCCTCACATGTGTTCTCTGTGTGGAAAGAGCTTTAGTCAGTTGGGTACTTTAAAAATACACCAGAAAAGACACAGCGGTGTGAAGGATCACATGTGCTTTGACTGTGGGAAGACCTTTATTACAGATGCCCTACTAAAACAGCACCAGAGAATTCACACTGGAGAAAAACCTTACAAGTGTTCACACTGTGGCAGGAGATTCAGGCAGTCAGGAGCTCTGAACAAACATGAGAAGATCCACACTGGAGAAAAGCCGTACACGTGTGATCATTGTGGGAAGAGATTTACTCAGTCAGGTTCTCTATTGCGTCATACTAAAAGCAGATGTGCTATACTGTTGGCGAACATTGAGACACTGTCCACGCTGCTGTGAGTGACGTTTAGATGAGTATGTCAAAATGTGATGCAGGCTGATAAATTATTAGTCCTGCATAGTATTATTTAGTTCCTTGTGGTTGAAGATCGAGTGAAAGCATCAATTTTATATTTATTGTATTTTAATTATTTTTGAGGCTGATCTGGTCTTACAATACAGCAGTAACTAATATATGGAGATAAAATTGTTCCATAATTCCCAATAAATAGTTTATAATCCACAACTAAATGTAAAGTGTTACACAAAAATAAATAAAATAACAAATAAATATTTGCGGTCTCGTCCTGCATTGACTTATATATTACACAGTACGTGAACATTTTGTCCTCAAAGTTGATGTGTTAGAAGCAGGAAAAATGGGCAAGCGTTAGGATTTGAGCGAGTTTGACAAGGGCCCAATTGTGCTGGTACTTTGACACAGTACCACCTACCTAAGCATTGTTGCAGGCCACGCTTTCATGGAAACAGTATTCCCTGGTGGCTGTGGCCTCTTTAAGCAGGATAATGTGCCCTGCCAAAAGCAAAACCAGTGCATGGTAACTGCTGGATGGCCTACAAAGTGACATCATACTTGCACCACTCTATTAAAGTCACATTGGACAGGAGTAAGGTGTAATTTGCCGTTTGTCCTGCAGGTGACCTCATAACTCGGTCTCCTTAAACATTTTTTAAAGCACTACTTAAGTTACGATGGTTTTGGGAAATGGCCCGTAAGTCTAAGATGATTTGTGCAATTGTTTTTGCGATCTACTTAGGCTTATGATGCTACGCAGCCCAGTCAGATCCGATTTGTGCATTCATGCCGCTCTTTCATTTTCTGGGATATCTGCATTGGTTTCTATGGCAATGACGTTGAATTGGTAGGCATATGCCAAAAACAGCAACAACAACGGCAGCATGGAGTGGTTTGCAATACAGATGTTGTCTTATTTACTTCATGACATTGTGTAGCCGCCACGCTGAACAGTGAGCGTTTCTATTCCGCACTTTTCTCCAGTTTCAAAACATGTCTCCATCACACAAACCATGTGAAATCCTATCAGAGCGGTCAGACTGAAACAGATTTCCAGAACTGCGGATGTCATTTCATGTGATTTTTGGCAGTTCAGACTTGATAAATCTGATCAGATTTCAATCGGATATGTACAAAAATCGGATTTAGACTGACAGTATGATCATAGCCTAAAGATTTATCTTTGTGAGCTTTGGTTAGAGGTGCTGAAATGCAACTTTATGCACAACTGCCAGCCTGCATGGTGAGGTTCTTTAGACACCAGCTGCTTCAGATGCCTGTTTGCTGCTCAGTGGGTTTTTAATTTTTCCCTTTTAATACAATGGATTTGTTTGAAAGAAACTTCCCTCACCAAGCCTTTATCTGACATAGTGCTTCTGTGCTCTAAGTCACTCACAAATAATTGACTAATTTGATCATCTCTGTTCAGTTTTCATAAAATATTAGTTGTTTTCATGTCTTTGTGAGATATTGCACCATTTTATAGAAAGATCATTATTTTGATTTAACTAAAGCAAGGAACACACCAAACCAACGCCGACCAACTAGTGAAGACGAAAGCAGACTGCGGAGTTGGCTCACGTCGGTAGCGTCTGGGTCCAAAGTTGCCCTGACACACCAAACCAATGCTCGACATCCAACGGCCAAGTAGCACGTCCATTCTGCGCCTGCATAAGAGTAAATAGCTTTCCGTACCAGCTGGTGGCCTGGAAACCGGAAGGGCTGCAGGGATATAAATAAAGTACCTCATAATCTCACTCACCACAGATGATCACTTCTGTTTTGTTTTTTTCGTGCACTGGTTCGCTAGCTGAACAGCCATCAGAAAGATCAGATGGGCCGACTGACCGACAAGCCCTGACGATGCTTCAACATGTCGAATCGGCTGAAAAATAGCCGACAAGGACCAACGTCAGCCGATGGTGCGGAACACCGAGAAAACTTAGTTGGCCGACACATGAAAACTGCCTGACTGCCGACCGTCGGCTTGGTGTGTTCCAAGCTTAAGAAGACCTGGAAAACTATTCGTTAACACTTTAGAATACTGTTCATGCATTGATGAATAACTACACAGGAACAAGTGAGTAATGCAGTATTAACACTCTAGTAACTATTAACTAACAATAAACTCTCATTAATAAATTAGTAATAGTGCTTACCCAGCTAACACACGACATAACAGTTATGTAATTTATTCATACTTTTTGGTAATTTCATGACTTACCAACTGACAACGTAGTCTCAACGTCGTATGTCCGTAATTTCCTTACCATAAAATGACCTTCTCACAACGTTGTCAGTACAATCTCTGGACGTTACAAGATTACCAACAACGTTCCAGATACGTACTCCACACGTAATATTTTGGTAATTTATGACTCAATGACAACATAACTACAACGTTGCATGCCTGTAATATCATTACCATCAAATTACCAACACACAACGTCACCAGTACGATCTCCTAATGTTATTAGATAACTAAGGACGTCCCAGATACGTACTAAATTCGTAATATATTGGTAATTCCATAACTTACTGGCATCATAATTTCAACGTCACCTGCTCGTAATTTCATTACCATCATTTGCAGGTTCTTTATGTTCTCATTTATTATGTTCTGATTATCAGAATGTGTAATATATACGTCAGACACAAGATTGAAATTCCCCTCAAGATACTTCTTTTCAACAATTAAGAATATGGAAGATCTTTTTATACAGTGACGTGTCACGTGACATATACACAATAGACAATAATAGTCTTGTTCGACTTCACCCAGCGATGCGCAGACCGATCGGCGGCTAACTTGAAGCAGTGCATGCCGGTTAGAAATTTTGTCCGACTTGAGACAGCGCAGACGCCACGTGACAGTGACTTATGTCAACAAAGTGCCGCGAGAGCGAATCGAGAGCAGTCGGCTAATACAGCCGGTGCAGTTTCTACAGAGCGGCTGCACGGACTCTGATGACGACACAGCTGTTCCACGATTGGCCGGATTCACCGCATGACAGCGATCACGTGTGTCTCGTGGTTATCCTAAAACCTTCAGTTCCACTAATGCTCACAAATCAGTTTTTATAACGGTAAAACCTTTTCATGTTGTCAATGTTATATTGTCATGTTTATCAAAATAAAACTGATAAAAACGTAGACCCCACTTCATTGATAGTGTAGGATTATATGTTGAACTTTATTCCTGTACAAACCATAGACCGTAAAAAAAATATGGACGACGTGACTTCATTGACTTCCGCTGACCAGAGTTGAAGCTTTCGGAGGCCGCACACGGAGCTGACATCTTGGGACCGAGTCTGCGCAGTAACGATCTCGGGACCGGAGTTGCGCAATAGAGAGCAGGAAGTAGAGGCGTGATTATCAAAAGCCCGCCCACTAGTGATGGGAAGTTCGGATCATTTTACTGACTCTTTACTGACTCGTATCTTTGAATCTCGTTCAGCAAAATGAACGAATCTTTTTTCAAGTCGAGTCTCGGTTTGAGTCATTCGTTCATCAAGTCCCAGTCATCAAGTCCCAGTCACCGGAAACAGATTTGAACAGTTCATCTCGAGTCTTTGAGTCGTTCCTTCAAGTCCCCATAGGTTGAATGCAGAAACAAAAATTATCAGTTCATCTCTCGAGTCAGTCTTTGGGTCCTAGTCTCGTTCTTTTGTCACGTGACCGCTTCCCGGGTTCAGTGTCTCGCAACATATACAACATTACAGTCGTATTATTGACTGTATATTATTTTTTGTTTAGGAATCATCATACAATTATCAAAAGATATCTGCAACAAACATCTGAAAAATAACAAAGTGACATCTTGTTCCTGTCAGTCTATTTTTATTGTTAAATGTTTCTTGTGCCCCTGTGGTGTTTTTTTTATTATTATTTAAATTATATATATATATATATATATATATATATATATATATATATATATATATATATATATATATATATATATGATGATATGGCTTTGCTATTTACTGAAGATTAGAACCCACTGTAAACAAGTCTCAATCTTTGCTTTATCAAAGTGATTTCCCCATCATACGATAAAGTTTAAAGCATTAACCAACTCTTTAATAATATAATTCTGTTATAGAAAAGAACCATCATTACAGATATTCACAAATATATAAAGTGTAAGAAATAAAAAAGGTACAATTTGAGGCCAGAACGCGCATCAAAAAAAGTTATATGTGAATTATTAACTAATTTCTGCATGCAATATGGCTGTCATGTCACGTGACAAAAGAACGAGACTAGGACCCGAAGACTGACTCGAGATGAACTAATCATTTCTGTTTCTGAATTCAGCCTATGGGGACTTGAACGAAGAACGACTCAAAAGACTCGAAATGAACTGTTCAAATCTGTTTCCGCCGGTACAGACTGCATATCCGTGCCTTAACTTGGACTTGATGAACGAACGACTCGAGAAATGAACTAATCATTCTGATTCCTGTAGTAGCCTATGCGCATGCGCGAGTCAATACAAAATGAACGAATCGCTCTCTGAGACGACTCGTCGTTCCCGAGTCATATTAAGGATTCGTTCAAAATCACTCTCACAGATGCAGAACAATTCATGATGATGGTGTGAAATAATCAGTTATGGAAATGTAGAAATCCCGAAAAAAGTCAGTTGGTGCCTCAGTGACAACTTCACTCAGAGAAGCCGTCAATCTCAGCTGTCAATCATGACGTCACCCCCCGTTTTTATAGCATCAAATAACTCACTACAACTAAACTTATTTAAAAAAACGAACACTAGAAATGAAATTGTGATAAAAACTGCCTAAAATGACAAACTATCTTTAGGAGAACTCATTTTTTTTCTTTAGGAGTTATGAAAAAAATGAGTTTCTTGTTAGTTAGGCTAATAGATCCTTTTCACAGATTGTGATGATGCGTTTTAACGGTCATCAATATCGTAAATCCTGCAACGTTTTTTGCATTTTCATAAAAAAAAAAAAATATATATATATATATGTACATTTATAACACTAATACTTTGTATTTTATTACTTTTGCATCAAATTACAAAAAAAAAAAAAAAGTTACCGCTGCTGTGCTTTTTTTTTTGCGCTGTGAAAGTTGTGAAATCACTATTGTGGCGTTTTTCTTTTGCTATTTGAGCAAATGGGCACACACAAAAAATATTTAATGCATTCTCTCATTCACAGCTATAATATTTAACCAACCCAACTATGACGACTTCCGCTCTGTGAAACGCTTTCTTTGAAAAAACTAAAATCTGAATATTTATTGTACTGATATGTCGATGCATTATAATTTGGAAAACGGAACAAAGAGAGAGGAAAATGTTTAGGTTTAAACAGAGACGAAAAAGGCTATTGAATTTGTTCCTGTTGGTGGCGGTAATGCACTTAAAGCCTGTCTGTCAAACGGCAATAAACGGAAAGAAGAAGATCGAAAAGAAGCGCCCTCCCTGGCCCTGTGCCAAATGGCACCCTAAACCCTCACGGTCTTCCTACGAGTCCGCACTTTCATGACATAACGCCGCTTTTTTGACTGTCGGGAAGTCCTTGCGGGCTCGGCAGAAGTGCGCATCAAGGGTATATATCGACCTCAAAGGGGGCGCTCGCGAGCACCCTTCTGAGACCTAAAATCCTAAAACGACAAATGGCCCTGACCGTGCGTGGACCTAACGGTCACGCGCACGCGGTGTCCATTGAAAGTCCACAAGACCGAAAGTGCATGTGAAGTGTGCCATTTGGGACAGGCCACTCTCCTCACTCTCACTCTCTCAGCGTGAATCGTCAGGTAAGTTGAGCCGCTCATTCACTGTGCTATAGTATTTATAGAATTATAAAACTACAAGTTGTTTATGTAACATTTTTCTGTACTGTTTTCTTAAAGTAAAGCGACATTTGCGCTATGTTAGCGCCTAGCGCAGCAGGCAACAATGTGAGGAATTAATGTTAGTTGCAATGCTTGGAGTGATAATGTTACAGTCGAATTGGGAATTTCTTATTTCTTTATTTCTCGTTTGACATTCACCTTTGCGGATTAAGGGAGTTTGTTGTGTTACTTTACGTAGATACAATTAAAATATGTATTGGAAGGGTTAATAAAAAACTTTGAGCCAGAGAGGACTTTTTAAATCCATCAAAATCTGGAAATGTTAATAACGCCCTGCCAATGCTCTGTTTCTGCAAATACAAAACATATTTTATTGCTGTGAATTATTAGACAAGAGAACTATATTAATATTCATAATGATGTACTAGATATTTAGCCTACCTATTGTACTGTATAACTGTAAAGATGGTTGCCATTTGTATTTGTTTTGATGTTTTAGTCTCTGTTTGTGTGGAATAACAGTTTGAAAGTAGAATAGGAGTTTTATAGGCTTTCTGCATATGCTTCACTATGGCTGTGCGATATTGAAGAAAAATGCGATATCCTTTGTTAAATAATGCGATATGATATTGCTTTAAGTGTGTAAAATCTATATAAATAATATTTTTAAAAAAATTAACCCTTTTGTGTTTCGCATTTTCATAAGAACTAAAAACAGTAGTCTTTCACACACATATATATATATATATATATATATATACACTGATACATAATAAAGCTACAAAGGTTATTCAGCCAAGAGCACTGAGTGATTTTCTCTTGTTCATTTGTTGTTTGACAGACATCGGCATGTTTACTGTATTAGCAGGCTGTCACTTTAAAGCTACACTGTGTAACTTTTTTAGTTTATTCTTAGCTAAAAACACTTAGTTCTTTCAAAAATATATGTGCTCATTAATGTATATTTACTTCTTTCAAGTAATAAAGTATTCTCGTAAGTTTATAATATGCCATTGAAAATACATACGGGTAAGGGGTTCGAATGGGGGTCGCCATGTTGCCCCTCCATCTTGAAAGTACATTAGCCAAAGAGGGACATACCCGTAATTCAAGCTTCGCCTTTCGCGTTTTAACACGTTTAACGCGTTTTGTAGGAAAATAGTGTGGCCTCTTTAAGAGCGTTCGCCCCGGTTGGAGCACCTGCGTTCTGTGTGTGTGTGTGTGTGTGTGTGTGTGTGTGCACTGCGCCTCGAGCTCCCATGTGTGCGGATTATTTTCTGTCTTCTGTTGCTAACATTCATTTATTTTTGTTTTGTTGGGTAATGCTGTGGACGGAAGTGGAGTTTGTGCCGGACTCTTGTGGGGGGTTCCGCGGGGAATAAAGTGCGGGCTGTTTGATGTCAATCGCCTCCGTGTTTGCATCGACTCCAGTTGCCTTGAGTGAGCTATCCGTTTTTTTCACCCGGACACACGCGTTACAACTCGATGGCGAGTGTGAAGAGGGGGATTGCTGGATCGAACTGGAAGCCATGTTAATCTTGGACTAAATCGGCCACCGTAGGAGTTAAAACGAAATCGGAATTGGGAGGAAAAGAAACTAATATTTACTGGATGGTCATATACCCTTTCACCGCTAGATGGGGGAAAATATCACACAGTGTAGCTTTAAGGCCTAATGCACGGATCCTATTGACACACATTCAGTTTCTTTCCCCAACTGATATCGTTCACTTAAAGCATAAACTGTGTTTACATGAATACTCATCAAGACATAACTGTGTGTGTATTTGACAGTTCGAGTGTGTAACAAGGCACAAAAAAGGAACGGCTTGTGCGCACGTTTCGGTGTGTGTGTCAGACAGCAGACAGCGCGAGACTGCAAGGAGTTGTTTTTCTCAAGTTATTGCGTTTAATATCTCTTTTTAATGTCAAGCAAGTTACATAAGTACATAAGTCTTGTGCTTAGTCTATTCTCTGCTATATACGTCGACCTAAAACGTACAACTTTCACGATGTTGAAGTAGCCTATTAAAACCATTCAGATATTGTGTGCCGTTGCGATATGAACAAACATATCAACATCGATAATTTTGATATATTGCGCAGCCCTACTTCACTCAAATAATCAGTTTCTACCACAAATCGTAATAATAAAGTGAGAACTCTGCTGGTGATCCTGTATGACTTGTTTCAGGAGTGTCTATTATCAGAGCTTATTTCAGTCATTTCCATGGTTTCTGTTTTCACCTCATTCTTTATGTTGATGTCTTGTAAACCGTGTCATGGAAATTGTAACTTTAATAATAATGAGGCTGAAATGGAAAAACAACCAAATGCCTTTATACATTTTTATTCTTGCATGAGGCTCATTCTGACATACTGAGAGTGTTCTGCAGTGAGAGACCAGTAAAAGGGGCCAGTAAAATCCTTCAGGGGCTGTGTAGGACTTCCTGTCATTCAGATAAAACAACTCCTTGGTATTCAGTTATCTGCTGCATCTGTGGCAACTTGCACATAAAGAAAGGATACAGATTGTTCAAGGCTGACCCCCAAAAATGTGTTTATCACAAGACAACCAGACAGGGGGTAGCATGTTTTCACCATACCAGTCATTTCCTTTATTTTGGACAGAATCGACTTAAACAACTTGCGGTGTTCAAATTTTCCTTTACAACTGCAACTTAGAGCTCATATAACTGGCTCATTTAAATACTGACAAGTTAAATGAAACTAAACCAAAAACGAGGGAATTGCACAGACACATTATTTGTTGGTTTTTCTTTTTTAGAAATAAAGAAATTTCTATATTTCTTTATTTATGCCTTTTTATTCTTACCATCATTTACAGTGGTTTCTTTTAGTTGTAGTATTTTTTTTTGTGTATTTTAAATGACTATATATAGATATCTGCCTAAATGTAGTAGGGGTGTAACAGTACATAAAACTTACGGTTCAGTACGTACCTCGATTATGAAGTCATGGTTCGGTGTGCGTTTGACACAGAAGGGGTTTTGTCTATCCTTAAATGAATTCAATTATAACTACATTTTTCTTAATGATGAAAAAAAGTATCTCTGCTAATTCTGTAAACTAGGAGACCTTACTTGCACATTGCTGAAATAGTAAAGGTTAACAACAAAGCCCAAACTATAAGCTTAAATTCAGTTGCTATTTATCTTTTTGATATAAAAATCAACACATTGGGCCTCATTCATGAAACACGAGCTGAAAGAATTTGTGTGTAAATCGTTCACAAAGCCGCACTGACATAAATTTTCGGATTCACAAAATTATCGTATTTTCAAAATGTTAGTTGGTATGAAAGAAATTTACACCTGCTCCCTACCACGTGTAAATTGTGCATAAAACATTTGGACGTTCTGTGTTCTAAAGGCAGAATAATGACAAACATAAAAAGCGCCTATAGCACGCAGAAGAAAACAATTTAAAATTCCGTACATTTATTTTATTTTTACATATTATTATTATTTTTTTAAGTAATTTATAACACTTTGTTAAAACTGTAGTTTTAAATTAGTAATGTTCAAAGCATTGTTTCCCACAATTTTAATTCCTGTGTAAATGCATTTATGCCGCTTCAAACAGTGTACATTTGTACATTTTTGTGATTTTATGCTGCTTCAGATTCGGTTTCTGTGCCGCGCTTGCTGTGTAAAGATGCCTTAATTTAGGCAAACTGATGACATTGCATTTTGATGCACTGTGTACCATAATAATATTGCAACGGGTAATAGGCAGCGCTCGTCACTGTCACTTTTTACCAGGCCGTCCAATCATAATGGAGCAGGGGCGGGAAAAAATCTACACCGACCAATCATCCCACTTGTACAGGGACTGAACAATAATAATGGAGAAGTTAATACTGCTTTTTACTGCATTTTTTATATTCAGTAATATTCTTCAAAATGAGATACTACTAAAACATTACTGCCATGGATATTCTGTATCATAGCAACCAAAGTATCTCAGCTGTAAAAAACGCTGCCCTTGCAATTCCAGAAGATTCCACAGTGTTCCTGGCTGCATCATTTGCAGTTATAACTCATGGGCAGGGATTATGTTAATTATGAATGAGCGTGCACGCGCATCCTATTTACGAATGTTTGGAATTCATTAATATACACAGGTTTAACTACTGAATCCATGGTATATGAAGCGTTTGTGTATCTGGAGGAGAGTTTTCGTAAAGGTCCATTTTACGCGCAAATTACTCAAGTTTGCTCTAGGGCTGTCAAAATTGTTAAAAAATGACGTTCGAATATTCCCTCTAAAAAAAACATGAATATTCGAACTATTCGAACATCTGGTTGCGCATTTTGTCAATGATGCGCATTACGTCAATAACAGGACAAATTAATACAAAGAGACATAACTACTTGTATAGGTAGTCTATTTAAGTGTAAACATATTTGACAACGTATTACCTACACAAAAACAAATAAATCAACTAATGGCCAAGACCGCAGACCTCACACTCTCTCGCCCTCACCCTCACGCTCTCTGCGCATAACGGTTTAAATGAACAAACACATTTTGAGTGCTGATCAAGAGTTTTGTGCAAGCAATTTAAGGTCGCGACTCTTGTCCCAAATATAGCAGGCTTCATTCAGTGATTGAAATAAATATCGTCACCTGTGTACATTAGCCCACTTCTTCTCTACGCTTTTTCCTGATGGTTTATAGAACAAGTACTCCGAGTCGCCCTCTGTCGCTTCAAAGAATAGCACAATGGTCAAGTATAAACTAAACGCCTCGTCCGTTTGGGGAGGAGCGCGCACAGTCAGCGGGGGCTCGCGCCATAGACAGTAAAGGCTCGCGCTGCGGAGCCAGGCGAAAGTATAAAACAAGGCTTCAGGCCGCTAGCGCGCCCACTCGCAAAGCAGACAGCCACGCCTCTACTATCGCGGGCGTTTTTTTTTTCACTTTTTTTTTAAATTCGAATATTCATTTTCCCCTTCGAAATTCGTTTTTTAAAAACTATTTGAATATATATTCGAATTTAGAATATTCGTTGACAGCCCTAGTTTGCTCATATATTTACATTTCATGAATGAGGCCCATTGTATGCAAACATGTAAACTTTACATAAGGCTTTTTTTGCCTTAACTTGCATAACTAAATCTAATTATAGAATAAGATAGTATGTAGATAAAAAATAGTTTTTACTCCAATTCATTGTTGAAATAGAATCATTTACAGTGGCTGTCATTTTCATGATAGATTTATTTAAACATACATTAAATAATAATTATGATTCATAATTCATAATTACTGAATCAATAATCAGGAATGGTTTAGATTATATATTATACATTTAATTTATAATAGCTTTTGACTGGTACTGTATATATAATACGTAGTCCTACTGTATGTAGTCTTTGACAAAAACACCATTTTCTAAGCTTTTTGCTCAATATGTTGTTGTTGTTTTTTCATGAAACTTACCCACTTTCAAGTTCTGATAAAAATATTTGATATATTGCATGTTCAGATATTCACACAATCTCTTGTGGGCCATGAAACTTGCGAAATGACCAAAAATGCTGGCAATGACTGGCAAGTGTCAAATTTCATGTTTACGTTCACTTAAGACCGACTATGTTTATGATACTCAACAAGACAGGCATTTTTACATAATTTTGTGTGAATATTCACACGCTGTGAGATGCATGGACAAGCTTGAACGTGTGTTCATATTGGTGGCATATCTGTGACAAGCTCATATCGGCTGATTAAAATCGGCAGACCGATAAATCGGTTGGGCTATATAAAATATCATGAATATATAGGCTAATATAGTGCATATATTTAGGGAAAGGGTTAATTTCTCTAGTGAACTAACAGGACTGGACACTGAATGACTTCTGTAAATTTAATAGTACGTGATATATTGTTCACAAGCGGTTTTGTTGACGTCTTTCCACTGTTGAAACACTGATTGAATGATTACATGATATATGATACATTTCAGTAAGTTGTAATGTATCCTCAATATACCTTCAGATATTGATTCACTCGTGCGCTGTGCTGCCGCTTGAACTGGCGCGCCTATACAGTGATCTGTCACATCATAATAAAGACAGTCTAAACGGCATTTATCGTTTGAATTTTGTCATGAAATGGACAGAATACTTAATACGTTTGTATGAGAACTTGGATTTTAAGTATGTTCCACATGTAAAACAAGCTTAATGTTAACTGTTAAAGATTGCATTCGGTACACACGTGCACCGCACCGGACATCCTGTCCGGTTCGGTATGAATACATGTACCGTTACACCCCTACAAAATAGAAATGAATAGAATTAGCATAAGCTACTCTTCTATAGATAGACTGATATACATTAATGCTTAATTGTGTCAGTTATTATAAAACTGATTTATTTTTGATTTCTGCAGATCTTCTTCTCCTGCCACACAGCACTTCACTTTCAATGAAGCTCCTCCCACAACAGATGACCAACCAATGCTGGAACATTCCCATCGGCCTACAAGTGAAGAAGAGTTTATGAAAGTTTCTTATGAAAGAACATTGGGAACATGAGTGATCCAGAAACCTGCTGAATGAAACCTGAAGATCCTGAAGAACAAAGAGGTTGGTGTTTATTCTTGATTCTTCATCATCTAAATGCACTGCTTATATGTTCTAGAACTGAAGTGGCATCTTAGTCAATATGGTTATCTGAGGTCAAAAGCAGACAGCACTTGGCAACAGTCAGATTGTAATTTCCACAGCAACCGATACCACGGTTAATAAAGCAAAACAGTAATCATAATTATGGTGATGTGTTGTTTAAAAGGTGTGTATTTTATGTTGGTGCATGACACCTGTGTCAAACCTTTTTCCTCCATATCTCTTTAAAGCATTGCATTCTGTGTATAATTAAAATGGGTCCGATACGTTTTTTGGTCTGTGCCGACTTGATTATAAGATTCTGGACTGGAACAGACTGTATGCACGCCGCAGAGTTTTGCATGACATTAACGTGAAACCAGACTTAATTCGCCCCAATGGAAACAAAGCATATTTACACTGTCTGAATCGTTCCCTATCCCCTAAACAGTGCATAATGTGCCATTCACCATATAGAAAATAGTAAATATGTAAACAAGTGTCTGATTTCAGCTGCAGATTCATTGTATATTTATAATGTATGGGGCGGGACACTTCAGATTCTAGAGAGCATTTGAATTGACCAAAAATCTGATGAGAAGCTGAAGTGCAGAGTGATGCATTGAGTACTTGAAAAGGTGCATATCTGTTCAGTAGGGCTGTAATCAACCAAAGAAAATCTTGGTCGACTGAAGTCCTGAAATTTTCGACTAAAAATCGACTAAAAATTACGTAAGGAAAAAAAAAAGTTAAATGAATTAGCTGCGCAGTACTTGGTACATGAGTCTGACACACGAATCTGTCGGCTCTGACAGCGTTGCATCACGTGGCACCTGCGCAATATCATAGCCTATGATTTCCGAAAATATAGTATGTTGTCAACTAGTGATATCATCACAAGAACTTTTGAGGAATATGCAACATAATTTAGACAATTGTTTTTGTCATATGTATTAGGGATGCAACAATACAGTTAGTCCACGGTTCAATACATACCTCGGTTTTTAACCACGGTTTTCGGTTCGGTTCGGTTCTGATGGCTTGTCACATCAGTTTTTTTTGCTATTCAATTCTTAGGCGATAGGAACAGCAAGAGGTTAAGAGAAAAAAGACTCTTTTTTTATTGCAATACTCTTTCTTTATTTTACTTAAAAGACTTGAAAAACCTTACTTAAACTTAAAACTTTACTTAAAAAAAAAAAACCTTGTACACATTCCTAGTGTATTGTATAATATAAAAAATATATATATATATATATATATATATATATATATATATATATATATATATATATATATATATATATATATATATATATATATATATATATATATATATATATATATATATATATATATAATATACATATACTGGCAGCTCAGAGCTGTACAGCAGCATTTAAGTATGAAATTGAATTAATAAATGTAATGTAAATAAAACGCTACATAGACTTCACTATAAAATATACATTGATTCTTATTAAAGCTACTGTATTAAAGTTTATCAGTCAAGAGCAGTGAGTGATTTTCTCTTTGTCTTTTGTTGTTGTATTAACATTAAAGAGATATTTCGCTCAAATATAAATTCTGTCATCGAGAAATGAATACAGGTTTGGAACAATATTAGAGTGAGTAAATAGTGACATAATTTTAGAGGTGAACTGTCCCTTTAAGGACAGCCTGTTCACTGGCTGCGTTGCTGTCAATTTAAGACCTCTACACATCTAATATACAGACACACGCGATTTTACTTTCACTTTAGACATAACCGACTGTGTTTATGTTAACCTTGTGTGTATTTGACAGTATTAGCGCAGTAAGACGACTACTTAGTTCAATAATCACGTGTTTGACAGGCGTTTAGTGCGCGCGCTCGGAAAAGCACATGTTAAAGCCGCGCACGCGAATGAGCCGGCAAGTCTTTAAAACGTATGCAAATGAACTTTCGTGATTGTGAATAACTATACGTGTTCCGTGAGTATAACTCTACCACTAACGTGTGATGTGAATGTATATTACGTTCAGTATATTGGGATGGAGGCAAATGATAGAATTTGTAGAAAAATTACGAATTAAAAGCAAAACCGAAAAACCGCAATTCACAAGCCCGTATTGAACCATGAATGCCGTACCGAACGGTTCAATATTATATTGAGAATTGTGGCATCCCTAATATGTATTATAATAACTGACAGACACTATCATTTCAGCCGCTCTGTGCAGCTCGAACATAGGATCAGCTCAGCTTCGCGGCTGAGACACGAATAGACTATTAACTTAAAGCTTTTACTCTTAAACACAAAATGCACGTCCACTTTAATAAAAAAGGAATATTTATTAAACAAGCCAGATCAAGAGCAGAAAAAAACGCTCTCACAATTAAATAAATAATATACAGCAAACTAGCCTTCTTCAATCTGTCTCTCTTCTCCAGTGGGTTGGGCTAATCCAAAAGAAGTGGAAATAAGGGGGTGTTCTGAAGACAGACTGATACCTGTCAAACAGGGGTGCTCTGAAAACACCCCCATTAGCAATTAGTACTTTCCACCTGATGAAATTAAATGAACGCGCCGCGGCAAAACGGATTAAATGAACGCGGCAAACCCGACAGTACAGATCCACTTTTGCGGTACAACTGAAGCGTGGTGTTGTGACGCTTCCCCTCATGTGTATGTTGATGGGCGTTCCTCAAGTCTACCGCTATGGGCGTGCGTTTGAGCCAGCGGGGAATGAAAAACAAAGGACCAGCGAGAGACTTCTCTTCACCAGTGGGTTGGGCTAATCCAAAAGAAGTGAAAACAAGGGGGTGTTCTGAAGACAGACTGTTACCTGTGAAACAGGCGTGCTCTAAAAACACCCCCATTAGCAATTAGTGCTCTCCACCTGATGAAATGAATGCGGCGCAGCAAAACTGATGAAATGAACGCGGCAAAACTAATAAAATGAACGCGGTAAAAAAACGACCAATCAAAATTTTGGTCAAGCCAGAACGTATGGACTAATAAATCGACTCGGAGATTACAGCCCTACTGTTCAGAATATCAAGAAAACTGGTTTGAAAAAAAGTCAGGGCTAAATCCACATCATCAATCAAGGCAATTCTAGTCCAGTCAAAATAAAATAAGTCATATAAAAAGCCCTGCTCAACAAACATTTTCAAATGTTTGTTGAGCAGGCTTTCCTTTTTCTTTTTCCTTTTTCCTTTCAACAATACGAGGTGCAGACCTGGGCACCTTAGTATCTCACTGCAGCATTTAGCAGCAATCACACACTGACCTTGAGAGCACTAAACTAGACTTGAATTTTCATTTGATATAAATAGCAAACCAAACCATCCCCCTCTTTTTGTGACGTACTGAACGATACACATTATAACCATCGATGCCAATATCTCTATCAAGGACAGATTTAGTCATCCTGACCCATAAATTAACCATATCCAGCATAGTTGCCAAATCCGTGTATAACAAGTTTTTTGGCAAGTCGCGTTAAAAAAAATATCACGAATCGCAGGTTTTTGGGCTTATTTTTAAAAAATGTGGTTGCTTGTTTGGAAAATATAATAAGCAACTTAATTTCTTTACATTTATGGTCGCTGTTTTGTCCAATACATTGGCTGACACTGTCTTCTCACAGCTAATAGCTATTCAGTTCAACAATACAAGTGCTGTAGTAATTCGTCCTCATACATCCCGCCTCCTTCTACCCCTCATTAATGAAAAATCTAATTCAACATGCAGGCATGTGATGTTATAAATGCACGTAATGATAGTTAGTAGTAAATAGACGTATACATTTTTACAAACAATGCCACCAGCAGAGATGTACAGAAATTGAGAGGAAACAGGGAGGAGAGACACCTAATTTATTTTTATTTTTACAATATTTTTGTATTTAAAATTACAGGCTTTTATATATAAAAAAAAAAAAAGTATACTAATAATAACAGTAGGTATGGTTTGAATTTATTTTATTATAAATATGTGGCTATATTGCAGCACTCCCTTGGTGCTTGCCTGTGTCCCATGTGCATACTATCCATCCTAAATAGTATGTGACATTAGTAATTTTCAATAGAGAAAAACTTCCAGACCGGCGAAGAGATGTTCACAGATGATGACGAAATGAGCGCGATCTGCGCGACACAGTCACTTGCACTCTGAAAGCAGACGAATCTCGGGGTGTGTCTCAGTCAGCTCCCTAGTTCAGTAGTCAGGGCACTGATCAGGGAATCAGACAATGGGTTGACTCCCTGATCAGTGCCCTGACTACTGAACTAGGGAGCTGATTGAGAGACACCCTCTGATCAGACTGATTGACTGATTTACCAGCACGCGTACTTTATCGGATCTAGTTATCGGATTTCTTTTATTTATCAGAGCAATAAAAATGATGTAATTTTCACCCATATCGCCCAATAATTTATCTGTCCGATAAATATTGTGCATCCCTAATAATAAGATAACCTTGTTTGAAAGGGGTTTGCCTAAAAGAAGATTTTGGTTTTATACTACTAGGTACTTATACTATATTGACTGGGTTAAATAGAATTGCATTACTAAAAAAAAATACAAAAATACTCTAAAATGCTCAGACTTTTAGTCGACTAAAAACTTGACTAGACTAAAAAGAGTATGAACGTGACTAAAACTAATAAAAACTAAAATGACAGCTTGACACAAAGACTAGACTAAAACTAAAAACGGCTGCCAAAAACAACACTAATGATAAATATAGCTGCAAACAGCAATACCGGGGCCAAGTGCAAATAAGAAGACGAGACATGCCAAAATGGCTGGCAGTGTCAGATCAACTGCAGCAATGACCAATTAATCACGTTTTAAGATGAATTTAGGCAAAAGGCTGATAAATGCATTGTAGTCTGAGAGTGTCAGACCAACTGCAACAATGGACAATTTTACAGTTTAAGAAGATTAGGTAAAATGGCTGAAATATCATATATAGAGTCACTAATAATATAATTTAAAATAAATTATTATTCATTTTTATTATATATTAATAAAATTATTAATATAAAATAATCAATTTTGACCAATAGGTGGCACAGTTACGAAATTGATGTGTTTGTGGTCAGAATAAGGGAACAATGACACATGCAAAGATTGCAGAGAAACAGCCTCGAGTCATTTTGGCATCATGCCTCAACTTCGTCACTGCGATGTACAAAAACTGTTTCATCTATCGACGCAAAATCCCTAACTTTTTGTCGGCACAGTCTGAAAATGATACGATTTCATTTTGGTGGAAATCGGACAAACAGTCTAGAACGAGATTAAAAAAGTAGGTTTTTAGAATAATAAGATGGAGGACAAGAAAGTTTGCCAAATATGGCAAAATTGGTATCCATGTTCTCGGCATGAGCCAAGGAATGTATTATGACCAGTTTCATTAAACTAGGCTAATTTAATCAAAAGTTATTAGCATTTTTGTTAATTTTGTTATAACTTTTGACCACAAGGTGGCACTGCCCCAAAACTGTTTGAGTGCCTTCAGGGCATGGTGAGGAAGACGCATAATGAGTTTCCTAATGATACACTAAAATACAGCCTGACTCAACGTGATGCCCTGAATCTAAAGAGACCAGTTTTGTGATTTTTGGCCAAAGCGTTCAGAAGTTAGAAGCAAAATTTGCCAATTTTCGTATCTCTGGACCAGCAGGTGGAGCTGCGCCGAAACGCTGCATATTGCCTCAGGTCATGCTTGTGATGACATGTACCAAGTTTGGTTTGAATACAATAAAGCATTGCGGAGATATAGCCTTGTGTATTTTTGTAAATGCTACGTAAAATTTGTTCGCACGTTTATCAAAAACTATTTGACAAATCAACTTGAATTCCATAACTTTTTGTCAGCATGGTCTGAAGATGATCTGGTTAAATTTTCGTGAAAATTGGAACACCGGCCTAGGAGGAGTTCGCAAAAGTAGGTTTTTCGGTTAATTAAAAATGGCGGGTAGGTTTTCATGACGGAAAATGACTTCACATTGTGCAATCGAATCGGCTTAAGCCAAGGAATCAGAAGACAAACAGAATTTTGTTTCTATCCATTAGGGTTCAAAAGTTATTAACATACAGGTGCTGGTCATATAATTAGAATATCATCAAAAAGTTGATTATTTCACTAATTCCATTAAAAAAATTGAAACTTGTATATTTTATTTATTCATTACACATATTCATTCATTATATCTGGACTTAGCTGATTTGCAGAAGAAGGTAGATCTAGAATTTAATGATATGATAAAAGCAGGAAGTGAGTCTGCAGAAACATGCTTTCAAAATGGATTAGCAGTGAAGATGGAGTAGATTTGTAGCCTTGTAAACTAACAGAAATGAGTGACTTGGCCCCTGAGATTTTAGTTGGACCGTGGAAAAGATTTCAGCCCTTGAGACTACATAAGGGAACAGATTTCAGCCCTTGCGACTACATAAGGGAACTGCATATGGATGGACTCAAATGGACTGCAAATGGACAACCCCACTATTAAAGGCCAATTTATACTTCTGCGTCGAGTGCACGCAGAGGGTAGGGCGTACCCTACGCATAGACGCGTTGGATACGCCGTACCCTGACGCGCACCTCTCCAAAAATGTAACAACGCGTCAATTCTACGCGGACCGCAAGCGCTGTGATTGGTCTGCCAGAACCCTTCCCTCAGGTCAATAAATAAATAAAAAATCTGCGATAGGAGTGTGTGTGTGTGTGTGTGTGTGTGTGTCCAGAAATTGGATGATAGTTCCTTACGTCTGCTATAACACAATATTTTGCAGTCCAGCGATTCTTTATGGTAGTAAATAAATACATAGATCCGCTGAGTATAGTTTATTTATTTTCTCATTAAAACCAAAGATGTTAATCAGTAATTGTATATCAAGAACAGGGACACATTAGGGTATATTTCGTGAATGAAGTCTCCGCAACAGCACCGCTGCTGAAAACAGCGGCCACGAGCTCCGCATGATTTCACAAACACATTCCAGCGCCAGATCGCCTTATTTAACTTTACTAATCAACTAGAGATGCTTAATTTGTATTAGATACAACAACTCAAGCTGCAAGAAAAGCCGCTCTCTCACTGCTGCTGATATTCCGACATGAATGTACTAGGGCTGCAACGACGCGTCGACGTCGTCGATGACGTCGACTACGAAAATACGTCGACGTGCGTGAAATGCGTCGACGCGTCGGCGGCACATTATTTACGTTCTAGAATGGAACAGAAGATCTAGAATAATGGCAGCTTCTGCTCCCGGGCATAGTGAAAATGATCATTTATCATATAAAGCCAGACCGCGACATTCAAAAGTGTGGGAGTACTTTAAACAGAAGCCGAATAAAACTGTGCTTTGTTCGCTCTGTAACGCCGGTTTCACACTGCGCGCGGTGGCAGAGCAGGAGCTGTGCGCGTGGAGAGCGGGAGCTTTCACACTGCAGTCAGTGTTGCCAAGTCCGCTTTTTTCCGCGGAATTGGGCTACTTCTACACTGTTGCCGCGGGCTGTGTCTCATGTCCGCGGGTTGAAGCAAAAAAACACACATATTTAACCCCCCGAACGCGATGTTTACCAGAGAACCTCCCCGAAACGCGATTGGGCTTGTTTTGGGCTAGTTTTGAGTAACGAATGGGTGGGTTTTGTTGTGTAAACCTGGCAACCCTGCTGCCAGTGTTCTCTCGCGCAGCTGAACGCGCCACGCGTGTATTGCAACAGACGGTCACATTTTCCTGGGTTCTTCTCCGACCCCAGTACGTCTCGTGCTTTTATTTATTATGGGCTGCATATATCTGCTGTAAATGCGACCTGGTTCCGCTCTGTCCCAAACACATATGCATATAACTTGCTGTATATAGGTAGTTTACATGATTAAAGTAACATTACAGTTAAGATATGCCTCTAGCTTTAATCATTTAAATGTGTCTTTGAAGTTTGGGCAAAAACTTCTGGCAGCTTTAGTCGTTGTTTATGCACATGTATCTTCAAAATAGACGACTAGTTATACATGAACACTATGCTGAAAGCTCCTGTATGTGAACCTTTTGCAGATAAATACAAGTGCATTTTCGTTTACTACTGACACAAATCAATAAGTAAATCATACTTAACTACTATAGTAAACAACTTTTCCTAATTAGGCCTACTCTGTATACATTTTAGGATGAATAGTATCATATATTATGTTTAAAAAGCTTCTTGTGTTCATATATTTCATTATAAAATGGCATACTATGTACACTACCCTTCCTG